>OY998254.1:72504491-73233120 GCA_963922045.1 Persicaria maculosa
ATGGCCGTCTCTCCAAAGGTGAAGACATATGCATTTTGGGATTTGGCCTTGTGTGAGTCTGATAGGTATCCTGCATCTGCATAACCAACAAGAGTTGCATTTGGACAATTTCGGTAACACAGGCCAAGATCATGTGTGCCTCTAAGGTAACGGAACAAATGTTTGATTCCGTTCCAATGCCTCCTTGTAAGAGCTGAGCTCTATCTCGATAGTAAATTTACAGCGAAGGCAATGTCAGGCCTTGTATTGTTGGCTAGGTACATCAGGGCACCAATAGCACTTAGATATGGTGTTCCTGGGCCAAGCATTTCTTCATCATCTTCTCGGGGTCTGAATGGGTCATTGTGTATATTAAGGGAGCGAACCACCATAGGTGAGTTCAAAGGGTGAGCTTTGTCCATGTGAAATCTTTTCAGAATTTTCTCGGTATAATTTGATTGATGGACAAAGATTCCATCTTTTACGTGTTCAATTTGCAAACCGAGACAGAACTTGGTTTTCCCAAGATCCCTCATTTCAAATTCCTTCATCAAGTACCTAGTTGTACTTGCAATCTCATTCGGGGTTCCAACAATGTTTAGATCATCAACATATACTGCAATGATGGAAAACCCCGATTTGTATCTTTTGATAAAAATGCATGGACATCTTGAGTCGTTCTTGTACCCTTCCTTCAAAAGGTACTCACTAAGACGATTGTACCACATTTGCCCAGATTGTTTCAATCCATATAATGATGTCCTCAACTTGATGTAGAACATTTCTCGAAGCTTTTATTTGCAAGATTCAGGCAATTTTAGTCCTTCAGGGACTTTCATATAGATGTCGGTGTCAAGTGAACCATACAGATATGCAGTCACGACATCCATTAATTGCATCTGTAGCATCTCAGCCACTGCCAGGCTAATCAGAAATCTTAAGGTAATTGCATCAACTACCGGTGTGTACGTATCTTCGTAATCAATTCCTGGCAGTTGTGAAAAACCTTGTGCTACAAGCCTTGCCTTATATCTTGCTACCTCATTTTTATCATTTCTTTTCCTCACAAAGACCCACTTATAGCCCACTGGCCTTACCCCCTTCGGTGTCTGAGTTACAGGACTGAAAACTTCACGCTTCTCAAGTGATTTTAATTCAGCCTGAATCGCTTCTCTCCATTTAGGCCAATCTTTCCTACGACGACACTCTTCAACTGTTTTTGGTTCAGTATCGTCGTCTTCTGCCATCATTTCAACTGCTACTGAATAGGCAAAGATTTCATCGACAATGACATCTTTCCTGTTCCATTGTGTTCCTGTGGATACATAGTTTATGGAAATTTCATAATTGTCAATTGTTCTGTCTTCTTCAAGAAGACTCTCTTTTTCATCTTGTTCAACAAGATTCTCTTCTTCCGAGGAGTTTGCTTTGTCTTTCAAGATATCCTCGTTATTGACCTCCGTGCCCTCGTTATTTGGCTGGACTATTATGGGATTACCAATCATGCCCTTTTGCCTCCTCGGTTGTCTTGGTTTCAAATCCTTTGAACCCAGTGGTCTACCTCGCCTTTTAGGTACATCAGATTCATTAGCGATTGGCTTATTTGGTAGATCCATAGGTACTTCAATTCTTGCAGGGGCATTTACAGCAAGTATATGTGACTTTGTCACTTTTTCTATATTAGTAAATGCATCAGGCAACTGATTAGCCACTCCTTGCAAATGAATTATCTTTTGTACCTCTTGTTCACACACTTTTGTTCAAGGATCAAGATATGACAATGACATGGCATCCCAGGTGACCTCACCTTTACTAGGATGAACTTTGTTCTTTTCTCTCCCTAGAGTTGGGAATGTATATTCATCAAAATGGCAATCAGCAAATCTTGCTCTGAATAAGTCACCTGTTGCTGGCTCAAGATATTTAACAATTAAGGGGGATTCAAAACCAACATATATTCCCAATCTCCTTTGAGGACACATCTTCGTCCGTTGCGGTGGTGCAATTGGGACATAGACGGCACATCCAAACACCTTTAGGTGCGACACATTCGGCTCCTTGCCAGACACAAGTTGCACCAGGGAATATTTATGATATGCAGTTGGCCTGAGCCGAATCAAGGCTGCAACATGTAATACTGCGTGTCCCCATGCTGATGATGGTAGCTTGGATTTCATCAGCAACGGTCTAGCAATCAGTTGTAATCGTTTAATTAATGATTCTGCAAGACCATTTTGAGTATGTACATGCGCTACTGGATGTTCAATTATAATCCCAATGGACATGCAATAGTCATTAAATGCTTGGGAAGTGAGTTCTCCTGCATTATCCATACGGATTTTCTTTATTGCATAATATGGGAATTGTGCACTTAATCATATGATTTGAGCAAGGAGTTCAGCAAACACAACATTTCTTGTCGACAATAAACTCACATGTGACCATCGTGTAGATGCATCTATTAGCACCAAGAAGTAACGGAATGGTCTACACGGTGGGGCAATTGGTCCATATATATCCCCTTGAATTCGTTCTAAGAATGAAGGAGCCTCAACTGCTATTTTATTTTTCGAGGGCCTAGTGATCAGTTTGGCCAACGAGCAAGCAGTACAATTGAGATCACTTGTCTGGATAGTCCTCTTGTTCTTTAATGTATGACCAAGTGAATTCTCAATGATTCTGTGCATCATCACTTTACCTGGATGGCCCAATCTGTCATGCCAGAGGGTAAACATCTTATGGTCATCCAAACTTGGTCTGGCTACCATATTAACCTCAAATGGACTAATGTGGGTATAATATAGCCCAGAGAAATAAGCTGGTAGTCTTTCTACCACTTTCCTTTTGTTAGATACATGTGCTATCAGGCACAAGTATTCTCTTTCATTTTCATTCATGGTTTCAATATGAAAACCATTATGACGCACATCTTTAAAGCTTAATAAATTTCTTTGAGACTTTCTTGAGTATAATGCGTCTTTTATTACCAATTTTGTCCCTTTCGGAAGCAAAAGGCAAGCCTTTCCAGATCCTTCGATCATCTTTGCCACACCTGATATCGTGTTGATCGACATTTCCTTCAAAGATTGTCAACTGAGTGAAGTATTCCTTGTTTTTCAGGATAGTGTGGGTTATTGCACTGTCCACTAGACATTGCTGCTTATAATCAGGCTTAATTCCAGATGGATTCATGACTTCAAGAATTAAGAAAAACACAGAGTTAGACATTATATTACATGGTGGAAATTAAACTTACACAAATATCTTACATCACATGACGAATATCTTACATTACATGAATAACGCAAGGAAACACATATTACAAGCATCCTTAATTTATTTCATGCATAGAAATTTAAAAGCTAGTGCCTTCATCTTGGCCAAATCCATCACCAAGGTCATTATCCATGTAGTCATTGATATTCAGGTCACCCAGCATTAGTGGGGTATTAGTGGCAACAAAGTTTGTTTCCATATCCTTCCCCTTTTCCTTGAGAGAGGCCTGATACAGCTCACACAAGTGTCTTGTTGTGCGACATACTTTGGCTCAATGACCAGTCATCCCACACCGGTAACATTGTGACTTTGGTTTGTTTGGGGTTTCTGTTGAACCCCTCTGGACCTTTGGCTTCATCCCCTTGGAGAATGATTCTTCATGGTTGCCTTTCTTATGGAAGAAACGGTTTCTCCCATAGCTTTGTTTGCGATTGTTGCCACGATACTTCCCCCTTTTGTAGCCTTGTGAGCTTTTAGGGTCATTACCCCCTTTTAGGTTAGCATTTATAGCATCTGCAGCATTAGCTTCGGGGTACGGTGCTGCGCCAGGGGGCCTCATGTTGTGGTTTCTCATCAGGAGCTCATTGTTTTTCTCCACCACTAGCATTACATCTATGAGTTCAGAGTGCTTCTTAAAGCCACACTGCCTGTATTGTTGTTGTAACAACACATTAGATGCATGCATTGTGGAGAATGTCTTCTCCATCTTTTGCCCATCTATAATCTCATGACCACATAGCATTAACTGTGATGTGATCCACTGCACAACGGAGCTATACTCCCTGATATTTTTGAAATCTTGAACCCTTAAAGAGTTCCATTCATATAAAGCCATTGGGAGTAAGATATTCTTCTGATTGCCATATCTTTCATTCAGATTCTCCCATAGTTCATTGGGATCTTCCACCAATAAATATTCAGATTTCAGGCTTTCATGAATATGGTGGCGAATGAACACAATGGCTTGTGCCTTTTCTTGTGGAGTGGTGGTATTGTTAGCCTCAATGGTCTTTTCAAGACCTCTAGCCTTAAGGTGTGTTAAGGCATCCACCCTCCACTCAAGGAAATTGTCTCCTGAGAGATCCAGGATATCGAATTCTCTCTTGGTGATGTTTGCCATAATAGCTAGCACTACAAAAATTATAAGACGTATATGTGAGTGTAAATATTATGAAAATAATTTACTAGATATAAATCTAATTAGTAGAATATAAATGATATGCGTGCAAATTAATACACTAAGCTACCGATAGATTATATATCCTATCATGCATGTACGTGTATGTGTGGTTTTTTTTTAACAAAACATGAGTATTGTGTTATATATGCATGCATACAAATCACATATATTATATTTATATATACACATGCAAGTACTTTCTACATAGAATTAATAAGTGCATGCAAAGTCAAGGTGGTAGGTAATTCTGACATGAATTGCTTGCAAAAATTACTTTGCATGTAGAGGCCATCACCTATTCTATGCAATCTATATATATAATATTACATGTAAAACTTTCACGTACGTACTAAGTGATCAGAAAGGAAAAACCATTTCATGCATTTGAAATTTGAAAGAAGAAGAGAAGGTTTAAGGGTATGTTATATTGTGTTGGATTGGGATTTTAACCTCCATTTATTTTACCCCCCCCCCCCCCCTTCCTCTGCTTTTCTTTTCCTTGGTTAAAGCACCGCCACTACCGCCCTCCAACTTCACACCTCCCTTCTTTTTCCATTATCCACCACCTCCATCTCCTTCATCCTCTCGTCTGACATCCCTTCAAGCAAAAAAATGACCGAGACCGATCGTGTTTTGCTAAGGATATTTGTTTGTGGAGTGACGATAGCGGTTATGGTGGTTTCCTTCGTTGTGTGGGTGACCAAGAATTGCAAGTGCAACTAGGCTTTCCAATGGGGGTTCCGGCAAGGTGAGTTTTGAAAATGTAGTTTAAAAACTGTATTGTATTGTGTAGTATTTTTGCAAATATCTTGTAATGGCTCTAGATCTACTAATCTTGTTTTGGAGTGAAGGATTTTCGAAAACCCTATGATTAAATTCCCGTATTTTGGCTTTGAAAAATTTGTTTTCGTATGAAAACTCATTAAGATGTGTTGAGCCTCTTTCTGTGTTCCATTCTTTGTGAGTTTTGAAAACGGATCTGAACAAGGATGATGTAAAACGGGGAGATCTGAGGGTTTTATGAGTTTCTGATGTAGAAGATCCCAAATTTTGGGCAACTACAGAGCATACTCCTTGAAAATCGATTTTGGTAAAAACGTTTTTCGAATTGAAGAGCTGAGATTTGAGGTTTTTACCTTGAGATCTCAAAAACTCAGTTGGTTTTAGATCTCGTACTGATAACGTGTTGGATATTTGTGGATTTAAGAGATCAGATAAAGGCTTTGTAATTGTCTTTCTTGTTGAATCTGATTGATTTTTCATGGTTGACATGCTCCTATTTATAGGAGATTTTACATACTATTCATACATAAAATAAAGAGTGAGATAATACGTACAGAAGGTGAATTATTCACTCTTCTCTCTTCTACACACAACAATATAGATTAAGTCATTATCTAGAGTTGATATTATTGCTCTATTCGGTAAAAACAACTTTAGAACATTTGATTTTATAAGGGAAGCCAAATTTTCCATCTTGTATTTTAAACTAGTAGTAGTACATTTTAGTATTTTACACACCGTAATCTATATATGCATTATATTAAAACCAAGGAATATAGATTTATGTGATAACTTTTGTAGAAAAAAAATTACTCAAATTAAAGTATTTATACAACCAGTGGCGGACCCATAAACTTTTGAGGGGGGATCACCACAATGTACACAATAAGATCGAGCCTCGATCCATCAACCAAAACCATACACCCTCAGCCCACCTCCTGCCCAACCTTGGAATAAAATCCATACTAGGGGTATGCAATATACATAACAATACACATACTCATTCCTCGTATCAAAACCAAAATGAAATCAACATGGTGGTGCACAGAAACTAACCTATCATTCCATTCCTAAAAAATGAGAGCACTAGTGATCATCCAAAAACGCAAATCAAGACATGAAATGATCATAAAAGAAAATCTACACTGAAACTCAAAGATCCTGATATGCATCATTCCCATCATCAATCAAAAGTTACACTAAAGTACATCCAACTATCCAAGTGATTAAGAGTTCTTCTCCTGTACGAAGAAAAATCAATTTAAACCAAACAAAAAAATGCTAAACAATTCAAATCCAATTCAATATCAATCTCAATTTTAAAATCAATCTCAATTCAAACCTCTCACTTCAATCTCAATCTCAATTCATTTGGAAAACAATCTCAATTCAAAAATCTCAATTCAACATCAATCTCAATTAAAAAATCTAAATTCAACAACAAATTCACCATGTTTCTATCTATTCAAACAAACGGCTAATCCAATCCCACTTCAATCTCATATCAAAAATCAAATTACAAATTTACAATTTAACATTATTCTCAATTCTAAAGCAATAATCACAATTCACAATCAATTTGTAATTTGGAGATTACCTTTCGACTTTCGATCGACAATAGACAACTAGAGAAGGAAGGAGAACTGGAGGCGGCGTAGCTCCGGTAGGCGAGTCGGCGATGACGGTTCGGGAGAACTGGAGAAGGAAGGAGGTGGCGTGGCTCCTGTCGACTACTCGAGAGAGTGACTCGGTCACTCCTGTCGACACAGCCACACAGGTTGACACAGCCACAGCCCACAGGACGGGGGTGGCTCCGGTCGGCGACGGCCTGGCTCTAGTCGGCGACGGCGCTTCACGGGAGTCGGGACTGGAGAACGACGCACATGCACGAGAGAAGTGGGGAAGGAGGCGGACGCGTGCGGCGTGCTCTCTGCTACTCTCTCCCGCCTGGCCGCCTGGGAACATTTGAAAAGTTAGGGTTAACCAAAACGACGTCGTTTTGTTTTTTTTTTTTTTTTTTTACATAATTCTGGGGCCGAGGGGGGGGGGTCACGTGACCCCCCAGGACCCCCCTGGGTCCGCCACTGTATACAACAACAAGAAGGTCACTAGGTCAGTGACCCAAATATTGCCACATAAAACAGACAACGGCAAACTTATACCGATCGAAAAAGACGAAAAATGAAAACAATAAGAAAGTGACGGCTAAGGAGTAAAGAGACATGGAAGAATATCGTCCTTGAGGGTGTAAATTGGGTTTTTGGGATTTGATTCGACAATAGTTTGGTTAGAGTTTTGGTCTGTGTGTTGATGTACTTTGCTTCTCTTGCTGTGGTACAGGTTTCATGTGAACGGTGGCTAATTTGTCAAGCTAAGAGACGTTGTGGAAATGCGATCGACACCTGTTGATTCTGTTTGGAGTCCAATTTGAGGTGTCCGCTAGTGATCTCCAGAGTTTCTTTGTGTGCGTCTTTGATGCGGGACCATCCAAAACACCTTCGGACACACGTATACTTGGGGATGGACCTATGATTCGAGCTCATGAGAATGTTGTCATCATCAAGAGGAAGAAGAAGGCTCCACCATGGGAGAATGTCCAAAGGTGCAAGCTTGATGGGTCGTTCGTTTTTAGATTCGTTCAGCCGTTTGACAGCTTTTCGACGTCTCAGTAAAATGAGTCGTACGGATTCAATATTAATCGGATTGGATCGTGCCATACCTTGTCGGAACGAGGACGAAGAGATCTACAACGTATTTGTTGAAGATGTTTCCAGATTCGACCTAGAGCTTGGCCGAAAATCACCATCTTTGCAAGCTGTCACTGTTTTGACGGGAATAAATTACTATTTTTAGAGACCTTCTTTACTTAAGTTATTTTAGGCAATTTAGGGGTATTTTAATTAATTCCTTTTATTTATTATTTTTATTAGAAATCAGCCTCCTTAGGGTTATAAGAGGCCGATTCTTCCATTGTCAAACTCACGTACAATTTTGATGAAAATTCTCTCTTTTGTGTGTAACACAAGAGCGCAAGTCAATCGATTCGAAGCGTTGCTCGTCGATTGCAAATTGGTTATAGATCCTGCTTGGTTTGCTTTGAGTTCGTCAACCTCGCGAGAGCTTGGTGATCCAGGTAATCACAAGTCCCCTCCTTGTGCCTCCAAGTTGTCCGCTTGGTTGTGTAAGGTTGTAGAGGCGGGCTTTATAGTCGTTGGTATTTGGTTCCTACCCTCTACGGAGGCCTGTGGTCTTTGCTGTAGAAGTGTGGAAGAGATTGATTCTATTGATTGATATGTTTACAATATATAGGAGATTACAAATCTTATCTTAGGCAACTAAATCTTTCCTTTGGTAGGAGATATACACAAGATAGAATTATAACTACCTAGGTTTATCTTTATCTAATACCCCCCGCAAGCTGAAGGACGCGGAGCGACCAGAAGCTTGGGACGAATAGCAGCAAAGAACCGACCTGTAAGCGCCTTGGTGAAGATGTCGGCGACTTGATCCTTGGCCGAGATATGCTTGACAACAAGATCATGGGAGTCCACCTGTTGTCGAACGTAATGGTAGTCGAGCTGGATGTGTTTAGACTTAGCGGTGATTGCAGGATTGTTGGCAAGGAATGTTGCTGAGAGGTTGTCGCATAACAGCACCGGCGTAGGGCGAACGGGGATGCGGAGTTCACGCAGCAACTGACTGAGCCACGCAAGCTGAATGGCAGTGAATGCAAGGGCTCTGTACTCGGCCTCTGTGCTAGAACGAGCAAGAGCTTTCTGTTTGCGACTGGACCAACTGATGAGATTACCACCATAGTAAACCGCAAATCCATGTTGGGAACGAAGATCATGAGGATCGGTAGCCCAACCAGCATCAGAGTACGCAACTAGATCAGACCGAGGAGATGCAGTGAGGGTAAGGCCATGGCTGAGAGTACCCTTTAGGTAGCGTAGGATCCGTTTCACGTGCTGCCAGTGGGAGTTAAGGGCTTATGCATGTGCTGGCAAGCCCGGGTAACAGCAAAGCTGATCTCAGGGCGAGTGATCAATGCATACTGGAGACTGCCGAGAACATGCCGATAGACACTAGGATCCGAGTAGGGCAAGTCAGAACCGACAACCTTTTTGGTGACAGAGGAGTCGGCATGAGAGGATATCAGCTGAACCTCTAACATCATGCATCGCTCAAGCAGATCATACAAATACTTCTGTTGGGAGAGATGAATAGATGACCCAGAGTAGACGATTTCGACCCCAAGGAAGTAGGATAGTCGACCAATATCCTTGAGGGCAAACCGCCTGTTGAGAGCCGAGATGAAGCTAGCAACGAAAGCAGAGTCAGAACCAGTAACGATGATATCATCAACATAAACAGGAACATAAGTAATGGAGGAGGCAGTGTGCAGAACAAAGAGCGACGTGTCGGAGAAGCAAGCCTGAAAGCCGCAGCCGTGTAAATAGAGGCGAAGTTGATTGAACCAGGCACGGGGTGCTTGTTTGAGACCATACAATGCCTTATGAAGTTTGCAGACATGAGTAGGATGATTGGAATTGATAAACCCTTTCGGCTGAGACATGTAGACCACCTCATTGAGGTCGCCATTGAGGAATGCATTGTTGATGTCGAGTTGACGAATGCCCCATCCTCGAGACAGAGCAATACATAAGACCACCCGAATGGAAGTCGGCTTGACAACAGGACTAAAGGTGTCAAAATAATTCACCCCCTCTTATTGATGGAAACCTTTGGCAACAAGACGCACCTTATACCTTTCAACGCTACCGTCCGACTTCCGTTTGATGCGAAAGACCCACTTGTTTCCGACAACATTAGCATTTAGAGAACAGGGGACAAGGGACCAAGTTCCATTGGCCTGAAGAGCATCGATTTCAGATTTCATTGCAGCGAGCCACTGATCAGACTTTGCAGCTGTGGCGAATGTGGACGGTTCCTTCTCGGTGAGAAAGCACGCAGGAGCCGGATGTCGAGTGGTGGCAAATGTGCGAGGTTTGAGATCACCAGTTCGAGCGCGAGTTGACATGGAGTGATGATCAGCCGGACGAAGAAAGTCCAGGGGCAAGTGCTCATGGGAGGAAACCGCAGGGCCTGGAGCATCCGTCGAGGTGACCGAAGAAGATGAGCTCATGGGGGAATGGGACGGGGTGGTTGACGGGGATACAGGGGCAGCGGGATCGGGTGACGAGGGTGTAGTGAAGGGGGAAGATGAGTTCGTGGTAGAGGACACAGGGGAGATTGGGTTCACTGGGGTTGTGTCGGCAGAGGACACAGGCGAGGTAGACAGGGGGGAGGACGCAGCTGATGGGGTTGTAGCAGAGGATGTGCGCGACAGAGACGTCGAGGACTCGGGCGAAGGAGCGTGGACATCAGTGGCTGTTTGGAGAAGGCGAGAGGAGACGGTTGAGCCGGCAAGGGATGGCGAGGTTACAGAAGCCAACGAAAGAGGTTGGTTTTTGTAAGGGAAGGACTCCTCATTAAACACAACCTGAGGGGATATGTAAATTTTCTCTGTGGATAAGTGCAAACAGACATAACCCTTGTGTTTGGAATTATAACCAAGAAATAAGCATGGTTGAGTGCGGAAGGCTAATTTGCTGGAGTTATAAGGCTTGAGGTAGGGATAGCATAGGCACCCAAAGGTTTTGAGACGGGTGTAGTCAGGGTGTTTGCATAAAGCATATAAAAGGGAGAGGTATGGTGAAGGAGCGGGGTAATGGTGCGGTTAGACAAATAGACCGCAGTGTGAAAGGCATGTTCCCAATAGGAGAAGGGAAGGCCGGCATGGGCTAAGACGGACAAGCCTTTCTTCTGGACAATGCGATGTCTTCGCTCAACAACCCCGTTTTGGGATGGAGTGTGCGGGCAAGATATACGATGTTGGATGCTATGGGAGCGAAGATAAGAGGTTAAGGCCACAAATTCACCACCGCCATCAGTTTGTAGAGATTTGATGGATTTATTAAACTGGGTTTGAATCATTTTGTGAAATGTTTCGAATGTCTGTAAGACCTGGGATTTGAGGGATAAAAAATAAATCCAACAGAATTTGCTATGATCATCAACAAACTAAACACAATATTTGTTTCCATGAAGAGATGGGACAGACGCAGGACCCCAAACATCAGCATAAACTAAATCAAAACATGAAGTACTAGAAGTATGTGTATTGGTAATAGGTAAACGGTGACTCTTGCTAAGTTGACATGACTCGCAGATACTGAGAAGGTGTTTATTGGACACTGGGAGATGAAACTTTGAAAGCAGACTCTTGAGGACAGCAGCATGGGGGTGGGCAAGGCGGTTATGCCAGCCTTGGATGGTGGTGCGGCAGGACAGCAGGGCATGAGGAGGGTTGGAGGAGGGCAGGAGACGATAGAGACCATCTTCAACGGTTCCCTTCAGGAGCATCCGACCCTGCAAGTCCTTGGCAAAGTAACAGTTATGATGCAGTTCAATAAAGACATCATTGTCTCGTGTGAGGGATGTAGCACTAAGTAAATTCTTGGAAATTTGAGGATCAACAAGAACATTGCGTAATGATATTGAGGATTGACCAATAGACGAAGAACCAATGTGAGTGATAGGAACGGGTTTACCGTCCCCAAGAGCAAGGTGATCAGTACCATCGTATTCTGAACGAAGAGACAGGTTCCTCATGTTGTTGGTGACATGATGAGAAGCCTCGGAATCCATGTACCAGGAGGGATCAGCAGCGAAGGAGCCAGAGGAGGCTTGGTTGACCGACTTGGGCACATAAGTGGACGGAAAGCGGGTCATATCCAGCCGGCTGAAGCAGTTCTTAGCCGGATGACCAGGGCGATCGCAGATCTGGCAAACAGGGCGAGATGAGTACTGAGGGTAATTGGCAGCGTCAGTGAAGTGATCAGAAGAGCATCCCCTGCCCCGGCCTCGTCCGCGATCACCACGACCACGGCCTCGAGTTGGAGCATCAGATCTGGGTTGAGAGCCGGTAGAAACCGAGTTTGCAGCAGGAGAAGAAACAACATCAGTAGCGGGAGGAACATGAACCGTGGTGACACCAGCAGCCGGGGTTGATTCCTGTTGAAGGCGCTCCTCCTCATGGAGCAGAAGCCCGGTGAGTTCATCAAGAGCCACCGGTTCGACACAAACGTTGATCGCCGCCTTGAATGCACCTTAAGATGCATCCAATCCATGAAGAAGCCGGTAGAAACCGAGTTTGCAGCAGGAGAAGAAACGGCATCAGTAGCGGGAGGAACAGGAACCGTGGTGACACCAGCAGCCGGGGTTGATTCCTGTTGAAGGCGCTCCTCCTCATGGAGCAGAAGCCCGGTGAGTTCATCAAGAGCCACCGGTTCGACACGAACGTTGATCGCCGCCTTGAATGCACCTTAAGATGCATCCAATCCATGAAGAAGCGAGGCAACAAAGTCGTCATCTTTGACAAAATATTGACACTCAGCAAAAGCATCAACGACGGAGCATTTCTTCTCGATGTAGTCCATCATCGACAAGGAACCCTTGGAGAGTTTCTGCAATTGGCCCTTGAGATTCATCAGACGGGCTCGAGTTTGAGACTGGAACATGGAAGAGATCATTGCCCAAGCATCATAGGACGTGGATGCCTTGGCAACGTAGCAGAGCAGCTTCTCGGAGAGCGTTGAGCGCAGCCAGACCAGGACAAAACGGTCTGCCTTCCGCCAGGCAGTGTACACGGCAGAAGGGGTTGCGCCATCCTTTGGAGGGGATTGGGGCTTGGTGAGCACATAGGTGTCGAGATCGTAGGCCTCAAGAGTGGAGAGGACAACGCTACGCCATGAGTAGTAGTTGCTGCGATCAAGTTTGATCGACAGATTGGGGAACTGCATATGAGTGGAAGCACCAGTAGAAAGAAGGATATTGTTATTGGATTGGGAGATAGAGCTCGACATGGTGGATGAATGGAGGGTGATTGGCTGAGATGAAAGAGGCCGAAAAAATTGAAGGAGAAAACCCTAGGCTCTGTATACCATGTAGAAGTGTGGAGGAGATTGATTCTATTGATTGATATGTTTACAATGTATAGGAGATTACAAATCTTATCTTAGGCAACTAAATCTTTCCTTTGGTAGGAGATATACACAAGATAGAATTATAACTACCTAGGTTTATCTTTATCTAATATTTGCCTCGTTCTATTTTAGTTCGAATCACCCATCTATCGGTCTTTAATTCATTATTTCGTTGAGTCTAAGTTGCTGCGTTTTTATTCCTTTTAATCGATATTGAGTCGTTTGTTATTGTTCTTGAGTCGTTTGCTTCCGTTCTTGTCTTTGAGTCTTGATTGTCGAAGATCGGGCCATCCTACGGCTAACCCCGTATCAAATTGGCATCAGAGCTTTGGTTTCCGACATCAAAGTTGTGTCTTTTGTTTCCCTAAACACAAAAACTACAAAAATAGAGTCTTTCTTGTTCTTGATTTTTACTTCTTGAATTTTTTAATTTAATTGCATTAACCTTTGTTTGTTTGTGATGATTGTGGTTGCAATTAGCCTAAACACATATTAGTCGTGTCCTACATAGCTCCATTTGACATAATTGCTTGAATTGGAGTCTTCGGCATTCCACAGTAGCTTCATTGGAGTCTTCGACATTCCATAGTAGCATATTGAAGACAAATTGTGCCTTGTTCGGCCGATCAAAACCCAACCACAAGAGGTTTCCTAACCCTAGTCTAGTAGTCTTACTTACTTCTATCTTTTGTTCTATCCTAGATTTATCTATTTAGTTGCCTTATTTAATTTGTTGAAATTTGTGGTAGATATATTTCATATTTTCTATCATAGATTATAAAAGGCCTTGGATAGATCTACTTACCTAAGATAGCCAAACCATCACCTATATATACTTCACAGGGCTACATATTTTATTCTCTTTCACCTTAGTATATAATTTTTTAGAGGCCTTTATTTCATAGATAGTTTTTCTTGCATTAGTTAAAAAAAAAAACAAAAAAAACAGTCCACATATTCAAAAAATAAAAATAAAATATACATTCAAGCTTTGACCTAGGAGGATAAAATTCACTAGGGGCAAAAGTATGCTTCAAAAAAAAAAAGAGAAGGATTGTATCTAGTGCAAGAAAGCTTAAGGACCAACTTTGGTGAATTTGTTATAGCCCTAGTCGACAACCTTTAAACGCATACCTCCCAAACCATAAATTTTTTTTAAAGCCCTACCTTGCAACTACAACATCCATACTAAGGGTTTAAATCAAAAAGTGGTAAAAATCCAAGTTTTTATTTCTTTTCTTTTATTTTCTTTTCCTATTTTTGTGTGTCGAGTACTGCAGAGGCCATACCGACCCCATAACGACCCCCCAGCCTCGTTACAGCTTATGTCGAATCTGCCTTTGGTCAATTTCGACCCCCTCTGGTCGATTTCGACTTGGTTGTCCAGCTTTTGTCGAGTGTTCTTGCTCTTGTTGAGTCCCTTGTTGCTTGTTTATTTGTCCTTTCGCTTGATTACTCTCTTTTGATCGTTAAGTCCTTGCTTGAGTGTTGATTTTCCCAAAGCGGATTGCCCCAACAAGCTTGTCATACCAATTAGAGAGAAGAGTGTGAGCGAAACACTTGTGAGTTGTTTATATTTTCACTAACTTTTACCTAGTTCTTTGTTTGTTGCTTTATGATGTCTAACCAAGGCAACAACCCGATTACTTATGCTGAGATGATGAAATATTTCAATGCCATGATGGAGACCCTGGCAAAGATAGATGAAAGATTGAAGGTACAAGAGCTTCGGTACGGCTTACCGGTACAAAGTATTGATTGTTCTAACCCCGTGTTTAGTTTTTGTGTTGGCTCTAACACGGTGCCCGGACAAGGAGTACCACCTAGAGATGAAGTGCCACCGCATAAAAGGGAAGAAACTCATCCTATTCCTTCTACTAATACTAATCAGCATCATGTTCCTTCTAGTGTAAATAATCAGTTTGTTGATAAAATTGAAGAGCATGTTGAAAATGATCAAGATCTTAATTTGCTTGCCTGTGATGATATTGATTGCATTGAATATGAGCATGATGATTCTTTGGTTGTTAGTAACGTTTTAAATGTTCAGCCTATGCTTTCTGATGATAATCAAAGAGAAGATGTGTTTCATACTAAATGCTTAAAAAATGGCAATGTTTCTAATCTGATCATTGATGGTGAAAATTGTTCTAATATTACTAGCCTTGACTTAATTGAAAATCTACCCTTGAAAAGGGAAGAAAACTTGCTAGATTTGGATGGAAACTTGGAGATGAATGAACAAGCTCAAGTGCATATTCAATTAAAACCTTATGAAGATGAAATGGAATATGAATTGTGCACTAATCAAGTTTCTTTTCTTGGTTTTGTCGAAAGCTCTAATGGTCTTCAAGATGGCGACGCCATGATCAAAACCATCCGGGCGTGGTCAACCCATCCTACAATCGGCCTTGTGAGGAGTTTCCATGGGCATGAGGTATTTGATCCAGGAGCTCGTGTGGGTGCATTTGCGGAATCTTATGCGACCTTGGATTCGAGGTCGAATCCTTTTCAAGAAAGGGGGAATGATGTGGGACCATACAAGGCACCTTCGGACACACGTATACTTGGGGATGGACCTATGATTCGAGCTCATGAGAATGTTTTCATCCTCAAGAGGAAGAAGAAGGCTCCACTATGGGAGAATGTCCAAAGGTGCAAGCTTGATGGGTCGTTCGTTTTTAGATTCGTTCAGCCGTTTGACAGCTTTTCGACGTCTCAGTAAAATGAGTCGTACGGATTCAATATTAATCGGATTGGATCGTGCCATACCTTGTCGGAACGAGGACGAAGAGATCTACAACTTTGCTGTTGAAGGTTTTTCCAGATTCGATCTAGAGCTTGGCCGAAAATCACCATCTTTTTAAGCTGTCACTGTTTTGACGGGAATAAATTACTATTTTTAGAGACCTTCTTTACTTAAGTTATTTTCGGCAATTTAGGGGTATTTTAATTAATTCCTTTTATTTATTATTTTTATTAGAAATCAGCTTCCTTAGGGTTATAAGAGGCCGATTCTTCCATTGTCAAACTCACGTACAATTTTGATGAAAATTCTCTCTTTTGTGTGAAACACAAGAGCGCAAGTCAATCGATTCGAAGCGTTGCTCGTCGATTGCAAATTGGTTATAGATCCTGCTTGGTTTGCTTTGAGTTCGTCAACCTCACGAGAGCTTGGTGATCCAGGTAATCACAAGTCCCCTCCTTGTGCCTCCAAGTTGTCCGCTTGGTTGTGTAAGGTTGTAGAGGCGGGCTTTATAGTCGTTGGTATTTGGTTCCTACCCTCTACGGAGGCCTGGGGTCTTTGCCTCGTTCTATTTTAGTTCGAATCACCCATCTATCGGTCTTTAATTCATTATTTCGTTGAGTCTAAGTTGCTGTGTTTTTATTCCTTTTAATCGATATCGAGTCGTTTGTTATTGTTCTTGAGTCGTTTGCTTCCGTTCTTATCTTTGAGCCTTGATTGTCGAAGATCGGGGCATCCTACGGCTAACCCCGTATCAGTCTTCCTTTTGTCGGATTTTTCATTTGTTCTACTAGCTTGTAGTTTACAGTGTAGGTTGGTTTGTACTTTATTTCTGCGTTTTCCTTTCCGTCATTTGTTTCTTGTTATTTGTATTCAGTCATTTGCTTCTGTTATTTGTTTCTTATTGTACAGAATGATTAGCCCATCTCCCAACTTATTCAGGCTCTCGGTTTCTCTAGACTTGTCTTAAGAATCTCATTCTTTTCCTTATATAAAAAAAAAGACATGGAAGAAACGAGCAACTCATCGAAATACAAGTAATTACGAAGAAGGATACAACTCCAACCACTCATTCACCACAATCAATTCATCGACGTTTCCTCTAGCAAAAATGTATAACATAGAGAAAAATACTTGAAAATAATGTATACATAAACTAATTAGTTAACTCTATTTGCACTTTAACAAATAAACTAATTAATATTTTATAACTTTCTCTTAATATTCAATTTTACAAACCACAAGATTATTGATATTTTCCTCTGTATTGAAATATTATTTATACACTGTTTGGGGGAAAAATTTTCGTGTTTAATTAGAAGTCGTCAAATGCGCTTACAAAATTATTTTTCGAAAGCGTTCATGTAAGACTTTATATATTGAATACGAATGTAAGCTGTTGGACAATCACATATAGATGGGTGTGTGGTGTGTGTATTACATATCCAATACATTGTTCTAACATTGTACAAATTCGTAAACTGGAGCATACAAAATAACTACAGTAGTCGAGTTTGGGTGACGCAATGGCAGTCCATCAGTTTTCGCCAACACCTTCGTAGAGTTAATAGCTTTCCCGGTTGAAATTCCACAAATGACTTGCTATTCTCATGAGCAGTTTGTTCACCTGCAAATAAGTAATATGGGCCTAAAATAATAATAAAAAAAAAGGCCTAGCCCATTACTGTAAATTCAGCAGGGAAATCAGCAGTAAAAAAAAAAGAAATATAAATAAAGATTTGCTCAAAAAGTAAATAAGAGATCTGCATCTAAGGATGACTAAAAAAAAGGAAAGGCAGCAAAAAAAAAAGATATAATAGCTATTAAAAAAAAAGGGCTATCGATATCTTTTAAAATATATATATAAAAGGCTGTTGGAAGGAAATAAAAGATATGAGATCATCCAAAAGAAGATATTCTGTATTATCTTAAAGGAAGGTAAAAAGATATCTTTTCCCCTATAAAACAAGGCCTAGGTCAGTTGAAAGAAAAAAGAACAGACGCCAAAAAGACAGAGCACGCACAAAGCAAAGGAAAAGTTGCAGAAAAAAAATAAAAACTACGTCTGCAGAAAGCAAGCAAAGAAGAAGAAGGGAGCCACCAAGGTAGCTCTCCCTCTATACGTGGGGATTCCTATCGATTCTCGAAACCCCGCCCTTGCAAACCCTCAAGCTTTCGCTCGTGGCTTAGGCCCTAGCAAACCTTGCAGGCTTTCGCTTGTGGCTTGGGTTTCGGAATCATCAAATCACTCCAAATCAAGCCGATATGCTACCAAAATCGATTCTCGAAACCCCGCCCTTGCAAACCCTCAAGCTTTCGCTCGTGGCTTAGGCTCTTGCAAACCTTGCAGGCTTTCGCTTGTGGCCTGGGTTTCGGAATCATCAAATAGCCCTAAAAGAGGGCGAAATGCTGCTGGATTTTTCCTAAACTAAACGACGAATTCAGACAGACAAATTGCAAGACATTCAAGCAAATCCAAAGAAAACAACTCCACTGCAGTCGAAACTTTTCCAAGGCAAAAACAAAAAAAAAAGATCACGGATTTTCTGGAGAAAGAGAACGGAATCTCTGGACAAATCAAATCAGTCCAGGGAAACTAGATTGCTGTAAAAAGAAAGAAAACAAAAAAAAAAAAAAAAAAACTCTGGGTTCGCAGATGATAGTCAAAGTATTTGGGAAACCCTTCCTAGAAGGTGGGTCCAGATGATTTGAGTGATGCGGTAAAAAAAAAAAATGAAGAAAACCCGGGCTGGCCTATAAAAAAAAATGGGCTTCAATGAAAATCTGAGATTTGTAAATCATCAAATGATGGAACACGTCACTTGTCCACTCCAACTTAAGCATGCTTACGGCATACTTGCAACAAATTTTGCTTAATTGCAAAATTAACCCGCTGAAATATAAAAATTATAATTGGCATAAATTAGAAATTGAGTTTAACAAAATCATAAAGTTAAGCTCGTAAAATTTCATTGCCGGTTTATTCTAGTGAGTTAATCTCAAAATTGACTTCTAAACGAGGAAAAAAGAAAATGGAGTCAAGACCTTAAAGCAAACTTTCCCAAATTCAAATGGTTCTAAAAAAGAACTACGTGAAGAATTGATGCTCTTTTACGAGTTACGTAGGAAATCCGATGTTAAAATTCAAATGTACATTGGATCCAGTCGCACATATCAAATTAAATTAAATTTGTCCTTAAGAGAACTACGGGTGATTTGATCCCGTTCCAAACGGGTACGTAGGAGACTCGACAAAAAGCTCAAGCTCGTCGGGTTCAATCACCAAACCCCAAAAATAAAAATCAATTCAAATACTCGGAACTACGTAAGGCTTGATTCTCTTCCAAGAGATACGTAGGCAACCCGTTAATATTCGGGTGCAGCCAAAATCACCAAAACCACTTAAGTCTTGATGTCGATACAACTTTGAATCAAGAGGATAACCAAAAGGGGTCGAACTCAAATTATAAAAAATTAAATAAAATATGTTTTGCAATTATTAGCGCATTTTTCTTCAACATACACTTTTGGATATAACTTGAAAAACTCCAACATACACGAGTTTACAATTTATAAATATCTCCTATCACATTCACATCTAAGCAAAAACTAGTCATTATTAAAGCAATTAATAATTATTACTCCGTATCAACATTGAAAAGTAAACCGGTTAGAAGAGAACCGGAAGGAGTTATCCCCGGTTTCCCTGACCCGTTCCCCGAACCGATCCGAACCACCGGTTTTCCCAACCCGCCGCCAACTCACCACCGCCATTTTCTCCATCTTGTCATCCGCCGCCACCAAGTCCTCCCTCAACCGCTCCGTCATCCGCCACAGGTCCGCATCCGGTGACACTCCGGCGACTACCGGGAGCTTCGAGAGGCTGTCCCTGCAATCGTCCAGCCGCTTGAGAGCGCAGAACAGCTCCACCGAGTCAGCGAAGCTCATATAACTCAGCCGCTGAGTGAACTCGCCGATCCGACTGGCGAGATCCTCAACCGCCATGGAATAGTCCTCCGCCACCAGCAAGATCACCTCGTTAACCAGCGTCGTGTTGTCGGAATCCTCGGGAGATCGCGCGATCTCCTCGAGGACGTCGATCAAGGAGTGGATCTCGCGGAGCAGATCGAAATTGAGGAGCGAAGGAAGGTTCTCGATCGCTTTCTCCCGCTCGAGGCGGCTGGAGAGCGAGAAGAGGAAACATCCAAGGAGGCGAGAGGTTGTGAGGATCTGCTCGAGGTAGCGCGCGTACCAGCGGATCCAGGTGGAGAGGGACCAGGCGGCGGGGGTGGATGAGTCGCGGAAGGAGGAGAGGTTGAGGTGGCTGAGGCGGCGGCCGCGGCGGGGGGAGGGGGAGGGGATGAGGGAGAGCTGGTCGAGGAGGATGAAGGAGCCGCGGCGGATGAAGGAGTGGAGGAGGAGGAGGCACTTGAAGGCGACGACGGAGGAGCGGGTGCGGTGGAGGCGCGACATGAGGGAGTCGACGGCGGAGGCGGCCGAGGAGCGGGGGGCAGAGTTGCCGAGGGAGAGGAGGGAGGAGAGGTGGCGAGGGGAGGGGAGAGAGGAGGCGTCGTGGGAGGTGGCGCGGAGGACGGCGAGGCGGAGGGAGAGGGCGGTGGCGGGGAGGAGAGTGGCTTTGCTGAGGGAAGCGGTGTCCTTCACCGATCCCAAGAGGTTTTCCAGTAAACCCATTTTCTTTTCGTTTTCTTTTGGACTTTTCTTTTCCCCGGGAATGAGAAATGCAAAATTTATTGGAGCACGTGATTTACCAATTTGTGGAGTTTGATTACTCTTTTAATTAGGAAGTAATTTGTGGAGTTTGTTTGAAGTTTACAATAAGGACGATGATGGATACTAAAGCATTTTGGGCTATTAATAAATCTGGATCATTCAATGAATAAAATCAATGGATGAGATTACAATTAATTTCTAATTATTAATTCGTTGATATTGAGAGATTATTAATGATTAGAATATTGATTAATGAATCTATATCTATATAGATTCTTAATTTAGGAGAGTTTATACCGATGTGTCAACATTAGAGAGATTTTAGGGGTTTTGACCAATTATAATTTTTTTTTCTTTAATCCTTTTTTTTAATTCTCTTTTTTTTCTTTAATCTTACTAACTATTGGGCTTAATTTAAAACATTAAATTCAACCTAATATAACTATTGGGCTTAACTCAAATTCATTTACTAACTATCTATATCTACATACTATATTAATTTATGTCACATGTCCTCTCCATGTTCAAAGTTATTTGTGAAAATATTATTTACATAATATCATTTTATTATGGTAACTATATTTTCTAATATTATTTTTTCAAAAAATATTCTAATACGGAGTATGTTACATTTTTTAACCAATGGGATTAATTCAAAACTTTTATCTTTCACTATTTATTACTTATTTTTCTCTTTATCTCTTTAACCTAAGTGTATTTTTTTCTATTATTTTAACACATTTACTAATCAATGGGTTTAAAGAAAAATATTGAATTAAATCTAATGTCTATGATTTATCTACATATAAATATTATTTATAACAAAATCGCGCCATGGCGCAGAGATCGTACTAATTTTAACTTAAAGATAGACCAGATTCGAAAGTTTACCCATTCTCTTTCCTTACCTAAAAATAAACGTGGAGTAAATTTCCTCAAATTAAATCTAAAATGTATACACGCTATTTTTTTTTAATTAATTAAAATATAAATTTTTGTTTTATTTTTAAAATTTAATTTTCATTACCAATAATATTAAGATTTTAAAAATAATATAAAAAATTGATATCTTGTATAGTTTTTATATAATTAAAACACTAAAAATATTATATGGAGTAATACCAACCCATTACACTAGCTAATATGAAATGGCTTATGTACCAACAAAAATACTCCCTCCATTTGCTCATAAAATTAATAAATGACTTTTTAAAGTCAAATACATATTTTTAAGAGGGTAAAAACTATATAAATTTCGTTATAATTTGACCTCAAAAACGAGGTTTATATATTCGGTTATTTTTAACTTATACTACATTTAAGTGTAACCAAGTTCTTAAAAAAATTAAGCGTTACTATATACATAGTTACTATATGGTATAGTTATCCAAGCGGCCCCATTTAGTTGATGAGCTGCAATATTAATGAATGGTGCCAAACATGGCCTTCTCATTTAAATGAATTAGGTTGGGTAAGGCGGCCTCGGACAGTCGGAGATCTGTTCGACATGATATATGCCAATGAAATATTTTTTTAAAATTTTTTCTATAATATGTCGCAAATATATAGGATAAGATTCTTAATTTAAAATATTTTTTAAAATTTTCATTAGTTTAATTTTTCTTTTAATTAGATTTTTATAGTACGTCATTTTTGTAGGGAATCTTTCTCAATTTAGATTTTTATCTTATACCCTTACCTATAGGATATAGAAACAAACGTACTAAGAGCATCCACATTTTGGTGTTTTAAAGAGAAAAATAAGAAACTTAACAATAAAATAATAAGGGAATGATATATTTTAGTAAAGAAAGATGTGATCAGGAGCGGCCCAGGGTGGGACGGGCGTACGCGGCTGCCCCACCCTTCGACCCACGTGCCCCGAGGTTTGGAAAAAAAATATATATATATAGAAGTGTTGTAACAAGTAAAACTAGGATGAATATAAAATTAATTAGTCTACTTAGCTTAGTTGGTTGGTGGGAAGGAAGGAAACTAACCTTAGACCAAGGTTGGGGGTTCAACTCCCATTAGACTCATTTTTTAAAACAAATTTCACCTCCCTAAAAATAGATTTTTTATTATTTTTTAAAACAAATTTCACCTCCCTAAAAATAGATTTTTTATTATTTGTTCAAGTTACATCCCACTTTCTTTGTTTCTACCCTTTATTTAACGGAATTTTCGCCAAATACCCTTGAAGTTAAGGCTAATTCGCGTGGTGTACAAAAGTTTGACATATTTCGCCAGATGTCCCTGAGGTTTCCATTTTTTTCGCCAAATAACCCTGAGGTTTTCATTTTTTCGCCAAATGCCCCTCTGTCGAATTTGTTAACGTTTTTGATTGAAAATAAAAATAAAATATTATTTCATTATTATTTTTGTAAGGTATTATTTGCACATGTAAAGGCTCGGATTTTTTTTTAAAATATTAATTATCGAAAAAAAAAATCAAAATGAATTTAAAAATAAATTCCGGCCCAAAATTTCGATTTAAATATCAATTCCGTCTTTCATTTCGGGTCTTGAACGACCAATCAGCGGAAATTTAAATTCCCGACTCAATATCTCAATTCCGTCATATTCCGAATTCTTATCCATCCAACTCACCCTATTCTAGTTCGGGAAAATCCTATCCTCTCCTTTCCTCCCTCCACTCTTTGACTCCCTAATTTTGGAGAACAAACAAACAAAAAGGGACCAAGACCTCCCTTGTCTCATTCCTAGCTCCTAGTCTCCTACCCTTGTTTTGCTCCTCTGCCTTTGACCAGCTCAGATGCAAGCCGTTCCCACAGCCTCTCTCTTCAATTTCTAATGCAAACCCTCCCCTTGCCCAATCTATCTCTGAAAACATTTCCCCTTGCTGTTTGTTCAGTTGACAGTAGCACAAAGACAAACCCCCCTTCTTCCCTTGGAAAGTTGGCGAGAGATTTGAGCCCCAAAGCCTCCTCCATTGCCGCCACTCACCACCACTCCACCTCCTGTTCTGCCAGAAGCCACCAGGACTCACCACCATCACCCCCAGCTCCGTCGTCGCCCTTTCCCGGAGCCAAAACCGAGCCCACCTCCCCTGCTTCGCAACGCCGGAACCGAGCACCCAAAGCTCTTACCTCTTTCTTCTTCAGCCAGCGGCAGCACCGGCGTTCCCTTTTGCGCCTCCTCGACATCTCTGAGCCGCCAGCGCGCACCCAGGAAGGCCCCCGGAGGTCCAGCGCCGAGTCCACCTCCTCTGCTTCATGTGAGAGACCTCGGTAAGCCTTCGATCCTCCGTTTTGACTCGAAAACCATTAAAAGCTTCACCTTTATAACTCCTCACTTCGACCCAGGCCAAGAACACTTGATTTCGACTCCGATGAGGCCGAATCGTTCCTCCGACGGCGTTTTCCGGCGAACGTCGAGACCCCCCGGTGAGCTTCTTCCTCCTCCTCTTTTCTTTCCTTCCGGTCCGAGTGCGTGTGTGGGTGGTGGGCTGAGCAGCCGGAGCGAGGCCGCCGCCGGCGAGCCTCCCCGCTCTTCCCTTCTTCTCCGGCCAAGCGAGAGGCCCTGTTCGTTCTTTCCTTCGGCATTAGGAAGAAGAAGCGGTCCAGCCCTTTTCTTCTTTTAATTTGTGGTCCGGTTCAGTGAAATTCTTTAATAAAACCAGACCGGTTCAGTCAATGAAAATCTTGGGTTTTGTTGGACCCGAATTTAAGGAGTTGTTGGGCCTAATCTGTTTTTGGGCCGGGTTTGACATTTTAAACAAGTTGTTGGGCCTAATTTTCTTCAGATGAACCAAACTTGTCTTTGGGCTTATTTAACCAAAAAGGGCTCGGTTTTGGGGTTGATTTAAAACAAAGGGGCCGATTTGGATTTTATAAAATAAGAAGGTGTGTTTTGGTAATTTAAATAAATTAAGGTTGGGTTAGTAATTTAAAAAGGGATGTTTTGATTAAATGAATATTGTTGGGATTTTATAGATATTTTATAATGATGTTAGAAGTAGTATGTAAAATTATTGGGATTAAGATATAAAATGTTGTTTTGAGATTTAAGATATAATATTGTGGTGATTTATTAATTGTGGTTAAATGTTATATGATTATGTTGAAGATGTGCAATTATATGCTAAGTAAGATTGCGAGATGATAGCATGCAAATTGGTTAAGTATGAATTGGAATTATCTTAAGTTGATGAATTGGAGAATTATATTGAGTATGGTTGTGAGATATTGAGATGATAGATTACGAGATAAGGTTGATGTATGCAAATGACGATGTGACGGTTATTATGTTAAGTTGTGAAGATGTGTGTGTGATAATTCTATGCTTTGTGTGCCTTAGAGGTAGACTCATTGATGTGCTTATACTTGTTAGGCGACCATCTGTGACGTGTCGGATTTCATATTGCCTGGTTGATTGCCTTTTGCTGTTCTGCGATACCAGGTAAGTCTCTTCGGAGCTTACTCAGATTGAATAGAGCTATTCCCTGCTTTAGGTGCATGATATACTAGGTGTTGCATTCATGATCAGCATGCCATGTAGTACCATGCTAGGTTGCATCTACGTTGAGCATCCCATTTCTTTATGCGTATGTAAACAGAACGGCCGTTATCTGTGAAGTAACTAGAGTCATTGCTAGGGTCATAGGGTAGCCCAGCCTCATCGGGTACCCTGAGTCAATCGAGTCATGCACTTCCTTATATTATGAGATGCCTGCGGGCTTTATTGTGGAGCGGGTTAGGCATGCGTGCCGCCCTATTATGAATGAATACATTCACGAGCTGGCCAGTCTCCACCTATCGGAAGGGGTGGAGGTAGGAGAGGGATATACCACTTGGTATTCTGTGCTAAGGCCTTATTATTATTATGAACTTGATCTTAGGAGCATGTTAGTGTGTTAATATTCTGCCATGCATCTAGAAGCATCTTTATTAGGTATAGCGTATATGTGTGCTTATGGTTGGGATGCAGAGTTAAGTGGGCATCGATCTGATCCCGCCCCATATCAATTTTTTTAGGTATTATTTATATTCATCCTATCGGTGCTGTTTGCTTATTGCGCGGGTCATTTTGTCGGCGGAGAGTGAGCGCTGGGGTATAGACTTCACCAGACTCTGATTATATTTTTGGATTTACACTTTAGACTCCGTTTTGACCCGGCTCTGCCGTGGCACACTCTTGTATTACACTTGTTTTCGCTAGTCGCATGATTTCTGATTTCCGCGCTTAGACTTACGACAGGTACAGGGGACTTCCCGGGGATTCCAACGATCCCTTCGATTTTGGGTATGAAATCCCCCTTTGAAAACATTAAAGTAAGTTTGAAACCTTCAACCTGTACTCGGGGCGCAAGGTCCTAACGAGGGGTTTAATCCCTCGAAACGTAACTCGGGAATCATAATCCCGGGCCGTTACAAAGGGGTATCAGAGCTGAGGTTATGCAAACCGAGTATGATAGGTTGAAGTGGTTTTGAAATGGCCCAAGGCTTTCAAATGGTTTTTCAAAATGTTTTAGAAAGGGCAAAATGAATTTAATATGGCTAACTCAAATGGACTAAATATGAACTTGACTCAATAAATTCGGTAATCAAACAAAGGGAAATGACGGGGTAATAAAGGCGCTAGACCATCCCTATTGGATGTAGTTGGGAATGGGTAGGCAAAATACTAGATTTCTTTTACAGATAGGGTTTGAAGACTCCAAGGAGCCCGAGGGTTGGAGTAGCTTGGGTTAGGAGGCCGTGAGGTATTTGCCCCTCCGGTCAGCCGTCCCTCGAAGGACGGCATAGATCGTCTCTATTATTATATGCATTATATCCAACTGGGCCTGAGGGCGATCCTCCTCGAAGAGGATCATATTAACCCCGTTGATTGCTTAAATGTTGAGTGCTGTTTTGCTTAAGATAGAGAACTAATCAGTATGTCTTGACTTGAATCATGTATTGAATAACTGTGCAAACGGGATAGCGGGAGAGTACCTCGTTCTTATGTCATTGGAATTCCTGTCTTGTCGGAATGGAACTTCCTTAATTCAAACCCTTTGATGATTCTGACTTCGTCATCCGTCACACCAAAATATTTAGGCATGTTAGCAAGGGTCAAAGAGCACCCGCTCACCCCGTTTCGAGTCCTGTCTGGTATCCCACCATCTATGCTTCTACCGAGTCTTGTACTAGAGGTTGGTGTCTCCCACGGGAAATTTGGGTTGGTCATCTAATTACCTTCAAAAATCATGTCGGATGTGAGGATTACTTGAGTATGTTAGTGTGAGTGATGACTGAAGTAGTTTCGAGTTAGGAGTGAGTTGTCTCATGGAGTCACCCCTTTGATCCTCGTAATGGTCAACCATGTCTTCTTTCCATAGGAGTCTAAACACGAGTTTATCCTCATCTCTCGGGAACAACGTGAACGTCATTGTGTCCTACCGAGCGAGTCATACTAGTGTCCCACGGGAAACGGGGTGATGAGTAAGTGATTGCCCTTAGGGAATTCTGTCTGATTATAATGATAGCCTCCTTTATGACTTCATGACATGGAATGTCGGGGTATTTTAGCATGACTTGGTTGATAACTTGCATGGTTGCTTCTATGAGGAGATATTTGTACCATGTGTATAAAACTTCCAGAATTATTATCTTTCCATGAATTAGGTTCATGATAGTGTGATCAACCCTTGTTGTATGTTTAATATGAGGAATGAATGTCTTAGCATGCTAAATTGACTTAATTGGACCTCGTTGACTATGTATATGTTTAACGAGTATTGCTAGTATCATGTAGGACATATACCTCCCAAATTTGGACCCTCGTATGATTAATTGTCGTACTCGTCTTACTATGTGAATATGAATGTATGTGATATGATAGTTGTTGTACTGCCCCCTGTAGGACTTGACTATACTTGTAGTAGGATTATTGGAATGCATTTTAACATGCTGCATTGGCCCCATATCATCTTGATATGCTTATGTGTGTACCTAAGGTGAGTGATTAATCATACATGTTATATTATGTGATGCTCGCTAGATCTTGCATAACTTGTGTTGCATATGTCCATTGTCGGTCCATGTATAAATTATCTTAATATGTCAGGCATGACTGGTAAATGAAGTGATAGGGTACTTGCTTGTCCGCGTGCATGAAGGAATTGATTAGATGAACGTGTTGTGAACTCATAAATCGTTATTCTTGAGATAGGTACATGCTAGTGTGGAATAATGTTGTTGAGATACTTCGTGATTGCTATGTGTTCCTTGCGGCAAATATAACCTCATAGAATGACCTAAGGGCATCGTTGTAACTCTCGGGTTGAGATCTTATCTCTAGTCTCACCGTCTAGTCCTGGTCCATGTCTGAATCATTGAAGAAGTCGTGTTGTCCGCCCTTGTCTCTCCCCTATCTCCGTAACTCCTAATCCTTGCAATCCTTCGATGAGCGCCGACATGAAAGGAGGAAGCGACGACCAAGTGGCACCGGGACGGCGAGGCGGAAGCATGGTGGGTCCATGGCCCATAGACTCCAAGGACGACGTCACCGATGGCAAAAAGAACGGATATGCTTCAAGGATGGCAGACGTGAGCAGGATCCTCCCAACTGACTCGAGGAAGAGCATTCTTAATTCGAACCGTGGATTCTCTTATTAGTCGGAATTGATGGTGTGTGATAGGCCTAGAACTGACATGATGAGATTGGTAGTGACGAATATGCCGAACCAGTAGTGAATAGTGACCGGCTAACTTGTGCTTGCGATGATGTATCTTGATGCTTGAGTGTACTGACCTGCTAGTAAATCGATTATGAGTTATATATGTAGTGGTGTTTCGTCTTGGGCATGAGTCGAGTGATTCCTTGGTGAAATGGGTCGGAAAATGGCAGGTAGATTGAGGTCTTCGAGTGGGTCATTGGTTGTGTGAGATGAAGTGTAGGAAGGGTGCATCAGCTTGAGAAGAGCCGAGTGAGTTAGGACTTGTCAGATATTGAGTGTAATTGAGCTTCCAAGTAGGTCTTCGGTGAGGAATAGAGTAGTATGGCAAGATTTCAAGGGAAAGGTCTTCGTTAGAGGTAGTGTGGGACAATAGCGTGTGCGGGTAGTGTAGTTCTAGAGGTGGATAAGTGACTTAAGGGTGGTTTGGAGGGATTCTTGAGGGGATGTGTTGATACACTGGTTAGTATATTGGGAGAGAGTGTCTAAGTAGTCTTGGAGCGAATTGTGGGTGGCATTGAGGATGGTCGGTTAACGAATGTCTAAGGAATCGTAGAATTGGGACTAGGTTGTATGTGTGGCGATTGGGAGCGAACTTGGTAAAAGCTGAGGTTGAGGAATCGCTAAGGAAAAGTAGTATAAGGTTGTTTGGGAAGTTATCGATCTTGGGTATTAAGTTGTTCATATCAAGAATGTGCGCGTGATGAGTAATTGGGACTAGGATGTACGATTGGTAGTGCTTGGAGAATTCGTTAGTGAAGGAATTTCTAGATGCGTTGTTGGAGGATTTTAGGATAGGGAATGAATCGAGAGTTGTGAGTGGATGTTATTGTGGCTAGTGAGGTATTTGAGGGCGTGAGATGAATCTCGAAGAAGGGCTGGTAGTTAGGCAAGAATGTCATTGAGATTTCTCGTAAGATTGTGGGTTTGAGGTCAAGATAGGGAGATTTTGAGCATGAAGTTTGGAAATTGGCAAATCATAAAAGTATTGAGAACACTAGGGGAAGAATGTTTTAGAGAGTTGGCTAAGTTGCGATAATTGGGAAACTCGGATGAGGATGATCTAGGGACTCTACGGAAATGATGATCGGTAAAAGAGAGCTTTGGACGGTAAGGTGTCATGGTTAAGAAGTAGGAGCTTAGGAAATTCCGGAATATGAAGAGATGAGGAACTGGAGTAGGACGACTTGAGGTTTTCGAATGGTTAAGGTTAGTAAGGGTTGGAATGAGGAAATCTGGAAATATACTGAGACGAGAATCTAGAATAGGTCGGCTGAGGAGTCATGGATGTTTAGGTTTTGTGAGATTCGGAATGGGATGAGTAGGTAGAATCTGTGTTTGGTCATTGAGGATAGACGCGGGTGATGAGGAACTCGGGGATTCGTTGTTATGAGTTAGCACTAGTTGAGTTTCGGCGTTGGAGTTGGTCGAGAGTGACAGGTGTGAGATGGTTAGTATGAGTTGGGTTCTTAGAGGTGGATGGTTAGTAAGAGTGGTTAGTGGTGTGGGAAGTATGATCAGGTTAGCGAGATTATTTGATACGTCCCTTTGGGAGGTGATGGTCAGGCGGAGTCTTGAGAGCTTAGGAAGAATCAGCAAGATTGTTAAGAGGTGTCTAGATTGATCGTGAGAGCGGTTTAGTCGAGGACTTGAGATTTCTCCTAGAAGGTGAATATGAGGCTGGTAGAGGACCTCTAGGATGAGGGTATGCTTTATAAAGAGTATTGGTAATCGGTCGAGTTGTTAAGCTTGCCAGAATAAGGAAATTGTGCGATTGAGAACTCCGAGATATGGTTTTAGGTAGTCGAGTAGGATTTGAGGTCGGGATGTCGAAGTAGGCTGGCCCTTAGATGACTTGATGGCACAAGAGTTGGGATACCTAGTAATTCGGCTTGGGATGTAGGCCTTGAAGTGCGGATGATTATGAGACTATAGAGATTGTCTATGAGTGGGACATATGATAAGCGGGATGCAATGATGTCTAGAACTAGTGTTGGATTGAGTTGGTAGACCGAGGTAATGATGATCTTGTTGCGAGAGGTAGGGAATGGTGGTCGAGTCTTGTTATGGTTGGTAATTATAGGCAGATTTTCTTGAGGATGTGACTTAGTGTATGCTTTACTTGGGGCTGGATGTGGTGCGAATTCTCTGCTTAGACGATGTTGATTCCTTGATGTATTGCCATAGACAATAGTGAATTGTTAGTACTAACATAGTTGCCCCCCTGAACTCGATGAAATGCTAGTATACGGAATTATTTGTTTTGTCTCTAATGTGATGACGCTTGGTAGTTAGCATGATATGACGTGCTTATCTTATTGATGTGATGTGCAACTCCTGTGATATCATATGATGAATCCTACTACGTGCGATACTATGCTAGATCTGTTAAGGTATATGGCTATCCTTGACGTGAATATGATCTGGTTATGAATGCGTGATGTGGTTGCTATGTTGAACAGTTGTTATGTTACATGATGCCTTGAATCGAAATTGTAGAATGATAAGGTTGAATTGATGAATTTTTATTATAACTTGGAACCTAGGATGAAAATTGGGATTAACCCTAGAGGTGGATGATTCCACCTCCTGAAATTGAAGTTTGCTTGACTAACATCGGGTTAAGGGATTTTGAATGATGTTTAAAAATAACTAACTTGGATTTTGGGAATTTAACGCGATTGAGAGTTTTAATCAAACCTTTTCGAACTAAGATTCCCCTTGAAACTTTCCAACTGAGCTTGCATTTTGACGCTCCACGAAGTGGATACCAGCATGTATGGGGGCACCTGTAGATCGCTTGCTAAGACCTAGCGGAGATGTCATGATGGTTTTCGAGTTATGGTATGCCCGAGGAGTCGAAGTGGGGTGTGGTAGGGGCCCCTACCACATCCTTACTACGACCGATTGGGAGTATTATGATCATGACGACGGTACCGTGAGTTCTCATGGGGGCACTTATGAGGTACTTACGGGATCGATGACGTGATCCTTGGACTCACCAATTTCAACTTCATCCCCTACTTTAGAATGGTTTTAGTCTCGGGGACGAGACTTGTTTTTAGAGGTGGATGATGTAAAGTCTCGGATTTTTTTTTAAAATATTAATTATCGAAAAAAAAAATCAAAATGAATTTAAAAATAAATTCCGGCCCAAAATTTCGATTTAAATATCAATTCCGTCTTTCATTTCGGGTCTTGAACGACCAATCAGCGGAAATTTAAATTCCCGACTCAATATCTCAATTCCGTCATATTCCGAATTCTTATCCATCCAACTCACCCTATTCTAGTTCGGGAAAATCCTATCCTCTCCTTTCCTCCCTCCACTCTTTGACTCCCTAATTTTGGAGAACAAACAAACAAAAAGGGACCAAGACCTCCCTTGTCTCATTCCTAGCTCCTAGTCTCCTACCCTTGTTTTGCTCCTCTGCCTTTGACCAGCTCAGATGCAAGCCGTTCCCACAGCCTCTCTCTTCAATTTCTAATGCAAACCCTCCCCTTGCCCAATCTATCTCTGAAAACATTTCCCCTTGCTGTTTGTTCAGTTGACAGTAGCACAAAAGACAAACCCCCCTTCTTCCCTTGGAAAGTTGGCGAGAGATTTGAGCCCCAAAGCCTCCTCCATTGCCGCCACTCACCACCACTCCACCTCCTGTTCTGCCAGAAGCCACCAGGACTCACCACCATCACCCCCAGCTCCGTCGTCGCCCTTGCCCGGAGCCAAAACCGAGCCCACCTCCCCTGCTTCGCAACGCCGGAACCGAGCACCCAAAGCTCTTACCTCTTTCTTCTTCAGCCAGCGGCAGCACCGGCGTTCCCTTTTGCGCCTCCTCGACATCTCTGAGCCGCCAGCGCGCACCCAGGAAGGCCCCCGGAGGTCCAGCGCCGAGTCCACCTCCTCTGCTTCATGTGAGAGACCTCGGTAAGCCTTCGATCCTCCGTTTTGACTCGAAAACCATTAAAAGCTTCACCTTTATAACTCCTCACTTCGACCCAGGCCAAGAACACTTGATTTCGACTCCGACGAGGCCGAATCGTTCCTCCGACGGCGTTTTCCGGCGAACGTCGAGACCCCCCGGTGAGCTTCTTCCTCCTCCTCTTTTCTTTCCTTCCGGTCCGAGTGCGTGTGTGGGTGGTGGGCTGAGCAGCCGGAGCGAGGCCGCCGCCGGCGAGCCTCCCCGCTCTTCCCTTCTTCTCCGGCCAAGCGAGAGGCCCTGTTCGTTCTTTCCTTCGGCATTAGGAAGAAGAAGCGGTCCAGCCCTTTTCTTCTTTTAATTTGTGGTCCGGTTCAGTGAAATTCTTTAATAAAACCAGACCGGTTCAGTCAATGAAAATCTTGGGTTTTGTTGGACCCGAATTTAAGGAGTTGTTGGGCCTAATCTGTTTTTGGGCCGGGTTTGACATTTTAAACAAGTTGTTGGGCCTAATTTTCTTCAGATGAACCAAACTTGTCTTTGGGCTTATTTAACCAAAAAGGGCTCGGTTTTGGGGTTGATTTAAAACAAAGGGGCCGATTTGGATTTTATAAAATAAGAAGGTGTGTTTTGGTAATTTAAATAAATTAAGGTTGGGTTAGTAATTTAAAAAGGGATGTTTTGATTAAATGAATATTGTTGGGATTTTATAGATATTTTATAATGATGTTAGAAGTAGTATGTAAAATTATTGGGATTAAGATATAAAATGTTGTTTTGAGATTTAAGATATAATATTGTGGTGATTTATTAATTGTGGTTAAATGTTATATGATTATGTTGAAGATGTGCAATTATATGCTAAGTAAGATTGCGAGATGATAGCATGCAAATTGGTTAAGTATGAATTGGAATTATCTTAAGTTGATGAATTGGAGAATTATATTGAGTATGGTTGTGAGATATTGAGATGATAGATTACGAGATAAGGTTGATGTATGCAAATGACGATGTGACGGTTATTATGTTAAGTTGTGAAGATGTGTGTGTGATAATTCTATGCTTTGTGTGCCTTAGAGGTAGACTCATTGATGTGCTTATACTTGTTAGGCGACCATCTGTGACGTGTCGGATTTCATATTGCCTGGTTGATTGCCTTTTGCTGTTCTGCGATACCAGGTAAGTCTCTTCGGAGCTTACTCAGATTGAATAGAGCTATGCCCTGCTTTAGGTGCATGATATACTAGGTGTTGCATTCATGATCAGCATGCCATGTAGTACCATGCTAGGTTGCATCTACGTTGAGCATCCCATTTCTTTATGCGTATGTAAACAGAACGGCCGTTATCTGTGAAGTAACTAGAGTCATTGCTAGGGTCATAGGGTAGCCCAGCCTCATCGGGTACCCTGAGTCAATCGAGTCATGCACTTCCTTATATTATGAGATGTCTGCGGGCTTTATTGTGGAGCGGGTTAGGCATGCGTGCCGCCCTATTATGAATGAATACATTCACGAGCTGGCCAGTCTCCACCTATCGGAAGGGGTGGAGGTAGGAGAGGGATATACCACTTGGTATTCTGTGCTAAGGCCTTATTATTATTATGAACTTGATCTTAGGAGCATGTTAGTGTGTTAATATTCCGCCATGCATCTAGAAGCATCTTTATTAGGTATAGCGTATATGTGTGCTTATGGTTGGGATGCAGAGTTAAGTGGGCATCGATCTGATCCCGCCCCATATCAATTTTTTTAGGTATTATTTATATTCATCCTATCGGTGCTGTTTGCTTATTGCGCGGGTCATTTTGTCGGCGGAGAGTGAGCGCTGGGGTATAGACTTCACCAGACTCTGATTATATTTTTGGATTTACACTTTAGACTCCGTTTTGACCCGGCTCTGCCGTGGCACACTCTTGTATTACACTTGTTTTCGCTAGTCGCATGATTTCTGATTTCCACGCTTAGACTTACGACAGGTACAGGGGACTTCCCGGGGATTCCAACGATCCCTTCGATTTTGGGTATGAAATCCCCCTTTGAAAACATTAAAGTAAGTTTGAAACCTTCAACCTGTACTCGGGGCGCAAGGTCCTAACGAGGGGTTTAATCCCTCGAAACGTAACTCGGGAATTATAATCCCGGGCCGTTACAGCACAATATTATTTAATTATGGTAATTAAATTATCTAATATTATTTACACAATACCATTTCATATTACATTTTTTAACCAATGGAATTAATTCCCCTTTTTGATAAAGTTAAAATTAATTATACAATATTATTTCATTATGTATTAATCACACAATATCATTTCATGCTATTTGTTTAAACAATGAGATTAATTCAAAATTTTTTTTATAAAAAAATATTTAGTTCCAAATATACGAATTCTTTTTTTTTCCCAAAGCAACTAATCTCTCTCTTTGTGGGTGCATAATGAAAACTATTTTTTTTTATATAATAATCTTAATTTTTGGAATTTCACACAAGCAACCCAATCTACATAAATTTTCAAATAATAAAATTTTTAAACATTTTTTTAACCAATGAGATTTATCTATTCTAATTGTTAAATGAGAAATATTATTGCTTAGATGACATAATCATTTTAATTTCACAATTTTCTCCCAATCAACTGAATCTTGAAAAAAAAAAATTAAACTAATGAAATTTGTACACGTTTCTTTAATCAATCTAGTTATATCTAAATACTAATTAATAAGCATTTTTTATTAGGTTTTATAACCACATTTATTTTAGGATTTTAACTCAATCAACATATTTTACTTAAATCTTAAACTCGTGTAATTTTTACACATTTTTCATAAATATTTTTATTATTTTTTACTTAATTAATTATCAAATCTATTATTTTTTTGTATTTTATGTTACCGTTTGATAATATTTTATTTAAATTTATCATGGTAATTTTTTATACTTAGAAAATTTTATTTTTATTGTCTAAAAAGAAAAATATGCGTCATGGTGCGGGAATTGTATTAATTTTCAATAAAAAAACGTAAACAAATTCGACAGAGGGGCATTTGGCGAAAAAATAGAAACCTCAGGGGTATTTGGCGAAAAAAATGGAAACCTCAGGGGCATCTGGCGAAATATGTCAAACTTTTGTACACCACGTGGATTAGCCTTAACCTCGGGGGCATTTGGCGAAAATTCCGTTTAATTATATTCCCACTTCCCGACTTTCCTATTATAGACAAATTATCTAGCTATAACTAATTAAACCCCATAAAATTGGTGAAATTAGCCTCTTTTTTTTAAAAAAAAAATTTCGCCTCCCTCAAAAAAGTTTTTTTTAATTCTTTGTTCAACTTGCACCTACTCTCTATGTTTCTACTCCCTTATTTAATTATGTTCCCACTTCTCGAGCTCCCTACTATATACAAATTATCTAGCTATAAACTAATTAAACCCCATAAAATTGGTGAAATTATGATTTGATTATGAGAATAAATTTTGTGAAATTTTCATTAGAGTTTTGATTTTGAGAATAAATTTTGTGTTTTAATTATTGTGTATGTGATTTTGAGAATGAAATTTATGAATTGAATTTGGGGTTTGTGAATTGAATTTGTGAAGCTTTATGCAATATTTGTATTTTCGTAACCTACATATTCAAATCAAAATTTCTATCATGTCTTTGGGAACCAAAAGATATTATAAAGTTGGTGAGTTTACAATCCTAGCTAATATGCAAAAGCCTTGAATTTAACATGATTGAATTTCGATAAGTTTACACTCCTAAATATGACAAATGCCTGAATTTTCAATGAATGAAGAGAAACAACTATCATAGCAACAAAACAAATGTAAGCCTACTTTAATTCACTGCTAAGTTGAAAATCATAGCTTAGGTAAAGGAGTTTATTCAATGCCAATATCTCAGTACACACTAGAAAATTTCGCCCCACCTTTCGGAGGATCCTGCAGCTGCCACTAGATGTGATGGGTTCACTACTAAGAAATCCTTAAAAACCCAAGAAAGAAAGAAGATGGAGGACATGCATGACTCATGAGTGAGAGGAGAGGGAAGAGAAAGAGAGGGATTTAGGTTAAGTGGTGGGGCTACTTTCAATTTTATATTAATTGTTTATAATAAAATGACTTCTAGAGATGTGAGTTAAAAATTAAGTTGAGTTTTTTAAGGAGAGAGAAAAATAAAAATGAGAGTTAATGAACCTAATCGGATTCCATAAGAGTAGACACATATTTTTTGGATAATAAAAAAGAGTAGGAACATATATTATTTTTTTTTGTTATGACATCCTCTCCTCCACAAACGGTTCTAAAATTGATCCAAACCTATCCTATTTAAATTTTAAAGAAAAACTTTTTTTTTAATTAATTCTCTTTCAATACCTATATTTGTAGTTTATCTTTTTAGGTACTGGCATATCTATTCGTTTAGCGTAAAATGAGTATTTGTATGTGTGAAGACTTTTTTCATATGAAAATTATTTGTTTATTGCAACATGGTTATTCATACTTATTTATATGAGTTATGTATAAATAGTTGTTGATTTTTTTAATTCAGCGCTCCATATTATTCACAATAAGTGAATTCGATACCAATATGTATATATATTTTGAATAAAGTAGTTCGATCACAATCATTTTCAAGATTATCAACAATAACAAGAAGATGTGAGTTTCAACAATACTGAAGTCCTTTGGGTTTCGATCCATACAGGATCGAGAGTCAGACCGTTTGACTTTTCCGCTCTGATACCATGATCAAGTCCGTTGGGACTTCAGATCGGGGGTCGTGTGTACACGTGCGCCCATACACTTATAGCCTAACACATAAGCCGAGCGGGGTTCCATTAATCTAAAACCAATTGGCAATAGGAGGAGTAACTCACTAGCTTATATACTAAGACTTGTTTTTTCATATTATCAATGTGAGACTATTTGGTCTCTTCCCATCTCTCATCAGACAACCAAATTTTAGTTTCACTAAATATCAAAGATATGACAAATTTTAATACTTATATACGAACTTTATAAATTACAAATTTATATACATATTATGCTCAATTAAACCAAATATGATATGAAACATCTTTCGGACCAAAAATCCGATAAAATTTCTCCGTATTATTTTTGGTTCACGAGAGATAGTTTGTATTATTTTAAATTGTTTTCCCTTTTTAAAAAATCACGGGAATGAGATATTGGAATGAGGGGATTTACCTGATTTATGGGATTTCCTATGTAGAGTGTGCTAGATCTTTTGAATGGAATGAGACAAGTAAATGAGGAGAAAGTCAAGTGCGTTGAGGATTAAGATCAATAAATGAGTTTCTGGGGCATTTTGTGCTCACATTTTTGCAACATGAGTGACGTTTCTTTTTGTAAACTCTACTATTAATAGAAAGGTTACATCATTGTACTATATTATATCCAAATATCTCTTATCCCTTTTAATTTATCATTTTTATTAGTAATATTTGACAGTCTCAAAAACATTTTTAGATAATAGTAGATAGAAACAACGTTCGTAAGGAGTCCAATTCAAATCAAGAAATATAGGTTTGTCTGCCTGTCATCCACACCAGACTAATAAATGGAGTTCTTCGAAAGTTGGAGCCCCCCACTCTCCATGATCGAACAGAGAGATGGTTGGAGAGGTCACACAACCAACATAGAGATTTACATGGTTCGGTAACAGTATATATATCTTACCTAGCTACGTCCACGGGTAGAGGAATATAATTCTTTATTATGAAGGCGAAGAACAAAACTAATTACAAATTGTAGCGTTTCATATAAGTATATATATAGGGACTCATGATCAAAACCAGCCCTAATCAAACTATGGGTCATAAACCCTAAACAGATCTGTTAGGGTGTTAAGCTCCTGATGGTGTCGTGCTATGTGAATCAAGAATTGGGAATGAGAGAGTTTGAGAGAGTGTTTCTTAGGAATAGAACTGTATTTGATTATTGAATGGATCCCTCTCTTAGTACACAAGGCCCCTTATATAGGGTCCTAACATCACTCCCTCCCTTACAAAGACCTTGCCCACAAGGTCTAATTCAAAGAAAAAATAAGTAGCTATGACAACAACAATTATTCACTAAAAAAATGAGCACTGCACATGTACAAGGCTGCATAGGTGAAGCTGAAAGTTGCTCCTAAGTAGTTCTATGAGCTACTGGAAATTGCCCTTCCACCATGCTTCCCTTGATCTGCACTTGGGGCCAACATTTGGGCCACTATGACAGTAAAAAATATTTGATGCTTCCCTTGATTTGCATTATCCTTGAGTTGCTTCTAAGTTGAAAAGTAAAAACTTATTCCTACTTTCTTCCCAATTTCTATGACAGCAAATCCCCTTCCACTTTCTATGATAGTTGCACATGGATAAGGCCAAAATAACATCAGCAAAATCAGCAACAATATCTCCCATTGAACCAACGACAGCAGCTCCACTCATAATAACTTCTAACATTTCCTTTAGCTATTGCAATTTGAGCATTAAGCATCCTTGCTCTGCATTCAGCTGCCCCCTTTCCCTATTTCAACGAATTCTCTTCCTGGGTCAAAAACTAAAACTAAATTCCTACTAAAAGCTTGCATCCAATCCCTGTCACTACCCCCTGGATCAAAAACAAAAATCTTATCGGTAGCCTTGTGAATGTAAGACACTATCGAAACCCTCCAATGGCCTGTAGCCTGAGTGCTTCCAAAGGGTTTAGGTCTCTTCAATTCAACAGCTGGCTTAGTAATTCCAGGATCGAAAATCAGATTCACATTCCTCCTCTTTTCACTGTCTATACCCCCATCAATCATCACCCTTGCAGTTTCAACACAACTCCTAAGCAACTTGAAACCTACTCCTTCCATGCCACAATCCAATAAACTTGAAGTATTGACAAGTAATACTCCTTTCCCTCTATCATATGGCCAAGAGTTTGCCATGGGTCCTTGTTCAATCCCAAAATCATCATCAATTCTTGGCTTAAACCTACTGAAATTTAAGCCTAAAGCATCAGCTCTAAAACCAGTTCTTGTAGGCATTTTCACAAACACCTTAGGTTCATCACTTCTTTCTATTTGATCAGCTAACATACTCTTGAATTCATTCCCTTCATCTAGCTCTTCAAGGATTACAGCTTCTAAAGGACAAGGGATTACCTTTGAATCGGCAGATTGGATTTCAAGTTCTTGCCTTTGCGTTTCACCCTCCAGCTGTTGCGCTGTCTTCCAACAGTCCAAGGGCACTCCAATGTCGATTTCTTGCCCTCTGCTAATGTTGATTCCCCATGAAATTGTCGGATCCTTGCATCGGTTAAGCGTGTGATTTGAATCGATGAATGACTCGAACACTTCTTGGATGAATTCGTTGGTTGCCGGATTCGAGCTATCCTCCAAGATCTCTTTCGTTGAAGAATCATCCGGCATTTCAAAATCGACACCCATGTCGATTTCTTCATTTTCACCTGTACTAGGGGCTGCAATCTGTTCTGTGATTACAAACAGAGCCCCATCCATTTCTTGATAGCCTTGCACTTCAAAAAAATCTGCGACATCCGGCGTCGGCAACCCTCCATTCGTGCTTGCCGGCGATGCACTATCTTGCGATGTCGGGACGATTTGTGATCCGCCTCCTCGCATTCGTTTGACAATTTCGTTCCACCGTTCGTCGTTCTGCTTCCCTATTTGTCGAAGCTCTTTGCGGAAATCCAACATAATCTGTTGCCCCTGGCGGAGTAGCCGCTCGAATTCGAGTTGTTGTTGTTGCTTGCGGAAATCCAACACAATCTGTTGCCCCTGGCGTAATAGCTGCTCGAATTCGAGTTGTTTTTGTTGTTGCCAATCCAGTTGAGTTTCTTCGAAATTGAATTCCTCCGATGACCTCTTCATGGCCCAGATCGTCTGTGTCTGTTCTTGGAGCAGTAGACCCTGTTCCTCTTGTTTCTGAATTGTGTCCATCCACATCTCGCGCATCGTCGTTCCTAATTGCCGAGGCTGAAGCAGGTCTGAGTCCATCTTCTCCGTAGTCTTGTGCTGTGTTCCATCCGCCCTTGCCGAAGACCTTCAAGTGCTCTGATACCACTTGTTAAGCTCCTGCTGGTGTCGTGCTATGTGAATCAAGAATTGGAAATGAGAGAGTTTGAGAGAGTGTTTCTTAGGAATAGAACTGTATTTGATTATTGAATGGATCCCTCTCTTAGTACACAAGGCCCCTTATATAGGGTCCTAACATCGGGATTGATATAATAGGGATAATAATTGTAATTAGTAGGAAAATGGTTTTTGGGGATATAAATACCTATCTCAGGTATTGTACGGGACCTATCAATGAATATTACAAACCCTTTCCTATCTTCTTCCTCAATCTCTCTTCTTCTCTCTCCCTCTTTGTACTCTTTCTTCTTCTTCTTCCTTCATCAAATCTCTATTAAAGGCTCAAGCCTTACTACCCGACCTTCAGGTCATAACAAATTGGTATCAGAGCGGTTGATTCCGCGACCTTACATCCGACCGTATACATCCAGAAGTGCTTTCAGAATTTTTCGACGAGCGGCCATGGCGACAAGCGAAGACTGGGAATTGCAATTGTAGGAGTCTGACCGGCGATTTTACCAAAATCTCAACGAAATCAGGCTTAATTGGGGGATGTCTCCGATCACTCATCCGTCATTACAAGCGGAAAACGAAGAAAATGAACGGACGATTTTCATCAAGATTCATCACGTGCTTTACCTAATTTCTGAGGAGATTTTAGATCAGGTATTCTCCAGTGTTGGCGAGATAGAGAGCATAGAGATATTTGACCCTCCAATTGGGTTTCATTCGAAAGTCCAGTTTCAAAACAAAGAATTAGCTATTGAGGCGTTCAATGGGCTCAACGGAAGAAACATCTATGACAGGTGTTGTCAATTAGAGTTGTTTCTTGTGGAAGAGCCCAAGGGTGGGCTTTCATGCTCAGATTCAATCAGCAACAACAAGATTGAAGATATTGATTTGTGTGATATTCAAGACTTGGAAAATAAAGATGCTAGGGGTGAATCGAATGGAGAAATCGAAAGTCCGATTCAAGAATCTGAGATTGCCGTCATTCCATGTGAAGAACAGGGCCGAGAATTAGAATTGAGCCCACAGTTTGTCGAGAAATTCAACGATCCTGAAAACTCCTCCAACTCATCAATGTATCCTTTCTCTTGGAATGCCGATGAAGGTTCAAATTCAAGGGTTTTAGAAATTCCAAAACATCCAGACGTCAACATCCCAAGTCCAGAACGGGTCGATTTGTCACAGATGGAAGCCTCGATGACAGCCGAACAGGATGAATTGAGAAATTTTCAGGACACGATCGAAGCCTCAAGCCAAGAATCTAAGGTAACTCTCAAGCCCTGCGAGATTATGAAAGGTGATGGTGAAATTAAACTCTTGTCTGAATTAGTTAATCGTTTGATAGAATGGATTGAAATTAGGGTGGCTAATGGTACAACAGATTCAGTTGAATGTATGATAACTTCTAGTGCGCACAAGGTGTTTGTTGAAATGCGCAAGAGGAAATTTCAATTAGTGACAGAATTAGTGGGCTGTGATTGTTGCTTATATCATGGATATCATGAGCCGAGAGGTGTTGATTTTTGGGGTGAACTGAAGCAAAGTTCAATCACCATGCCTTTCGATAGAGGAAGAATTGCAATGCCTTATTATAGTGGAAAAGAGGGGTCAATATCATGGGGTTTAGACAGCTCAAAGGATGGTTTTGATAGCCTAGATGGTGAAGTAGGTGGAGCTAGAGACATCAACATTAAACCCTCATTGCCTTTTGATAGAGGGAAAGTTAGTAGTGATTTTCTAAAGGCACAAATGGAATTCTATAAGGCTGCGTTTGATCTAAAGGATGTGGTTTTAGTCTTTGATCCGGGAGGTAGATACAACCTATTGATGGGGCTGAAGTTCGGATTGCAGTTTAATAATAGCACAACGAACTTGCCGTGTGGAAGGAATCAAAGAATAGCTGGGCAAATTTTTTTTTTGCTAGCCAAGCAATACAGTTGGAGATTACACAGTGACAGAAGCGAACATTTGAATTGTGTGTAATAGTGTTGTGGCATCAATTCCAGGGCTTCAGGCAGCAGGCCTAGGTGAATAGCAGAAGCAATGGTGGAGATAGAAAGTGCAAAAGCATGGCAGTGGCATTCACATCCATTATTACTGTGAGTTCAGTGCCCAAGTGCCAATTATAAGAGCTTTCCAAGAGCTTTTACTTGAGGTAGCACATCATAAACTTGGTAGTCAATGGAGTATATGCTACGGTTTGAGAAGTGGGTTGCATCAGCAACATGAATGAAGATCTCAGGAAAGCATTGACCATATATGGCTATTCTTTTATTTTGGGGAATACTACTAGTACTTGTTATCCTCTGATGTATTGCACACTGCAGTTGTTATAGTTTGTATATATTTTTTTAAGCTTTGAGGACAAAGCTTTATAAGAGGGGAGTAATGTTAGGGTTTGATATAATAGGGATAATAATTGTAATTAGTAGGAAAATGGGTTTTGGGGATATAAATACCCATCTCAGGTATTGTACGGGACCTATCAATGAATATTACAAACCCTTTCCTATCTTCTTCCTCAATCTCTCTTCTTCTCTCTCCCTCTACTCTTTCTTCTTCTTCTTCCTTCATCAAATCTCCATTAAAGGCTCAAGCCTTACTACCCGACCTTCAGGTCATAACAAGATCACTATAAGCCTGTTACAATAAAACATAGCATACCATTTTGGCGGGGAGGCGCTGTCCCCCTAGTCCCCGCTAGGGACGCATCGCCCCTTGAACCCCCGATTCGCTGACCACTGTCGTGGCCGAAGCATTGCTCCAAAACCCTATACCAGGAGGCAAAAGGTTTTGCCTCCTAAGACTCCTAATGTCTATCTATCAGCAACAGATTCAATGCATATTAACATTGCAAATATCTCATACCCATTTTTATTATTTTATCGACTCTAACTTCTTAACTTTGGACTATTTTTAATGGGTTACACACTAGTCATCATTTATAATGTTGTCGTTGCTATATATTCGAACCAACTGGTCTTTAAATTTAGTTCATTCATATATCAAATATATCTTGTTTATCAGATTTTATCTTTATTTTGTCAACATTAAACGTGGAATTAATTTTGAAAAATATAGTTTTTTACATTTTAAATGCACTCGATCATCTTCACAACTGACATCACTTTACACAAAATATATATGTACTCTAATACTATGTGATAATTAATTAAATAAAAACGTCTCTAAATTAACAAAATAATATACAAAATATTGTACTCTCCGATAAAAAATAAACGATGTTTGACTTTTGTACACGTAGTTTTAGGAGCTAAAAACTATATAAAATCTTATTTATTTTAATTAATTTTTTTCATAGTTTAATATAATATTTTATTAATAATAAGTATTAAATTGTAAAAAATAAATAAAATAAATAAAATTTTATATAGTTTTTAGCTTCTAAAACTACATACACAAAAGTCAAACATCGTTTCGTTTATTTCTGATAGTATAACAATATGTCAATATACACATTGTATTAACAATAAATTTAGACTATCACCATCATGGTCGGGCTTGAAATTTGTCAATAAAGTTAGTAATTAATTTCTGATAGTATAACAATATGATTATGTATATTGTATCATGGCTATAAAAAAACACAATATATATTGCAATTTATTCGATGACCTATTCAAATTCATCTCTTTTGGGAAATTGATCTCTTCAAAGCTGAGCTAACATTTAATCAAACCCAAAACAATTTGAAATGTATTTTAGAACTTAATTCATCTCTTTAATTAGTATTCTATCTCCCCAATTTTATCACCAATTGGATATAACTTATAAGTGATATTTATTTTCCACGGTTTATTCAGCAGGACACATAAGGACATGGTCAATAATGTGAATTGTGAAACTAATAGGGATATCAGGCCCGGTTATAGGGCGGTTCACCCGATCTGTCCGCGCAGGGCCCAAAAATTTTGGGGGCCCAATATAGTTTTACTAATATATAGTATAAAAAGCTTCCTCCTATGTACCTAAAGATGATGGTAGTGTAGTGGTAATTGGTATCCTGGCAATATGGCAATGTGCAGGTTCGATTCCCATCAGCCACTTTGCAATTTCCTCAGTTTTAATTTTTTGGGTGGGCCCGTCTTTTCCCTCCTCCTCCTATTTTTTCTTCCAAGGCCTCTTTTTTTTTTTTTACTTTCACCTCAATTCCTCTTTCCAATATTGTTTCTAAAGTTTATTTTCTTTTAATTTTGGATAAATCACAAAGTGTTATCACTTTATTTTTATATGCCAAATTTACTTTATCCTAAGGACAATTTTGTTCTATAAATGAATGAAGAATTTTAATATTTTTAAGTGTAAGCTGTGTTAGGAGTAATAGAAAATTTCAAAATAATTATATATTATGCATCGATTTAAAAAATATTCTCGTTTTTAAATAATTTTTTAACAAAATCCTTGATTTTTTTTTATTATGTAACCATTCGGGTACGGACTCTACCAAAAAAAAAAATCCTTGATTGGTGTTACCTTCTTCATCTTTCGAATTTCATATTTTTTTATAATGAAAAAATGCATCTATAATTTCATATAAAAATGTGAAAAAAATAGGGCCTAATTATAATCTCGCACCGGGCCTCAGAAATCATCGGGACGGCCCTGAGGGATATATAATAATTAAGTTCATGATCGAGAACGAAGCTTATGGTGATCAAAATGAGGAAATAGTATATATATATTTTTTAATTAACTATTCACACGCATGTAATTAATTAACATATATGCACTTTCCTGATATTAAAAAAACATAATTATATACATAATTAACAAATTATTATATCCTGCTGTTCATGAGTTCAATATCGGGGCGGATATTTTCACCGCTAATTTTTACTATTTTTACCGCTAATCACCGCATAGATATGCGGTGGTCTTAATCCACTTTTTCCCAGACCCACCGCATATACATGCGGTGGATCTGTTGACCGTATAGTCGTATACGAACCCACCGTATACCTATGCAGTGGGTTATGGCGACCGTATACATGCGGTGGGTTTTGGGGCAATTGAAAACCGTTTGTAGAAGTTATCCAAAACCGTCGCCATAACCCACCGCATACCTATGCGGTGATTAGCGGTGGAAATAATAAAAATTAGCGGTGAAAATATTATCACCCAAATATGCATACTCAAGATAAGATTTTACTAATTTTTATCCGATTCCATTTAATCAGTATAGAAATACGTACTCCGTATATGTTTAAGATAAAATTAATTTTACCCAATTTAGTTAGATCAGTATAGAAATACTCCGTATATGTTTAAGATAAAATTAATTTTACCCAATTTAGTTAGATATTAATATATTTTTTGAAGATTAATATAATAATATATATATATATATATATATTTATCAAATTTCGTTAGATGTCGAATTAAAAGATTTTATTCATATTTGTGTTATATTATATTATATCTCTTTTATTGATAGCCAATCAAACATATATATTGTCATAAATTAATTAGTTAAGCGAGAGTTAATAAAATCCAAACACTCATATAACCAAATAATAAAATCCAAACATACCCTTAATTTAGAACCGCTAGACAACTCAATCTAAAATACGTCAATTATATTCAAATACTCATATAAACCGAAGTAATAGTCCCCAAAGCGGAGCTTTGGAGTGTGGTACAAGGCCTAATGCTCGTCTGTAATGAGGGTTACAGGAAGGTGATTATGGAGACAGATTCGCACCTTGTAACAACCATGCTAGGAAAGGAGATTCCACGAGGCCACCCGTTGGCCAGCCTTGTCAGTAAGTGTCAGGGCTTTCTGAAAAGAGACTGGACAGTCCAGTTTCAACATGTGTTCCGCAAAGCTAATTGCGTAACGGATCACCTTGCTTCTTTAGCTTATAACTATAACATTGACTTATCTGTATTGTTTGACCCACCAGATGATGTTTTTTCTTTCGTGCATGAAGTTGTTAGGGGTCGGGCTATCCCTCATATGCTGACTACTTAACCCATTTTTCTTTATTAATAAAACGCGTTAGAAGTGCGGAGAAAACCGTCTCTCCTTCTCACCAAAAAAAAAAAGCCGAAATAATAAAATCCAAACAAACCCTAAATTTAGAACAAACGCTAGACAACTCTCAATCTAATCACTTTCTATATATAGATTCAAGTGAAATGTTTGGAAAGTGTTACCATTTGATATGACGTACAACAAGAATTACAGTACTCTGTGTAGTTTATGCAAGCTGCCAATTTAGTTGATAAGCTTCACCCTCACGCATTAATTAGATCCAAACTAAAAGGGGTGATTCATTCATGAATTATGCCCATTTGGCCCCTCTCATTTAATTAGGTTGGGTGAGGCCTCGGAGTATATAAGACCAAATTATATATACTTTGATTAATATGTGGATTGATAATCTTGTAACTCACTCTGTGATGTAGCACACTATAACTAATTGAAGACGATTGATAATGAATGAAATCTAGAAACATAGATCAATGATCATATGAATTGGTCGAGAATGTAAGTAAATGCAATGAGTAACAAGTAATTAACCTCCCTCATAGGACTATTTAGAGAGATCGACGATCCACCAATTAGTTCAAGAAGAAAATTCAATGTCAAACTACAATGAAGAGTCGCTATTCGCATTTTGGGGTTTTTTTTTTACAGTAGGCAAAAAGTTAGATGTACTAACGACATCTATGATCATCTCGCAAGATGATGTTCTGAAACTCACAACAACAAGCGCTTAAAATAAAATTACAATTAAGTTGAGATTTGGCAATAAAATCAGCTGCACCATTGGCCTCTCTATAGCAATGTTGAAAATTGATGCTCTCAAAATTTCTTCTAAATGAAAGGATCTCTTGGACAATTTGAGTGACCTCCCATGGACTATTGTTCGCATGATTGATGGCGTCGATGATGATCGCACAATCACTCTCAAGTATCAATCTACGGATCCCCATCTCTGCTGCCAATCTTATACCTGTATAAACAGCCAGAGCTTCTGCCAAAATGACAGAACCCATCCTAACATTACATTTATGTATCCGAATAACCTGGCCATCATTATTCCTCACAACACAACCAATCTGTGGTTGAGTATCACTTTTCACCGAAGCATCAACATTGATCTTAACTACATCTATTGGAGGACATTTCCATGTCATTTTATCAGGAGGCCTAGCACGTTTAGGTAATTTCGTTATAATCTGACCTTTATTCCAACAAGAGATATTATCAATAGCTCGAGTTAACGCATAGATCATACTTGTATCAGAAGAATTGCAAAAAATAATTCTATTTCTGAGCTCCCAAATTGAATGTCATAAATGACATAAATCTGTAAAATCTAGATTAAGAGCCATAGTATTTAGAATATTTTCTTGAACATCACTTGTTAAATTTGGCATAATTAAACATTTGTTCAATTTAACACCCAGATTTTGAATAAGGGATTTTGTAATTTGACAATTAAACAATAAATGATTTGTATCTTCAATATCAGAATTACAAAGAGAACAAGTATTAGGAACTCTATTTATAAATCTATTTAACCGGACAGTCGTGGGCAGGATATCTAAGAAAATTTTCCAAATAAAATTTTTAATATTCGGAGGGATATTAAGTTTCCAAATCCAATCTGCTGGAATTTTCGTTGTATTCCTAGTTTTATAAAGCGAGGAAGTGGATTTAGCAGAGAATTTTCCATTATTACTGTAAATCCAAATTAATTTGTCTGGAATATCAGTTACAGGAATATGGATATTAGTAATTGATTGAACTATATGAGAAGGAAAGATAGAATTTAACTTATTAGTATCCCAGGAGTTGGTATTTGTAAATAAATCGCATACTTTTTAATTAGGATCACGATCATTCCGAAACCTATGAAGATATTGCGCATCTACCCAAATGTCAGACCATACATTAATGGTTTTCCCATTACCAACTATCCAAAGCAATCCTTTAGAGAAAAGATCCCTAATATTAAGAAGCCTACCAAATTGCCAAGAAGTTTTGAATCTACCTCTTTCCATAAGAGATTCTGTCGAGAGATATTTATTCGTAATTACCTTAGACCAAATATTATCTGGATCAGCCATGATTCTCCACAGAAGTTTCATTTGCATGCCAATATTAATTTGCTCAGCCGATTTAAAACCTAACCCACCATCTTTTTTAGGAGTGCACAGATGTTCCCAGCTAATTAGAGGATGATAGTTATCAGATTGAATTTTATTCCAAAAGAAATTTTTGTTGATCTGATCAATTTTTTGTAGAACTCCTTTTGGAAGAAGAAAAGATTGCATTAAATAATTTGTTTTAGAATTTAAATTTGCCTGAATTAGTACCGATCTACCAGCTTGAGAGAGAGCGTTAGATTTCCACTTGGACAACTGCTTTTTAAGACTATTAATCGCCTCATCAAACAAGACATTGCTAACCCTACCACTAATAAGTGGAATACCTAGGTATTTTTCCATAGACTTCGTAACTGGAATATTTAGCTGTTGAGCAAGGGACTGGGCTTTACTGATAGGAATATTTTTAAAAACTTATAAAGAACTTTTATTATAATTTATAGTTAATCCAGACATATTGGAGAAAGTATTTAGAAGATTTCTAATCGTATGAAGACTTAAATCATCAGCTCGTCCAAAAATTAGGGTGTCATCTGCAAAGGAAAGAAATGGAATAGGATCACTATTATTTGTAAGTTTGATTCCAACCAAAGGGTCACATTCCAAAGATTCTTGTTGCAACATTCTCCCTAATAGTTCCATAACCAATACAAAAATATATGGTGCAAGAGGATCTCCTTGTCGAATTCCCCTATGAGTATGAAATGTACGACCCGGCAAATTATTTACTAAAACTGAAAAGCTAGTTTTAGTTAGGCATGTCATAACCCAATCAATCCATCTAGAATCAAAACCAAATTTATTTAGAATAATGCGAATAAAACTCCAGCTTATTTTGTCATAAGCTTTCTCCATATCTAACTTTAATGCCATCACCCAGCTTTACCTTTTTTGTTATGAAAGGAGTGGAAAACCTCGTGAGCTATTAGTATATTATCTTGAATATTTCGACCTTGTACAAAAGCTCCTTGAAAAGGATTAATAATACGTGGTAATATAGGCTTCAAACGGTTAGCCAAATTTTTTGAAATAACCTTATAAATAGTATTGCACAGACTAATCGGACGGTAATGGTTAATATTACTAGGCGTATCAATTTTAGGAATAAGTGCAATGAAGGTTGAATTTACTTCGCTGAGTAGCACGCCAGAATGAAAAAAGGATTTAACAGCTTTGCAAACTAATTTACCGACAATATCCCAATATTTTTTATAGAACTCTGGTGGAAAACCATCGGGGCCTGGAGACTTATCATCTGTCATTGAAAAAAGGGTATCCTTAATTTCTTCATCTGAAACATGCTGTGTCAAAATTCTATTTTCAGATTCAGTAATGGTCTGATCAATTAAATTTAGGAAATATGGATTACTACTAACCGGTGCGTTATTTGAAACAAATCTTTCAGCCAATTCAGTCGTAATTTCATCTCTAATTTGATCCTCATCCTCAATCACTAAACCATCTTTATTTGTAAAATTACGAGTGACATTTTTAGAATTTCTTATTTTAGATACTGATTGGTAATATTTAGTATTTCTATCTCCGAATCTTAAAAAATTTGATTTTGCTCGTTGTTTCCAGAAGGTATTATTAAAGTCCATAAGAGCTTCACGTTTACTTAACAACCTATTACGCCTAATATTTATGGTATTATTTGATTCCCACTAATTTGTTGTGTTTGAAGTAATAGAAGCTGATCTTCAATATCTTTTATCTGTCAGAAATTATTATTTGGGTGAGACTTACACCAGATCTTTGTATTTTTTTTAAGCAGTTTCTGTTTTTGTAGAAGTGTAAACATAAATGACCCATGAAGCTTATTCTGCCAAGTTGATTTAACTAACCTGTTATAGTTATCATTACTATTCCAAGACATTTCAAATTTAAACGGTGAACCAGCCCTAATTTTCGTACTTCCTATGGACATAGACATTAAAGAATGATCTGAAGTCGTAAAAGGATGATTGTGTACTGATAAATTAGGGAACTGTGTTAAGATATCTGTATGAACCATTACTCTATCTAATCGCTCATAGATATTATCAATAGGATTTTGACTCTTCCTCCACGTTATTGGACTACCTGTACAAGGGATCGTATGCACATCTAACTCTTCCACAATCTGTCGAATTCGCATAAATCTATTAGCCTGCGGAACTAGCCCACCAATTTTGTCAGAAACTGATTCGATGTGTTGTATGTACCTGTAAAGAGACGTCGTATTTATAAGTGTATATATTGTCAGGGATTCGCTTTCTTATTTATCTTATTTTAAAATACGACGGTTTGAAAGAACAAATCGTTAAAATCTCTCCCTGATTTCGTAGTTATTGGGTTTGGTAACGACGACATCCATCTTCGAGATTCCCACTGTCCCGGACAAGGCTGATCGACAACTAGCGTCACCCTTCTTCGACGTTGCCTCAAATACCATATATTTAAAGGGTACAACATATACGTCCATCTTAATTCACATATCATCATTTTTGTTATTTGTACATACACATTTCAAAATGCATACACTTGAATTTGTACATAGACTCATCAACCTATCAACACTATTTATTTAAGTATAAGCATAGTCTCAAAACACTTTCATTACGTACACTTGAATTTGTGTAGTTTATTGAAAAATAAAATGGTGAAAAAATTGTGGATATGAGAAATATTTTAGTATTTTTAAAAACTTGTAATTTTGATAGTTTAATGGAAGTGGTTGTGACTTCTCTTGGCAAAAAATTAACTTCCATAAATCTACTACATCAACATCAAAACTACCATTAATTCTGAGTTGCGAATTCCCTATACCACCAACTTAGGAAAATACCTTGGCTATCTGGTAATTATCTCCAATAAAGTGACAAATTCCACTTTTGAGGAAATTATAACTTCCAACAAAAATCAACTATCGAAATGGACTGCAAATAATCTCTCACAAGCAGACTAATGTACTCTTATTAAATCAAATTTAGAGGCCAAGCTCAAGTACATAATGCAATGCTTTATGTTACTATCCTCCATCCACAAGGAATTTGACAAAATCAGCAAAAACTTCCTCTGTAATAAATGACCAAAACCTCGTCCCCTCATTAATTGGTCGATCTGACGTCTGCAAATCGCGGTAGAATGGAGGGCTTGGGCTTAGATCTTCTTAATTCAATGATCCATATTTATTCACAATAAGTGAATTCGACACCAATATGTATATATATTTTGAATAAAGTAGTTCGATCACAATCATTTTCAAGATTATCAACAATAACAAGAATATGTGAGTTTCAACAATACTGAAGTCCGTTGGGACTCGACCCATACAGGATCGAGAGTCATGCCGTTTGGCTTTTCCACTCTGATACCATGATCAAGTCCGTTGGGACTTGATATCGGAGGTCGTGTGCACACGTGCGCCCATGCACTTATAGCCTAACACATAAGCCAAGTGGGGTTCCATTAATCTAAAACCAATTGGCAATAGGCAGTGTTCTAAATATCGGATATATCGACAATATATCGGGGATATTTAGAAACCGCTACGATATCGGTGTATCGGTTGGAAAATATCGGTCAACGGCCGATATATCGGGCAATATCGGGTTGACCGATATATTGGTACCCAAAAACGATATCGTTTTGATTTTATTTTTAAAATCAAAACAAAATTGGCTGAGAGTTGAGACGCTTAGACATCCTTTTTCGATGAATTCGATCCAAACCTAGCGCTTGCGACTTGCGAGAGGCGAATCAGCAACTCCGCCCGCCCCTGCTCAAGCTGCTTCTCCGGTCGACGCCTACCCCGTTTCTTCTCCGGCACCTCCGAACTGCTGGAATGTTGCTTTTATTGTTCAGTGAATTTCTCTGACCGCCTCAGGCGTTTATTCGCCGACCGCCTCAGCCGCTCATCGAATATGTTTTCTCCAGTCGCCCATGCTTCTTCTCCGACAGCCCTTGATCTTCTCCGGCCACCTCTGCAACCTAGACTCTCTCCCTCATTAATCATTCCCTCGGCATGTACAAGGAAAGTCGGGAAAATTTTGGTATTTTGGGAGCAATTAATTTAGAGTCTATTTACTATCGGTTTGAATTTTAAGTTAAATTGGTAATTTTGAAGTTCATTTTAGGAGCATTTTGGAGTCTACCTACAAGGTAAGTCGGAAAAATTAAGTTGTTTTTATTTTTTCAACTTCATTCGATAATTTTACAATTGAAATATGAATTTTTCATATGTATTTTTAAATTTTGAAGTATAAATATAATATTTAAGGTTAAAAATTAACAAATCCGATATGAATCCCCGATATATCATTTTTACCTCCAATCGATAAGACTCCGATACGCGATATTTAGACCATTGACAATAGGAGGAGTAACTCACTAGCTTATATACTAAGACTTGTTCTTTCATATTATCAATGTGAGACTATTTGGTCTCTTCCCATCTCTCATCAAACAGCCAAATTTTCGTTTCACTAAATATCAAAGATATGACAGATTTTAATACTTATATACGAACTTTCAGACCAAAAATCCGATAAAATTTCTCCGTATTATTTTTGGTTAACGACTAATAGTTTGTATAGTATTATTTTAAATTGTTTTCCCTTTTTAAAAAATCATGGGGAATGAGATATTGGAATGAGGGGATTTACCTGATTTATGGGATTTCCTATGTAGAGTGTGCTAGATCTTTTGAATGGAATGAGACAAGTAAACGAGGAGAAAGTCAAGTGCGTTGAGGATTAAGATGAATAAATGAGTTTCCGGGGCATTTTGTGCTCACATTTTTGCAACATGAGTGACGTTTCTTTTTGTAAACTCGACTATTAATAGAAAGGTTGATTACATCATTGTACTATATATATTATATAATTTATATCCAAATATCTCTCATCCCTTTTAATTTATCATTTTTATTAGTAATATTTGACAAACTCAAAAACATTTTTAAATAATAGTAGATAGAAACAACGTTCGTAAGGAGTCCAATTCAAATCAAGAAATATAGGTCTGTCTGCCTGTCATCCACACCAGACTAATAAATGGAGTTCTTCGAAAGTTGGAGCCTCCCACTCTCCATGATCGAACAGAGAGATGGTTGGAGAGGTCACAAAACCGACATATAGATTTACATGGTTCGGTAATGGTATATATATCTTACCTAGCTACGTCCACGGGTAGAGAAATATAATTCTTTATTATGAAGGCGAAGAACAAAACTAATTACAAATTGTAGCGTTTCATATAAGCATATATATAGGGACTCATGATCAAAACCAGCCCTAATCAAACTATGGGTCATAAACCCTAAACAGATCACTATAAGCCTGTTACAATAAAACATAGCATACCGTTTTGGCGGGGAGGCATTGTCCCCCTAGTCCCCGCTAGGGACGCATCGCCCCTTGAACCCCCGATTCGCTAACCACTGTCGTGGCCGGAGCATTGCTCCAAAACCCTATACCAGGAGGCAAAAGGTTTCGCCTCCTAAGACTCCTAATGTCTACCTATCAGCAACAGATTCAATGCATATTAACATTGCAAATATCTCATACCCATTTTTATTATTTTATCGACTCTTTTTTTTTATTAGGAAAAATTTCGGGGGAGACCAAACTCTTCCCGAAGACATCCTTTCGGATAAGGTCAAGAAGAGCAGAATTATTCTGAATATTAGTACCCCAGTCAGAGTGGCAAAGGTGTGCAACCTTATCAGCCACTCAATTGTCTAATCGGGGTACATGGAGGAAAGAAACTCTTTCCAGTTTTGTTAACATAGTTGTAATATCTGATAAAATAAGCTCAATTTCCAATTGACATTTGGTTTTTCTGTTGAGATGGTCAATAATTATTCTTGAGTCTCCCTCGATTTGAAGCTTGGTAATTCGTAAATTTATTACGTCCTGGACCCCGAGTTTTAAGGCAAGAGCCTCAGCTTTTAATGGACTTTGATTACCGATTTTTTTGTATCCTATGTTGATTGGCCGACCTTCCCAGTCGCGTATAATAGTACCAGTTGAGCTGGTCATATTAGGGAGGGAAGAACCATCGAAGTTTAATTTTAGACAACCTCTGGGTGGCTTACGCCATCTAATGTTTGTGCGATGCGTTTTCCGTTGTCTATCATGATTGGGTCGTTGTTGCATGTCGTGGACAACCCCGAGTCCGCCCTCAAAATTAGAAGATTTACTCCAATTTAATTAACTCGTGTGCTTTGATGATATTAAGCGTAGTATCTCGACTGGGAATTCGGACTGACCTGAAGATAAGCTGATTTCGGGAATACCAAACTGTCCACCAACAGAAAGCAAGCGTCGCTTTAGATTTATTATTGATGTTGATCCCAATATAGGCCATAATTGGTTTAATATCTCTTGATTGTTGAAGCATCTCAGCAATAGTTGCGTTGGTATCGGTTGAAAATCTTAGAAGAGAGGTCGTGTATTGGCATTCCACTGCACAATTGCACAAACAACAAGTTGGGGGCACCGAAACGCACCGCTGGGCTAATCTGTCGGCCGTGGGAAGACCATCTTGAGATATTTTTCATAAGAAATTTTTAACCCTTTGGTGGGATGTCTAGGTTACAAACCCAGAAATTTAGTGGGCTACACACTAGTCATCACTTATCATGCTAATGTGTCGTTGCTATATATTCCAACCAACTGGTCTTTAAATTTAGTTCATTCATATATCAAATATATCTTGTTTATCAGATTTTATCTTTATTTTGTCAACATTAAACGTGGAATTAATTTTGAAAAATATAGTTTTTTACATTTTAAATGTACTCGATTGTAAAGGCTCGATATTTAAAAATATTATTTTATAAATTATAATTTAACTTCAATATTAACATTGTGGGATTTCGCCAATTTTTAAAACCTCCGTCCTTGATCAAAATGATTTTATTTATTCGAAGCAAATTCCGACATTTTAACGTAGTTAGAATTTAATAGTGGGATTTTATATATTTAATTGTGGCATAATTCTTGCAATTTTAAAAAAATACCGAATCGATTTTATAATTTAACACAATTTTTCTAACCCAAATTTGCGGATATATATATGCCTTATAACCCTAGGAGTCCCGATTCTCTCTCTCCTTCTGAAATCTTGTTCTCCAGCCGCCCCAAAGAGCTGTTCATCTCCTCCTCCTTTCTTCTAAAGAGCTGCCTTCTGTTTCTTCTAAATTTCGGATCAGAGCACTCCTCACCGTCTTGCTGCTTCACCTTTCTTGCTCGAGCGCCATCGAAGGGCCCGAGTTCACCCCCGCCTCCTTGTCCTAGCCATGACGCAGAAGCAACGACCGCCTCGAGCACCAAGGGCGGGCAGAAGCTTCGAATGCCGTCGATGGGAGTTCGGCGTGAAGGCGGAGGCCGATGCCTCATTCAGGTCGCGCGTTAAGCCCTGCCGACCACGGAGTGGGAGCCGTCCATTGACGGAGACCTGATGCCGACGCCCTCCCGTTGTCGCCCTCAATTGAGCCGGAGTCGGCGTTCGCTGCCGCCACAAGAAGCCGACCTCGAGGTCGCCAGTGTCGACGTTCTCCTCTCCCTCCTCTAGTACGAACCGTGACGAGTCGCTGATTCAAACCCAATCGACAACGCCGGCGCTTGGCTAGACTTGAAGGCCGGAGTCGAGGACAAGCCCGAACAAGTGTTCTCTCCTCTCCCACCCGGATCCACCAAGACTATCGAACCCAAAGCTGACGAGGTCGAGACTGATGCCCAACCGTGAGTTGGAATCGAACCCCCGTCTATTCCGACCTCTGGACTCCTTGTCGTAAATGGGTCATGAGATTTTGGGTATAACATTCTTGGATCTTGTCTTGAATCTGGTTTCGTTTTGGATTGTGGCGCTGGTTGCTCGAATTTATGAGTTATTATCTTTACTAATCATGTATAGTCCGATGACGGTAGGAATTAGATTGACTTGCTCTCGTATTAATCAGTAGTTGTGAGTTGAAAGTTAACTGATGAAAATTGGATTTTATTTGTCTAATTACTACCTTTTCAAGCGATAGGTTCCGGATTAGTACATGGACAATTAACTTTAGCAATCAGGTTATAGAGATGGGACTTTGTTATTGACTTGTCACCTAGAGTGTAATTATATGAGTATCATGATTCATGACCTAACAGTAGCAATATATGATCAATGGGATAAGATATAAAAGTCATCTTGGGGAACTGGTCATACTTGTAATTAAGCTGGTTGCTGTGCCTATTGAGTTATGAAATTTGTTAGCAAGGCTGTATAAAAGATGTTCCATAAATTATAATACTAATGCGCTTCAAAATTCGATTGTAGTTCTTATAATTGAGTAGTTCTTATAATTGATTCTATAAATGATTTCTTGAAATATTAACTTACCTTGGTTTACTCGTTGAGCATGGTTATTATATGAGTTGTGATAAATAAGACTTAATCCCTGGCTTTGAGAACTTATGATTTTGTTGAGTATTTGAGGATTAATAATTGACGAATGACTTGAGCAAATGTTTAAAGAAAATCTAAGCTTGAACTAAAGTAAGATGCTTTGAGTAATGATCTTGGTAATGCTTGAGCTAAGCTTCATACTTGATGAGAATAAGGTTAATTGAGAATGCGAGGTTAATCGAATAAAATATTGTTTGGTCTAGTGTTGACCTGAAAGCATGCTTGTGTGTTGAGAAAATATGTATTGATGAGTTGTTCTTTGCTTATTACTTGCTAGTGTGATTGGATGATTCTCTGAGTGGCTTGTTGGTCGATGGACGAGTATCTAGTGACTTGTTTGCTGGTTAATTGGATGTGAAGACTTCAGGTAAGTTCCCTAAGGGCTTACTCAGATTGGACATTCATGCCCGTTGTTGCATTTTATGTTAGGTGTTGCATATGCATAATAGCATGCCATGTAGTATCCTGTTTAGGTTGCACTAATTGAATGAGCATCTGCTTACTTTATGCGCTTGAAACAGAACGGCCGTTATCTGTGATAGTCCTAGAGTCTTTGCTAGGGTCATAGGGTAGCCCAGCCTCATCGGGTACCCTGAGTCAATCGAGTCATGAACTTCCTGGTATTATGAGATGCCTGCGGGCTTTATTGTGGAGCGGGTTAGGCATGCGTGCCGCCCGATTATGATGGAATGCATTCACGAGCTGGCCAGTCTCCGCCTATCGGAAGGGGTGGAGGTAGGAGAGGGATATGCCACTTGGCATTGTCTTGGGCCCCTTACAGTATTTTTACACATTATTATAACCAGGAGCATGCTAGTGTGTTTGACTTTCGTACTGCATTAGAGCATCTTTATTAGGTATAGCACATACTATGTGGCCTCAGCGAGGAGTGCCGGTCCCGCATGACTGGCTCGATCTGACTCCTTCCCCGTTCTTTTTTTTTTAGGTATTTTCTGCAGATCTTGTTTGCTCCTTGCTTCTGTGACGGGAAACCCTTTGGCGAATCGAAGAACCTAGCTAATATTCTAACTTGGTAAAATGGTAATCACTTGCTTATGATCTGGTTTGACCCGACTTTGTCGTGGCATTTGTATCCTAGTTTTGCTCCCGCTTTACTTTCGGTTGAATTGGATTTTGCGACATAGTCTTAGGACAGGTAAAGGGTACCTAATGGTCCTTCGAGGTTTTTAGGGTTTGAAATCCCTCCTTCTACTAATCTTAAATGAGTTTGAAACCTCGACCCGTATCTGGATTGCAAGATCCGAACAAGGGGTTTTATCCCTTGAAACGTAACCCAGAAATCATAATTCTGGGCCGTTACATCGATCATCTTCACAACTGACATCACTTTACACAAAATATATATGTGCTCTAATACTATGTGATAATTAATTAAATAAAAAATTAATTTAATAAAAAATATCTCTAAATTAATAAAATAATATACAAATTGTATAACTATATACACATTGTATAACAATAAATTTAGACTATCACCTCAAAACATTGTTGTTGAGTGTGAGAGAAGTCTCCTTCTCTCACGTATACTTCGAAATGGTAACAGAGTTGGTGATAAGATTGCACACATTTGCCGCTCTGTCAGGGGCTTTGACATTTACACTGATACAAGTCTTCAAGACCTTATCCGTAAAAATGCTATCGGGTACGTAGGATTATTCCGTCCGAATTATTACCTTATACTCCCTCCGTCCCACAAAGGTTGTCTTTATGATGTGGGACCATCCAAGCCACCTCCGGACACACCTATGATTCGAGCTTGTGAGAATGTTGTCATTCTCAAGAGGAAGAAGAAGGCTCCACCATGGGAGAAGAAATGACGTTTTAGACTCTCGTTCAGAATTTTGACAGCTTTTCGACGTCTCTGTAAAATGGGTCGTACGGATTCAATATTAATCGGATTGAGGCGTGCCATACCTTGTTGGAACGAGGACGAAGAGATCTACAACTTTTCTGTTGAAGGTTTTTCCAGATTCGACATGGAGCTTGGCCGAAAATCATCATCTTTGCAAGTCTGTCACTGTTTTGACGGGAATGGATCCTATTGGGCCGAATTGGGCTATTTTAAGTGTTATTTCTAGAGACCTTATTTACTTATGTTTTTAGGTGTTTTAATTAATTATTTATTTATTTAATATTTTCGGCTAAATCAGCCCTAGTTAGGCTATATATTGCCGACACCTCCTTTGTAATCAAACACGTTGAATTTTATGAGAAAAGCTCTCTTTTTGTGTGAAACACAATGAGTGTTTGTCGATTGAATAGAGCTGTGCTCTTCAATTGCAACTGTTGGTATTGATCTAGCTTGGTTTGCTTTGCCGTTCATCAACTTCGCAAGACTTGGTGAATCTAGTATCCACAAGCCCCCTCCTTGTGCCTTCAAGTTGTCCGTAGGGCTGGCAAATGGTACGGAAATTACCATACCAACCACAAACCGACTGTATTGGTAACCACACTTGTGGTAACTAACATGGTGGTAACCATCTTGGTGGTAACCACGTGAAGATGGTACGGTAATGGTAATGAAATCTGAATACCATGGTTACCAAGTATATATATTATTTTATTTTATTTAATGTTTTGTTGTTATTACCTTTAAGTTTTAAGTTTTTTATTTGTATTTTGTGTTTTGATTTTGACCTAAATTGGTCCTTTCTACATTTTTTACTAGAAACCGTAGGAACATTTTGAATGTTTGAAAACTTTGAACTTGTTTTGTTTGAACTTGCAGAAACATTTTGAATGTTTGAACAATTGAACTTGATTTGTTTCAAGACTTTGAACTTTGTTGGTTTGAATTGGTTTATACTTTAGGTTGTGAACTTGATTTATTTGAAGTTTTAATAGATGGTAATCATATTATTTTTTGTAACCATATTTTTTCGTTCGATAACTTTGATGACTACCGGAAGGTAGCCAAGGGGTTTAAAAAAAATAAAAACATAATTACAACTTGGTAACCATGGTAATGTACCGACGGTAACCACAAGCCGTGGTTACCACATATGCGGTAACCACGACTTGTGGTTGGTAAGTGGTATGAAAATTTACGTACCACCAGTTTGTGGTTGGTACGTGGTAATCACCATTTTTTTGTGGTTACCGTACCATGCCAACCCTAGTTGTCCGCTTGATTGTGTAGGGTTGCAGAGGCGGGTTATATAGTCATTGGTATTGGTTTCTACCTTCTACGGAAGCCTGTGGTCTCTATCTTGTTCTATATAGATCGTTTCAGTCCTTATCAGGTCGTGTTTTTCAATTCTTGTTATCAAATTTCGAGTCTTTATTATTCTTTATCAGTTCTTGCATCGACTCTTGTTCTTTCTTTTAGTGTCGACATCAATTGCAGCCTGTTCTTGGTGTTCTTGTTGAGTTCTTGATCGATGTTGGTTGTTCTTGATCGAATCTTGAGAGTCTTGCTTCCTTCTTGCTGCGTCAGATTTAGTTTCTTGGAGTTTCTTGAAACTTTCATTGCTGCGTCTTTATTTCTTGTTTAATTCTTGCTTGTTGTCGAAGATCGGACCAACCTACGGCTAACCCCGTATTACTTTAACTATTCATGCACGCTTTCTTAAGAAGCTAAAACCTATATAAAATATCAATATTTTATTAAACATTTTTAAATAATATCATACATATTACTAATAAGTATAGAATTATTTTAAAAAATTGATTAAAAAATAGATATATAGAATTCATTAAAAAAGCGTACACAAATAGTCTAAAGACAACCATTGTGGGACGGAGGGATCGAGTATATATATATAAAAAAATTAGACTATCACCATCATGGTCGGGTTTGAAATTTGTCAATAAAGTTAATAATTAATTACTCCGTACATTGGATTAAGGGAGACCACGTTTTAATTAATTTCAACGCAGGCCACCCAAATCCTCTAAGAGTTACTTTTATAAATGTAAACGATATTTTTTTGTGGGAGATATGATTATTGTATATGGTATCCTGGCTATAAAGAAATAATACTACATCCGATCCAAAATATATGTCATTTGATTTTCAAACACGTATTTTAAGAAGGTAAAAGCTACTCCCTTCGTTCCTTAATATTTGTCATTTTCAATTCTGCACGTATTTTTAGAAAGATAAAAACTTTATAATATATTAATTTTTTATTCAATCTTTTTTAATAATATTATACTTATTACCAATAAGTATGAAATTATTTTTGAAAAAAATTAAAAAAATTAATATTTTATATAGTTTTTAGTACCTTAAAAAGCGTGCCTAAATAGTAAAATGTCAAACATTAAAGAACGGAGGGAGTATATAAAATATCAACTTTTTTTAAATTATTATTTTACGACTTAATATTTGATGGTAATAAGTACAGTATTAGATTGTAAAAATAATAATAAAGAAGTTAATATATTATATAGTTTTTAACTCCTCAAAATACGTGTTAAAAGTCAAACGACAAGTATTTTGGATCGGAGGGAATATATATATTAATGCTTTGTACAAGGCCTAATGCTCGCCTGGAATGAGGGTACGTTATAGGAAGGTGATTCTGGAGACAGATTCGCACCTTGTAACAACCATGCTAGGAAAGGAGATTCCCCCAGGCCACCCGCTGGTCAGCCTTGTCAATAAGCACCAGGTCTTTCTGAAAAGAGAATGGACAGTCCAATTTCGACATGTGTTCCGTGAAGCTTATTGCGTAGCGGATCACCTTGCTTCTTTAGCTTATAACTATAATATTGGTTTATCTGTATTGTTTGACCCACTAGAGGGTGTTTTTTCTTTCTTGCATGACCAGGGGCGGAGCCAGAAAAAATCCGAGGGGGGGGGGGCTCAACTATTTTCGGGATTTTTTTTTGAAGATATATATAAGATACAATTTTTTTTATAAGAAATATAGTATAAAACACACTAAATGTATGATTTAAATAGCTATTTTGAGTTTAAAATGCTAAAAGGAGGAAAAAATCCCTAAAATGAAGCTATAATGATTCAAACTCAAGACCTTATCATTCTATTCCTCAACCCATACCAACTAAGCTAAGGAAACTTATTGATTCAATACTCTTTTTAACTATTTTTAACCCTTAAATTATCAAAAATTACAAAAAAAATACATAATTTTTTTTTACGTTTTCTCCCGACTCAGGGGGGCTCGAGCCACCTCATGCCCCCCTCCCTCCGCCCATGTGCATGACGATGTTATTAGGGGTCGGGCTATCCTCCATATGCTGATTATTTAGCCCATTTTTCTTTATTAATAAAGTGCGTTAGACCGTCTCGTGATCTCCTTCTCACAAAAAAAAAAAAAAACCAAGTAATAAATTAAATACAAACAAACCCTAAATTTAGAACAAACGCTAGACAAAACTCTCAATCTAATCACTTTCTATATATAGATTCAAGTGAAATGTTTGGAAAATATGTTACCATTTGAATTGACATACAACAAGAATTACAGTAGTCCATGTAGTTTATGCAAGCTGCCAATTTAGTTGATAAGCTTCACCCTCACGCATTAATTAGATCCAAATTAAATGAGGTGATTCATTAATGAATATAAGATATTAGATATCTAGATATGGATAATAATAAAAATATACTCCCTCCGTTCGGCAAAACTTGTCGTTTACTATTCACGCACGCTTTTTTAGAATGAGAAAAACTATATAAAATATTCATTTTTTCAAAAAATTTTTATAACAAGTTTGTACTTATTAATAATATCCACGAAATTGTTAAAAAAATTATTTAAAAAACTATATATTTTATATAGTTTTTAGCTCATAAAAAAGCGTGCGTGAATAATAAAATGTCAAATTTTACCGAACAGAGTAGCTTTCAATTTCATTTGAAAAAAATGACATTCATGCATCCAAGAAGAAAGTTTTATACCTAAAAATTGAATTAGATCGAAACATACATAGATTTCTTTTGAACCATTGTCAACCCATTGAAGCTCCCCCTTAGAATTTTTAGTTATGTGCTCCACAAGCCACACTACATCTGCTGATGGCTTCACATTGTTGTTTTCTTTTGTCTAGCACAAATAAGAAATGAATTTTGTAATTTTACCCAATTTAGTTAGATATCAATATATTTTTTGAAGATTAATATAACAATATATGCTTAAGATGATTTTTTTTTTTTATCAAATTTCGTTAGATATTGAATTAAAAGATTTTATTCATATTTGTGATATATTATATTATATCTCTTTTATTGATAGCCAATCAAATATATTGTCATAAATTAATTAGTTAAGTGAGTGTTAATAAAATACAAACACTCATATAACCAAATAATAAAATCTAAACACATCCTTAATTTAGAACCGTTAGACAACGGTGGAGGCTAGCAGAGGGAACAAAATTGGCTGCAATGCAAGGAATGGGGAGGGTGAACTGGTGTTCGCTGCTTCGAAAAGGACGCGAGCTAGACTCTGACAGTGTGGAGCTGGTGGAAGCTGAATGTTTAGCTTTGGATGGAATGTGATTGTTTGCTTGTGATGCACCAATTGCAGCAAGGGACGGGCCCAAAGGGTCATGGGTCAGCGGCTTTGAAGGATTTGCGGGCTAGCGAGCCAGTTTGTAGAGTGCCGATGGAGCCACATCAGAAGATAAGCCAATGGGGCTGCGGACTATCTAGCAAAGATCAGACCTGAAAATGTTGTCTTTATTACTAGTTATGCCTTAATTCCTTTTGAACTCAGATTGTTGATTTCGGATGATGCTAAGTAATTAATGTTGGAGGTTGTTGCTAAAAAAAAAAAAATGATCCAAACCTATCCTATTTAAAGAACAACTTTTTTTTTTGAATTAATTCTCTTTCAATACCTATATTTGTTGTTTATCTTTTTAGGTACCACCATATCTATTCGCTTAGTGTAAAATGATTATTTGTATGTGTGGAGAGTTTTTTCATATGAAAATTATCCGTCTATAGTAACATGGCTATTCGTATGTGTGGACAAATTAATTTTTCATTGCTTTTCCGGTTCGGGTATAAAACCCAGCCTCTGGGATTTAGGTTTGAGTTTGAAATTACTGATTTTAGAGCTGTAAATGCCTTTGGGAACGAGTCAATTTAACTAGAGTGTTTAAAGGATTCCTATTAGCCAGCTAATTCGATGTTGGAAATTATAATCTTGTTACCAATATATCACCGAGCCTAATTAGGTTTATAAAAGTTAGATATTGAACATTGCCTTCTGAGGTTGCTTGATCAAATATTAAAGGAGATTTAAAGCATGTATACATAAATATGGAACTTTTGCAAGTGAGTAGTTTAATGCAAATTAAAGATAGAAACCTTTTCGCATTCAATATTTGCATGTCTGGCCGTTTCTAACTTATACAAGTGAGTAGTTTAATCTATATCTATAATATAATACATGAAAAGTTGTGTTCAGGCACCATTTATTGCTCATTTAACTCTATGTTTTAACCAACTCAATTCATTCATTTTCATCCCATTTTATAACAAATTAGATGCTTTAGCTCAATGGTTAAGAGGTAGATACTAGATAGTACTCCGTATTGCATGAGGTCCCAAGTTCAAATCTCATTGAACACAACTTTTCATTTATTATATATTATATTATAGATTATTATAGATATAGATTTTTTATTTGTATTTTTTAAGAGGTTACCTTTACCAAAACAAATGAAGGCAATTATATGAGTGTACAAGGAACAAAAAACTCCCATGAGAAACCCACCCCCAAAAAACCCTAAGAAAGCTAACAGCCGCCACAACAAGCCCCACTCTCAACCAAATCTCAAAGAGCAATCTCCAATCCAGCCCCATTCAAGTCTAAATTACAACATCAAAACCTCAAATCTTCATAGAGAAGAGAGGATGGGGATTTGTGTTTCTTCCAAAAAAAGATCAAAATTAAAGTCAGAAAAAGAGGAAAAATTTGGAAGATAAGATGGAAAGAGCGAGATCGAATTTTTGTTCTACGCCTTCAAAAAGATCCTGACGATGGTAGATGGCGGTCTGAAAGCTGGCAGCTCGCTGTCTTCGGGTGGTTCCAGGGCCGAGATGGGCGCTGGCGGCTAGGGGCTGGGGGTGCGGGTTGCTTTCTCCGGCGACAGTTCATGTGTCTCCGGCTGAGCTCTCTTTCCCTCGTCCACTCTTGCCTGGCTCAGTTCCTCCTACCGAGTTGTGCGAGTGTTCTGCTCCGCCTCAAACTTGTCCTTCGGCGGTGGTGGCTTTTCCAGGCCGTCGTTCCTCCCTCCCAACTTCTCCTTCATCAGCTGCTGCATGCGGCTATCCCATGGTGGACGGCTGGTCTCCTTCCCAGGGCGTTTTGGTTGCCGCCTGCCTCTCCGGGTGGTCGGAAAACAAAACCTAAAGTTTTTTTAAAACACCAGGCTTCTCCCAGTTTTTTCCAAAATCCGAAAAATTACAAATCTAAATCCAAACCTTCAAAACCAAAACCTCAACACAAAACTTTTAAATTGATTTCTTATTATCTCAAAAAACTTGGACTCAAAATCTCCCCTTTTCAGGTTCGATTCCTTGCATGCAGCCGGTATGCTCTGCGCAGCAATCCAAAGTTGGCACCGCCTCTTCAAACTGATGCCAAATTAAGTGGCTTGGAGCGGGTCTTGTTCGACAAGGCTTGTTGCCTAGTCACAGCTGAGATCAAGATCATTGAGGCATCAAAGTCAGTTGTAGTAACGAGTATGGCTCGAAACCTTGCATGCAACCGGAACGATCAGTGCAACAACCCAACTCATCTGCATGCGGCTGTCAAGATGAACATCATGAGGCGGGTGTTGGTCGAGATGGCTTGTTGCCTCGTTCCAGCTAAGTATTTCGATGAACCCATTCTCTTCTTCTTTATAGTCTTAGAGCATCCCAGCAGTCCTATAAAATTTTACTATAATCATCACCTAGTCGAATTAGTAGTATTGATTGATTACTCTACCCTCTTTCCTATGAACTGTTTTTATATCAGTCTAGATTGCAAGCATTATATGAGCTTTCAACTGTACTTGATAGGCTACTCTATCTTTACTCTCGCTTTACTAAGATCCAAATTGTTACATGATCGATATTGGTATCCTGAATTTACTTATCACCATCTACAAAAAAACATATCTCGGATTTGTAGTGTTGACCTCAACTTTTCTTTTTGTTCTATCACTTTAAGTTATCTTGCTATGTTTATGGTATGCCCTCTTTTTTTGAAAGCCTGTGACTTGCTACTGCTATACCACTATGTCGGTTGGCTTATGCATGTTGGTTCATATCTCTTCTTTCTGGATGGAGGGCGGAATGCTTACAACTCCAATGCTAAAGAAAAAGGTATGATCTTCTCCATATATTCACAACAAAACTCGGCTATACTCCCCATTGGATCACCTTCTGGTATCTTCGTGGTGGAAAGCCAACCCAAACCTTCAACACAACAAGATTTAAACAACCCTCTCTTAAACCTTTATGCAACAAGCAAACTCTTCAGATATCAGCTTAGCAATTATCAAATCTCAGAAGCAAAAATTCGAACAACGGACATCGCTGAGACTTCAATCACCTCATCATGTAAAGCCACCTCAGGTAACAAATCTCCTCCTTACTACCAATACCGAAATGAAACTTATATGAAAAATTTGAATGACAAGCTATGTAGCATAGCTCTTAACCTTTTCCATGATTAGAATCGGCTACTGGAACATCAGGGGTTCTAAGAGGCCTCTTCTTTGGCAAGAAATTAATCTTATCAGAAACAACAACAAGATTGATATCCTAGCTTTAACAGAAACAAAGTCAGGTGAACCTCCTAAGGATAATCAAACTAGGACGGCTGGATTTCATAAGGTTATTTGTATTCCCTCCTCTGGAACTAAGGGTGGAATATGGATCCTTACTAGAAATCACAGAATTCTAGACAATTCAGTCATTCTAGAGCAAAATCAAAGATTTCTCATGCTGATAGTCACTATCGAACAGCTAGACCTAGTCATCCTTTTTGTTTATGCTCCCTCAATGGAACAAGAAAAAGAGGGCTTCTGGCTTGAAGTCATCTCTATCGTCAACAGACATATGCTTCCTGTCTTAATCATAGGAGACCTCAATGATATAGAAAACGACACTGAAAAGATTGGAGGTTGCACTCCATCTCTATCTAGATTTCGCAGACTTAAGAAAATCAAGGAAGAACTAAACCTTCATACTATCCCCTACGTAGGATCTCCATTCACATGGAGAAAGAACAATGATATCTCCAATATCTCCAATACCTATGAACGTCTTGATAGGGCTCTAGCTCACCAAGAGATCATGTCTCACTTTAAGAATATAAGAGTCCGTCATCATCCTTTCTCCTCCTCTGATCACTGCCCTATCACCCTACAAATAGGCTCCTCAGATGGCTTTAAGGGAGCTCCCTTTCGCTTCGAAATGGCATGGTCCACAAATCCCAATTTTGAACCCATAGTTAATAAAGTTTGGAAGAATAAATTTGTCGGATCATTCGCCCATGTATTCATGCAGAAACAAAAGCTTCTAAAAAAGAACATAAAGGAGTGGTGTAAAAACCATAAAAATAATATTCTCAAGCAACTAGAAGTGGTCGAAAATAACATTCAGAAGCTGCAACTAGACCTCCCCTGGGGTTCTTTATCAACCAATGACATCAGAAAGCTTGACAGATTAGAAAAGAAAAAATCAGCACTCTTAGAATACAACCTGAGATTCTGGAAACAAAGATCCAAAATAAAACACCTTCAATTAGGAGATAGAAACACTAGATACTATCAAACCACTGTCAAAATCAGGAATTTCAAAAATTCCACTGCTACCTTTATCACCAAAGATGGCATCCAACTAACTAACACCCAAGATATTTCTAACCAAATCACTAAAGAGATGTCTCATAGATTTATAGCCCAACCTAGATCCCCAATTTCAAGTGATCAAATAAAACATATAAAATCTCTAATCACTTCTAATGACAACGCCACCCTCCTAACTCCCCCCTCAAATAAAGAAATCAAAGATACTCTAAGTAGTATGGCGGAAGATAAGACCCCTGGTCCAGATGGTTATCCCCCTGAGTTTTATTTAAAATATTGGACAATCATTGGATCCTCCTTATGCAAAGCAGTTAAAGCATTCTTCCATTCTGGAAGTATGTTATCTGAAATCAACCAAACCTTCATTGCCCTCATACCAAAGGTTGAAAATCCTTTAAATATCAATCACTATAGGCCTATTAGCTTATGCAATACTATTTACAAGCTCATAACTAAGATCGTAGCAAACAAACTCAAACCTATTTTACCTAAACTGATTAATCCGTTTCAAGGTGCTTTTATAGAAGGAAGATCCATCCAAGACAATACTCTTATCGCTCATGAAATCTTTCATAACTTTCACAAACAAAAGGGAAAAAGAGGATGGATGGCTCTCAAGTTAGACATGGAAAAAGCTTATGATAGAATCAACTGGGACTACATAAGAGCTACTCTTTCTAAATTTGGCTTTGCACCTCAATGGATTAACTGGGTCATGAATTGCATTACAACAACTACATTCTCAGTCTTAGTCAACAATCGTCCTGGCACCCAATTCAAACCTGGTAGAGGGATAAGACAAGGAGACCCACTTGCCCCTTATATCTTCATCCTCGTCATGGAAAACTTAGCGCAAGAACTAATAGAAGAAGCAGCATATGATGATGCCCTGATAGGAATTAATTTAACCAAAAATGGTATTCCTATTCCCTTTCTTACTTTCGCAAACGATACGATAATTTTTTCGAGAGCCTCCCATAAGAGTCTCCACACGATTAAAAATATACTCAACAATTTTTCAAACCTCTCGGGGCTAACCATTAACTATAACAAGAGTTCTCTTCAAGTCTCAGAAAATATAAATCCGAACTTGGCCAACTTCCTAGCCCGTGATATGAACATCCCGATTTCCAAAACTCTAGAGAAATACCTTGGTATCCCGTTAGTAAGGGGGAAGAGTTAAAAATGTTGTATTCAACGAAGCCATTGAGAGTCTGAAAAAACAACTATCTAAATGGAAGGCCTCCTCTCTCAGCCAGGCGGGGCGTGCAACTCTAATACAAGCAAATTTGAGCTCCAAAACCAACTATCTAATGCAAAATTTCTTCCTTCCGAAAGGTATACTAAACCAAATCGATCAAATTCAAAAGAATTTCTTTTGGAATAAACTTCAGTCAGAAAGGTACACCCTATTAATTAGTTGGGATAAAATCTGTAAACCTAAAGAGAAAGGAGGATTAGGATTGAATCTTGCTGAGGACATGAACATCAGCCTCCAAATGAAATTACTCTGGAAAATTTACTCTGAGCCAAATAACATTTGGGTTAAAATCATAAAAGAGAAATATCTCCAAAAGGAATGATTAATGGAAAGAACATCGCAGAATACATCCTGGCAATTTGGAAGACTACTTCAGTTAAGAGAAAAATTCCTTCAAGGATTACTATGGATAGTAGGAAACGGAGACTCCATAAACGTTTGGAAAGATCACTGGGTTCCCAACCATATTCTCACAAGCTTTCAAGAACATTTGGATCCCGGTCTTAAAGTTAATCAGTTGTTCACATCTAGTAAGGAGTGGAATGTTCCCCTCCTCCATGAGATTTTCCCCAATAACATTGTCCAACAAATCATCAGAATTCGAATTCCTAACTGTAACACTCCTGATAAACTAATTTGGAAACTTACCTCGGATGGCCAATTTACTACTAGATCGGTCAGACAAATGGTTAATAGTAGCAACAACTCTACCGAGGATTACAAGTGGATATGGAAACTAAACCTTCCCCTGAGAATAAAAAATCTCCTTTGGAAGATAACAACTGATAGTCTTGCTACAAAGGAGAGATTAAATAGGTATGTCAATAGAGTTCCGACTTGTTGCTGTTTCTGTAATGATAGTAACGAAGACAACAACCACCTTTTTATCCTTTGTCCATTCACTAGAACTACTATTGCTGCCTACGAACAAAGGTTAAGTAAAGCCACACCACTTATACCCAATTCTTGCACCAAAATGAGTGACATTTTGACACTTGATAATAACAAGAAATCTATCGAAGAACTCTGCTTTATTTGGCAAAAAATTTGGGAAGCTAGGAATGATATGATCTTTAGAAATAAAAAGCCGGACACCCCTTACCAGATGGCAATAAGAATTATAACGGATCTCAGTGAATGGCATGGTGTAGCTAAAGCTAAAAATGTACCCTCAGCGTCAACTGTAAAGAGAAGACGCAATTCTAAATGGACCAAACCGCCTAGGACTACCTATAAAATCAACGTAGATGGTTCTTTGAAACCCACTGGCGATTACCAAGTGGGGGGGATTATTAGGGACCATAATGGTTCTGTGATTGATATCTTTCAATCTGAAACGGAAGCAAGCTCTGCCATCCAAACAGAAGCTGCTGCGTTTTGTGCAGGTGTAAACTTAGCTCTAGCTAAAGGGCTACGACGAGTCATAGTGGAAGGAGATTGTTTGGAAGTCACCAAGGCAATCAATGATAGCAAGTACGTTAGATGGGAAATTATCCGGGAAGTGGAACTAATCAGGAAACTTAGCTCAAGCTTTGACAGCATCGAATTCAGACACTGCTACAGGGAAGCAAACAAGGCAGCTGATTTTATAGCTAAGTCTAGGAATATTTGTACATTTTCAAACATCCCTACTTGTAGGGATCTTTGTAACATCATCCGTTTGGATGATCATGGTGACATCTTACTTCTGTAAGATCCACCTAATTTTTGCCTACTGTAAAAAAAAAATAAAAAAATGAAGGCAATTATATGAAAATTAATGATGCCAGTTATATGGCTAATTTGATCATTTGTTACACTTTATCCATAATATTTTTTTGTTATTATTTATCTTCAACTAATTAAAAAATTATTTTTAGCTTAATTATTTTAATTTTCCCGTTTTAATCTTTGTAAATTATTATCTTTGTATACATTCTTAAAAAAAATGATTTTAATCATACAAAATCTTCTATTTATATTTTATTTCATTTCTTTTATTTCATATATTAATGTGTAATATATATACACACATGAATATTAATTTTAGGAAGACTAACCAACCAAGAGCCCAAAAAGAGTAACGTCAACCAAAATTTAACACAAAAAATGTAACTCCTCCATCCTATTTATTTGAAATTTATTTCACATAATTAATAAATTCAAAATTGAACTTCTAATCAATTGTAAAACGATCATACTCTTTATATATGACTTACCACATCTTTTAGACAACATAATTCATAGCAATATGTTAACCCACTCTTTTTCTTTCTTTCACTCTCTATTGAAAAAGTTTGTTGATCGATATACTATTATTTTCTAAATTATTTGATGATTTGATATTGCTTCTACAACTTTCATAATGATTTTTTGTTCATTTGTTTATCGTCTCTTGTATAGTGTCATTGGTGAGCAACAAGAAATATTGACAAGTGAAATTTAAGGTAAGTTGTAATACATTTGTTGAATTAGAATTTTGTCTTCTTTGATATCAAAAAAAAAAATTGTCTTCTTTACTTTAATTTTATTTTCATTGAAATTTCGATTTTCTTTTCTTTTGGAATTTGAGTTGTGACTAATGTGTTTTTGACTCCTATTTATATAATTTTTCCTGTATTGTCCACTTTTTCCCCATAATTTGAATTAAAAAAAAATCTCAATCTATAGGTTGTGTCAAGTTTATTTTAATATTTTTTTTTTATTTTTTTAGCAATTTTGAATGTGTATTAGTTTTAAACAACCGTGTTTATTTGAAGATGTAAATTATTATATTAAAAAAATTTATATGTAGTTTATACTATGCAAAACAACCACCTTTTTTTCTTTCACTCTCATATTATGTTGAAGTAGTTTGATGATATATACTATTGATTTTCTAAATTATTTGATATTTTTACAACTTTCATAGTATTTTTTGTTTGTTTGTTTGTTTATGGTCTCATTTATAGTGTCGTCGGTGAGCAACAAGAAGTACATATTGAGAAGTGAAACTTAAAGTAAATGGTTGTAATATATTTGTTGAATTAGACTTTTTTGTCTTCTTTACTGTAATTTTAGTTTCGTTAGAATTTCGATCCTCTTCTTTTGGATTTTGAGTTTGACTAACGTGTATTAAACTCCTATTTTTATAAGCTTTCCTGTATTGTATACTTTTTTTTCCCATCACTTGAATAAATAAATAAATAAAACTATCAATAGTTGTGTCAAGTTTATTTTAATATTTTGGACTTTTTTTTAGCAATTTTGAATGTGTATTAGTTTTAAAAAACCATGTTTATTTGAAGAGATTTATAGAATGAGCTGTAAAACATGATAATTGATAATTGATAACCATGTTTACAACTTTTCAATTAATTTAAACATCAATTGAATTAATTAATAAATCAAATTTGTAACTCCTAATGTTAAAATTTGTAACTCCTAATGTAATAATTATAAATCAACTTTTCAATTATATATATATATATATATATATATATATATATATATATATATATATATATATATTTTGACCTTCATTAACTTTTATAGATTCACAGTCAATTTATGAAAGTCTCTTTGAATTCCTTTTATTGTCTATCATGTTGAGTTTATTTGGTTATTTTGTGTATTGCATTTTGCTTTCAAGTTTCAACTATAGTTTAAGATATTAATTATGAATATATTGGCTTCACATAATAATAGACTCTAGAGATTTGTTTTTAAATACCGTTTGCCTATGCATTGAGGAAAAAAGATGGTAATTAAATTACATAGCCTTAAAATGACCACTCATCTCAAAGTAAATTTAAAATTAAGCCACAATTGAAAATTATAAATATTATATCGCTAATTTGTTTTTATGACAAGAGTTATTCATTGCCTATTTATTGATTTATTTTATATTTTTCTTTCACATTTTATTCATTTGCGTGTCTTTGAACTTTTAAATATATAAAAAGAGATAAATAACATAAGATTATATGGAGTCAAAATATCACAATATTAATTGACAATATGAATATCATTTATGATACCTAAATAAATAAATTGCAATGAAGGAAAAAATGTAAAAATTTAAATGAATAGTTAATGCATATAAAAATGTTTTGTAATGAAAGTGAAAAGGAAAAAAAAAATCAATGAACAGTTAAACGAACTGTAACCGATGTCAATAGAGATGAGTAATAAAAAAAACTCCAATTCAAAAAACTCACTTTCAATCTTATAAGGAATTATAAGACATAAAAATATTTTTAAATGCAGTATATTAATACAATTTCTAAACAAATATGGTTAAATATCTCATTATATATTCATTATATTATATATTTACTAAATAAGTATCCTTAATTTTTTTGTGTAGTTAATGTCGTAATCCGTCAGTGAAATTATCAATGAAATTAAGCATAATAGATACAAATAATAATACTTTCAAATTGGGTTGATATTACAAAATAATTATATCCTTAATTTTTTTTTGTAGGATATTAATTTTATTTATTTATTTTAACATTTTAACTAAAAGTGGGTTGATATTGTGATGTTTTTCATATAAAATATATTTAATTGTTCTATAATTTATTTTTTAAAATATTTTTTCTATTATATACTCCGTGTTTCTTATTATCGATCTTTTAGTCACATATTTGATATAAAAAAACATGTCTCGGGCGTAGCACGGGTCTGTCACCCTAGTGCAAATTAAAGATAAAAACCTTTTCGCATTCAATATTTGCATGTCTGGCCGTTTCTAACTTGCACCACTTCTGCAATGTAGCTTGTAGATTCAAGATCTACACTTAACTTGACACTTTTATTTTCTAAATCTCTATCAATATATATAAGCACATCAACTTTCCCTTTTTGTTGTTGTGATGTGATTGAATGGAAGCTTGGACTGGAGATAATCTCTATCAACATATATAAGCACATCAACTTTCCGTTTTTGTTGTTGTGATGTGATTGAATGGAAGCTTGGACTATAGATAAAGTAAAAGATTGATTTTTAGTTACTATATTTCTTATCTTGCGTATCGCCATAGGAGTGCTGATTGATGTTTTTGATTAATATATTACTCTGAAGGAAGATGAGGAGGAAAGATTGATAAAAGAATTTGAGGCTGAAGGAAGAAATATGGTTCCTTTTCCTCCTTGTGATTTTCACACTAAATTCAGAATGTATTTAGAATGTATTGAGAAAAGAATTTGAGCATCCTTCTGAGTTCTGTACCTATTGTCTGCCACGCTAAATTCCAGGATCATTTATCTCATAACATAATTCTTGTTCTTTGTTTTATTCGCCTCGGACTGTCAGTTCTCTCAATTCGTTCAAATCCCTGGTTCCCCTTCCTTCTCTTTCCTCATTATGTAGAAATTAAATTGGAGTCAATCCCGATTCAAAAAAAAATTGGAGTCAATTAATTTAGCTTTTGCTCTTCTCTTTGTCTGTTTTTTTACTATCTTTGATTGTTTGCTTTGTTGTTGTGTCTCCAACGAGGTCAATGAATCGAAGTTCTCCTATCTACGCTTTAGATATCAAGCGATCAAGATGACTCGATTGTGCAAATCTAATGTAAGTTGTTCTCTCCTTTCTGTAGTTGGGGTTTACTGATTTATGTTTAAGGTTGTACAAAATCGAGAAGTTTAGGATCTAAATATCAGATTTTATGACGCACTCAAGATGCTCAATGAAATGACTAAGGGTTGCTTGCACCTTAGTTTGGGATCGATGAAATGACTAAGGTTTGCTTGTATGTAGCAGACTTTGGGTTTTGTCTATCTGACAGTTGATTTCCGATGCAAGATTTGCTTCTCTGACAGGTCTAATCTGATGAACAACATGTTTTTGATGCACTACGAAAACTGCATTTTGGTGAAATATCTTTTCTTGGTTGTATTCATGTAGTTTTATGCAGGGGTTGAGCTGGGGCTTACATATATTTAGCATATTTAAGGTAATATAAGATTTAAGTGATATTTGAAGTAGAATTGCTATCTAGCTCATTTGGTAAAGCGGAAGGAAGGGAATTAAATGGTCTTGGGTTCAAATATCAAACTCTTCACTTTTTATTTGTTTTATTATATCATTATTCAACATAACTATTTAGGGATTTCTTTGTATATTTTTAGTTTCTCTAAACTATTTCAATTAAAAAATGTCATATCATATTTAAATTTAATGTTTTCCTTCAATATCGTTTTAAAATTAGTTCTTCTTGATTTTTTTTCCTACATTTTTTTTTCTTTCAACTATTTAACTAAAAATATCATAAATATATCACAATTTTAGTATTTATTCAATATTTTTGTAAAAATCTTCTTAATAGGTATAAAAAAATATTTTACGAAAATTTTTTAGCACCCCCTGGATTTCATCCTGGATCCTCCACTGGTTTTATGTAATCCAGATGAAATAAATATAAATATCAAATAGTTCAAAAAACTTAACCAAATTTTGATGCATTTATTTCCAAATAATTTACCCATTTTTGTCATAAGTCTTTTAAGGATGCCTTTTAATCTTTTATCCTTTCTATTTGCTACAGACATGTCATCAATGACTTTCATTGAGCCCTTGCATGTTATTCAGATATGGGTTCATGTTATTCAGATATGGGTTCTTTATGTTCTAAACTGAGTTATGATCATGCTCTTTTACATCAGTAGCCACGGGTAGGTTCTCTAGATGTATCTCTCCCTCTTATCCACCTCTAATCTTTTTCTTATTTAATATCTCCCCTAAGTTGTAGTTTTCTTTGTGTGTGTGATTCACATGGAAGAAACCTCATGATTCCAAGCACCTCTAGCTTGTAGCACCTCTTAGTTGTGAGTTTGTGGTATTGTGTTAATCATCTAGACTTTGAAAGATTTTAACTGTTGGCTTCATTTTATGATTTGCTTTATTTTAGTTCTGTCAAAGTTTGAGGTTTGAGACTAATGAATAATTTTGAGTTTTTAGTGAAGATTTGTTATATTTGAACTCTTGTTTATCTGTGGTTTTTTTTTATAATTTCATATTTTGATCCTTAATTGGACTTCTTGTTTATGTATTTTTTTTCCCATACGATTGATACTCATTGAATCAAAGGATGCCTAAAATGAGCTTGTCTCAAAGACTGAGCATAAGCAATCTGAAATCACCTTTTGGATTGAGAAGTTCATTTGATAATCTTAACTGCCTCACAATCTTAACTTATCATTACACATTGACACCTATGGACGCGCATTTTTTGCCAGAAAAAATTATGACCACATTTGGACTTGAAAGCAATTGCCTTGTTTAAGGATCTATACCAACAATTAGAGGCTAATACAGTACCCATCTATCAGGTATTGTTTTACTTGCCCAGTTTATCATTGTTGATTATAAATCTTGACAGTCGTCTAATTCAAATGAAGCATTCTTGTTACCTTTCAGAACTCTTATCAATGGAATTAGATATCAATGGAAAGCAACCACAATGTACCGAGTCTAAATACCATTGCTATCCATGCATCATGTATCGTTTTTCTTCCCTGGTTTATCATTGTTGATTATGACTCATGATAGTCTCATTCAAATGACATATTCCTGACTATATCAAATGAAAATGTTGGTGCTTGACTTGAGAAGTTCTATATAGACCTCATGCAGAATGCACTTCTTCGGTTGACAAATGATCCCTTGAGGCATGAAACCCCTCGTTTGCACTACATATGTTGTTACTCTTCGTGTATTTATGTTTTTGAAAATTTTCTTTCAGGTATTTAAGTCTACTCAAGATTCTTTCAAAGATGGACATTTCTTTGCTTTAATTTCCAGGTTTTTTTATTCCACAAAATGTTCCTATTGGCCTCACTGATGTCTCACATCAAGTTTCCTATTTTTTCTTAGTGGTATTATATTTGATGCCAAAGTCTAAATGTGGTTAAGAGTGATAGTAATCCTAGATCTTTTACAATCCTGCAGATGCGTGCCGATTTTATTGGTATCATTCATGCTTACTCCCTTTTAAATTTTTTTCTTTGCTAGGTGGGTAGAGGCATAAGTGGTTCATGTTAAAATGAGTTTTAGTTTTGTTTATGGTTTGCTGCTGGAGATTGATGAGTTTTAGGTGATCTGATTGAAATAATTTGGAATGTTATCTACTTCATGAGTGTATTAACATATATGATTGATGAGTTTATTGTGTCCAAGGCTAATCGCTTGACCTTGCAATGTCTTGCCCTTTACCATTCATCCATTTAATGCACCTCAATCATATACCTTAGTTTTATATTAAGTCTACTGAGAAAGGTAGTGGCATCAACTTTAAGAGTACATAAGCATAATTGAAGGTTGCCTATTGATAAATTTGGAAGTGAATGGACGATGCTTTTGATAATACAGACTATGAAGTTATAACTTTTGGTGGTGGTATCTTGGTCTTAGCACCCGTAATAGTCATTTTGTTTACTAACAACTTATGTTGCTCAGGTATGTTTTCATCTGCATTGACAGTGGAAAAAAAATTAAATAGGAGATAAGACTCTGAAGTGGAATTTGAAAATCATAAACTACATACATGCACATCCTTGGATTGGATGGTGGATTTATCTTCTTTTTATTAATGGTAATTTCTAGGAAGGTTTGGTTTCTTGTTGAATGCAAATGTTTTCAATTCAACTTAAATTATATAGCATATAAGTTATTCTCTATTTCTACCTTAAAATTCTATAATTTTTTTTAATAATCTCTATTTTGTGCCTCAAAATTTTGTAATGCCATTTATTTAATTTGTCAAAAACCTAATTTTTTAGGTTTCCATGTTCTGCTGCCGAGGCACTAACAACTCCAAGACAAAAGAAGGGAGATGGCGATGTATTTGCCACGAGTGTCTCGTGCTCGTGCCATTAAAAGGGCTTAGTTTGTAATAACTCAAATATGTTGCATTTGCACTGTTGCATTGATTTTGCCATTTCTGCGTTTGTTCTTTCCACCTCTTAATTGTGAACAGGAAAACCACTGCTTCATAAATACCTCTTACATGTATGTGCTTGTGCACCCCTCATGCCTACAACATTGTAACGCGCTCACCCAACTATGCATAGGGGCAATGAACTGAATCAACTTTAAAGCGTTATTCCATACTAAGCGTAGGGGCTATGAACATGATAATTGAACCGGCCATTCGTCGGCGATGGCCAATGGCGGAGAAACCCAACATTCGGGCGCGGAGGGGGGGGGGGGGGGGGTGGCGCTGGGTGCGTATGGACTCATGGAGTTACGGTAGCTGAAGACGAAACGCCTCCAAATGATGAAGACGAAACGCCTCCAAATGATGAAGTGGAGGTGGTTTGGGCACGAGAATCAATCAAGGTCTTCATCTTTTTGAATCTGCTAAGTGATGACCTTTCTCGTTCCCAAAATCGCTTTTATAGTTTCTGAAAGTGAAAGGAATCAATTCAGGATGTGTTGAAGGAGAGATGGATGAAGGTTATCCAGCCTTGTTAATGACCGAGTTTCGCTCTACTCATCAAATAACTCCACTATTCAGATCCTTTGCAGATGCAGTCCCCAATCCACGATTTTTAGAAAGCGTAATCTAGCTATCATCTCTTAAGTCTTACCTTCATCCTTAATCTACATATCATTCAAAGCGCCACAGATAATGTGTATTTCTAGGCAAATACTCTTGGTGATCACATAATTCCATCTCCTTATGATCACCGGTTTTCCCATTTCAGGAGAGGCATTTCCTACTGAAAACGCTTGGGGATCGAGTCTTCAGCTCCTAGCAAAAGTGCAAACCCTTCACGACTGCCACCTTGTAGAAGGGCCATTATCCATAGCCTATGATCAATCCTCTCTATAATATTTTGCTTTCTGTTATGTCGAATGGATCGGATGTGCTTACCTATATTCTCTTGCTAATCTAGATTCACTAAGGGAAAGAGGTAGAAAATATCAGTGTGCAGTGGACGAAACTGGAATTACATCACAACAAAAGGACATCACTTATGTATATGCACAAGCTCTTCATCATCAAATGTCAACTCCAAATTTCACTTGTTACATAACACCGCAATGAAGGGAGGGGAGCCTAAGATCAAAGGCGCGCATCTGCGCGCCCATTCTACCAGCTAGTACACACTCCCAAAACTGATTTTTAGTCCTAAATTAAAACATCCTTTAGAATAATAATAAGTTATTTTCAAAACTATAAACGATAAAAACACAATAATTGAATTCAACACCAATATGTATATATATACATATAAAGTAGTTCGATCACAATCATTTTCAAGATTATCAACAATAACAATAAGATGTGAGTTCATAGTACAACCATATTTTCGTTTTACTAAATATCAAAGATATGTTGATGGATTTTAATATTTATATACGAACTTTAGAAATTACAAAATTTACATACAAACTATGTTCAATGAAACCAATTATGATATGAAACATCTTTCATACCAAAAATCCAACAAAATTTCTCCCGTGTTATTTTTGATTTACGAGTGATAGTTTGTATTATTTTAAATTGTTTCCCCTTTTAAAAAAAATCATGGGGAATCAGATATAGGAATGAGGGGATTTACCTGATTTATGGGATTTCCTATATATAGTGTGCTAGATCTTTTGAATGGAATGAGACAAGTAAAGGAGGAGAAAGTCAAGTGCGTTGAGGATTAAGAAGATGAATAAATGAGTTTCCGGGGCATTTTGTGCTCACATTTTTGCAACCTCAGTGGCTCAGTGACGTTTCTTTTTGTAAACTCGACTATTAATAGAAAAGTTGATTACATCATTGTACTATATTTATCCAAATATGAAATATCTCTTATCCCTTTTCATTTGTCTTTTTATTAGTAATATTTGACAATCTCAAAAACATTTTTAGATAATACTTCATCCGTTAACTAAAACATGTCTTTTTAGATATTTGCATATTTTTTTAAGAATACAAATAAAAGTAAACAAAAATACACTTATACCCCTAATTATTACTTTACTCATCCACTTTATTTAAAATTACAACTAACAAATCTCTAATAATTACAAAGGTAGTTTTGGAAAGTGAACACCAAAATACCTAAAACGACATGTTTTTCTTAACAAGATTTTACTCCTAAAATAACATATTTTTCTTAACGGAGGGAGTAGTAGATAGAAACAACGCTCTTAAGGAGTCCAATTTAATTAAACCAAGAAATATAAGCCTGCCTGCCTGTCATCCACAACAGACTAAATGGAGTTCTTCGAAAGTTGGAGCCTCCCACTCTCTATGATCGAACGAAGAGATGGTTGGAGAGGTCACAAAACCGACATAGAGATTTACATGGTTCGATAACGCTATATATCTTACCTAGCTACGTCCACGGGGAGAGGAATATAACTCTTTATTATGAAGGCGAAGAACAAAACTAATTACAAATTGTGACGTTTCATGAGTGTATATATATAGGGACTCATGATCGAAACCGTCCCTAATCAAACTATGGATCATAAACCCTAAACAGATCACTGTACTATAAGCCGATTACAATAAAACATAGCATACCCTCGCTAGGAACGCATTGCCCCTTGAACCCTCGATTCGCTAACCACCGTCGTGGCCGGGGTACTGCCCCTAAACCCTATACCATGAGGCAAAAGCCTCCGCCTGAGACTCCTAATGTCTACCTTTCAGCAACATATTCAATCAGTGGCGGCCGCGGGGGGGGGGGGGGGGGGGGGGGGTGCCACCCCATCATCCGGCGACGAAACCTCGTAGTATTTAAAAAAAAATAAGGTAAAAAAATAAAAATTTAAAATAGAACACGAAACTTGTCTAGCCTAGCTGGTAAAAAGAGTGGAAATTTGAGTTCCTAAGAGGTCATGTGTTCAAATCTCATTCATTCACCTTTTGTTTTTTTTTATTCATACCAAATTTTCTTACTATAAATGTCACATTTAAATCAATTTTTATATTTTTATTTTAATATTTTCATAAAATAATTCATTATGTGACACATATATTTTAAAAAAATTTATTCACACACACACACACACACACACACACACACACACACACACACACACACACACACACACACACACACACACACACACACACACACACACACACACACACACACACACACACACACACACACACACACACACACACACACACACACACACACACACACACACACACACACACACACACACACACACACACACACACACACACACACACACACACACACACACACACACACACACACACACAATTATTGTACCATATTTATCATATTTATATACCATAAAAAAAAAAATTCTCCAACGCAAAATTCCGCCCCCCTCCAGCAATTTCTGCGGCCATCACTGTATTCAATGCATATTAACATTCCAAATATCTCATACCCATTTTTATTATTTTATCGACTCTAACAAAATATATATGTACTCTAATACTATGTGATAATTAATTAAATAAAAAATATGTCTAAATTAATAAAATAATATACAAATTTTACAACAATATACACATTGTATAGCAATAGATTTAGACTATGATCACCATCATTGTCGGGTTTGAAATTTTCAATAAAGCTAATAATTAATTACTCCGTATTGGATTAAGGGAGACCACGTTTTAATTAATTTCAACGCAGGCCACCCAAATCCTCTAGGAGTTAATTTATAAGTAAATAATATTTTTTGTGGGAGATATGATTATTGTATATGGTCATAGACGGATCTAGGCGGGGGCAAGCGGGAGCATACACCCCCGCTTTTATCCGACGAATCACCTATAATTGTTCTAGACGTCGATAGCTTCGTTTTAATATATTATAAGCCTGAATCCGATAAACGAGTAAAAAGTTATAACCGTTTGAAAGTTAAACACAAATTAATTATTTCAAATGTCTTTTAATAAATCACTGTTCTTTTAGATTTTACTTAATTTGATATTTTGTTAATATAATTCAACCAGAGAGCTTCGAAACAAGAGGTTATATTACTAAATTCGATAATTATATAAGAAACTATGCAAGTTTAAAGTTTGTATATCTTGTTGCACGTTATTGTATGCTAAGAGAAAAACAAATTGTATATTGACTTTGTAGGTTTCAAACGATATATTTTTAGACGAAAAAAGAAAAAACGACATTGTTTTTTGTGTGTTTAAAGATAAAAAATATATAACAACTAATGACACGATTTTAAATTAAAATACCACGCACCGTTTTGAACCAAAAAAAAAACATTGTCTTAAACTAAAATATCATCGTTTAATCTAAAATACCATAGTTTGGTTCGCTAAACGTACTATAAAAAAATCTATCGAAGAGTGAATCAACCATTTGTATAAAACTTTGCCCCTCACTTCGATAAATTTCTGGCTCCGTCCCTGTATATGGTATCCTGGCTATACAGAATTAATAATAGGGGCGATTACCTCGATGTCCATAATTTTTCGCATTTTTCGCTCATACAATTTTATAAGAATCAATTTCAGCAAGGCAAATTTTTTTTGCTGAAACTGCCAATATCCAAACTCTCATTAGCTAATTAAAAACATTAGCTCTACCGGCCTTTTACATTAGCTAATTAAGAATATTGGCTCTACCTGCTGAAATGCTGAAACCGGGGTTCTCCGTGATCTCTTTGTTCTTCCTCGCTCTACCAACGTTGCTGAAATGCTGAAACCGGGGTTCTCCGTGCTCTCTTTGTCCTTCCTAACTTCCTTGCTCGCTTGCATTCTCACCGAATACACCAGTACACTAGTCAATATATACCAGACATTTGTATTCACAATAATTTGCTGAAATTGCACAAAAAAAAGTCTAGAAAAAGGCTCAATTTGATAACAAAGACTCAATATACACAGACATTTGTATTCAAAATAATATATATATATATATATATATATATATATATATATATATAAATTAATCAATGAAAGAGAAAGAAATTGAAATGGTAAAGCATTTCAGCAATTGCTGAAATGCTGAAATTCATCAAACTACTAAAATGCACCTGGCGGACGACTGCTTCGTTTCTTTTTCTCCAAGAAGGGAATAACAAGGCAGTCACTCTCCAGCCCATGCTGAAACCGGGGTTCACCGTGCTCTCTTTGTTCTTCCTCGTTCTACCGACGTTGCTGAAATGCTGAAACAGGGGTTCTCTGTCCTTCCTAGCTTCCTCGCTCTACCCTCACCATCCACACCACCAAATGGGATTCAGCTTGCTGCTGCCGAGTATGTCTACCTTTTGAGACACTGTGGTCTTGTAGTTGTTCACCTGCCCACTGAATGTGATCCTACATCCATCCAAATTGCACAATCAAAACTATATATAATATGCATTCACCACCCACACCCACCCGCATGGGCAGGTAAATTAATCAAAACGTGTGGTTAAGTGTATTAACTGAACATATGATTAACCAATTTAGCTCGATCTGTCAATGCCCACTTTGGAGTTTTTAATTGGTTTCAGCAGATTACAGTAAAACACCATAAGACCATTTCATGTTGGGAGGATGTTCGACACAACCTGGATGCCTATCACAACTCTCACAGCCACTGGGTAGTGCCTCTGCATGATGAAATTCATTCAAAACAAAATAAGAAATGCATCATGGACATTAATTACATGTACACTAAAGGTTTTCCATTAGATTTGCACATAAACGAAATGTTAGCCAATGGACATTCACATACCAACACAGGTTAAAATTGAGGGCATCCACGAGTGTTGCAATGCTTGTTTAAATATCATACTCTCCCTCAATAAGGACATCAGGAAAATGCCAAGAGGTTAAAAATTCACCTTGTTGTGCAATTACACCCAACAGATTCACTACTTGTGTCAAAGCAAAATTTGAGTGACAAGCAAAAAGGCAAATTTTGAGTGACAAGCAAAATTAACACCAAAACCAGTCGCAGCCTCGGGAAGTCAATCAAAAGAGAGAAAAATCAAGGCAGCACAGAATCAAAGAAGGAAAAAGAAAGAAAGCATACCAAAGATCCCATCACTGTCTCGATTTCAGCAAGTTCGTATGCACCGGAGATTCTTTGATCGATCGAAGCTCTGAAATCGGGATGGTTTCTGCTTCGCAGCTCTGAAACGGATTTGATGGATGCGTTGAACACGGAATCAGATGCTCTGAAATCTGAAATCGGATTTGACAGATCCACTACATCCTCTTTGGTTCCTGAGGCGGGAAGGGGGTGACGGTGGCGGCGGCGGCGCTGAGGAGTAGGAACTCACCATCATTTTGTTCTACTGTAATCTGCTGAAACCAATTTGCTGAAACATATTTGCATAACTCACCATTATTGACTTATGTTGAAATCGATACAGACCTGAAAAAGGACGTTTTCGGCCTCCGCTTCCACTCCATCGTCTCCCCTTCCTCCGCTGCCTCGGCAACACCAGCGCCGCCTCCGACCTCGCCCAGTAGGGCTCCACCACCACCGCCTCCGATATGGAGAGAACATACCTTATACAAAGAGAAACGGCCATGGGAAAGATGCGGAAATCGGAGAGAGGTTCCATGGAAGCCCGGATTCGGAGCCGCCATGGAAGCAATTTGGAGAGAGGTGCCGATCAGAGAGACCGGAGCAGGAGCGAGAACGGAGGAAGCAATAGGGAGATCGAGGAGAGAAGCAACCAGAGTCCACCTCCGAAGCCTCCACCTCCGCTTCCACCGAATCTCCGCCGCCTCCGCCTCTTGCCTGTCACCATCGAATTGAATACTTCTGAAATGATCCAGAGCCGGAGCGAGAACGGAGGGAGCGGATCTGGGGCTCCAGTTGCAAATCGCTGGCTCGGAGCACGAATCGGAGGAGGAGGCGCCATGGATGGTCGCTCGGAGGTTGAGATCTCAGATCTCCGTCCTCGATCTGCTCGGCCAAGGCAGTGGCATCTGTAAGATCCGGCGAAGGGGCGGTCGCTCAGAGCAGAGAGCGAGGGAGGGGTCGACGAAGAGAGCGAGATCTGAAACAGCGAAGAGGGAGATATCTTCTGCGATTCTGCGAAGCCAATCATGGCGAGAGATCGATGAAGATTGAGCACGATTGGAGTTTTTTACTTTGGGTGCTACTTTGGGTGCTAAAACGAAGATGGGGATATGAGATTAGAGGGGTAATTTTGTTCAGAAAATTTTATGTGGACAAAACCCTAATTTACCACACTTGAGGGACACTCTTTCAATATGGTCAAAAATTTGCGCCTTCGGCGCAAATTTTCTCTTAATAAAATATATTGCAATTTATTAGATGACCTATTCAAATTCATTTCTTTTGGGAATTTTGATCTCTTCAAAGCTTAGCTAAAATTTAATCAAACCCCAAACAATTTGAAATGTATTTTAGAACTTAATTCATCTCTTTAATTAATTAGTATTCTATTTCCTCAATTTTATCACCAATTGGATATATAACTTATAAGTGATATTTATTTTCCACGGTTTATTCAGCAGGACAAATATATAGAGGGAATTGTAGTAAATAACCCTCTACCCGCCCAACTTTGCAAGTCTAACTCATTATTCAGAATAATTGCAAAGGTTACCCCCCCCCCCCAAAAAAAAATAAAATTGCAAAGGTTCCGGTCAAAAAGGGTGGAGATTAACCGGGACAGAGGAGAGAGAAAGTAAAGGAGGAGAGAGAGGAAGCGGGGTGGAGAGAGAGGAAGCGAGGGAAGTTAATGTGGAGAGAGAGAGAGGAAGAGTGAGAGAGGAAGACAGTTTAATTTCAAAACTGTAAAGTCCAACTGCCTCTCACGGGCTTACAAAAGAGGAAGAGAGAGAGGGCAACATTTGCTCATGCAAACCTGAGGAAAATAAGAAGAGAAGGAAGAAGAAGAGGAAGAAGACGACAGAGCAAGAGAGGAGAAGAAGAACCCAACCCGAGGAAGAAGACTACATAGCAGGAGAGGAGACGAAGAGGCCGATTTTGAAGTAAGTAAACCCTCACAATGCCGATTAATTACGTTTTGCTTGGATTCGTAGGGGAGGAACCGATTTGAAGAACCTAAACTGGTTTTGATTGTGTGAAAATGGGAAGAAGGGGTCAAATGGGTTGACAGTGCGCAATATCGAAAGTTTGAGAACTGGGGTGTGCGCGACTGGGAGAGAAGGGAATTTTTGAGAATGGGGAAATTGGGAAAATGTCTTGTCGAATCCAACTTATCAGGAGCAGGGTGAGTGTAGATACGTTCAGTTTAAGGGGAAATTGGCCGAAATGGGGCGTATGACTGTAGATACGTTCAGTTTTGGGGGAAATTGGCAGAAATGGGGCGCATTAGGGTTAGGGAAAATGTTAGAAAGGGTGAACGTTTATGTCGAATCGAAATTATCTGGAGTAGGGTGACTTTTATGCAAATGGAGATTTACAGATTGAATAAGTATTCTGTCATGTATGAACATGTATGTGTCATGTGTACCAGTCTTTGTGTCATGTTACAAGGGATGAACAGATTGAATAAGGGATGATTATGAAACCTTTGGGTGCATTCAATATGAAGATGAATAGGTTTGACATATGATATGCATAGGTTCTGAATTAGTAACTATCATGTACACATTGATTGCTGGAATGTTTATGGCCTTGTGGGACTGATATTGATATGAAAGAAACCGTGGATTGGGGGACACGAATTGATTTCTAGAATACTGATTTTTGGTCTCCCAACATGCAGGATATCTGGTGAATATTAAAAATGTCACAGCGTAGTGTAAAGAAGATTGTCGACCGTAGAGCTCAAACCTCCGGCACGGTAAGATGGCTTTCGTTCGAGTAATGTAAGTTGTGATTGTTGTGGTGCAGTGAGGCTGACATGTTGAAGTCTGTGCAGGCTGTGTACGCCGTCGAGGAAGACAGACACTTCAAAGCAAAAATTAACCAATACTCCCGGATGCAGCTCCTAGTAAACATTTACAACCGGTTGAGCGAGTCCAATTGGAAGCGCCTAATGGACAGCCCGTTGGAGGGCGTTGCAAGACTGGGCACAAGGGTCCAGTTCTCCGGACAGCTTGTACACTACGTTCTCCAACGACAATTGAAGACGAAGAAGGAGAAGGAAACGTGGTACAAGATCCATGATGTGGTCGTGAGGTTCTCAATAGATGAGTTCGCCCTTGTCACCGGTCTCAACTACGTCTATGGCGAAGAGCCCGAGGACGACTCACCGTTCGAGAAGACAGTGTTTGATTTCTTTGGAGTTGGGAAGTTGAAGATGTCCGAGTTCGAGGTGCAGTTTCATGTGGCAATGGCATATGAGAAATCGTCAACCAGAAAGTTTAAATTTGTCCTGCTGATGCTGGTCAAGGGCGTATTGTTCGGGAAGGAACCCTAAAACTACATTCACGGGTGGGTGGTCGACCTTGTCGGCGACATTGACAAGTTGCTTGCCTTTCCGTGGGGTCGGCTTTGCTACGAGCGAACGAACGAGTTCCTGAACCGTGTAATCGAGAGGAAGCTCCAACACAATGAGAGCAGCTCCAATGCACGCCCGACCTACTGCCTGCTGGGTTTCCCTCTCGCCTTCCAGGTTTGTACACAAATCTCACTGGACGCCGTATGAACGTTTACTAGGCGTCCAATAATTATTTACTGGACAGAGAGTGCATTTTTACTGGACAACATTTGTTTGCAGCTCTCGGTGTACGAAGCCCTCCCTCCAAAGGCTGCCCAATTCGCGAACATCATAGATGAGAAGTTGTACCCCAGGTGTCTGCGATACGAGTTTAGAGAAGCGAACCTCAAGTATGCCTCCATCGAAATCCGACTGCAGGAGGCTAAGGAGCTCGGGTACTTCAATGACCCTGCACCTGTGAGGCCGCTTCTACTCCCCGATGAAGTGGAGGGAGCTACCCGTTTGTACCGCGATGCCCGAAACACTCACGATAAGCGGGACAACTTCTTCGACGACATTGTCTGGGCGTTCGTATTCGCAAATGTGAAACCCCCACGGTCGAAACAACCAAAGGGAACACGTGGGTCAACGCAAGAATCAGAGGAGGGCACGCAGACACAAGCTACTATATTAGAGATCGAGTCACGGTTACTGGCAAAGATGGACGACATGGCGAGGAGTATAACCGCGGAGTTAGGCTCGAAGATGGCCACGCTTGAGGAGGGGATTGAAGATATGAAGAGGGCTCTGAGGTGGAAGGGGACTAGGGAGTCGGAGGAGCAAGAGGATGTTCTGAGAAAGGAGGTAAGGTTATCCTGGTATCAGATAAGAAGCGTCATGTCATTTTATTTCACTGTCATGTTGTACGTATTGGATATCCTGTGCATGTCAGTACATGTCATGCAAATATCAGTATATGTCAATTTAATTAGAGGTCATTTGGTTAGGTTCACGGAGCAGTGAAGGACAAGGACAAGGGCAAGGCCAAGAAGGAGAGACAGCCCACCAAGGAGGACAAGGACAAGGCCAAGGGTAAGACCATGGAGGTATGTGCACGAGACTGTCATGTTAAGATCAATTTTATGTCATGGCAATTGTATTGACTGTCATGTTAACCGCACCCTGGTGTGCAATTTACAAGAGGAGTTGGTGGCACCCGGTGTCTCCGAGGTTGAGGCTGAGTCTGAGGTATCCCTCCTACGGCCGAGAAGAAGCACCCGTCAACATCCTGATACGTTGTCCTAGACGGAAGTAACTCAGCCAGTGAAGAAGTCGCGTGTGGGCAAGAAGGCAGTGGAGGCCTCCGAGCTAGGCATGGCGACGAGGGCTGATGTTGATGCGTTCGCTGCGTGGATGAAGGACGGAAGTGACCCCGTCCGGTCGGTCGAAGGCACCCTACTGCACAAGTAGTTCTTTGGGGCACTCTAATCACCGACCACCTGGGTGTCATCCGAGGTTAGGTTCCCACATCGTGGTTCGATGCATCACCTTCCTCCTCATATGGTCTTCCATATAAATAATTTTTCCTTGCGTGCAACATATTGAGCAAGCTTGCGCCCTCCTGCGGAAGGACATCAACGCAGATGACAAGTACAAAGGCGTCGCCGTTCTTGATTTCTTCTGGGGGTATCTGCTGCACAAGCAATTGGCGGATGCGAAGGGGAACCTTGACGTGGTCAAGGGGGGCGACACGCTGACGTTTTCGATGACAAGTTGTTGCAGATGTTTTCGACGGGTTGGGCCGATGTCGACCGGTTGTTGGCGCCTTGGAATCTGAAGAACGAGCACTGGGTGGCCCTTGACTTCAATTTCGCGGAGTGGACATTGGACGTCTACGATCCCGACATAAGCCACATCGCTGAGCGCCATATGGCGGGCCTCCTTAAGCCGGTGACCCACCTCCTATCCATTTTGATGAACACCCACCCCGAACTTCGAGTGAAATGGGTCAGCAAAGTCCCGAAACCCTTGGCGTACAAAAGGGTGAAGGGGATTCCCCAAAACAAACAATCGTAAGTCATAATTTCCACTTCATTTATAAAAAATTGCCACAGGTTGGGTGAACATATTTCGTTCTTGTGATGTAGGGGCGTCTGTGGTCCATACGCCATCCGTTACCTGCAGCTCCTCGCGACAGGCGACACCAAGTTTCGTGGCCTAGACGATGAATTCATTACGGCGTACCGCCAGTCTCTTTGTGTTGCCATCTTTCACGGACGTCTTACACCCCCATCCGATCCTTAAAAAACTCCCCGATTGATTTTATATACATTGTTGGTTGGTTTTAGACAGTTGTTGGTTTGTTTAGACTTGTTGGTTGGTTTAGACTGTTGTTGGCTGGTATGCCACCGGTTGTTGCTTCATTTTAAACTGTTGTTTGTTGGTTTTAAACATTTGGATTTGCAGTTATTGTTGGTTTGTGGTCTTCGTTGGTTTGTAATTATGACATGTCAAGTTCAATAATGTCATGTCAATATGAGGATGATGTCATGGCAAAAGCGGATAATGTCATGTCAAAACTGGGTAATGTCAGGTGACATTCCGTTAAACAAACCCCCTCCCCACACAACGTAGAACAAACCTCCCATACGAAGCAGCAGAAATGCAACATACTTCATTGCGAAAGGCGTCAAACCAAAATAGGGTAACTGTGTGCTTAATTGTGAAAGGCGTCATAACTGGAAGTTCCTATGCCACCGCTAGGTGCGGCGGCGCTTCTGCATTATCCCAGCCACACCCGACCACTCCGTTGGTTCAAGTTTCACAGTCTTCGGAAACGCTCCGGTCTTCCCTTTTCCGCGTTGGTATGCTTCCTCTACTTCCCTTACCGCTCGCTCCACCTCGTGATCCCACGGCCTGACTACATCTTCGACGTCACTGCTCACACAAATTACCTGCTTCCCACGTCCAAATGCGAATGCGTTGTCCAACTCATCACTTGGTTCTAACTTGACACGTGGATATTCTAACTGGACAATTGAGGTTTCTAACTGGACACTGTTCGTTTCGAACTGGACACCTCTTTCTTGTCCATTGACACCTTGTGCTCCCAAAACTTCCACTTCTTCATCCCCTGCCAAGCGGGGTTTCGTTTTAAACTGTGGGTGATCTTCTTAGGTCAAGGGTGGGCCACCCCCGACTGAATGGGCCGTTTTGGATCCTTCCGTAGTGGTGAAATCTCTGCCAACCTTGCGTACCAGGGAGACATGGAGGTCGATAGGCTAGGATCGTTCTCCGGAAAGACCATTTACAAACTTGTAGGCCTACAAGTCTTCGTCATCCCCAATGGAAAAAGGTTTGCACCCTTCCTTCTTCGGCTTTACATATGTGAGCTCGACGTCATGCCTCCTCCCATCGACATTAAACTTGGCCATCAGTTGTTTCTTCAGGGAGACGTAGTCAATACTTTCGTCTGCCAGTACGGCCTTCTGGCTCCTCGACCACTTCACGACCCAAGTGCCCTCTTCACAAGCCCACCATCCGCCAAACAATACAGTGATGCACACGGACGACATTTCTCCCCTGTTACATTATTTAGAGGGGGGGAGGGGGACATTCAGTTTTACAGGGAGATGAACATATTGTAGGGAGAAACGTATCGCATAACCTAAATAGAAGGAAGACTTACTCATTTCCTCCAAGAAGTCGGTGTCTGTCCGGTTAACCCCAATAGGTGTCAAGCGCTTGAATGAGTTTATAGTCTCCCCCTCCTCCCTCCTCTCCCTCTTATTCTCTGCTGGCGCAAATGACGGGACGGGAAATTTAATCTCTCTCTCTCTCTCTCTCTCTCTCTCTCTCTCTCTCCCCTGTATTATCAACTGTCCTTCCCTACCCTCTACAAGATCCCCCCCCCCCCTTTTGTCTCTCTCTGAATTTTTTGTTGGGTCAAATTTTATTCATTGCTTTGAACTTCATATGGTTTCAAATTGTATTTAGTGATTTGAATTTAATATGGGTATATTTTCATATGGTTTTGCATTTTATGAGTATTAAGTGTGAGTGGGAAACCCAGTTTTATATGAAGGTCAAACGTTTAATAAAACCCCTTGAAAAGATGTCCAGTAAAAAACTGTTTGATGATCAGTGGGGAAGATTGACCGGGGAGTTGATTTTAAGGGGTGTCATGTATCGTTTATCGACAAGAAGTAAATCCCCTTCATTTATGTCATGTCAGAAGTGACACGTGTCATGTATACACCAAACCACTGCCATGTTAATTATAGACAACAACAAAACACTGCAATTTAATGTCTTCTGCTACTGCTTTTTTTTCTCAACGGTCACATGCTGAACAATGTTGATTTTTCCCATACATCCCACTTATATGATAGACATTCACCATCCATATTCCCCACACATTGGTGAAGTTAAATCCCCATTGCCATTTAACAACCTCTCCAACAACCCCTCAATGAAATGGCATCCTCGTCACACCACCGTGCCTCCTCGTCTGGCCCCCCTCCCTGAACTGTCCCCATCTTTATATCATCCGACGAATCGGACGATGGAGGTTTGTCGATCATTTCATTCGTGTAGATTTCAGTTGTGCTACTTGTATCATTATACTACCTTATTTTTGTTAATTTATGCAGGACCAATGTCGCCGTCGCCATACCGACGACATCAAAGAGTAGAGATTGTCAGCGGTCAGGCTGGGATGCTCGGGTTGTTCTACGAGGCGACCCTTGTATGCAAAATGGACCCTAGCCACTAGGAGGTCGAATATATGACCCTCCTACGCAACAACAGAAGAGAGCTGATGAGGGAGACCATCCCGGTTCAACAAATTCATCCCCGTCCGCCTCGTATTTCGTACGACGCCTACATGCCTGAAGACCGTGTCGACTGCCGCGACAACGATGGGTATTGGGCCGGCAGGGTTCTTCGTGTGTTCGGTTATAGGGATGACCGAACATTCACGGTCAACTTCCCACTGAGCGACGAGACAATTGATCATCGTGCCCGCAATATGCGCCCACACTTCGACTGGGATGGATACAGATTCACCACACAGCCGCAATTTCGCTTCTTGTTACCGTAAATTTCTATTTCAATGTCTTCTATGTTGCTACTCTCTGCTACTATCTTTTAAATGTTTGCTCCTGTGTTGTATTTGATTAATGCAAGTGAATCTGTCTCTGAGATATTGTATCCAGTCGATTTTAATATGTGTCATGTCTTTTTCTTTTCGTGTCCAGTTAAAACTAAGCGATTACACGTCGGCCTACAAATTCACCTCCACCCACTTTCTTCTTCTTCGATGGTTTTTCTCTTAAACTTAACATGTAATTATAAGTATGTTTATGCCCCCTCACTGTCACTCTTGACTGTCACTCTTCTCCATTCGATTCCAATATGGGTAAAGCATAGTAGTGTCGGCCGGAGAGAACGAAATCATGGCATCCAAATATGGGTAAATATTATAATTGGGCATACATAAAAAAAAGATGTCATTATAGTGAATCTGCTTCTCCCAGAAATCTTCTCCATTCGATTCCATCAGGTTGCATGTCGTTATGCTGTGTTTTTCATAGTTAAAATCGTGTCCAGTGAAATACAATCTGTGACATGTGTATCTAATATGGATGTCCAGTTACAACTTACTGCTTACACATGATCCTTCAAATAAACCCCCGGACCCTTCCTTCTTCAATTGGTTTTCTCTGAAGCTTATAATTTAGTTGAAAGAATCTTTTTTCCCCCTCACCGACACTCTCACTGATCTCTCTCTGCCACTGCAACAACTACTTTTTCCCTCCTTCTCTCTCACTGTTCTTCGCTTTTTAGGAGTAGAGCTATCTCCCTCCCTCTATCTGTCATTGTACATGCAACCGAGATGGAGTCCAGCTATACCCCACTGGCTGACCTGCTACCGGCTACACCTGTCAAGCGGATATCCGCATTTCAGCAAAAAAAATTCGGATTGGGTTATGCATGGAAACAATTCAGATAATAGGGTTATTTTTACAAATTGCCCAAATATATAAGGACATGGTCAATAGTGTGAAACTAATAGGGATATATATAATAATTAAGTTCATGATCGAGAAAAAAGCTTATGGTGATCAAAATGAGGAAATAGTATATATATTTTTTAATTAATTTTTCACACGCATGTAATTAATTAACATATATGCACTTTCCTGATAAAAAAAAAACATTATAATATACATAATTAACAAATTATTATACCCTGCTGTTCATGAGTTCAAAGATATGACAGATTTGAATACTTATATACAAACTTTATAAATTACAAATTTATATACAAATTAAGCTCAATTAAACCAAATATGATATGGAACATCTTTCAGGCCAAAAACCCGATAAAATTTCTCCGTATTATTTTTGGTTCACGACTGATAGTTTATATTATTTTAAATTGTTTTTCCTTTTTAAAAAATCATGGGGAATGAGATATAGGAATGAGGGATCCGGATCCTCTCCTAATGAGAGCATCCCCAACAGCTTCTTCAAAATAGGGATTTTGATGTTTTTTGGGGAATTTTAGGTGTTTTTTAGGTCCAATAGATTCCCCATTTCATTCTCCAAAGTGGAGAAGCAGCAGAAGAAATGGAGAAGTTTCCCCAAATCTGCAGCATTCTCTAAAACTAAATGATTCCCCAAATGGTTGAAATGGAGAAGCCGTTGGAGGTGGAGCAAAAATAATTTAGAGAATATGTCTTTTAATTCTCCATTTTGAAGAAATTTTTGGAGAAGCTATTGGAGATGGTCTGAGACCCTTCTAATATTTACCTAATAAAACAATCTCAACCGTTTAATAAAATAAGCGGCTACAATTGCATCTTTTCAATTATTAACGCCGAATTGTAGTTTCTAATTAACCCCAAATCCTAGTTTCTTGCTCTTGTCCCTCGTAATCCTCTCGCTCTCGCCAGTCTCCTTCGATATCAATTATGCTTCTCTAATGGTTGCCTGCTCTTTATCTCGAATTCACAAGCGTCATCGTCCCTTTGCTTCTAGCCGATGCCGAGGAGGAAGGTTGGTAGCAATCGTCGTTGGAGGAGACGGCCGACGCCATAGGAGGCGACCACTGCTAGAGGGAGTAATCAACTACTGGGTTGGTAGCAATCATTGTCGTCTTCCCATAGCCTTACTTGACGGGCATAGCCTTGAATCCTTGATTGCTCTTCTGTAATTGATTCTCTAAATTAATTGACCACAACCCTCGATCGCCACTCGCAACAAGCTCTCGATCGCTATTCGCAACTAGTTTTGTTCGGATCTGTGATTCCATCTCTCTGTATTGTAACATTAATTGAATCAAAATTGTGTAGATTAATTTATCTTTAATTAAACTTAGTGCTCACTAAAGTATTTTACTGAGTTAAACCCTAAATTAATTAACAAAGTTGTATGGAATCAAAAGAAGAGGATCCAAATCCAGGAATGAGGGGATTTACCTGATTTATGGGATTTCCTATATATATAGTGTGCTAGATCTTTTGAATGGAATGTGTTATAACGAGAATGATAAAGCGAAGAACAACACAGAGATTTACGTGGTTCAGCAACGGTGTGTTGTCTACGTCCACGGGCAGAGAACCAGATTTCTTATTAGAGGAAGCGAAAACAGATTAGGTTACAAGGGGTCGGTGTTCCATGAGTATATGAAGAGACTCATGGAACCCTAAACAGACAATGGACTGAAAGCCCAAAATAGACAGACGATAGGCCCGTTTACAATAAACATCGCATACCGTAAAGGCGCTGCCCCCCCCCCCTAGCCCCCCGCCAGGGGCGCGTCGCCCCCTGGACCCCCGACTCGCTGACCGGTCAGCGAGACCACCGCCGAGGTGCTCCGCCCCCCAGACCCCCCGATACATCGCCGGTCAACAGTCGTTCAAGGCACATTAACTGAGACAAGTAAATGAGGAGAAAGTCAAGTGCGTCGAGGATTAAGATGAATAAATGAGTTTCCGGGGCATTTTGTGCTCACATTTTTGCAACATGAGTGACGTTTCTTTTTGTAAACTCGACTATTAATAGAAAGGTTGATTACATCATTGTACTATATTATCCAAATAGCTCTTATTAGACCTGTCTAGAGCAGGTAAAATCTGACCCGATCCGAGAAACCCGATCGACCGACCCGAACCGAAACGATCAAACCTGAAAATTTAGCGTTATGCATAACCCGAACCCGAAACCGAGCCCGACCGACTTTGACCCGAAACCCGAAGTGACCCGAATACAGACAAACCCGACTCAACACGGATCCGACTCAAATAAGTCCCGACTCGAATTCCAACCCGACCCGATGCCCAACCCGACCCGACTCCCAACTGACCCGAGTCCCAACCCGATCCAATTTTAGATAGGGAATCAAGTATGATTTTGATAACAATATATTGCCAAATTTCAATGAAATTAATGATAAATAGAATGAGCTTACCAGTGTTATTAAAATTGGAATTCTAAATTGGATCGGTAAAAAGGTGTAAGGATCGGATCGTATAATCGAATTTTAGGATCGTAAGATCCCACCTTATGGATGAATTTTCTTTTAAATGAAGTTACTATGTTTAATATTAGATAAATATTATGTTAAATCATAAAAAATACCCATAAAGATGTAAAATTTTAAAAATAAACTAAATATAATATAGATAAAGGGTAAATATTAGAAATTTCTTATAATAGACATTTTATAGGATCGTTATAATCGCAATAAAGGACTGGGATCATTTTTCCATTTTTAGATATTGTAGGATCGAATCGAGAGTTTAACAACATTGAGTTTACGAGCCAATGATCAGTAGATTATTTATTGAATCGTATTTAAGTTTACTAAAATGCTTTTTGAAATCCATAAATAACATGAATTACATATTCAATTTAATAAAATTGATTACCCAAAAGCAATGTTCTAATTTCTAAATATCGCTTATTGGGGTCGTATTATATTTATGCTTCAAAATTTAAAAATAAACATGAAAAATTAATATTTAAATTGTAAAATACCCATAAACTTGATAAAATAAAAAGTTTAAATTTTGATCCGATATACATAATACGGTATGATATATGGCTATATGGTAAATTGGTAACGGATTCTAAATGTCTCCGATATATCGGGGACCGACCCGAGTACCGACCCGAAACCCGAACGAGACTGACCCGATTCTGACCGAAAACCCGAATGGGTCCAACCCGATTCTGACCGAAACCCGACCAATCTGAATTTCATTTTGACCGAATCCGACCCGACCCGACCCGACCAAGTCCGACACATAAATTTTGACCGAGTTGACCCGACTCATCAGTGTCCCGACCCGAATGCGATCGACCCGAACCCGACCGAATAACTCGAATTGCCAGCTCTAGACCTTTCAAACGGGTCATTTGGGTCGGGTTCGGGTCGGGTCACTTCGGGTTTCGGGTAAAACGGGTCTCGGGTAAAACGGGTTCCAGGTTGACTCGAACCCGGGTTTGACCGGGTATTGGGTCATTTCGGGTCGATTCCGGGTTTGTCAATTTTTTCTTTTTTAAATTAAAAAAATCATGATTTGATAATTTTATGATAAATTTTAATTATATATAAAAAAAATTAATTATATATAATTATAAATCAACCGGGTAAATCGGGTCAAAATTACCGGGTCAATCGAATCACCGGGTTGAAACCCATATTACCCGGAAAATTTTGGGTTTTTCGGGTTGGGTCGAAAAAAAAATCGGGTCAAAATTTCCGGGTTCGGGTCGGAAATTTTTCGGGTCGTTCGGGTCGGGTCACCGGGTCGGGTTGTGTTTTGACAGGTCTATCTCTTATCCCTTTCAATTTAGCATTATTGTAATATTTGACGATCTCAAAAATATTTTTAGATAATAGTAGATAGAAACGACGCTCGTAAGGAGTCCAATTCAAACCAAGAAATATAGGTATGTCTGCCTGTCATCCACACCAGACTAATAAATGGAGTTCTTCGAAAGTTGGAGCCTCCCACTCTCCATGATCGAACATAGAAATGGTTGGAGAGGTCACAAAACCGACATAGAGATTTACATGGTTCGGTAACAATATATATATCTTACCTAGCTACGTCCACGGGTAGAGGAATATAATTCTTTATTATGAAGACGAAGAACAAAACTAATTACAAATTGTGGCGTTTCATGAGTGTATATATATATATATATATATATATATATATATATATATATATATATATATATATATATATATATATATATATATAGGGACTCATGATCGAAACCAGCCCTAATCAAATTATGGGCTAAACAGATTACTATAATCATGTTACAATAAAATATAGCATACCGTTTTGACGGAGAGGCGCTGTCCCCCTAATCCCTGCTAGGGACACATTGCCCCTTGAACCCCGATTCGCTGACTGTCGTGGCCGGAGCACTGCTACCAGGAGGCAAAAGGCTCCGCCTCCTAAGACTCCTAATGTCTATCTATCAGCAACAGATTCAATGCATATTAACATTGCAAATATCTCATACCCATTTTTATTATTTTATCGACTCTAACTTCTTAACTTTGGACTATTTTTAATGGGCTACACAACTAGTCATCATTCTAATGTTGTCGTTGCTATATATTCCAACCAACTGGTCTTTAAATTTAGTTCATTCATATATCAAATATATCTTGTTTATCAGATTTTATCTTTATTTTGTCAACATTAAACGTGGAATCTATAATATATATATATATATATATATATATATATATATATATATATATATATATTAAAAGTTGTGTTCAGCCCCCACCATAAATGCGCCTATAATTGTGTTCTCGGTTATCCAATCTATAATATTATCGGTTATCCGTTTAACCGGTTATTCGTTTATCTATAAAAGTTTTGTGTACAAGCCTTCATAAATGTATATTCCATTTGTTTGTTTTTTTTCATAAATTGATTCCACTAAGGCATTTACCCAATTAATACCATTGATTTAATTGTGTTTAGCCGTTTGGGCTAGCTGCAAAAAAAAAAAAGGATTTTGTAACATTCAAATAATTAGTTGTTTGTATACGTAATATAATGGCATCTACTTTAATATAATTTAACACGGTAACACCTCTATGATTTTTGTAACCGCCATAGCCTTTATCCCTAACAATCAATTCAGATTTTTTTTAAAACGAAATTAGATTGGGTTGGCTAAACATTTAGGCCTTCTTCCTTCTTTGGACCGGTGCCTTCTTCCTCCATATAAAAAGAATTTGTCCCGCTAATCCTTGCAACACAGTGAAACACCGTCCCCCTATACTAACAGTGAACAAAAGAGGGCATAACAATTTGAGTGTTGTATTCCTACTCCGATTGAATTGGTTTCATCTTCTGTCTTTGATTCATCTATTTAATTGTTTGTTCTTCTATATCCATAAGATTTTTTTTATCCCTCTTTAATCTTTCATTATTTGACTAATCATTTGTTTCTTACTTTATTAGGCTTTTACCCTTTCTCATATGTAGTACTGGATTTGATATTGATCTATTCTTTCTACAGAGTATTATTTATCCATCATAATTCAAATTTTATGCCTATATATATTATAGTTATTTTTCTAATTTTTATTCTTATCTTTTATTTTGCAGATTAGCTGGGGAGAGCTATATATATTCACTCTATCATTCGATGACCCGTAAAAAATTTTGTTCCCTCTTCGATCTTTTCGTTCTTTGATTAATCAATTTGTTTGTTGTTCTTTATATATCCTTTCTCAAATTTAGAATTGGATTTGATGTGCTTATCTATTCTTTCTATTGTTTAATGTTATCATAATTAAAAAAATTATACCTACATCGATCATAGTTATTTTTTCTAATTCTTTTCTAATTCCTATTCATGCAATGAATTATAAGAAATATCAATATAATAATATCCATTAATACATCAAACCTTTGGTTACCTTACATAATAACCAAACGGCTGCATTTATATGCATTGTCACACTATTAATGTAGATAAAGCTTTTCACATTCTATAACCTCTATTTTTTTTATTATAAAACCACTCTATGATTGTTTATCCCATTTACATTCAGTAAGCATTTCATCTATGAGGAGAAAATCATGTAAGTACACACCACAAATTAGTTATTTTGTATATATTTTGCTTTTAAATATTATATCATTTTAAAAAATAATTTCATCTCACATTTTGTATTCGTTTATAATATTTATATATACAAAGTTTAGCATATTTGGTGTTTATAATTTTTAGTCACATTATCTTTCACAAAATTTTAAATTATATATATAATTTATATATAATAGTGTCCCAACTCATCATATATTTTTTTCATCCCTTTTTAGTTATTAAATTATTTCTTCATGGATATCTCTTGGCCGGAATGAGAGAAAAAAATACAAATTTTTAAAAATGAAATTTGATATTAATATGCGTTTATGTATTTTTATTTACAATATTCATTTATCAACTACATGATGAAAAAATAAAACCAATACACCAATAAAGTATGTTTTTCCTTAAAATTTACATATAATTAATTAATGTACATATATCTCTTCATCTTCTATAACCTTATTTTTTCTATTATGAAACCACCCTGTGGTTGTTCATTCCATTCACGTCCGATTAGTCATTCATCTAAGAGAAAACTCCATGTAAGTACACATCTCTCAAATTAGTTATTTTCTTCATTTATATTTTCATTTAAATATTATTTTAAACAATTATTCCATCTAACATTTTTATTCATTTAATTTATAAGATTTTTATACATAGATTTTGAAAGCAATCATTTTTGCAGCTTTTATAATAATAATAATAATAATAATAATAATAATAATAATAATAATAATAATAATGTCCAATTTTTGCTATATATTTTCCCTTCTTTCTAAAATTTTCATTTTTAGGTATTAAATTATGTCCTGATGATATATATATCTTTTGGAATGAGAAAAAAAAGAACGTTTCAAAATTAAAATTTCATATGAACAATTGTTTATAATTTTGTTATTTGTAATTTACTAAACATATTATCTTGCCATTGTTTTTTAGTTTTGTTTTAGTTATGGTGAATGCAAAATTGTCCATTTAATGCCCAATTTTAATTATATACAAAAATTAAAATGATAATGGTTGAAATGATATATAGTGTTAATTAGTTTTAGGTGTTACAAAAATGAATATTATGATAATTGATTGTAGAAGTTACCAAAATTGAAATAAATCAACATCTAATTAATTAATATAGATACATCTCTTCACATAACCCCTGTTTTTTCTACTATGAAACCACTCCTTGATTGTTCATTCCATTCACATCAGGTTAGTCATTCATCTAAGAGAAGAACTCCATGTAAGTACACACCTCAAATTAATTATTTTATTCACCTATATTTAATTTCATTTAAATATTATTTTAAATTTTAAATAGTATGTTATTTCATCTAACATTTTTAATTATCATTTATAAGATTTTTATACATAGATTTCAAAAGCAATAGTTTTTTTGTAGCTTTTCAAATGATATATATATATATATAAAATAATTTCCATTTTTTTCTATTTTTTCCCATCTTTCTAAAATTTTCGTTTTTAGGTATTAAATTATGTCCCAATATAATAAGAGAAAAAAAATAAGAGACACCAATAATTTTTTCGTTTCAAAATTAAAAATTCATGAATGTTTCAAAAAAAATCAAGAATGTTTCAAAATTAAATTATTCTCCTTGATATATCTTTTTAGAATGTGAGAAAAAAAATTCAAGAATGTTTCAAAACTAAAATTTCATATGAATAAGTGTTTATAAATTATTTTGTTTGTAATATTCATTTATGAAGTACAAGATGAAAGAATAAAATCAAGACACCAATAATTTTTTCGTTTCATTTTATTTATGATGAATGCAAAAATAAAGAACGATATCATTTAACAAAATAATTGATTTTGTCTAAAATTATAGTCCATTTTAAAAAAGACAATGATGAGTCTGCCTTTATCTATAAAGAATGAGGTCTATGACTGAAATATATTGGGTAAAGAGTAGATGAGAGTATTTTTCATGTCATCTCTCAGTTCTTTTGTTAAATATAATTTATAATATTATAGTTGACTTAAACACCTATATTGTACTAAAAATTTTGATATATTTTTATTTATAACGAGGAACCTACCTTTGGTGGCAAACCCTGGGCACGTGACCCAGCCGGCAAGAGCCACGCACCAGGTTAACCGGCTAGCGCCGACCGGCTCGACCCACTGGAAAGGAGTAAGGCAAACCTTGAATATTATAGACATGTAACAAATACTCTCAAACTCTTCGTTTACACAGTAGTGATATTCTTTTCCGGAGGTCATATAGATCGGAACCCGGAGCCCGCCGCTGCGAGACATTAGCAGATCGCCGCGAAAAGAGATCGATCCTGCCTAATCTCATCGACTAGCCGCTTTCGTCGTTTGATATCGGTATTCTTCGTGCTTCCCCAGCGGGTCAGGAGCTTATAAAAAGAAAATTCTTGAACCCCTTTCAGACATCCTAAAATATAGCCAAGGGTGGTCTATTCTTTCTCCTCCAGCTGATCGTTATAGACAAGGAAAGGAACCTTGAATATTATAGACATGTAACAAATATTATAGACATGTAAGGCAAACCAGGAAAGGAGTACAATTTTGATATATTGTACTTATTATAAGAAATTAATAAATATTATAGACATGTAACAAAGACCAAACTGACGGTATATATATTTTATTAAGTTTGTCATGTGCATATTAATTTCAGATTTAATTGATTTTACCATTTAAACTAAAATATGAACAAAATCATTTTTTTTAAAAGAACATAAACAAAATATTTAATAATTAATGTTACGGTAGACCAGCACTATTGATGAAAATACGAGTGAGTAGAAGTTCATAGAGAAAGCTGGATCGAGTTTTATATCTTATTCTTAATGTTTTATAGAAGTTCATAGAGAAAGATTGATGAAAATACAAGTAATATTTTATATCTTATTCTTAATGTTTTATATTAATATATACAAAACTTGATATTTTTTTAAAAGATAATTCTCTTTTTATATTATGTTTATTAACTGTAAAGAAGCAAAATTGGTGAAATTCCGTTGATGTTGATGGAAGAAGGAAAGATGGATCGAGTTTTTTTTTTACCAATTTGTTTGTATATAATTTCTCTAATGTCATAATATTTTCATTTTTATCATTAGCTAAATCTTTTGTGTTTGTATTAAATAATTTTAAATGTATTAGAAAGTTACAAATGTATTAATACTTCACTTCTTACCCTGTGTGTTTTAAAATTTAATGTCAAAGCACATATGTGTAATAAAAGTTTGATTATCTTTAATATTAATAAAAAATAAATAATGTATAAATAAACTATTGTAATATCCATTAACATTTAACAGGTCACATATATTCACTAAAGTATATCAGCTAACTAAATGAGCAAACAATGTGACTAAAACATATCCCGTGCATCGCACGGGCATGCTCACTAGTTATATATAAAGTTGGGTATATGTAGTTAGTAGTATTATTTTCTTCAAACTGCTTTTATTTTGTTTGTGGTAATATGATAATTATTACAATTTTTTTTGATGTAATATGATAATTATTGATGGTACATGTAGTACATAGAAAGATTTAAGTATTGATATTTAATTTTGCTGTTGTTGAATATTTTTGCATGTATAAAGATTGTATCTTTATGCGATTATAAGACATGTATGTTCTATTGATAAAATTATAATACATAATTGAACATTACGTTTTCAGGTTATGAGTCGATGATGAATGGAGACATAGGGCTACATGTTTACGACTTACGAGTGTAAGGGGCTCAAGGCCTAACTATGAACGAGACTAGCATTAAATTTGGTTATTTTGAAGGAAAAAATATCTAATTATAAGCATTGTTAAACTATTTTATCTTATTCTAGCTAATCATTGTTTATAGTTTTACTTATAAGTAAGAATTAAGTGTGTCTCTATCATTTTATAATTTAATATTTTTATGAGTATCTTTAATATATTTTTTGAAAGTTAATTGCAATTATAACGGGTATTGATTTTTATATATTAAAATTTAATTAGTTATAAAACTAAAAATATTAAAATTATGCAATAAATTATTATTGTTATGAAAATTGATTATGTTAAACATTCAGGCATGTTGTCAACATATGTGTGTGTATTCTACCTACTTTGGTCATATATATTAGAACTAAAGAGTATCAGGGTATAATAAGTCAAGGTTGATTTAATGAAACGTATATTTCAAGGGAGAAATCAATGTGAAATATGTTAGGCGAAAGAAAAATCAAATAGATTGTTATAAGAAGTTAAGGTCCAACTCATTAGCTAGGTTCGACATTCTCCATTTATACTATTCGAGTCAAGACTTATAGATTACCCACACGACCTGTTTATAGGAAGTGGGTCGTCCTTACCAATTGAACCAACAAGTGCGAGTATTAGACACATATTGTTAATTGTTGATTACGCCAAACTCTACGTACTCTAAGAGAGTATTTCATATTTGATTAGTGGATTCTTGATCATCAACGATTTTTTTCCACTTTGATATTCGGTTTCATTACTATCAACCTCATGTGTTATTTCTTACACTATTTATCAATTTTGTTTCCACTTTAATATTTGTTACAAAACACGTCCCCGGGTGGAGCACGGGTCTGCCCTCCTAGTTAATTTTGAAAAATATAGTTTTTTACCCTTTAAATGCACTCGATCATCTTCACAACTGACATCACTTTACACAAAATATATAGAAAATATTTGGGGAAATGTCCAATTTTGTGTATTAGTTTTGCTAAATGTCCACTTAAACTTACATTTTGTTAAATGTCCAAATTTTTTATGAAAACCCCATATTACCCCCGGTTTTAATTATACCCTAGTAGCTTAATCTGATTTGGGAAAAGATGAGACGCTAATGCCTCCTCTTGCCTCCTCCATAGATCTGCTCGAGTCTTCTTCGTCTCCCCGATTGCGCAGCAGGAGGGAGTTGCTCGTCTTCCTCTCCAATCGGCCTTCCTCTCCTCCGGCGATCGTCCGGCGTCATCGACGCGGACCGTGATGGCCTGATAAGCCGCGAGGATCTCCGGTCGTTCTTCTCTTCCGCCTACCACGACCACGACGAGGAACAGATCTGCGTGATGGTCATGGTGGCCGACTCGGACGGCGACGGCCGCGGCGATTTCAGGGAGATCGAGCGGATGATTTTGAGAATGGAAGCCAGATCTCTTGGACTCGTCTCCCATGGCACCTCCTTCATCGACGCCGATGCCGACCCAGCCTCCGATCCACCAACGGTTGTCGGTTGATGACAGATCTGAGTTCGGAATTCAGATAAGGTCAGATCTGAGTTCGGAATTCTGAGTTTGAAATTTCAGATCTCCAATTCCTCCCCAATCCTATGCTCCCGTTCCCGATGGTGATGCAGGCAGCGATCGAGCTTGACCTCTTCAAGATCATCGCCGCCGAGGAGAGATCCGACCGCCAAATCTCCGCGGTGGATTTTCCGTCTCCCGCGAGATCGATAAGCTTGAAACGCGACATCCATGGCTGCTCCACCTGCTAGAGCTAGAGTTGATTACGATTATCTTATCAAGGTATGATTGCTGCCTTCATTTTCCCCCCGGATTTATGTTTATGGATTTAATCTGTGATTTGCTTCAATTTGTGATGTTAAAGGTTCATGCAGCTGTTATCTTTGTTCAGCAAATGGTGCAACTGTGATCCATGTGTCTCATGCTTTCTCAAGCTTGCTGCCAATGCTTTGCATTCCCCAATTTTTGCTAGGTTCATGCTAGGTTCATATATTTCTTCATGGGAGTTGGTGTTGTGCTTTGCTCCATATATCTTGCATTGCTTATGTAGCAGTAGAAGCAATTAACGGGGTTGTGCCAATGTTTTTCATTGTTTGTATTGGTGACAGTGTGACATGTTTTGTATTTAAGATAATTTTTTTATATAAACTTTATTGGTGACACCCCATTATATACTGTATTCACACACACATATATAATTTACCAAGTAATCTCAATATTGTGTTTGATTACACTAGATTTTTCATGAAATTATATGTTTTTTTTATTTTTATTTTTGTCGTATTGTGTTTGATTACACTATTTTTTTTTTAATTTTTCATGAAATTACATATGTCACCAAGAGTGTCATCTCTAATAAGGGTGGTGACATCAGTGGTGACATTGATAATGGTGGTGACAGTGATTCCGTAAAAAAAAACTCGAAAAACAAATCTGTCACAAAAAAAAGTTGTTATTGTATGTGTCACCGCCGACAGTGTCACTACGATAGGAGTGGTGACAACGATAGGGGTGGTGGTGACAACGTTAGGAGTGATGGTGACAGCGATAGGAGTGGTGACAGCGATAGGGCGGTGACAACGATAAAGGTGATGACAGCAATAAGGGTGGTGACATCAATATGGGTGGTGGTGACAGCGATAGGGGTGGTGGTGACAGCGATAGTAGTGGTGGTGACAGTGATACGAGTGGTGACATCGATAGGGCGGTGACATCGATAGAGGTGGTGACAGCAATAAGGGTGGTGACAGCGATAGGGTGGTTGTGACATTGATAGGGGTGGTGGTGACAGTGATAGGGGTGGTGGTGACAGCTATAGAAGTGGTGGTGACAGCGATAGGAGTGGTGACAGCGATAAGGCGGTGACAACAATAAGGGTGGTGACAACAATATGTGCGGTGGTGACAGTGTTAGGGGTGGTGGTGACAGTGATAGGGGTGGTGGTGACAGCGATAGAAGTGGTGGTGACAGCGATAGGGCGGTGACAACGATAGAGGTGGTGACAGCAATAAGGATGGTGACATCAATATGGGTGGTGATGACAGTAATAGGAGTGGTGGTGACAACGATAGTAGTGGTGGTGACAGCGATACGAGTGGTGACAGCGATAGGGCGGTGACATCGATAGAGGTGATGCCAACAATTAGGGTGGTGACAACAATATGGGTGGTGGTGACAGTGATAGAGGTGGTGGTGATAGTGATAGAGGTAGTGGTGACAGCGATAGGAGTGGTGGTGAAAACGATAGGAGTGGTGACAACGATAGGGAGGTGACAACGATAGAGGTGGTGACCGCAATAAGGGTGGTGACAGCGATATGAGCGGTGGTGGCAGCGATATGGGTTGTGGTGACAGCGATAGGGCGGTGACACTAATCTCGTAAAAAAAAAAAAAAAAATTGTCACCAAAGCCATTGACCGGTGTCACCACTTATAAAGGTGGTGACACTAATTTCGTAAAAAAAAAAAAACGTGTCATCAATTTTTTTTTTGTGTCACCAATTCATTGACTTTGACCGGTTAATGGTCAAAATAAAAATGGGAAGGAAGGAAGGGAATGGGAAGGAGGGGCAAAAATGTAATATTAGGACATTTTGCAAAAGGGGAAATAAAAGTGAACATTTTGCAAAAGGCCTTGTAGAAAATGGACATTTAGCAAAAAAACCCAAATATATATGTACTCTAATACTATGTGATAATTAATTAAATAAAAATATCTCTAAATTAATAAAATAATATACAAAATATTGTACTCTCCGATCGAAAATAAATGATGTTTGACTTTAGTACACGTAGTTTTAGAAGCTAAAAACTATATAAAATCTTATTTATTTTAATTAATTTTTTCATAGTTTAATATTTATTAGTAATAAGTATTAAATTATAAAAAATAATTAAAATAAATAAAATTTTATATAGTTTTTAGCTTCTAAAACTAAATGCATAAAAGTCAAACATCGTTTCGTTTATTTCTGACAGTATAACAATATACACATTGTGTAACAATAAATTTAGACTATCACCATCATGGTCGGCTTGAAATTTGTCAATAAAGTTAGTAATTAATTACTCCGCGCGTATTGGATTAAGGGAGACCACGTTTTAATTAATTTCAACGTAGGCCACCCAAATCCTCTAAGAGTTACTTTTATAAATGTAAATACAGTAATATTTTTGTGGGAGATCGATATGATTATGTATATTGTATCCTGGCTATAAAAAAAAAACAATATATATTGCAATTTATTCGATGACCTATTCAAATTCATCTCTTTTGGGAAATTGATCTCTTCAAAGCTGAGCTAACATTTAATCAAACCCAAAACAATTTGAAATGTATTTTAGAACTTAATTCATCTCTTTAATTAGTATTCTATTTCCCCAGTTTTATCACCAATTGGATATATAACTTATAAGTGATATTTATTTTCCACGGTTTATTCAGCAGGACACATAAGGACATGGTCAATAGTGTGAATTGTGAAACTAATAGGGATATATAATAATTAAGTTCATGATCGAGAACAAAGCTTATGGTGATCAAAATGAGGAAATAGTATATATATTTTTTAATTAACTATTCACACGCATGTAATTAATTAACATATATGCACTTTCCTGATATTAAATAAAACATAATTATATACATAATTAACAAATTATTATACCTGCTGTTCATGAGTTCAATATGCATACTCAAGATAGGATTTTACTAATTTTTATCCGATTCCATTTAATCCGTATAGAAATACTCAATTTATGATACCATCGTCCGCCCACAAAGAACTTGACAAAATCAACAGAAACTTCCTTTGAAATAAAGGACCAAAACATCGTCCCCTCACTAATTGGTTTGAAGCTAGTCTGCAAATCGCGGCAGAATGGACGAAGAGGAATAGGATCCTCTCCTAATAAACATCTCCTAATATCTTCCTAATAGCTTGATCTCACCCGTTCAATGAAATAGAAGGCTAAGATTAGATCTCCTAAATTAATTAATCCCAAAATAAAATAAAATAATTAAATCCTCTTCATCTCTATCTCTATCTCAATACTGCATTCTCACTACGCCATGGTCCAAGTTAGGCAACGGACATATTTCAGTTCGTTGCTAGAAAAAGGTTCAGGCAACGGACAATGGGACCTTCGTCACTCCAACCGGACCCAAGGCAACCTGTACCTTGGATGAGCTTGTAGCAACCAACATATTCCAATGTTCGTCGCTTGAACTATATTCAAGCGACGAACATTGAGAAAATCGTCGCCTAAACAAACATATAACTTGACCACCAAACACTTAACTTCTAGTGACCATCAATGTTCGTCGCTTGAATACACTCAGGCAACGGACATATTACAAGTGGTTACTTGAACAAATATTGAAAGTTGACCAAATATTGGTAGTACTCAAGCAACGACAAAATTTTCAATGTCCGTTGCTTGAATACACTCGGGCAACGAACATATTCGAAGCGGTCACTTGAACAAATGTTGAAAGCTCGTAAAAAATTGGTACTACCCAGGCAACGACAAATTTTTCAATGTTCGTGGCTTTAATACATTCAGGCAACGAACATATTCGAAGCGGTCACTTGAACAAAGGTTGAAAGCTGAGCAAAGATTGGTAGTACTCGAGCAACGACGAATTTTTCAATGTTCGTCGCTTGAATGCACTCAGGCAACGAACATGTTTGAAGTGGTCACTTGAACAAATGTTGAAAAATAACACCAAGATTGCCTTTATTAATACTATTACTATTCTTATTACCCACGTCGTACGCAGGTTTTTTTATAAATTGTATTTATTTATAGTAATTTTTATTGATTTAATAAATTAAATAATAAATTAATTTTTATAATAATTTTATTTATATATAAAGTACTCATATTTTATTTATATATAAACTATTTCTCCACTTTTTTTTTTTATCAAAATCGCAATGTCATAAGGTTGTTTTTTCATTAATATATTGTAATCAATGAAATTATGTAAATGGTGGTATATTGTGATAGAATCTCAAGAAATCAAATTTTTATATACAATAAGGTGCTTTTTTTATATACAACGGACATATTAAGATTTGAGATTGAGATTGAGGTTAAGATTAATATTTGAGATTGAGATTGATGTTAAGATTAAGATTTGAGATGGAGATCAATTTGAGATTTGAGATTTGGAATTTGATATTGAGATTGAGATTGAGACCAATATTAAGTTAAGATCGAGTTTTGAGATTGAGATCAAGATTAAGATTAAGATCGAGATCGAGATTTGATGTAGAGATTGAGATTGAGATGAAATTGGGATTGCGGCTAAGATTGGGACTGAGATTGAGATCAAGATTGATATTTGAGATTGAGATTAACACCAAGATTGAAATTTTATATTGATTTAAAGGTTGAGATCGAGATTTGAGATTGTGATTAAGATCAAGATTTGAGATTTGAGATCGAGATTTCAGATTGAGATGAAGATTGAAATTTGAGATTGAGGTTAAGATCATGATTTGAGATTAAGATTTGAGATTGAGATCAAGATTAAGATCAAGATCGAGGTTTGATATTGAGACAAATATTGTGATTTTATATCGAGATAAACATTGAGGTCGAGATTTGGAATTGAGATCGAGATTGAAGTCTCGATTCCCTTGTGTCCCACACTCCCACCGGAGTTCTATCCTAGCTACCACATTGAAGTCCCCATTTTGTTAGCCTTGAGGCCGAATTTCGTTATTAATATTCAAAGTTTTTACATGAAAATTCGACCGGAGCCGACTAGTAATTTTCGTTCGAGATTATTATGAATTTGTTTGAGATTTAGCTTTTGGTTTGTTATGTATAGATTTTGTGTGATATAAGTTAAGTATGAAGTTCCAATTTGTGTTTGAGACTGCGATCGAGATTTGAAATTTGAAATTGAAATCAATATTAAGATTAAGATCAAGATCGATATTTGAGATTGAGATTAAGATTGAGATCAATGATACACTTTTTAAATAAGTTAAGGTTATAATTTTGAATTACTTTTTACATTATTAATGATACAAATGAAATTCATTGTGTAATAAATGAACAATTTTTTTTTAATAAATATTTGGTTGTTAGAATTTTATAAAATGATTTAGTTAAAAATATAATTGAAATTACTATAGATGTTATATTTTTATTTGTAATTTGAGATTGAGATTTTGATTCTTATATTTTGATTTTTTATATATAAGTTAAGTATGAATTTCCAATTTATGTTATAGATTGAGATTGAGATATGAGAGATTTGAGATATAAGATTGAGACCGAGAATGAGATTGAGATATGAGAAATTTGAGATATGAGATTTGAGATTGAGACCGAGATTAAGATTGAGATTAAGGTTAAGATTTGAGATTTTATATTGATTTAAAGGCTGAGGCCGAGATTTGAGATTGTGATTGTGATTAAGATCAAGATTTGAGATTTGTGATCGAAATTTCAGATTGAGAAAAAGATTAAAATTTGAGATTGAGGTTGAGATCATGATTTGAGGTTAATATTGAGATTTGGGATTGAGATCAGGATTAAGATCAAGATCGAGGTTTGATATTGAGACAAGCATTGTGATTTGATATCGAGATAAACATTGAGGTCGAGATTTGGAATTGAGATCGGGATTGATGTCCAGATTTCCTTGTGTCCCAGTTGATTTCTATCCTAGCTACCACATTGAAGTCCTGATTTTGTTAGCCTTGAGGCTGAACTTCGTTATTCATATTCAAAGTTTCTACATGAAAATTCGACCGGAGTCGACTGTCAGTTTTCGTTCGAGATTATTATGAATTGGTTTGAGATTTAGATTTTGGTTTGTTATATAGATTTTGTGTGATATAAGTTAAGTATGAAGTTCCAATTTGCGTTTGAGAATGCGATCAAGTTTTGAAATCTGAAATTGAAATCAATATTAAGATCAAGATCAAGGTCGATATTTGAGATTGAGATTTGATATTTGAGATTGAGAATAAATCAAGATTGAGATTTGAGATTGAGGCGACGGACAAACGAGATTCTTCATTGCCTGAATCATTTCTGGCGACGAACAAATATGTTAGTCCGTCGCTACAGTTGATTTCATTACCCCGTGAAATTTACCGCCCTATTTTTCCCCAGATTTTCAAACAAAAATTTCCCAAAATTTCCCCCTCCAACCTCCTTCGCCCATTCATTAAAAAAAAAAAAGGGGGCTCACGTGACCTCAATCTTCTTTCTTCTTCCCCCATTCTCTCTCGCCGAGCGGCCAAACCCTATTTCTCCATCTTCTTCGCCCCTTCTCTCTCCCGAAATCGGAGCTCCAATCCTTCGAATCTCCATCAATCTAACCCTATTTCTCCATTTTCGTCCACAAATTCTTCCACTTTCTTCCTCTTCATCCCCAATCCTTCCAATTTCGGCCTCTTCGAACCCTAACACCCTTCAAACCCCGAACCCCCAATATCTTCGTCATGCCGCCACGCCGACGCACAAAGGCGATGACCCTGTTGCTCACATCCTCGGCGACCCCTCCAGCACCACAAGCCACCCCTCCTCCGGCGGCGGCTCCCACCTCGCCCCCTGCACGACCCCTGCAGCACCGCAAGCCACCCCAACCGCCCCTCGAAACCACTCCTCCTCCATCCATCAGGGGTGCTCCTTCTCCGGTAGGCGACTCTTCCCAAGTCCACACATCCTCGCCCCCCATTGAAAGGCCAAGCTTCAACCTCGGCGTGCTCTGCACGGCTACCGGCCATCACCTCCGGTTCTGGCGCTTGCTCGTCGACTGCCACCTACTCGGCCGAGCAACTCCCCACCATCAGCATCAGGCATCGCAATGTGGACGGTAAGTATACCTTCTCCCCTTTAAACTTGTCTTTCGTGAAGGATTTTTATTCCAACTCTGTGTGAATTTCGAATTTGTGAAACTCTGTGTCAAATTGATGGTTGTGTGAATTTTATCTTAGTGACACTCTGTGTGAATGTTTTCTCTATCAGTTTCTGTTTCAATTTGATGTCTGTTTCAATTTGATTGCTGTGAAGTTGATGTCTGTTTCAATTTGATTTTTGTCAGAATTTTACTTATCAGTTTTTTACTCTATCAGTGGTGTTGTTTTACTTGGTCACTGACAGTAGGAATGTTGCTTAAGTGGCTTGAAGACGAGGTAATGAAAAAGATCTATAAACAAATTCGAAATTCATAATGAGATAGCTCTATGAGTGTATGTTCACTGGATACTATTTTGTGAAGCCCAGATGTATGCAAATAACCCTGTGGAACCTAATTCAAGACAAAGACCTAACTAGGCACACAAATTGATTGCTTTACATATTTCTTTTTGCATTTTTTTTTGAGTTAAGGCTTGAACATTTAGTTAATCTACATAACCAAACATAGGCACACAAATTGATTGCTTTACAGATTTCGAGTCGGTTATAAAGTGGGAAAATCCATCATTTAGCTAGATGTTTCTTCTTTCTCAATGGTGTTGTTAGGCCAGAAAATGGATCTTCCATTACTTAATTCATTTCAATTTTCATATATGTTAGTCTTTCATATTTCTTTCTGTTTTGCAATCTAACACTGCCTTCTTCCTCTCTTCCTTCACTCTTGGTGTGTGCAGGAGTAGCCCCTGCAAATCCGCGCTGGAGTGGTCAGACTTCCTTGGTGGACTCAGACATACACCCTCTGAGGGACATTGGAGCTGGGCTGAGGGGACATGTCCCAATGTGAGCGGCGACCTATACAGCCCTCGAACAGCAGCATAAGGACGCCCTGGATGCGTATATTGGGGTAAGTGTGTCTTACATATAGTTTCTTAACGTTTCTTAAATATAATTATATAGTTTAGTATTTATATGAGATTCTTATATAGTTAAGTATTTATACATGTTTGTTGGCTTTTTATATGAGATTCTTATATAGTTAAGTATTTATACATGTTTATTGGCTTATTATATGAGATCGTATTTGAATTGAAAAGGTTAGTTTTTTTTCACCTTATATATATATATATATATATATATATATAGGATAGGAGAATTCATTTAGGCTTTGTAATTTATAGAATCAATTTTGTAAAATTTTGATTAGGGTTTGTAATTTAGAGAATCACAAGCGAATTTCACAAGTGCACTTTAAGTCCAATCTCAATTACTCTTTAGTGCACTTAAAGTGTTTGATTAAATGCTTATAACAAACATATTGCCTTCTTTGTTTTAGTTCTTTATCACCTTTAACCTTTGATAAAGTTAGCCTCATTTAGAAAGATTATTTGCATCCACTTAAATATGAGTTTGAATTCGCCTTGGTTTATTTGGCTATCTCTGTTACGCAGGGGGAACATCCCTATGCCTGTTTTAGTTCAGACATATGCTCATCTCTACCTGTTCGATTGAAATTGACCCTTCATGTATAGTTTCTTCCTTAATTTTGCATCCCCCAACCCAACCCCACCACACATCACCCCCACATTGACATAAGTTGCTGATTTTATTAAAATCAATAAGCCAAGGGACTAGCATCCCATAGTTGGATTGCTTTTGAGTACAATGCTTTACCATAGCTTCCATTGACAGAAACACCTATTACGATTGTGGTCAGCTGTATTTGGGAATTGAAAACGAATGCATCACCCTGTAAATCAACACCTGAACTACTTTGAACAAAGGAGGCGAATTCGAAAGAAAACGAATTCGTCTTGTGAAGAAGAGATATGACAAGGAAGAGGAACTTGGCGATGACAAGATAACAATATGATCGGCCAAGATGGCAAGATAACCAGTGGTCGGGATAGGCGAAAGCCATTGCAGTTTAGAAGGATTTCAGCTACAGTTGAATGGGGGTGGAAGCCTGTAAATTGCTTAATAGTTATAAATAATTTTTGGGCAATAGCTAATTGCTCACTAACTATTTTTTCTGGTTACATGGATTAGATGCTCATTAGCTTAGAGGTTAAATGTTAGCTTGGAGTTGAGACCTTGAGAACCACATTGAACCATTAATAATGTTTTTTATTTGGGGTGGTTGGGCTTCGTAATCCTGAATTAGCAAATCTTGTTTGCTCAGATCTTCCTCTATTCTTTCTATTGGTTCCTTGTGATGGTCTTTTGACTTAAACCATCAGTATCTTCAACATGTTGAGTCTTGTAATCAATTTGAACAAAATATGAATGTATGCATCTCCTTATAAATACAACTGCAGAGTATTTTCTTGGATAATATAAATATGTATTAAACTTTTAAGTACTGTCTTTTTTCACTACCAAGTGCTCCCAATCTTGCTATCCCCTCCACGCCTAAAACTTATCGATGGTTCTTTATTGAATTCTTGTTTTGAAAGATTTAACTAATTTCTGATTTTGCCTCATGGTTTGCCTTTCTCTCTTGCTCCTCATTTTTGCAATTCATAGGGTTATTAAGGACCAAATTGATTTATCTTTCCTGCCTTTCTTAACCTCTAATTTGTGTATATTTTACATTGGAACAGAATGAAGAAGGCAAATCATGGATTCAGCATGCAACTCCCGGAAATGATAAGAGTAACAGACATCCATTCCCATGTATGTATGAAGCTTCATCTCATATTGCACGTTTGAGTAAAGAAAGTGTTGTATACTTGTATGTATGTATGGATCTGTTAGAAATCTCATTCCCATGTACATGAAAGTAGTTTTCCTACGAGTGCAAAGATATGGACTGCAATCAGACAAGAGGGAGTGCAAAGATTAATGGACTGCAATCACAATTCGCGTGCGTAGCACGCGAATACCAACTAGTATAATAAAAAACGTATACTAACTTATGTTACTTATCAGTTATATTTTTTCATTTAAATTATCAGTTATATAAAAACTGATAATTATTACTCAGGTGATATTTATCTGTTATAATAAAAAAACTGTGTACAAACTTATAGTAGGATATCAGCTGATATGTATCAGTTGATATCAACTTATAGTAGGATAATTTCTAATACTCATAATGTAAGTATTAGATTTTAATACTGTATACAAACTTGTAATAAGGTATTTTCTATAACTTATCATAAGATAGTATAAATTGTATACAAACTTAAAATAAAAAACTTATCATAACTTAGTATTAGCTTTTAATACTGTATACAAACTTGTAATAAAACACTTATCATAAGTTCATATAAGTAGTTTTATTAAACTTTCAGTTACTTTTTAAAACTTTAAAAGAACAACTATAAAGTATTTTCTAAAACTTTCAGTTATGTTGAAGACTCACTTTAAAAATTATAATCTAATACTGATACTTCTTTGCACAACTATAAGTTATTTTTTAAAACTTACAGTTATTTTCTAATAAAACATATATCAGCTCTCCCTTATAACTTTTACAGAACCGATGGTTCTTATTTAAACCTTTCAGTTATTTAAAAGAACTATATGTGGTTATTTATAGGCTCTCTCCTATAAGTTATTTATATGCTTTCCATTTGTTATGACAGCAAAAACTGAAGCGGTCCTTGGACCAGATAAGCCAATGCCTGCCAGCACCCTCAGAACTTGGCACTTCCAGCGACCCAACACCAGCCTCTTGACCATAGACGAACAACGTGAGATTCTGCCCTCTTGTGTGGGAGAGCGTCGAGGCAACGCGGCACCTGCGCGAACGACGCTAAAGGTTTGAATGTGACTTTCTCGTCCTCATTGAACTACTCTACGTCTAGCCCCTAAACTCTAGTGTTGAACTACTTTGATTGATCTATGAATGTGTATAGTTTTGGTAGAAAAGAAAGTGTTGGGTTTGTGGGTTTTGCTGGTGGACAAAGGAAACTTTTATTTTGGGAATATTTTGCTTGAACGGAAACTAATTTGAATGTGACTTTCGTATGAATATGAAATGTATGCACTTTTTGATAAATGTGAATGTATATGGATGTCATATGTGAATCTGAAGTGAATGTGCGAGATCTTGACAGGCTTCTGAACCTGTTATGAGAAACAGGTGGTATGTGTGTGATTTGGTGCATTAGCAGGGAGCAAATAGAGCTTCCAAATAGGATTTTGGTTTTTGGCAACTCTATTCTAGCAACGAACATAGGGTAAACCCGTTGTACGAATATTGAAAAAGAAGCAACATGTCACTCAGGCAACGAACTTATATTGTTTACCTTGTCACTTTACGATTCAAGCAACGAACATTGAACCATACGGTCGCTTGAACAACACTCATCTCCTTGTGGTTGAATAACCAAGCGACGAACAAAGCAACCCTTGTGGTTGCTACAACGTGAAAAAATACCTTCAAGATTCAGGCAACGACATCATATCTGTTGCTAGATGACTCAGGCAACGAAATAAAGTTACTTTCGTTGCCTGAATATTTAGATTTTCTGACAATGAAAACCACTCAGGCAACGAACAAAATCCAGGCAACGAACTTAGCTCGTCACTTGAATGACTTCAATTGATTTCCAAGCCGTTGATCATATTCAGGCAACGGACGGTTTATTCGTTGCCTGAGACTACTCAGGCGACGAACAAACGGTCGTTCGTCACTTGTAGACCAGAGGCACGGGCTTGAAGCAACGAGGTCTCAGGCGACGACATGTCCGTTGCCCGAATCCTCAAGTGACGTGAGAGGCATTCAAGCGACGATTTTAGGTCCGTTGCTTGAATTGCACCAGGACGTCTGCGATTCAGGGCGATTTCGCCAAGGAGAGTTTGGGTCCGATGGAGAAGAGAGAGCGAGTCGCCCCTGGTGGTCCGTCGACGAGGTCCATCTCCAGCACCATCGTCGAGGTCAATCCGCGCGCTTAAGTAATTCTCTAAACAAGAAAGGGGGGCAACTTCGTCGAGAGAGGGAGAGGGAGCGAGTTGGACGCCGGTGCTCCATCACCAAAGTCCATCTACTCCTTCATTAGTCCATCGCCATGTTAGTGTTCGACTAAGTCTCTCATCACCTCCGCCCTCCGAATTCGCTGCGCTACACTTCAATTTTGAGATTACGTTTACGCTTTCGATCCGATTCCGACCGGTAAGCACATGTATATACTCCTCCCTCATCCTCGAACATGTACTTGTAAAGAGATTGGAGTGGCGCTGTCATGTGTTGTGTTCGTGAGTTAACGAATCAGTGCAACAAAGTAGGTTAATTTGAGTCGAAACAGTTCCAGATTGCCCAATTAGAACACATCTGTATTGTTGAGTTAAGCGATTTTTTGCAATTAGTCTATGCTTCGCCGCTGCAGATCTCTTCAAAGCCACTTACTAGGACTGGAGGTTGTCGATGCAAACATGAATTGTACTCTCAATAATCTTTGTCGGGCAACTCTCTGCGCATCAATCTCCCTTGATTTTTGTTTTTGAAATGGGAAGAAGATGGAGTCATCGATCAATTATTTATCTCAATTTATCTCTCATTTCAATATGTAAACTAATAAAGTAAATTAATTGTTCATTTGTTCTTCCGTATACAAATTGCTCTGCAAATTTACAAGGGAAAGAAAGAAAGTGGGCACTAGTTGCCAATTGAAACGGCTGATACAGTGATACTAAGTTAAGCTGCCAATTGAAACGGCTGATACAGTGATACTAAGTTAATTTAGGAAGAGTACATCGATCTTGACCTTTAATTTATTTGGACGGTTTAGATTGACTAATTAGGAAGATATAAGAAAGTTGTTATTAGGAGAGGATTCTGCTCCATGGGCTTAGATCTTCTAAAGACACGAAGAAAGCACTTCAACTAAAACTACTTTAATTTGGAAAATACTAGCTGGACCGAATAACCCCTGGCATGGGTTGACCTTGTCAGCAAAAAATACCTAAAGGGGAAACATATTCTCCATTACACCCAATCTGACATCACATCATGGCAATGGGCGAAACTAGTGAATTTATTAAACATTTCAAAAAAAGGATTAAGATGGGGCATTGCCAATGGAAATTCTTTCAATTTCTGGTACGATAACTGGTTGGGCTCTGAACTGCTTTGGACCGTAGCCAACAACTTCACAAATGCTGACCCTGCCCTTACTGTTGGAGCATTCATCAAACCTGACAGAACTTGGGATGTTAACAAACTACAAACAATGATGGGGATTTACTTAAACCCAAACATTACCATATCAGTTATCCAAAACCCCATCCCAAAATTCATAAATATAGACCAATTATACTGGAGCTGGAGTGACAATGGATGGTTCACTACTGCCTCCGCCATTTATCTGGCGTACGTCTAACCAAAGACGGCCTCCCTACTACTACCAAACTTGCTCGTCAAGGTCTGGACATCCAGACTAACTGCCCACTCTGTAATATGAATTCTGAAGATATATCCAACTCCTCTCACCCAAAATCGTTGCAAAAGTCAACTCGATATACGCCAACTCAAATAATGTAATAGAAGCAGTAATCACCCTTAGATCCGACCTTGGAAATCAATATTTCTCTACTCTTTCTTCCTCCTAGTGGAGCGTTTGGTATTTTCGCAACAAGGCTATCTTCGCCAACATCAATACTAACCCTACCACAATAGTAGCATTCATCTCGGACCAAATTTACGACAAGAAGAAATCAAAAGAACTCGACCAAGAGCTCAATATATGTCCACTCAAATTGAACTCAGCTTCTCTAAATTAAAGCCTCTAGAAAGCGCTGCAAGTGGCCTAAACATCGACCCGAATGGTGCAAACTCAACTTTGACGGTGTGATCCCCCCCTCTGAAAACAACACCTGCGGTTTCATCATTAGAGATGATAATGGTTCCACACTCTTCTCTGAAGCTGGAACCTCGCCTCTTTCCATTGTCCTTGGTGTCGAAGGCTTCGGCTTGTGGAAAGGCATAAACGCCCTAGAACTCAATATAAAAAATATTAGCATTGAAGGCGATAATCTTAATATCATAAACAATCTTAAGACTCGAAGCTCTTGCTCGGGTGAGATCGAGATGATCCTATCAGACTCTCTACTATCTCTTTGCCTTTTTTCTCAATTTGAGATTTCCTACATCTTTAGAAAAGGTAATCGTAGAGCTCATCAACTCTCCCATCTAGGTTACTTCATCTCCTCCCCGATTTCCCTTAGTAAACGACATATTTTGCCCGATTTCCCCTAGTACAAATTTGTTAAAAAAAATTTATAAAAAAATGAATATTTTATATAGTTTTTATCAGTTTAAAGAAGCGTGCATGAATAGTAAACGATATGTTTGAACGGAGGTAGTATAACTTTTAATTGTTTCTCCATTTTAAAGCATTTTAAATTTGGAAAAAACCTTGGAGATGACCTAATTGTACCAACCACTATTCTCTCGATTGAGCCTTGAATTTGGCGGCAATACAATTATTTTACAGACTTGGTAATTCAAAAGGTCGGACAAACCAACTATCGGACACATCGTCATAAAACTAGACAATCAACCACAATAGCCAAACTAGAAAATCTAAGACGATTGGAACGGGTTGGAAGAACAAGCCATCAAGGAAACCATGTAGATTTAGCTACTGAAATCTCTACTGAAGCTGTTGGTAAAAAACGAGCCAAACACTTCGAAAGCAACATTGGTTGGTGGTGATCACGGGTGTGATGGTTCGATGTATTCTATGAAAATTTTTCTTGTGTTACCTATTGTCTTGAAAATGGGGTATCAACATATGATGATTGAGATTTATCCTTCTGTTATATTTGATTTTTTTTATGTTTTACACCCCAATCTCTACACATAATGTCACATAGAAAATGGCATACAAATGCGCAACTTATCGAATCATTAAACCAAATTATTTATTCATACAAATTTTAACACGAACTATCACAATTTTACAACCGTGTAAAGTAATAAACCCGATCGCGACTCGATCAGCCAAGCCAACCTGATATTCTTACGGTCGATCTTAAATACATTCGGATCGAACCACATACGAAACGATTCAAAAACAGTAAATTCATACGAAACTGCTTCTTATTTAAATATCACTCAGGCCTACCCGCTCGTTTTTTTCCCGCGTCACCACCGGTCCCCAGCACCGTGTCCTCACCGTCTCCGGCCGAGTTGCCCGGCCCGTTCACCGCAACAGCTGCCGTGGCTTGCTATTACTCCCTCCCTCGCCGCTCGGAGCCGTTGGAAGATTCTGGACGCGCGCTCCTCGGATCCACCAGGATCATCTTCATCATATCCTCCGGCAACCTCAGCCTGAAACGATCCCAATTCTCCGCCGCATTTGCCTCCAGATCGCCACCGCGGTCAGATACCGCGACGTCGGCGATGGATATTATCGGCGGAGCGGTCAATTCGACGCCGCCGGAGGGAATTTCGACGGTGAACGGCAAGAGTACGCAACGGCATACGGGGCAGGTGGTGTTGCCGGTGAGCCAGTTGTCGATGCAGTCGGAATGGAAGGCGTGATGGCACTTCGAAAGCAGCCGGAGTGTCGCCTCGTCGGTGAATTCGGCAAGGCAGACGGCGCACTCCGGCGCTCTTTCCCCTCTATTCAGATTCTTCACTTCCAAGAAACCGAACGTCGGGAGTGATTCGATCTCCGATCTGTACAGTCCTTCACGGCGACGGCCTCGCTGCGGGGCGGAGGAGGGAGCGGATCCGCAGCAGACCTCGCAGTAGTATAACAGGCAGCAGAGAGAGCACAACGCGAAGACATTGATGACGAGGACTATCCCCGCTTGAGTTGCGTCCATACTGCCATCATTAAGTTTCGAATCACCGTCGGTGGCGGAGAAAGGTACGGCCAGGAAGAGGAGGATGAAGGAAAAGAGGAGTACTGAGAGAGAAGCGATCCCCTGCGACGAGGTGTAGGGGAAGCCTTCAGGAAGGCCGTTGGATTTGCGAGCAACACCGCAGGTCTTCATCGACGGCCCTGGCTTGATTGATGGAGCACTAAACGAAGGTGTTTGAAATTGGATGGATGGATGAATGATGAGATTGATGGAGGCTTTAAATATGAATTGAGATTGATTTAGGGCGGGGTGACGTGTTGGATTGGAAGGAGATGTATGCGGGAAAGAGGGAGATGGATGGATGAGGCGGCAAAAATGGGATCGGCAGCCATGGGTGGGAACTGGGAACTACTGATGACTGAGAAATCAGTGACATCAGGATACCATGATTTGGCATATTGTTGAAGCTCCAAACTAGATATGCATTGAGATGGTTTGATTTTCCAAATATCATTGATATTTTCTTCTTAATATATCTTTCTTTACATTGCTTTTAATTTTTAAGGTGTGTGTTTAAAAAATTGTCTTCGAACCCTACTTTGATCTGAAAAAACCGAGATTGTTGTAGTTGTATTTGAAAAAATTGTTTAAAATATGTTTTAGATAGTCCTAGAGTTTCCGTCTCTCGTTTTCCTGAGGTGATGAGAGTAAACGCTCTTTCCACCACGTTGATGTTGTCGAAAAAGTTCTCGAATATGGTTTTAGGGTTTTCGGAATTAGAGTACTGATTCAATCATTTGAGTAGGAATTGGTCGGGAATACATTTACGAAGATGACTCGAGAATTTGTTATTTTAATAAATGTTGGGATTTTCTGGTTCTTCTTAACAATTTTTTTTTTGGTATTTTAGCTTCGAAATTACGTGGTTCTTTTTAGGTATGTACTTTTAAAATCGTTTAAATTATGTTTTACAATAGACTGTAATATATGAAAAGTTTTCCGTCTCTTGTGTTCCTAAGGTGATGGGAGTGAAAGTTTTTTCTAGTCACTTGATGCTGTTTAAAATGTTATTGGATTCGGTTCTAAGACAAATCATATATAAAGCATTTAAATAAAGCGCCTATACATGAAGAATTCCAAATAATTGATGAGGTGTATTAAATATGAAATGAGATTTTTTAAAAGTAAACTGCATAAAACCACCTATAAAAATATGGCGTATTGCTCAAAACTACCCTTTATATAGCTAATAACCGAGAACCACCCATAAAAACATGTCCGTTAGCAATTAACCACCCTTGCTAGATTTCCATCATAATTATGTAATTAACAATGTGAAATTAAATAGGGGACATTTTGTCTCAATCCCGTGTCAATAGTGTTTTGGGGGAGATTTGTGCGAAATATGTGTGTTCCCCCAGTGGCAACGAAAGCTTGACTGTTTTCGGCCACCTCCTGCTAATAAATGGCGAAGAAGAGGGGTAGAAAAGGTGGGCTTCATTCTAGGTTGGATGTTGAGGCCAAGAAGGAACTTGAACATCAGTTGTGTTCGAATATCTTCAGGTCGGGTGCGAAGGAGGGTTCATCGTCAGATCTTTACGATTCCGGTGATGGCGAGGTGGCTCCAACTAGGCACTTTGACTAGCCATCAAGGAAACCTTGCATACCTAGATACACAAATCTATACTGAATACATTAATAGAAAACGAGCCAAACACCACGAAAGCAACACTATCTCATGTATTTATGGTTGGTGGTGATGGTTCGATGTATTCTTTGAAAATTTAGAGAGTTACACTTTCATGAATTACCAGTGGTGGTGGAGCAAGAAAATATTCGAAGGAGGGTACAATAATACATGAACGATATTGTTTTGGATTAAATCGTCATAAAGAATTATATATAATATGACAATAAGTGATGTTATTTATGATAAAACACCATAATTTTTTTTTGTGTGAAAAAAAAAGAAATATAAAAAGTAATGAAATAACTTAATAAAAATTAATTAAACAAGGATACAAATGCAATATAATAAACATTAAGTTAATATTAGAGTTGTTATTTGAGCCGAGTAGCTCGAGCTTGGCTCGGATTTTGCTCAGTAAAAGCTCGGCTCGAGCAATATTTATTAAATGAGCTGAGTATGAGCACATTTTTACGCTCGATTCAAAACTCGGTTTGGCTCGGCTCGATTTAAGCTTAAATGACGCAACTCGAGCATCTAAACAGTCTAAATATAATCATGGACTACTATAGACTCGTTTGACTCAAATAACAATCCTAGACAATATGTAACTTGTTGACTCTTAACATATAATAGTGTATAACCAAATATAAAAAATTTAAACTTGCGTAACTTCTTATCTAATTGTTGAAATGATTAGTATAACCTCTCATTTCGAAGATCACAAGATGAATTATAGTATGTGAATGTTAATTTAAGTAAAAATATAAAAGCATTATAGTCTATTAAAATAAAATTAAAGTGATTAATATACCTTTAATTTTTAAACATTAATAACTTTTTACTTAGATTTCGAATTAGGGCGTACTATAAATCAAAACGAAGGTATCGACAAAGAGAGTATACTTAGGTAATTCTTCAAACGAGAGAGGGGTACGTGAACCGCAAGCCCCTAGCTCCGCCGCTGAGAGTTACCCATTGCTTTGAAGATATGTTATCAACCTATGATGGTTGAGATTTATCCTTCTGAGAGCTGGCAAAACCTGACCCGAACCCGAAAACCCGACCCGATCGACTCGGAACCGATTGTCCTGAACACCGACCCAACCCGACCCATTTTGGACCTGAAATCCGAATAACCGATAACCGAAACTCACCCAAATCGGAATGAACCGAACCCGATTCAACCGAAACCCATTAAGACCCGAACCCATTATAATCAAAACCCGAAATAACCCAAACTTTAAGATACAATCTAGTAAATTTTTAAAAATTAATATTGAAATAATGAAGACCCGAGACAACTGAAATCCGAAATAACCGAAACCCGAGACAATCGAAACCCGAATAACCGAAATCCGATACAACATAAACACGAACCCGACCCAACCAAATGACCAAATTATTAGACATTATCCGAAACCCGAATGACCCGAAACTCGACTAACAGAACCCGAACTCGATCCGACCCGCCCGATTGCCACCTCTTATATTTGGCTTTTTATGTTTTAGATATAATCTCGGGATAATTAGGTTAATATACCATTTTCAAGTTTTTAATGGGTAATTATACCAATGAAAGTTTTTTTTGGGTAATTGTACCTTTTTGATTTTTGATGACTCATTTGCCCCTAGAGATAACTTCCTTAAATCACGCCTAACTGACTCCTAGCTTCTTCCCAAATTGATTACAAGTAGTGCTAGGGGTGTTATTCGAGCCGAACGAACCGAGCTTGGCATGTTCAAGCTTGTTCGTTTGTTAAACGAGCTCGAGCCGAGCCGAGCCTAATTTTTAAACGAGCTTTTTATTTTGTTCAAGCTCGGCTTGTTTAGGAAATGAACTAGCTCGAGCCGAGCTTTTTTCGAGCTTTAAGTAGTTCTACTTGGTTATAACATGTTAATTTAAAGGAAATTTTAGAAATTCCATAGAAATCGAGCTATTCGAGCTTTATTCGAACGAGCCGAGCTTTCAACCGAGCTTAAAATTTTGTTCAAGCTCGGCTTGTTTAAATAAGCGAGCGAGCTCGAGTCGAGCTTTTTCGAGCCGATCCCGAGCCGAGCTCGAGCTGTTCAGTTCATATAATAGCCCTAAAGTGCTAATCGCTCAATACTTTCTTCTCAACAATCGCTCAATACGTTAATTTATTTTGGTGCTTCAAGATTATTGAAGGTATTTGGTTATGTTTTTGTGCTATAATTCTTGCCGTATAGTTCATAGTTATTTGAGATTATTACTAGAATGCTATCCGTAATATTATACCGGGTGAAATTTAATTGGGCAATTAATCGATTAGCCGTAATCGATAGAAGACCTAGTACATATATAGCCGTAATCGATAGAAGTCAGAGTACATATATGCCGTAATCGATACAAGTCTTAGTACCTATATAGCCATTGCCCATTGATATATTACGGAATACTATTGCCGCCATTGGTTACAAGTATTTCACAAATCTTGCCGCCATTGATTACAATCATCATCAACAAATTATTTTGTGTATTTGGACCCTACTATTATTGAAATATATTGTATGTATTTATTGTAACCTATAAGAACCCTATCAATGAGGTTAGTTACGATACAAACTAATTGTAACAATTAATTAATTACAAGAATCGAATTGTCAACAAGCTCCAACAAATTAGTTACAATATTGATTACAATTACAGGTACACTTACTTGGTGACAATCTATCGTGCATATTTATGTTACAATTATTTAGTTACAATCTATCGTGTGTATTTATTTAGTTACAAGTACGGTTACAATTAGATACAATAATTGTAACAATGGGGAAATAATATCAGTTACAATTATTGTAATTACATGAAGGGTGCTACAACGAATTAGTTACAATACAAATTAGATACAATTAATTAATTACAAGAATCAAAATACCTACAAGCTACAATACTGTGGCAATATTGATTACAAGCAAAGTTACAATTACTTAGTTACAATCTATCGTGTGTATTTATTGTATCCTATAAATACCTACAAGCTACAGTATGTTACAATCAAAATTGAATTACTTATAACCCTAGATGATTAAGTAGCGTCTGTACGTACAAATCAATAGTCCGAATAATTTTCCTTTTCAAAACGTAAAACAATCTTATCTACAATCTAATTCATCTTATCTATATCTATTTACTTTTATTTTAATTTTAAAAAGATCAAAATTCTACCTTAAAGGTATTTAGGTAAAATCCACCCTAAAAAGGTATAATTACTAAAAAGAAAAACTAAAGGGTATAATTACCCCAAAAAAACTTGAAAATGGTATATTCTCTCAAATTTTCACTATAATCTCTACCCATAATGTTACATAGAAAGTATCACAGAAAATTGCAACTCATTGAACCATCAAACCATCTTATTTATTTATAAAAACTTTAGCACGAAGTATCGCAATTTTACAACCATATATAATCTAAACCGGACTAGAACAACTATCTTAATATTCTTATGGTCGATCTCAAATACATTCGGATCGAACATATACGAAACCAAAAACGATAAATTCATAAGAAACTACTTTCGCAACATGTGTGAAACCATATAATCTAAACCCGGCACCGTGGCCTCACCGTCTCCGGCCGACTTCACCAGACCCGCCCATCCACTGCAACAACTGCCCCTGGCTTGCTGTTACTCCCTTCCTTCGCCGCTACCCTTTCCTCGCGCTAGGAAGAGTCTGGACACGAGCTCCTCGGTTCCGCTAGGATCTTCTTCCTCACCTCCTCCGACAGCCTCAGCCTAAACCGATCATGGTTCTCGGCCGCATTTGCCTCCAGATCGCCGCTCCGGTCCGATTCGCCGACGTCGTCGTTGGATCTGCTAGGCGGAGTTGTCAATTCGACGCCGCCGGCGACCAGCACGAGTACGCAACGGCAGACGAGGCAGGTGGAATGGCCAATGAGCCAAGTGTCGACGCAGTCAGACTAATGTGTACGAAATCCCTAAATTTATCATCCGATTCCAATTGATGGTGATGATTTGAACTTCCGGACTCCAATGAACTTCTGGTAGCAACCTGATTCAAGAAACAAAAACTCATTAAGTGATTAAAATCATCTAAAGGGACTCTAGGAGTGATTCAAACTCAAAAAATCTAAAGACAGAAGAAGAGGAGAAACCTGACTCATACTACAACTGAAAAACGAACCTCTTCTCTCCAATTTGACTCCAATCTCTTGATTTGTAACAGGCAGCATCAATTGAATTCATTGTATCAAAATCAACTCAAAAAGAAAGGCAAAATGGAGCCAAAAAGAGACGGAAACAAAAAATTAGTTACCTCTGAAAAATCGGAAACTTAAGGCTCTTCAGATGGATATCGAGAGTTAAAAGCAAGGCGTAGGCGAGAGGTGAACTAGAATTCCTAGGCAATGAAAGACTCAAATTGTTCAACTGAAGTTGCATGCAGACTTAGATACTGAAATCTCTTTAAGAGACGCTGGTAGAAAACGGGTCAAACACTACGATAACAACGCCATCTCATGTATATGGTTGGTAGTGAATCGGTGATGGTTCCATGTATTCTTTGAAAATTCAGAGTTACAATCTCTTGAGTTACTTATTGTTTTGAAGATGGATTTATCCTTCCTTTATTTTTGACTTTTTATGTTTTAGATCTCAATATCTAAAAATTATGTTACATAGAAAATGCACACAAAGAGCCAAAGTCGGGGTGGCTCACTGGTAGGGTGCAAGGGAGAAAGTTTGGAGGTCTCGGGTTCGATCCATACCTCCACCCCTAGCTGGATCACGTGTCCCGGAGTTTAGCACCAAAGGTAAGTTTCTCGTCATAAAAAAAAATGTCACAATAAGAACTCATTATACCATCTTATTTATTCACAAAAACTTTAACACGAACTATCACAATTTTACAACCGTGTAAAGTAATAAACCCGATCGTGACTCGATCAGCCCAGCCAACCTAATATTCTTACGGTCGATCTCAAATACATTCGGATCGAACCACATACGAAACGATTCAAAAACAGTAAATTCATACGAAACTACTTATTTAAATATCACTCAGGCCTATCCGCTCGTTTTTTTCCCGCATCACCACCGGTCCCCGGCGCCGTGGCCTCACCGTCTCCGACCGAGTTCACAAGCCCGGCCCGTTCACCGCAACAGCTGCCGTGGCTTGCTATTACTCCCTCCCTCGCCGCTCGGAGCCGTTGGAAGATTCTGGACGCGCGCTCCTCGGATCCACCAGGATCTTCTTCATCATCTCCTCCGACAACCTCAGCCTGAAACGATCCCAATTCTCCGCCGCATTTGCCTCCAGATCGCCGCCGCGATCCGATACCGCGACGTCGGCGATGGATATTATCGGCGGAGCGGTCAATTCGACGCCGTCGGCGGGAATTTCGACGGTGAACGGCAAGAGTACGCAACGGCAGACGGGGCAGGTGGTGTTGCCGGTGAGCCAGTTGTCGATGCAGTCGGAATGGAAGGCGTGATGGCACTGCGGGAGCAGCCGGAGTGTCGCCTCGTCGGTGAATTCGGCAAGGCAGACGGCGCACTCCGGCGCTCTTTCCCCTCTGTTCAGATTCTTCACTTCCAAGAAACCGAACGTCGGGAGTGATTCGATCTCCGATCTGTACAGTCCTTCACGGCGACGGCCTCGCTGCGGGGCGGAGGAGGGAGTGGATTCGCAGGAATCGCAGCAGACCTGGCAGTAGTGGAACAGGCAGCAGACAGAGCAGAACGCGAAGACATAGATGGCGAGGCCTATCCCCGCCTGAGTTGCGCTCATCATGCCATCATCATCGTTGGAATCACGGTGGGCGGCGGAGAAAGGTACGGCCTGGAAGAGGAGGAGGAAGGAAAAGAGGAGTACTGAGAGAGAAGCGATCCCCTGCGACGAGGTGTAGGGGAAGCCTTCAGGAAGGCCGTTGGAATTGCGAGCAACACAGCAGGTCTTCATCGACGGCCCTAGTTGATTGATTCAGCACTAAACGAAGGTGTTTGAAATTGGATGCAAGGAGAAGATCGATCGGATGGATGATATGAATGATGATGAGATTGATGGAGGCTTTAAATATGAATTGAGATTGAGATTGATTTAGGGCGGGGTGACGTGTTGGATTGGAAGGAGGTGGGTGCGGGAAAGAGGGAGATCGATGGATGAAGGCGGCAAAAATGGGATCGGCAGCCATGGGTGGGAACTGGGAACTACTGATGACTGAGAAATCAGTGACATCAGGATACCATGATTTGGCAGATTGTTGAAGCTCTAGACTAGATATGCATTGAGATGGTTTGGTTTTCAAAATATCATTGATATTTTCTTCTTAATGTATCTTTCTTTACATTGCTTTTAATTTTTAAGGTGTGTGTTTGAAAAATTGACTTCGAACCCTACTTTGATCAGAAAAAACCGAGATTGTTGTCGTTGTATTTGAAAAAATGGTTTAAAATTTGTTTTAGATAGCCCCGGAGTTTTCGTCTCTCGTTTTCCTGAGGCGATGGGAGTAAACGCTCTTTCCAATGATGTTGTCGAAAAAGTTATCGAATATTGTTATAAGGTTTTCGGATTTAGAGCATTGATTCAATCATTTGAGTTGGAATTGGCCGGGAATACATTTACGAAGATGACCTTGAGAATTTGTTATTTTAATAAATGTTGGGATTTTCTGGTTCTTCTTAACAACTTTTTAGGTATTTTTGGCTTCGAAATTACGTGGTTCTTTTTAGGTATGTGCTTTAAAAATCGTTTAAATTATGTTTTACAATATATTGTAATAAATGGAAAGTTTTTCGTCTCTTGTGTTCCTAAGGTGATGGGAGTGAAAGTTTTTTCTGGTCACTTGATGTTGCTTAAAAAGTTACTGGATACGGTTTTAGGGCTTCTGGTCAGAGTAAATCTACAAAACAAGGGTTTTAAACAAGGGCTTTTGATTCCATGATTTGAGATGCGCAGTTGTTCAGAGTAAATCTACAAAACTGACCTCAATAATTGGTTAATTTTTTGCCGGATATTTCACGAGGTAACCCTGTAGTTTAGCTTATTTCAGGTGGTAAACAAGGGTTTTAAGATTTTCGCCGAGTAATCCTGGGGTTTCGAAATATTTTGCCTTGTGCCCAAAACTTGTGATTTGGTTGAAAAAAGTGAGTTTGAATTTTTATAGGGGTATATTATGTAATATTGAGAAATTGCTTGGGATTTTTAACAAATAAATCAAATATTATTCCAAAGGCCAAAGGGAGGCGTAGAAGAAGAACCAGTTCGACTGAGATTATATGGTCATCTAGATCTTCTATGAAGATGAAATGGATGTTAGATTCCTCTGTGCCTTTCCATATGCGACGTGTTCAATGTGTTTGGCGATTTGACACTGCTCAACAAACTTCACAAAGTACTGTTAATTAGGTAATGAGTGACGTTATCAGATACTTATTTTGGCATGTTTCTTAGGGTTAGCTTGAGATTAATGATTGTACAAATTTCATGATTTTGTCGTGTTTCTCTGCACATCTGGTTTTTTTAGTAATTTTTTTAAGATGCACATATTCGAAATAACGTTTTAAGTTTTAGTTTATGGAAGCTATAACTTCCTTTCGCTTGTCTCCTTTATTTATCAGAGTTGGTATTTCCCCTCTCTTGTTTCCTTGAGATAATATTGAGAGGTATAAATCTTTCTAGCCACTGATGTTGAGTCTCATGCAACTCGATCAATTTCTCATATACTTGATTGAATTTTTAAGTGAAGGATTCGGCGACAGGTCGTGGATAGTCTTTCAACCTCCTTTCTACATGTAGTACTTCAGTGTTCGTTTCACTAAGTTTAGAAGAGTAGGATATCACACAATCAAATTTAGACAAATCATATATAAAGCATTTAAATCAAGCGCATATACATGAAGAATTCCAAATAATTGATCAGGTGTATTAAATCTGAAATGATTTTTTTAAGGGTAAATTGCAGAACACCACCCCTAAAATATGGTGTATTGCTCAAAACCACCCTTTATATAGCTAATAACCGAGAACTACCCATAAAAACATGTTCGTTAGCAATTAACCACCCTTGCTAGATTTCCATCATGATTATGTTAACAATGTGAAATTAAATAGGGGACATTTTGTCTGAATCCCGTGTTAGGAGTGCATCGTTATCCGTGCGTGCTCCTCCTTTGGGGGAGATTTGTGCGAAATATGTGTGTTCTCCCCGGTGGCGACCAAAGCTTGGCTGTTTTTGGCCACCTCCTGCTAAGAAATGGCGAGGAAGAGGAGTAGAAAGGGTGGGCTTCATTCTAGGTTGGATGTTGAGGCCAAGAAGGAACTTGAACATGAGTTGTGTTCGAATATCATCAGGTCGGGTGCGAAGGAGGGTTCACCGTCAGATTTTTGCGATTTTGGTGATGACGAGGTGGCTCCAACTAGACACTTTGACTAGCCATCAAGGAAACCAAGTAGACCTAGATACTCAAATCTCTACTGAATACACTAATAGAAATTGATGTCAAACACCACGAAAGCAACAATATCTCATGTATATATGGTTGGTGGTGATGGTTCGATGTATTCTTTGAAAATTTAGAGAGTTACAATTTCATGAATTACCAGTGGCGGCGGAGCAAGAAAATATTCGAAGGAGGGTACAATTATACATGAACGATATTGTTTTGGATTAAATCGGCATAAAGAATTATACGTAGTATATAATATGACAATAAATGATGTTATTTCATGATAAAATGTCATTTGTTTAGGATAAAGCACCATCATTTTTTTGTATGAAAAAAAATATATAAAAAATTAATGAAATATCTGAATAAAAATTAATTAAACAAGGATACGAACGCAATATAATAAACATTAAGTTAATATTAGAGTTGTTATATGAGTCGAGTAGCTCGAGCTTGGCTCGGATTTTGCTCAATAAAAGCTCGGCTCGAGCATCATTTATTAAATGAGCTGAGTATGAGCACAGTTTTAAGCTCGATTCAAAACTCAGTTTGGCTAAGCTCGATTTAAGCTTAAATGACGCAACTCGAGCATCTAAATGAGTTAAATATAATCATGGACTACTAGACTCGTTTGACTCAAATAACAATCCTAGACAATATGTGAATTGTTGACTCTTAACATATAATAATGTATAACCAAATATAAAAAATTTAAACTTGCGTAAATTCTTAACTAATTGTTAAAATGATTAGTATAACCTCTCATTTCGAAGATCTCAAGATGAATTATAGTATGTGAATGTAAATTTAGGTAAAAATATAAAAGTATTATAGTCTATTGAAATAAAATTAGAGTGATTAATGTAACTTTAATTTTTAAACATTAATAACTTTTTACTTAGATGTCAAATTAAGGCGTACTATATATCAAAACGAAATCGACAGGAAGAATACACTTAGGTAATTCTTCAAATGAGAGAGGGGAACGTGAACCCCAGGCCCCTGGCTCCGCCGCTAAGAGTTACCCATTGCTTTAAAGATGGGTTATCAACCTATGATGGTTGAGATTTATCCTTCTCTTATATTTGACTTTTTATGATTTAGATACAATCTCTACCCATAATGTTACATAGAAAATATCACAGAAAATCGCAACTCATTGTACCATCAAACCATCTTATTTATTTATAAAAACTTTAGCATGAAGTATCACAATTTTACAACCATATATAATCTAAACTCGACTCGAACAACTAACTTAATATTCTTATGGTCGATCTCAAATACATTCGGATCGAACACATACGAAACCAAAAAAGGTAAATTCATAAGAAACTACGTTCACACCATCTACGAAACCATATATTCTAAACCCGACACCGTGGCCTCACCGTCTCTGTCCGACTTCAGCAGCCCCACCCATCCACTGCAACAGCTGCACTGGCTTGCTGTTACTCCCTCCTTCGCCGCTACCTCTTCCTCGCACTCGGAAGAGTCTGGACGCGAGCTCCTCGGTACCGCCAGGATCTTCTTCCTAACCTCCACAAACAACCTCAGCCTGAACCGATCCCAGTTCTCTGCCGCATTTGCCTCCAGATCGCCGATCCGGTTCGATTCGCCGACGTCGCCGTTGGATATGCTAGCCGGAGCTGTCAATTCGACGCCGCCAGCTACCAGCACGAGTACGCAACGGCAGACGTACGGGGCAGTAGGAATGGTCGGTGAGCCAGGTGTCGACGCAGTCAGAATGTGTACGAAATCACAATGTGTACGAAATCCCTAAATTTATCACCTGATTCCATTTGATGGTGATGATTTGAACTCCCGAACTCCAATGAACTTCTAGTAGCAACCTGATTCAGGAAACAAAAACTCTTAAGTGATTAAAATCATCTAAAGGGACTCCAGGAGTGATTCAAACTCAAAAAATCCGAAGACAGAAGAAGAGGAGAAACCTGACTCATACTACAACTGAAAAACGAACCTCTTCTGTCCAAATCGACTCCAATCTCTTGATTTGTAACAGGCAGCATCAATTGAATTCATTGTACCAAAATCAACTCAAAAAGAAAGGCAAAATGGAGCCAAAAAGAGACGGAAACAAAAAATTTGTTACCTCTGAAAAGCCGGAAAGTTAAGGCTCTTCAAATTGATATCGAAAGTGAAAAGCAAGGCGTATGCGAGAGGTGAACTAGAATTCCTAGGCAATGAAAGTCTCAAATTGTTCAATTGAAGTTGCATGCAGGATTAGATACTGAAATCTCTACTGAAGACGCTAGTAGAAAATGAGCCAAACACTACGAAAGCAACACCATCTCATGTATATGGTTGGTGGTGAATCGGTGATGGTAAATGGCTCCAAGTATTCTTTGAAAATTTAGAGTTACAATATCTGGAGTTACTTTTTTTTTTTGATAAACATCTCTTGAGTTACTTATTGTCTTGAAGATGGATTTATCCTTCTTTTATATATGACTTTTTATGTTTTAGATATTAATCTCTGCACATAGAAAATGTCACACAAAAAACTCATTAGACCACCTTATTTATTCACAAAAACTTTAACACGAACTATCACAGTTTTACAACCGTGTAAAGTAATAAACCAGATCGCGACTCAATCAGCCAAGCCAACCTGATATTCTTACGGTCGATCTCAAATACAATCGAATCGAACCACATACAAAACGATTCAAAAACAGTAAATTCATACGAAACTACTTCTTATTTAAATATCACTCAGGCCTACCCGCTCGTTTTTTTCCCGCATCACCAACGGTCCCCGGCGCCGTGGCCTCACCGTCTCCGGCCGAGTTGCCCGGCCCGTTCACCGCAACAGTTGCCGTGGCTTGCTATTACTCCCTCCCTCGCCGCTCCTGTACCCCTTCCTCGCGCTCGGAGCCGTTGGAAGATTCTGGACGCGCGCTCCTCGGATCCACCAGGATCTTCTTCATCATCTCCTCTGGCAACCTCAGCCTGAACCGATCCCAATTCTCCGCCGCATTTGCCTCCAGATCGCCGCCGCGGTCCGATACGGCGACGTCGGCGATGGATATCATCGGCGGAGCGGTCAATTCGATGCCGCCGGCGGGAATTTCGACGGTGAACGGCAAGAGTACGCAACGGCAGACGGGGCAGGTGGTGTTGCCGGTGAGCCAGTTGTCGATGCAGTCGGAATGGAAGGCGTGATGGCACTTCGGGAGCAGCCGGAGTGTCGCCTCGTCGGTGAATTCGGCGAGGCAGACGGCGCACTGCGGCGCTCTTTCGCCTATGTTCAGATTCTTCACTTCCAGGAAACCGAACGTCGGGAGCGATTCGATCTCCGATCTGTACATTCCTTCACGGCGACGGCCTTGCTGCGAGGCGGAGAAGGGAGCGGATCCGCTGCAGAGAAAGTCCTGGATGTAGTCGAGCAGGCTGCAAACAAAGACGGACACGAAGACAAAGACAACGATGACTATCATCGCTCGCTTTGCGTCCAAGTTGTTAAGTTCAGTGGCGGATCCAGTATTTTGGTCAAGGGGGGCTAAACGTAAATTCACTTTAACGGTCTCCGCAATGTCGAATCATATTCATTAATGGGTTTCCACAATGCCGAATCACTAATAATAACATATTGCTTCTCCAATCAAACTCTTTTATTTTTCATTCTATCACCTCTAGAAACATCTTATTCAAACACAATCGCATCACGTTTTGAGATGAATTAGGAATCTGATTGGGGTAAGGAGTTCAAGATCAAACCCTTTTGAATAGATGACTTAGATTGAATAATAAACTTGTCCATATTATATACTCTTATAAAAACAAATCCACAAACTACAATTTCAAATCACAAACCACAAATTCACAAATTTATTTATCAAAACCACATAGTTTAATCAAAATTTATTATCAAAATCACAATTGAAATTTAATCTAAATGGCCAAATAATCAAAATTTATTATCAAAATCACAATTGAAATTTAATCTATATGCCCCAAATTACTATCAGACCCATAAATGCTATCAAACATTCAAACCCATTCTCTTGGAATATGAGGTACATAATTTAGTATTTGCCAATTGAAATAAATTGAGTCTCTTCATAGCCATAGCGTTTAAAAAATTAAAAAATCAGAAAGTCGTATTTGCCAATTGAAATAAATTGAGTCTCTTCGTGTTTTCGGTCAGAATTGGGTCGGTCTCATTCGGGTTTCGGGTCGGTACTCGGGTCGGTCTCATTCAGGTTTCAAGTAGAAGCGGGTGAGGTCTACATTTGTTTTGAACTTTTAATCGTTTAATTGAATTTTTTAAATCATGTTCGTTCGGGACTTTCGGGTAATCAATTTTATTAAATCGAATATGTAATTCATGTTATTTATGTATTTCAATAATTATTTTAGTAAAATTAAATATGATTCAATATATAATCTACTCATTGGCTCGTAAGCTCCAATGTTGTTAAAAACTCGATTCGATCCTACGATTCCGACGATCCTACGATCTAAAAATGGAAAATCCATCCCGATTTTTTTTTGCGATTATAACGATCCTATAAAATGTCTATTATAAAAAATTTATAATATTTATCCTTTATATTATATCTAAGAAATTTGTAATATATTTAGTTAATTTATATTATATTTAGTTTATTTTTAAAATTTTACAATCTTTATGGATATTTTTTATGATTTAACATAATATTTATCTAATATTAAACATATTAACTTTATTTAAAAAAAATTAATCCATGCGGTTAGTAAGCTCGTTCTATTAATCATTAATGTCATTGAAATTTGACAATATATTGTTATCAAAATCATACTTGATTCCTTATCTAAAATATAATTCACGTTATTATATTGTTATTTGTGTCTTTCAAAAAGTAGTTTTCAAAATAAATTTCACTACGTATATGATTCAAGAATTTCAAGTTATAATATCCTCATTGTACTCATCTTTTATTAGTGAGAAATGAGAATTTTGAATTCAAGTCGATCATTCATCATTAAATGAGTAAACGAGCAATGATTTACATCAATCTATATTCTATATGAATATATTATGAGTTGATGACTTTTGTAGTTTTGAGTAATCTAGTAAACCGATTCCTTTGTCAGTTAATCTTCAAGATTACCTTCTTCGATCCAAATATCTTAAACCTCATATATAAATTCATCATTAAGTACTGATAAAGTAAACAAATTATTGCCTATATGTAAATAAGTTAAATAACTAAATAAGATTACCTTAAACATCAAATATAAATTCATCTCCGATTATTTGATGAATTAGAATATTTGATGGATTCGAATATTCGATGCATTTAAAGTATTCCTTTCATCCCTCATCAAATTTTGGAAAATAAAGTAATATAAAATTACGAATACAACTTATAAAACTATCATATATTCGTAAATTTGTAACTTAAATTTAAACCATATTCAAGTATTTGTTTAATTATTAAGTATTTAAGTAGATGATATAAAATTCATTTAGGGTTTAGGGTTTAGGGTTTAGGGTTAAGGGTTTGATTGTTAAGACTTAAGAATAAGAGAGAAATAAAATTTATTGGGAGGGAATAAAATTTGAGGAGGGAAGATAGAAAATTATAGGAGGGAAATATAAAAGTCAAAAAAATAATAAAATAGTATAATGGTAAAAAAAAATAAAAAATGAAATGAATTATACGGAAGTTTCAATTTTTTTTTTTTTTGACAGTAGGCAAGAAGTAGATCGACTAAGCGATCTTGAAGCCATCAACATATGGCTTGGATGACCCTACGCAGAGGGTCGCCAGTCAAAAAGAAAAAAATCTAAGATTACAATTACAGAAAATTATAATTAAAAATAACTAGAAAAATAAGCCCTTGGTTTTCACATAGAATTGGAGTCGTTGGTTCTTGATTCCGTTCTTGTGGCTTGAGAAGCGGTGATGATTGCGGATCTGGATCCCGCTACGACAACGAGCAAGCTCGCTGAGCAGGTTGTTACATGTGGTGGTGATGCCGTATCAAAACCCAAGGGTTATGAAACAGAACACCATCATTCGACTCTTTTGGGTTTTTGGGTTTGGAGGTTGGGGATAAAATTAAATTTGGGTTATTTTGATTTTGTGGTTCTAGGAGTATTTGTTTTGAGATTTGGGGTTGCATGTTGATTATGCTGGTTGGATGAGGGTGTTTGATTTTGGGGTTTCAAGCTGGGTTGGAGTTTTGGATTTGGATTAATTCTAAATAGAAGATTGTGGTTAAAATTTGTTTAACAAGGATTATATGTACTGCGAAACAAAAACGGATGGGTAAGAGGGGTTGGTTGAAATTAAATCTGAATAGACGGGGAGAAGAGACAGGGAGAGCCGGGAGGCAGAATCAGGCAATCAGCCAGTAAAGCTTGTGGCATTCATGTGGGATTGTGTTGACAACTGGATCTGGAGGAGGAGAGGCTGCTGGTGGCTCCGGGAGGAGAATCAAAGAGCCAACGTCGCCGGAGCTGGGCTCACAGGACACCAAGCCGAGATCCCACCCGTCGAAGTTTTTGGTGGGGCTTGGGGACGCCCTTCTTGTTGTCGTTGCCGGCGTCAAGAGCTCACCAGGGGAGGCTCCGGAGGGAGATCTGGAGATACCCCTCTGCTGCATGTGTTGTTGTGGAGGCTCAGACCGTCGGAGATGGCGCCACCACGAAGGGAGGACAACCAGCAGGTCGACGGGATGGTGTGGTCAAGTGGGTGGAGGGGTAAGGTGTGGCGGGTGACTACTGTTGTACCAACAGGGCCAACGGCTGAGAGGAAGCGGAGGGCGGCGGCGCGGCGCTGCGGTCTCCCTAACGGAAAAGCCAGGGTGGCGCCGGTGAGGGTAGTTGTTGGGTTAATTAAGGGTTAAGTTGCACCTCATCGGCACCACCGGAGACCATCGCTGCCAGGAGCTAGGAGGCGTGGATGGGCTTGGAGGCGTGGGTCATGGCGGCCTTGCCGCCGGTTGAAGGCTCAGTCAGGAGAGAGGGCGGCGAGGGTTTTTTGAGGAGGAGGAGAGAGGGTTTTTTTGAGGCGGCTAGGGGTTTTTTTTTTTCAACACTTATACGAAAGTTCCAATTGAAACAAGTAAAACAAGTAAACAACCCTAGCCGCCTAGCGAGTAGAGAGTCTACACAGCCGACGCCCGACAGTAGCGAAGCGAGTAGCGGCCTAACAAGTAAACAAGTTCCAATTTTCATTTTGATGAATGAAAATTTTATTTTGTTTAGAAATAATATTAACTATCAATAGCTCGATAATAGATTACAATAATTTTTTTTTTGTTTTATAGTATAAATGTATAATAGATATATATTTAAGGATATTCGGGTCAGGTTGGGAGTCGGGTTAGTCGGGAGTCGGGTCGGGTTGGAAGTCGGTCGGGTTAAATTTCGGGTCGGGTTGGAATTCGGGTCGGGTTCGGGTTGAGTCGGGTTTGCCTGTATTCGGATCACTTCGGGTTTCGGGTCGACATCGGTCAGGCTCGGTTTCGGGTTCGGGTTATGCATAACGCCAAATTTTCGGGTTTGGTCGGGTTTTGGGTCGAGTGAGTCGGTCGGGTTTCTCGGGTCGGATCAGGAATTGCCAGCTATGATGAGATTGATGGAGGGTTTAAATATGAACTGAGATTGATTTAGGGCGGGGTTACGTGTTGGATTGGAAGGAGGTGGGTGCAGGAAAGAGGGAGATGGATGGATGAAGGCGGCAAAAAATGGCATCGGCAGCCATGGGTGGGAACTGGGAACTGAGAAATCAGTGACATCAGGATAACATGATTTGGCATATTACGTTGAAGCTCTAGATATGCATTGAGATGGTTTGATTTTCCAAATATCATGATATTTTCTTCTTGATATATCTCTCTTTACATGCTTTTAAATTTTAAGGTGTGTGTTTGGAAAATTGTCTTCGAACCCAGAACAAACCGAGATTGTTGTCCTTGTATTAGAAAAAATTGTTTGAAATATGTTTTAGATAGTACTAGCTAGAGTGTTCGTCTCTCGTCTTCCTGAGGTAATGGGAGTAAGTGCTCTTCCCACCACACTGATGTTGTCGAAAAAGTTCTCGAATATGGTTTTAGGGTTTCTAGATTTAGAGTATTGATTCAGTCATTTGAATTGGAATTGGTTAGGAATACATTTACGAAGATGACCTTGAGAATTTGTTATTTGAATTGGTTCAGTCATTTGAATTGGAATTGGTCGGGAATACATTTACCTTAAGAGTTGTTAAATTCGGATATGGTTTTAGGGTTTTTGGATTTAGAGTATTGATTCAGTCATTTAGAGTATTGGTTCGTCTCTCGTCTTCCTGAGGTTGGGATTTTCTGGTTCTTAATTCTTAACAACTCTTAAGGTATTTTGGCTTCGAGGTTACGTGATTCTTTTTAGGTATGTATTTGAAAAATAGTTTAGATTATGTTTTACAATAGATTGTAATAAATGAAAAGTTTTCATGTCTTGTGGGAGTGAAAGTTTTTTCTGGTCACTTGATGTTGCCTAAAAAGTTATTGAATATGGTTCTAGAGCGTGGCTTCTGGATTTGATTCAATCGTTTGAGATGCAGTTGGTCGGAGTAAATCTACAAAACTGGCCTCAATAATTAGTTAAAAAAAAATTCAGGTGATTTGGCTTGAGATTATATGGTCCTCTAGATCTTCTATGAAGATGAAATGGATGTTAGATTCCTCCATGCCTTCCCATATGTGACGTGTTCAATGTGTTTGGCGATTTGACACTGTTCACCAAACTTCAAAAAGTACTGTTAATTGGGTAATGAGTGACGTTATCAGATGCTTATTTTAGCATGTTTCAGTAGGGTTAGCTTGAGATTTTTTATTGTACAAATTTCATGATTTTGTCGTGTCTCTATTTACATCTGTTTTTTTATAGTAACTTTTTTAAGATGCACATGTTCGAAATAACGTTTTAAGTTTTAGTTTATAGAAGCTATAACTTCCTTTCGCTTCTCTCATTTATTTATCAGAGCTGGTATTTCCCCTCTCTTGTTTCCTTGAGATATTGAGAGGTATAAGTCTTTCTAGCCACTTATGTCGAGTCTCATGCAACTCGATCAATTTCTCATTTACTTGATTGTATTTTAAAGTGAAAGATTCGACGACAGGTCATGGATAGTTTTTCTACCTCCTTTCCACCTATAGTACTGTGTTCAGTGTTCATTTCATTGAGTTTAGGAGAGTAGGATATCACACAATCAAAGATAAATCATAAGATAAATCATACATAAAACATTTAAATCAAGCGCTTATACATGAAGAATCTCAAATAATTGATAAGATTTATTAAATCTGAAATGAGTTTTTTTAAGAGTAAACTGTACTTGCTTAAAACCACCTCTTATATAGATAATAACTGAGAACCACCCATAAAAACATGTTTGTTAGCAATTAACCACCCTTGCTAGATTTCCATCATAATTCTGTTATTAATGTGAAGTTAAATAGGGGATATTTTGTCTCAATCGCATGTGAGGAGTGCCTCATTATCCGTGCTGCCCCTTTGGAGGCGATTTGTGCAAATTCTGTGGGTTCTCCCCGGTGGCGGCCAAAGCTTGGCTGTTTCCAACCACCTCCTGCTAAGCAATGGCAAAAGGGTAGAAAGGGTGAGCTTCATTCTAGGTTGGATGTTGAGGCCAATAAGTAGCTTGAACGTGAGTACATTGTGTTCGAATATCTTCAGGTCGGGTGCGAAGGAGGGTTCACCGTCAGATCTGGGCGATTCCAGTGATGGCAAGGTGGTTCACCTCTTGTTAAGCAATGGCGAGGTTGGATGTTATATATATAATGTAATGAGCAAGTAAGACTGCGTAATACTTGGAAAAAAAAAACTCAACTCGATCTTGTTTATTTACTAAAGAAGCTGAGTATGAGATCAAGTTCAAATATAAGTTCGACTTGAGCTCAACTCGAGCATCTAAACGAACTAAATATAATCATGGACTAGACTCGTTTGACTCAAATAACAATCCTAGACAATAACTTGTTGTCTGTTAACCTATAATGTATAACAAAATATAAAAAATTTAAATTTGCGTAAATTCTTATCTAATTGTTGAAATGATTAGTATATATAACCTCTTGTTTCGAAGCTCTGGATATGAATTATAGTATGTGAATGTTTTTTTAAGTAAAAACTAGTACAATTCCCGCGCCATGGCGCGATTTTTTAAAACTAGAATATTAATAATATATGTAAATATATATAATAAAATACTAATAAAAGTTAAGATAAAAAAAACTTTACCATAAATGTATCTTATAATTCTGAAATAATTTTTTTTTATATCTCGTCTAAAGTATAATACATAAATGTAGATATTTTAAATCACCCAGTAATAATAATATCAATATCATTGTAAATTTTTTAGAAATTTTGAAATCCGAATCATGCATTTAAATGTGATGTGTCACAACTAATAATTATATTCAATGTTTTGAATTAAGATCAATAGTTAGTACATAAATGTGAGTTAAGCCTAATGGTTATATTAGATTGAATTCAATGTTTTGAATTAAGCCAATTGTTAGTAAATATGTTAGGAATAAAAGAGAATGGAAGACTAAAAAAAATTAATGGAAAAAAAGAGAAAAGAAGAAATAAAAAAATCAAGGAAAAAAACATAATTAGTCAATATTACTAAAACTCCTCTAACATTGACACGTAAGCAAAGTTTTCTAAGTTAAGTTTATATATAGATATAGATATCAAAGCATTATATAGTCTATTGAAATAAAATTAAAGTGATTAATGTACCTTCAAATGAAAGAGGAGCATGTGACCACAGGCCGGCAGCCCTTGGCTCTACCGTTATGAGTTACCCCTTGCTAGGGCTGTTATTCGAGTCGAACGAGCCGAGTATTACTTGTTCATATTTAGTTCATTTAGAATATGAACGAGCTCGAGCCGAGCCTAAATATTGACTCGAGCTTAAAAATGTGCTCATATTCGGCTCGTTTAGGAAATGAGCGAGCTCGAGCCGAGCTTTTTTCGAGCTTTAGGTAATTCTACTTGTTCATTATACAATAACTTTAAGAAAATTTTAGAAATTTCATAAAATTCGAGCTATTCGGGTTTAATTCGAACGAGCCGAGCTTTGGAACGAGCTTAAAAATGTGCTCATACTCGGCTTGTTTAGAAAATGAACGAGCTCGAGTCGAGTTTTATATAAACCGAACCCGAGCCGATCACGAGTAGATTGTCTCACATAACACCCCTACCCCTTGCTTTGAAGATGGGTTATCAATCTATAATGATTAAGATGATCCTTCTCTTATATTTGGCATTTTATGCTTTTGATCCTAATCTCTACCCATAAGTATCACAAAAAATGGCAACTCACTGAACCATCAAACTACTTTTTATATATATATATAATATAAAAACTTTAGCACGAAAGTATCACAATTTTACAACCTTATAATCTAAACCCAACTCGATCAGCCAACTTAATATCCTTACGGTCGATCTCAAATACATTCGGATCGAACCACATACTAATACTACTGACATACGAAACCAAAAACGGTAAATTCATAAGAAACTATTTTCACACTATCTGAAAACTCAGATATTCTAAATCCTGCATCGTGGCCGCAGCTTCTCCGGCCGAAATCAACAGCCCGGCCAGTCCACCGCAACAGCTGCCCTGGCTTGCTGTTACTCCCTCCCTCGCTGCTTCCCCTTCCTCGCGCTCGGAGCCGTTGGAAGACTCTGGACGCGAGCTCCTCGGTTCCACCAGGATCTTCTTCCTCATCACCTCCGGCAACCTCAGCCTGAACCGATCCCAATTCTCCGCGGCATTTGCCTCCAGATCGCCGCTCCGGTCCGATCCGCCGACGTCTCCGTTGGATCTGCTTGGCGGAGCTGTCAATTCGACGCCGCCGACGACCGGCAAAAGTACGCAACGGCAGACGGGGCAGGTGGAGTGGCCGGTGAGCCAGCCGTCGATGCAGTTGGAGTGGAAGGCGTGGTGGCACTTCGGGAGCAGCCGGAGTGTCGCCTCGTCTGTGAATTCGGCAAGGCAGACGGCGCACTCCGGCGCTCTTTCGCCTATGTTCAGATTCTTCACTTCAACGAAACCGAACGTCGGGAGCGATTCGATCTCCGATCTGGACAGTCCTTCACGGCGACGGCCTTCCTGCGAGGCGGAGAAGGGAGCGGATCCGCTGAAGAGACAGCCCTGGTAGTAGGCGAACAGGCAGCAAAGAAAGACGGACACGAAGTAAAAGACGCCGATGATTATAAACGCTCGCTTTACCTCCAAGTCGTCAAAACCGCGGTAACCATCACCGTCGGCGGCGGAGAAAGGTACGGCCTGGAGGAGGAGGAGGAAGGAAAAGAGTACCGAGAGAGGAGTGATCCCCTGCGACGAGGTGTAGCGGAAGCCTTCAGGAAGGCCGTTGGATTTGCGAGCAACACGACAGGTCTTCATCGACGGCCCTGGCTTGATTGATTCAGCACTAAACGAAGGTGTTTGAAATTGGATGGAAGGAGAAGATCGATCGGATGGATGAATGATGATGAGATTGATGGAGGCTTTAAATATGAATTGAGATTGATTTAGGGCGGGGTTACGTGTTGCATTGGAAGGAGGTGGGTGCAGGAAAGAGGGGGATGGATGGATGAAGGTGGCAAAAAATGGTTTTGGCAGCCATGGGTGGGAACTGTGATAACTGAGAAATTAATTAGTGACATCAGGATACTTGATTTGGCATATTGTTGAAGCTCGAGGTTGAGATGCTTTGATTTTCCAAAGATCATAATTTTTTTTCATTTTATATTGTAATTTAATTTTTTCTGCTTCGAGCAGAAAAAATTGAGATTGTTGGTTGTTGTTATATTTGAAAAATTGTTTAAAATATATTTTAGATAGTAGTAGAGTTTTCGTTTCTCGTCTTCATGAAGTGATGGGACTATGGGAGTGAAAGATTTATCCATTGCATTGATGGTTGATGCTGTTGAAAAAGTTCTCGGATATGCATGGTTTTAGGGTTTCTGGATTTAAAGTGTTGATTCAATTATTTGAGTTGGAATTGGTCGATCGTGAATACATCTACAAAGTTAACCTCGAGAATTTATTATTTTAATAGATGTTGGAATTTTCTGATTCTTCTTAAGAAATTTTTAGGTATTTTGGCCAGCTTCGAGATTACATGGTCATTTTTAGGTATGTGTTTGAAATATCGTTTAGATTGTGTTTTACAATATATTGTAATAAATGATTAATTTCTGTTTCTTGTGTTCTTATGCTGATGGGAGTGAAAGATTTTTCTGGTCACTTGATGTTGTCTAAAAAGTTCTTGGATACGATTCTAGGGTTTCTGGATTTAGAGTTTTGAATTTTGATTCCAACATTTGAGCTTCAATTAGTTAGAGTAAATTTACAAAACTGACCTTAACAATTGGTTAAAATCTTTTTAGGTAATTTGGCTTGAGATTATATGGTCTTCCATGTCTTCTCGGAAGATGAAATGGATGTTTGATTCCTCTGTGCCTTGCCAAATGCGACATGTTCAGTGTTTTTTAGTGATTTAACATTGCTCAACAACCTTCAAAAAGTATTGTTAATTGGGAGATGAGTGACGTTATCAGATACTTATTTTGGCATGTTGTTGTAGGGTTATTTGAGATTGTTGATTGTACAAATTTCATGATTTTGTTTGCGTCTCTGCACATCTGGTGTTTTTTATCTAGTAATTTTTTTATGACACACATGTTCGAAATAACGTTTTTAAGTTTTAGCTTATGGAAGTTATTACTTCCTTTCGCTTGTCTACTTAGCAATTGAAGCTAGAATTTCCTCTCTCTTGTCTCCTTGAGATGTTGAGAGGTATAAGTCTTTCTAGCCATTGTTGAGCCGCATGCAGCTCAATTTCTCAGATACTTAATTGTATTTTAAAGTGAAGGATTCCGCGACAGCAGGGCCGGACCTGAGATTTATAAGGCCTGAGACGAGATTTCAAAATTATGCCCCTCTACTATAGTAATAGCTGAGCCTCCTCGTCAATCACTACCCTAGCAAAAATCTCAAACTTTTACAATTTACAGTGTAATAAATAACAACCATAAAGTCTGTCAACTACACCATGAACCCTTCCATTTAAAACTCCCCAAATTCGTTCTCATTTAACACCATCCTCGAATTCTCTCAAATTCAAAAATCAAATAGAAATCTCATCACAAATTAAATAAGGATTGTAAATCACAATCTCAAATTCCCAAACACAAAGGCAGAAATCGACAAACTCTAACTCTCAAATCCACCAGGAGACTCCGAGAGAGAGGGATATCGCGAGTGCGGGAGGGAGAGAGAGAGAGAGAGAGAGAGAGAGAGAGAGAGAGAGAGAGAGAGAGAGAGAGAGAGAGGCGGAAGTTGCCAGAATAGGTGGACAGCGGGAGGTCGGGTCGGGACCAGATGGACTCAGACGAATGATTTCTTGTCATCCTCACCAACAAGGCTCCATAGAAAGGATCCGAATGCGAGAATGAACAAGATGAAAGTCAGATCCCTAACCCAAGAAGCGGGGGTGTTTGGAGTTGTTGAACCAAGGCTTGTCGTCGTTCACTGGGGCTCGGTCGTCAGCTTTTGAATTCACTCGTTTCTTTGATAGATTCAAACTCGGCTTTTCTGCACTCGATTTCAAAAAAAAAGGCGGGATTCTAGGCATTATATAGCCTGGATCTGTATGAGAAAGGGCTCAGAAGAGGATTAACTGAAAAATTGAAGATTTTTGGCAAAAAGATTAGGGTTCAGAAGAGGTGTGAAAGGGAGATTAGGGACGCGTGAAAGAAATGCTTTAGTTGTATCATCAGGCCCACAATCGGAAGTGGACCTGAGCAACAGGTTATGGATAGTCTTTCTACATTCCTTTCCACCTGCAATGATGTGTTCAATGCCCGTTTCACTAAGTTTTTAGGAGAGTAGGATATCACACAATCAGGTAAAAAACCATACAAAATATTTTTAAATCGTCTATACATAGATAATTTCAATTAATTAATAAGGTGTATTTAACCTGAAATCAGTTTTTTTTTTTTAATATGACTTATACAATGCATACATCATGAGCCCACTATGGCCACATCTAGGTCTTTAAGGCTTTTGGGCGATAGCCTTAAGATTTGATTGAGAAATCAATAGGTAATTATCCGAAGAAAATCGCAACTGAGTCACCCGATCAACCACCCTAATGATCTAAACACGTGAGTACATGAGGTTGAGGCAAAAGTCTAAAGAAGCATATGTGCGTTGATGATCACTATCTCAATCTCACAAGGATTCTTGAAATCCTGTTAATGGAATTGATAATGACAAGGTTGTCCCATTCCACCTTGATTCCGGATTGTCTCACCCTTTGAGTAGTTTTCAATCCAAGATGAAGGTCATTCACTTTTGCCATATGCATCAAGTGGGAGTCACACAATTGGACCTGGACAAACGAGGGCTGACTTGCTCAGCTTGTCCCACCCGCTCGAAAAAATGAACAAGTTTGGAAAAGGCTTAGCAGGCTGGCCTGTTAAGACTGGTCCGCACTCGCAATGGATATGAGATTGGGAAACTAAATATATCTATTACATTGATGGCTGATGGGAGTGATGGGAGTGAAAGCTCTATCCACTATAGTGATGGGAGTGATGGGAAAGTTATCGAATATGCATGGTTCTAGGGTTTATGGATTTAAAGTGTTGATTCAATCATTTGAGTTGGTATTGATCGATCGTGAATACATCTACAAAGTTAACCTCGAGAATTTATTATTTTAATAGATGTTTGGATTTTCTGATTCTTCTTAAAAACTTTTTTGGTATTTTGGCCGGCTTTGAAATTACATGGTCCTTTTTAGGTATGTGGTTGAAACATCGTTTAAATTGTGTTTTACAATATATTGTAATAAATGAAAAAATTTCGTTTCTTGTGTTCTTATGCTGATGGGAGTGAAAGATTTTTCTGGTCACTTGATGTTGCCTAAAAAGTTCTTGGATACGATTCTAGGGCTTCTGGATTTAGAGTTTTGAATCCAACATTTTAGATGCTTTGATTTTCCAAAGATCATAATTTTTTTTCTTTTTATATTGTAATTTAATTTTTTCTGCTTCGAGTAGAGAAAATTGAGATTGTTGTTGTTATATTTGAAAAATTGTTTAAAATATGTTTTAGATGGTAGTAGAGTTTTCGTTTCTCGTCTTCATGAAGTGATGAGAGTGAAATATTCTATGCACTGCATTGATGGCTGATGTTGTTGAAAAAGTTCTCGGATATGCATGGTTTTAGGGTTTCTAGATTTAAAGTGTTGATTCAATTATTTTAGTTGGAATTGATCGATCGTGAGATCCAGATCCTCTTCTTATAACCTCTTCCTAATATTTGCCTAATACTTCAATCTTAACCGTTTAAGAAAATTAATGATCAGGATTTTATTATATCCAAATTAAACTCATTAATTTCAATTAAATAACCCTATCTCATCCCTTTCCTCATTCTTCGATCGATCAAGTTTCTCTTAGACTACCACAATTGTTCCGTCATCCAACTCAACGTCTTTAATTAGTTGCCTTCGTCATGGCATTGTGATTGACAATCCCTTTTCTTCGATCGTCTTAGAAACTTCTCCTAATCGTACTCATGTACTCTTGGATCTGATCGATCACTGTCAACTTGGTGTCATCTGCTTCCAAACAAGTTCGATCTGATATTTTTGTACAAAATAGAAATAAAAAATTTCGATCAAATTTCCAGTCCATTAATTTGTTAAAATGGTATTGTGTCATTTGGAATTGGGGTTTATGAGAATCAGTGAATCATCGATCGGAATCAGCCGGAAGAAGATGGGGATGGTGCGCCCCCAGAATATTGGCGACCGACAACAGTGATGACGTTCGGCAACGACGTTGTTGATGGACATTGGCGACGGACCACCAGTGTTGGACTCGCTCTCTCTTCTCTATCCCGACCTTTCCTTTGTGAAATCGCTCCTTGAATCGAACGAAAGTACTGAGAGAGGAATACGTACAGTTTTGGGATTAATTATTTTAATTCTTAATTAATTTCAAAAGATTTAATCTTAACCATTGATTTAATTCAATGGTTTAGATCACTCTATTAGGAAAATATTAGGAAGGATCTCATTAGGAGAGGATCCTATTCCTCGATCGTGAGTACATCTATAAAGTTAACCTCGAGAATTTATTATTTTAATAGATGTTGGGATTTTCTTATTCTTCTTAAGAAATTTTTAGGTATTTTGGCCGGCTTTGAGATTACATGGTCATTTTTAGGTATGTGCTTGAAACATCGTTTAAATTGTGTTTTACGATATATTGTAATAAATGGAAATAATTCGTTTCTTGTGTTCTTATGCTGATGGGAGTGAAAGATTTTCTGGTCACTTGATGCTGCCTAAAAAGTTCTTGGATACGATTCTAGGGCTTCTGGATTTAGAGTTTGGATTCCAACATTTGAGTTGCAATTGGTCGGAGTAAATTTACAAAACTGACCTTAACAATTGATTAAAATCTCTTTAGGTAATTTGGCTTGAGATTATATGGTCTTCCAGGTCTTCTCGGAAGATGAAATGGATGTTAGATTCCTCCGCGCCTTTCCATATGCGACATGTTCAATGTTTTTTAGTGATTTGACACTGCTCAACAACCTTCAAAAAGTACAGTTAATTGGGAAATGAGTGACGTTTTCAGATACTTATTTTGGCATGTTGTTGTAGGGTTTGCTTGAGATTGTTGATTGTACAAATTTCATGATTTTGTTTGCGTCTCTGCACATCTGTTGTTTTTTATTTAGTAATTTTTTTATGACGCACATGTTCGAAATAACGTTTTAAGTTTTAGTTTATGGAAGCTATTACTTTCTTTCGCTTGTCTACTTAGCTATTGAATCTAGAATTTCCTCTCTCTTGTCTCTTTGAAATGTCGAGAGGTATAAGTCTTTCTAGCCATTGTCGAGTCGTATGCAACTCAATTTCTCAGATACTTGATTGTATAGTGAAGGATTCAGCGACAGCAGGACCGGGCCTGAGATTTGTAAGGCCGGTCCGAGGCGAGATTTCAAAATTAGGCCCCTCTACTACCCTAGCAAAAATCTCAAACCTTTACAATTTACAGTACATGTAACAAATAACAACCACAAAGTTTGTCAAGTACACCATGAACCCTTCCATTTCAAAATAAAATTCATTCTCATTTAACACCGTCCTCGAATTCTCTCAAATTCAAAAATCAAGCAGAAATTATCTCATCACAAATCAAATAAGGATTGTAAATCACAATCTCAAATTCCCAAACACAAAGGCACAAACCGAAAAACCCTAACTCTTAAATCCACCAGGAGACTCCGAGAGAGAAGGATACCATGAGTGCGAGAGAGAGAGAAAGATAGAGAAAGCAATCGGCGGAGGTCGCTAGAATAGGTGGCCAGCGGCAGGTCGGGTCGGGACCAGATGGACTCAGACGGACGATTTCTGGCCATCCTCACCAACAAGGCTCCATAGAAAGGATCCGAATGCGAGGATGAAAAAGATGAAAGTCAGATCACCAACCCGAGAAGCAGGGGTGTTTGGAGTTGTCAAACCAAGGCTTGTCGCCATTCACCGGGGCTCGATCGTCAGCTTTTGAATTCACTCGTTTCTCTAATAGATTCAAATTCGGCCTTTCTGCACTCGATTCGAAAAACAAGGGGGATTCTAGGCATTATATGGCCTGGATTTGAACGAGAAAGGGCTCAGAAGAGGATTAACTGGAAAATTTTAAGATTTTTGGCAAAAAGATTAGGCTTCAGAAGAGGTGTGAAATGGAGATTAGGGACGCGTGAAATAAACGTTTTAGTTGTATCATCGGTTTTTTTTAATATATATATACATATATGGGCATTGAGCCCACAATCGGAAGTGGGCCTGAGCGACAGGTCATGGATAGTCTTTCTACCTTCCTTTCCACCTGTAATGATGTGTTCAATGTTTTTTTTTTTTTGAAACGGAAATAATTTGGCTATAAGGGTAAACCTTATAAGCCAAGAACATCAATACGGATGTAATTGCGAAGCGCCGAGTCGTCAGGTGTCGATGAGCCCGAGAACACAAAGTCAAGATGTGATAAGCGGTCCGCAACTCTATTTGCTTCTCGATATACATGACGAATCTCAGTGGAGAGAAAGTTGCTTAAGGAGACTAGACTGTCAGAGACAATCATCTCAGAATCTCCAGGAGGCAGTTCAACCCTTAAGGTTGTTAATGATGGTGATGTTGTCACCTTCTATTATAAGTTTTGTTATGTTTTGCTGTCGTGCAACGTTAATGCCATTCCAAAGACCAAGACCCTCTGCTGCAGAGATAGAGGGGAAGGGCCAGCACCGCAGTAAACTGGATGTCCTGTGTGGTTCCTAATAATGAACCCATAAGCGCCTTTAGAAGAAGCAGAAAAGGCACCGTCGAAGTTGAGTTTGCGGGACCCCGGTTGGGAGGGTGCCATTTTGAACTGGTTCTTCTTTTTGCCTTTGTATTCTGATTATTTGTGGTTTTCTAGTGAGGTCGACCCTGTTCTTGAGTTACATCATTAGTTTGTTAGGAGACATTCCATAATAAGATTTGGTCTTATATGAACGAGACAATTCATCGCACATCAGGAATGTTGCCGCCAAATAGTGTTTTGTTCCTGAAGTACCAGATACTCCACCAGGTGAAAACTAATTTGGTGAACCGCTGAGTTCCACTATTTTCCTTTATGTTTTGATAGTCTCATTTATTGTCGCTCCTTGAAGGAAGCAGTTGTTTATGATTAATACTAGTGATGGGTCTATGGAAGAGATTGTACGTCTCACATGCGATAGGGCAATTCCATAATAAATGTGATAGGTCTTCATAATTGGAGTCACAAATTGGGCATGTTGTTGGTATCCCGAAGCCGTGAGAGGCGAGTTTGACCGAAGTTGGGACACCATCTTTTGTGATTTTTCATAGCAGACTTTTTACTTTTGGTTGTATATCTAATTTCCATATCCAATTCATGTCGGATTTTTGGTGGTTCTTGAAGTGGTTGATCATTTCGATTGCCGAGTGTGTGGAAAACCAGCCATTTTTGCTCCATTTCCAGTACAGTCTATCTGTGTGTATATTTTTTGGGATTGGAATATGTGCTATCGTTTTTGTTACTTCATCTGGTAGTATATTTTGGTACACAATTTTTAGTTTTTCTAGATCTCAGGTCTTATCTGCCGATATAAAGTGTTGGACTGTGACGGTAGTGTCAATCAATTTGATTATCAGTGGGGATATAATCGGTCAAAGGCTTATTGTATACCAAACCAGCGATCAAACTAGAAGTTGATGTTGTTGCCATTTCTAATTGACCAGCGTAGACCCTCCTTGAAGAGCGGAATTAGCTTGGTAAGCTGAGCCCATTGCCAAGACGAATCACCCTTTTTATGATAATGTAGTTTATCATGGTTTTTAAGGTACTTTTCTGTCACAATGGTGACCCATGGGTTTTGCGGTTCTGCTAGGATTTTCCATAGTAATTTTAATTGGAGTGCTTTGTTCATTTCTTCTGAGTTTCGTAGACCAAGCCCCCCATGTGATTTAGCCTTGGAGATCTCAAACCAGCTAATGAGCGATTTGTGATGCGGACCCTTGTTCCATAAAAAAAATCCGGTTTATCTTGTCTAGCTCTGCATGTATTGCTTTTGGTAATAGGAAACATTGCATTAAATGCAGTGGTTTGGCAGAGAGTGTGGTTTTTATCAGAGTGCAGCGTCTAGATTACAACAGGCAGTCAACCTTCTATTTGTGTAACTGTGATTTTGTTGTGGATAGTAAATCCTGAAAGGTCTTCTTGGTTGCCCTACCACATATAATGGGGCAACCCAGATAAGGTCCCGTTCAATGTTTGTTTCACTAAGTTTTTAGGAGAGTAGGATATCACACAATCAGGTAAAAAAAGTATACAAAAAAACTTTTAAATCGTCTATACATAGATAATTTCAAATAATTAATAAGGTGTATTAAATCTGAAATCAGTTTTTTTTTTTCGTTTCGGATATATGCACCGCAAATCCTCACCTTAATTACGACGTGCAAGGTGGATAGATCCCAAAGCGTGCCTACGTGCATGCACGTAATCTTTTTTTAAAAAAAACGTGTATGCACGTCGTATTTAACGTGCAGTCTTGCACGTCGTTAATGACATGCATACACGTTTTTTCAAAATCGAAAAACGTGTGCCGTCGTCCTCACTTTCCCCAAACCAGAACACGAGAGAGAGAGAGAGAGAGAGAGAGAGAGAGAGAGAGAGAGAGAGAGAGAGAGAGAGAGAGAGAGAGAGAGAGAGAGAGAGAGAGAGAGAGAGAGAGCCGGAGATGGAGACGGAAGTGGTGGTGCCGACACAGGATGTGGCGGCCATGGCAGACACGGAGATGGAGACGGTGGCGGCGCCGGCAGTAGAGGGTGATTGTGGTGGTGGGCCGGTGGCGGAGATAGAGAAGGTGGAGGGCGGTGGTGGTGGTGGTGGAGCGGTGGCGGTGGTGGTGGAGGAGGCGCAGACGGAGGTGGTGGAGGAGGCGCCGGTGGCGGAGGCGATGGAGGTGGCGGCCGGCGATCAGCCGGAGGTGGTGGTGCCGGCGTCGGTGCCGGAGGTGGTGACGCAGCCTCTATTACCGCCGTGGAAGCGGCATAATATGTAGGTGTCTCCTGTCCCGACCCCACCGGTATGTTATTTGGATTATTTATTTTATTTGATAGTAATAGTTTTATAGTTTTATAATATAGTTTGATAGATTATAATTATATAGTTGATATTTTTTATGATTTGTTATATATGTTTATAATTTTATAGTTATAATATATAGTTTTATAATGTAGTTATATAGTTTAGATTATTGTTTTATAATATAGTTTTTAATATCGTTTGTATAATATAGTTTAAATATTTGTTTTATGTTTATAGTTTTAAATACATAAAAATACATTACTTGTATGTTTATAGTTTCAAATATAGTTTGTACAATATATACAAACTACGTTAAAATACATTAAAATAAATTCAAATACAGTAAAAATACATTAAAAGATATTTTAAAACATTAAAATATATTTAAACACATTATCGAAAAGACATTCAAAGACATTAAAAACATTAAAAGTGATTAAAAGACATTAAAATATATTAAAAGATATTAAAAGACATTAAAAGACATCAAAAGACATTAGAAGACATTACAATACATTGAAAGTCATTAAAATACATTAAAAGACATTACAAGATATTAAAAGCCATTAAAATCCATTACAAGACAGTAAAAGCCATTAAAAGACATTAAAAATCATTACAAGACATTCGAAGACATTAAAATAAATTCAAAGCCATTAAAAGACATTATAACACATTGAAAATACACTAACAGCCAACTGCATCAAATGAATTAGCATAAGTAATAAAGAAAGTAACATATTCTTAAACATTTTATAATAACAGTCAGAGAGGCTCTTGAGGACTGATGGTACCCTACGGCCGGTTAGGGTCGGCGACCGGGAAGCGGTCAGTCAGCTTATGGTAGAGGGTGGGGGAGAGGATATGGTCGAGGGAGGAGCAGAGGGGGAGACGGTACTTGATGTTAGAGAGGATGAGACACATGCAGTAGATGATCTAATGATGTCTACAGAGGGCCACCAGCAGACCATGGGACCCCCCCCCCCCCCCCCCGTGCGACGAGGATGACATCTTCTGGCAGGGTCTGCCTGATTGGCGCGGCCTTGGGCCGCTTGGCGATCCGACGGATGGGCAGCAGCCTTCGTTGTCGTCCGCTGATGTACTCAGCAGCTGCGTCACTGAGGTAGTTGTGGGTCGAAGGGCCCACGGGGGTAGATCGCCTGCTCGGTTGCCCCACACCATCCACGAGGCATCTACTTCCGGCGTCTACGGGGCTTCTACTTCCGCCACCCACGATGCTGAGGCTTCGACCTCCGGCACACCCCCGCCGATTTCGTTGGCGGCTGTAGATGACACCATCCATGACGTCGTAGAGGGGGTGGACGACGGGCAGGATAGGTAGGAGGAGAGGCATGGGGCAGAAGGAGCAAGCTGAGGGGCAGGAGGGGGCAGAGAGGGTGGAGGAGCCGGTACCTATCTCTGCGCAGGTTGACCCATACTTGCCTCCGGGCGATCTGCGCGCTGGACGCCGTAAACCAAAACATTCCTCCGGCACCTATCCAAAAAGTTGTGGCAGGATGTCGTAAACCAAAACATTCATCCGGAATGCACGGACCGACATTGGAGGGCTTGTTACGGGATCCCTTGTGTCCATGAGATTCGGGCGTACGTCAGTTTTGCTACTCCGATACCCGCTGAGGACATCCACCCGTTCTGGATGGATTTGTCATGGACTGACATCGACGACACCCCACTGCCGTATGAGCTGTCATCTTCATACACGGCTTCCAACAATGTATGCGACGATGAGCTCCACCCACCCTCATCTGCAAGCGTCCGATCGAAAGGGAGGCCTCGGGGGTCGAGGAATGCCTGCAGAACCAACCCGTTGCCATTCGAGGAGTTCAGGGCAAATTTTGAGAGAGAAGAAGCACGTGCTGCTCGACATGCTGCTCGACATCGTCCACAAGCGACCTCAGCTCGACGTGGACGTGATGCTGTGTTCGGAGGGTTCAACTGGGGTCGAAACAACGTTGATCCCTTCATGCTCGGACATATTGAGGGTGTGAGGGACACTATTGGAGATGGTCATTGTGCCTATCGTGCTTTGGCGTCATTGACATCACCGATCGGCGAGTCTGCATTCCCGGAACTGAAAACGTTATTATGCAATCACTTGGAGGATCACGCCGATCTCTACACCGGTTGTTATATGGGAGGGTACTCATTCCAGCAGTTCGTCGACAACCAGGGATGGGCGGGACCTGTGCATGGTGATAGGAGACGTTGGATAGAGCTTCTCATCATGGGTTTAGTATTTGCAACGGTATATCAGATTCCCCTCGTCGTCCTAGCTTGGCATCATCCGTTCACATGTCTCCCCATATCCTCGACGACACCTGGTAACAACCCTCAATCAGCAACCCTTGGTTTAGCCTGCATCGGAAACCAAGACCATTTTGCCGCGGTACGACTCCAAACGTCTTATATTAACTATTCTTACTTTTCATCTATATGTCGATACTCTAACTCTAATTTTCCGTTCTCATAGGTCTGGTTGCGTCCTAATGCTCCTATTCCGCCGCTTGCGCCAAAATGGGTCGCACATCATCATCCGAGCGTCGAACGATGGGATGCTTCTTTTCAAGCTCGGTTTGACAGATTTCGAGCCTTACGTGTCGAGTATGGTCGCCCTTTACACTTTGCCTAGATTTTATTCCACCAGTCTATTACAATTATGGATGTAAACCTTTTTTTCTGTTCCTTGTAACAGTATTCGCATATTATCCGAATGAAAACCTAAACAATTATTGCTTGCCATTTAATTATCACTTGGCAATTAAACTCACCAATGCTCGGAATGACTTAGACCCTAAATCCTAAACCTCCCCTAACTAAACCCTTCAATTTTTTCCATTAACCCTAAAAAACCCTCGGTAAACCCTAAACTCTAAACCCTAAACCTTCAACCCTAAGTAGGGTTTGCACGTCACTTAAGACGTGCACATGTGCACGTTGTTAACGACGTGCAGTTTTGCACGTTTGTTCGGACGTGCATCCTTGCACGTTGGTAATGACGTGCAGCCCGACGTGCATTTTTTTCCCACACACCACATTTGCACGTTAATTTTGACGTGCATGCACGTTAATTTTAACGTGCATGCACGTTAATTTCGACATGCAAATCCTTAAGTGTCGTTTACAGTATACCTAACAACACCCTTTTTTTTTAATATGACTTTTAAACAATGCATACATCATGAGCCCATTGTGGCCACATCTAGATCTTAAGGATTTTGGGCAAAAGCCTTAAGATTTGATTGAGAAATCAATCGGAGTCACCCAATCAACCACCCTAATGATCTCTCTAAACTCGTGAGTATATGAGGTTGAGGCAAAACTCTAAAGAAGCATAAGTGCGTTGATGATCACTATCTCAATCTCACAAGGATTCTTGAACCGTTAATGGAATTGATAATGACAAGGTTGTCCCATTCCACCTTGTTCTTGAGAGTTTTACCCTTTGAGTAGTTTTCAAGCCAAGATAAAGCTCATTCACCTTTGCCCATATGCATCAAGTCGGAGTCACGCAATTGGACCTGGACAATCGAGGGCTAACTTGCTCAGCTTGTCTCGCCTGCTCGCAAAAATGAACTGCTAAGACTTGCCCGCACTCACAGTGGATATGAGATTGGGAAACTAAATATATCTATTACAAGTCGCTAATTAAACTTATAGTGAGTACCCGCTATTATTTATTAAAATAAATATAAACTATTAAATAAATAATTATATATAATTATCTAAAAATAAAAGAAAAAAAAAACCTAAAGCCTAATCTCCGAATGGTGACTGTCAAAGATAAAGATTGATTGTTTTCTTGGAGTTTGTCCTCACTGTCCACAGGATGATCGGGTCTTTATGTATCGCTGGCCTACGGTTCTGCTTCTGGGTGGGGTTTGGCCTCGGTTGTTGTCTTCGGCCATTGTCTTCGTCCTCATCCAGCTTGGTTTAGGTCTGCTTGGTTTTCTTTTTTTGTAAAGTGTGTTTGCCTGAGTTTGCGTCGTTTTGTATTGTTGTATGTTTTGATTTTTTTAATATATATAACATATAATTTTGTTGTAAAGAATATAGTAGAAAACGCATTAAATGTATGATTTAAATAGCTATTTTAAATATAAAAAAAATAAAGGGGAAAAATTCATAAAATGAAGCAATAGAGATTCAAACTCGAGACCAAATCATTCAAATTCCCACCCCATACCAACTAAGCTAAGCAAACTAATTGATTTATTACTCTTTTAAACTTCTTTTAACCCTTAAATTATCGAAAAAATACCAAAAAAATACTTATTTTTAATTATTTTTTTTACGTTTTCCTCCGACCCGGAGGGCTTGAGCCACCTCATATACCCCCTCCCTCCGCCCATGTATGCATGGTAGACTGCATAACTGTAACTCCAGTTGATTCACGTATTTGGGGGATATATAGTCTTTGTTTTTGGACTTTCTAAGAGGCAATGTGGATTGAATGATGTATAGACGAGGAAGCATAGCTATTTCTTTTTTCAATATAGGAGAGACTGAAGGGGGAGAAATCAACCTGAAATTCATGTACCATCGAGGAAGCATAACAACTTATGAGTTTTGCGGGTACTCACAAGTAGCCCGCTTTCGCAACGCCAAATGGGCCCGGACAAAACTTCTAAACAATATTTTGGGTAAAATCTGTCCCGGTGTCAGTCCCTGCCCACGCCCGTACCCGCATTTGCCGGGTCTAATCCCAATGTCGTTGTGGTCCCGAATCACAAAATCCGCAAAGGCTTTTTTAGAGAAGAACTTCAACCTGCCAAGGATATGAATGCTCCTTTCATTAGCCTTTTCTATCTTAGAGGGAAGATCGTCAATACAAACCGAAGTAGCAACGAGGATAGCTTTGTTAAAAAAAAACACTTCTTTTATCCTTGATTTAGTTAAAATCAGGAGAATCAACATCCTCATCCGTCAGGATGCTGTTAGAGCATCTCCAACAGTTTCTCCAAAATGAAGGAGTAGAAAAAAAAAATAAAGATGATTCCTTAAATTTACAGTATTTTCCAAACTAAGAGCATCCCCATCCATTTCCCTAAAACAATCTCCAAAATAAAGAATTAGAAGTTAAATATTCTGAATATTTTGTGGTTCAATTCTAACATATTCTCCATTATAGAGTTTAGCCTCAAAATATATAGAGTTTTCTTCAAATTTATGAAATAATATCCATTTTTTCTCTTCATTCTCTATTTTGGAAAATGTAATGGGGAAACCATCTCAATATTCTCCAAAAAATCAAGATTGAGAATATGTTGGACTTGCTCTAAATAATTCTCCAAATTTTCAAAATGGATAAGCGGTTGAATTAAAACAAAAAATAATTTAAAAAATATGTATTTTGTTTCTCTATTTTGAGAAAATTTTAGGAAAGTTGTAGAGACCGTCTTAGCAACAAAAAAAAAAAAAAGAAGAAGAAGAAGAAGAAGTTAAAACCAGGGGATGGGATCGATGATGTCAAATGTCAAGAATAGTTGCTTGCTTAGGTGGTGTGAACTTGTACGTGGATCAGGCGACGCCCAAGTCGTGCGTAGGCTCGCTACATTACAGATTTATAGTGCACAAAAAATCACAATAAGTTTACAAATCGTGTCTTCTTTTTGATGAACAATCGTGTCTCCTTTAGGAAGGTTGCTTTATCTAGTGATCCAGCAAACAACATACCTTTCTCTTTTTAGGGATCTCGACGACTCTACCATGAAATCCTCAATTTCGAAGCCGTCGTTTTTTTATAAAATCTTTGGTTTTGAACCGTAGGTTTTGGTGTACGTGGAATAGAACCTTCAAGCTTTAAGGTTCTGTTTGACAATACAAGTAGTTTTTCGGAACTTTTAGTTTTAATATTATGAAATTTTGAATGAGGTAAATATATAAGATTTTAGTTTAATTAACGGTATAGGCGTTCTGAAGGGGTGGATCTCTCGACTCTGGTCTTGTCGTCCACCTCCGTGGCCAAATCCAATCTGTACGGAGCCCAGGAAGTTGATGGTGTGGGCGATCCCAATTGATCCTCTTCCTCGCTCTTCTGTTTCCGGAAGGGGTGTCTGCGAGATCTTGATTTGCGGGGGCACGCTTCTTCTCTTCGGAAGGGTTTGTAATCTCTCTATTCTCTCCTCCCCTCTTTCTTCACAAACTTTTCCTTATAGAAATCCGGGGATTTGGTGCTGGGAAACTCGCACCTCTTCTCATTCTACTCTCAATCTCCTCTACTATAATCTGATTCTCTCTTCTTGTGTCTTGTTGATGGCAACTGCGGGAGTGGTTAAGGGAAAGAAACCTATGGTGGCGGAAGATCCCGCCCCTGAAAAGACTAACACCCGAAAGGGGAAGCCGGAGGGCTTAAAACTCAAGAAAGACGCCAGGGTGTCCATTGATGCCCGGGAGGAGAGCCGAAAGGCAAAAATGGAGAAGAAATTTAAGAGGCTAACAATCCAGTGGGAGAAGCTCATCGCCTTGCAAGAGATAGTTCAGGTGTATATCTCGGCGCCCAATCACTCCTCCTTTTTTACAACAACCATTGGCGAGCCCATGGAAGCCAAGGAAGTGCGAAAGAGAATAAGGTATGTGTGGAAATTATTGACTGGTGGATTTCATCTCATCCCGGTTGCCAGCAACTGGTTTGAGTTGCATTGTGATGTGGCTGAGAACAGAGCCATGAAAATAATGAAAACCTCAATTATGTGTCTTATCTTCCGATTGAGCATGGTTTTTAAAGGAAGTTTTATTATGATCATATATTTTGATGGGATCTCCAAGCTTAAGCTATGTTTAATACTCTTATGGTTAAGCTGCTATGGGGAAAAAACTTGGTTAGGATCTAATGGTAGAAGTTGTAATGGCATTTATTTGGCTTGCTCAGATGGGGTTATTTTATCCCGATGTAATTGCCTTTGGACTATTAGAAATGTATGGAACCATGTTATGCATCTACTACTTCCGCTTAAGTTGATTCTTATTGTTGATTGGAGAATAATATGCTTTCAAATTATTTTTAGTCGTAACCATATAATGATTTGGTTTCTATTTTCATATTGCATTGTCATTATGGACCCTCTTGGTTGGCAGTACATAGGGAAGAGTAGCAGCTATGTCTTTGCTTTCTTTTCTCCAGGTGTTGAGGCTTGGATTGCTAATAAGAAGGGTCTAAAAGCGGATGGGCATGTGCAGCTGGTCACCTACTCCTGGCAGCTCAAGTGCTGGTACATATGTCAATATGATAAATGGGAACAAGAAGTAGAATGTAGAAGAGTAGACTCTTTAAGCACAATCAAATGGGCTACTGACCACTGTAAGTTATTCTTGTTGGTCTTGAATATTTCTAGTATGCAACCCATGGATCATATCCTTCTTTCTATGGGTTCAAAGTCAATTATGAATGCTCCCACTCGTAAATCAAATGGTCTGCTACATTTGCTAATGACAAATAAGGGTATAAGGGCTGTATTTTTCATCAAATACAGAAAGCTTGATGATTCGGGTTTCATATCGGGGATCAGGTTTTTTCTTAACAATGCCTGGTTAATCAGTGATGTCTATGTCTTTGAACAGCCTTGGTATAATTTGGTGATTGATTGTTATGTGATAGGTGTACTAAGTAAGAGGAATGTTAGGGTTTTTTCTGGTAAGTTCAAACAAACTCGAAAGTCATGTAGTTGCAATTATTATGAACGGCGTATAATGGATCATATGTTTCAATTAAAAGCTATTGGTAGATTGCACAAACTTGGCCCCTTGAATGGGCAGTCCAAACTATGTAAGACAAATTGTAGATTTCGAGTGAATAAGAATTGCCAGAGTAAAGCTATCCTAAGTCAACATCGAGGTAGCTGTTTTGGGTGTAACTGTAGAGGAAGCAAATATGTGAACCAAGATAACCCTTTTGGCTTTAGAAATCGAATTTATGCTGGTGTTAGCTGTTTGATTATTTATCAATTGACAGTTACTATCCAATCTAGAAATTGGTTAGTTGACAGTAGGTATGTCTATGGTTTCATTTGGTGGAAAACTGTAATGGATTACTGCTTGACACATATATTAGCTTGGAGGTATGTTTCTCCCTCCCTGATTGACAAGGTGGAAAGACCCATGGGGGTAGAAGATCCTACCCCTAATCTGTCAAAAAACCATGAAAAGCCAACTATGCCGAGAGGCATTTGGATTACTGAGGATCATTATGGCTCCTTGGATGGTGAAAACTCTGAGATGAGAAAGACAGCCGGAAAAATGACCAAGAAAATTAGAATTCCTTACCTCTGTGACTACCCAATGATTTACTCGGCAACTGCTGGTATTAAATTAATGGTGACACAAAAATTAGGCAGCTGCAGTTTTAGAGTAATTTCTAAGCCGATTACGAAGCAAATAAGGCCTTTTTCTTGTGCAAATTTCTTGTGTGTTGTGTTGTTGCCTAGACTTCTCTTAAATCTGATGTTGGTTTGTGGGAAAGTAGTTGATCATCTGCTTTGTTGTATGTCTAGGTCTAAGTTTAATTTATGTAGTATTTTGGGAAACTTCTTGCTAGAATTCGGATGAAATGTCAGTTTGTATTGCATGCTATGGACTGTGCTAATAAACTATCTCATGTTTTATGAATGCAAGGAGAAGTTGTATTATGAATACTTCCCAATTCTTTATTGTGATAAACGAATCAATGACATAAAATGGGTTCAATTTGTCTTTCTTTGCATAAAGATGTCAAGAAATTATGTTTGCAAATTAAAGTTTGTAAAGAGAGCTAATGTTTGTGCAGAAGATATAGAACTCCATACTAAGTACTGGTCAGCTGATGCTAGGGTGATTAAGCACTTAGGAGTTATCAAAACGGAGAACATGTTTTTGCTATCAGAATCTCCACACCCTCGGGCTCTGATAGACCGGGTAGTTATAAAATGAAAGCATGCTTTTGGAATATTAGAGGTCTAGGAAGGGGAGATATATGGTCAGATCTCAAAGCAATGCGAATGAATGAGCATATAACTTTGATGGCAATCGCAGAAACCCGAACGAACAAAATTCCCCTGGATAAAACGTGGAAATCAACAGGTTTTAATAAGGCCATTTGGTCTATAGGGGAAGATAGAACGGGCGGTATTGGATTATTATGGAACAAGAACGCATTTACGAACGAATCAATTGAAGCCGAGGTAATATTACCTAGAGTAATACGAGTAAAATACGAATGCCTTGACAAGAATTTTACAGGGATAATTTTCTTTGTGTACGCTCCCCCTCACGAATCTGACAAACACCCCTTCTGGGCAGAATTCACGGATATAATTACTAGTGAACCTTTGCCGTGTCTAGTTATTGGGGATATGAATGAAATTAGCAATAGCAGTGAAAAAGTTGGTGGAGTATCAAACAATGTAGCTAGATACTCTAGACTGAACGACTTTAAAAATCACTGTGCGTTAATTGAGATTCCGTCTTCGGGAAACCAGTTCACCTGGAGGAAAAGAAAGGAAGGGGAAGATAATATTTGGGAGAAACTAGATCGAGTCCTCGTTCAGCACGAGTTCCTCAGCTCTTTTCCCGACCTTGCTACCTTTAACGGTGCATTTTCGGGATCAGATCATTGTCCCATCTCTATACGCCTAGAATCTGGACAAAAATTTATTCCGCCACCGTTTAAATTTGAAAATATGTGGTTACATAGGATGGATTTCAGGAATATAGTTAAGCAAACATGGAGAGTAAGGTGCACTGGGTCAGCGATGTACAGACTAACATATAAAACAAAACTTTTGAAAAACCGAGCCAAAACCTGGAATAAGAACACATTTGGGAATGTTTTCCGTCAAATAAAAGTAGTAGAAGAAGAGCTGATCAATATCCAATCTAAAAATCCTCCGAGGACGAGCAAGGAGATGGTAGTGGAAAAACAACTGATTAATAAAAAACAACGGCTACTTAAATTCCAAAAGGAATACTGGGGACAACGGGCGAAATCTAAACATATCAAGCTAGCTGATTCAAATACGACTTACTTCCATAGAATAGCATCGGGGAGACGAAATAGGAAGATAATTCGAAGCATTGTAAGCACGTCAGGGACACAGATTGTGGGTGAAGAAAACATAAAGAAAGAAATTAAATACGATTTTGAAAGGCGATTTTCCAAAGAACAAATTAACATGACACTACTAAATGAGTATCTTGATTTAATACCACACACAATCACAGAGGAGGAAAATAGGAGCTTCAGTCAACAACCGACAAATGGTGAAATTAAGAGTGCGGTTTGGGCTTTAGGTAGAAACAAATCTCCTGGCCCAGATGGCATGACTGCAGAATTCTATAAATCTTACTGGGACATAGTTGGGAGTGATGTCATTAAAGCTGTAAAAGCATTTTTCCATTCTGGCAAACTACTCAAGCAAGTCAACCACACCTTTATAACTTTATTGCCTAAGTGTGACAACCCATCTAAAACGACATATTATAGACCCATTAGCCTATGCTCTACGATGTATAAAATAATTTCCAGAATTCTGACTGAGAGGCTCAAAAAAGTGATCGGAAGACTCATCCACCCGTTTCAAGGTGCCTTCGTGTCTGACAGAGCCATTCAAGACAACATTCTAATTGCACATGAAGTGTTTCATTCTTTTAAAACACGGAAAGGGACCGAGGGCTGGTTAGCAATTAAACTTGATATGGAAAAAGCATATAATAGAGTGGATTGGACGTTTACAGAGGCAATCCTGAGGAAATTCGGGTTTAGTAATCAAGTTATCAGTCTAATTATGGAATGCGTTACAACGGTGTCTTTCTCAGTACTTGTCAATAACGGACCCACGGAAGTGTTTAAACCCTCTCGAGGCCTACGACAAGGTGACCCCATGTCTCCTTTTCTCTTCATTCTTGGTGCAGAGATCCTTGCTAGGAAGCTTACTTCGGAATCCAACAACACCCAATCTGGTATCGGCTTCCGATTTGGTCACTCAGGTCCGAGAATCTCGTTCCTTGCCTTTGCAGACGATATTATCATCTTCTTCAAAGGAAACATGACCACATGCGATAACATTAGCAAAATCATTGACGACTACTGTAAACTGTCTGGTCAAAAAGTGAACTATAACAAATCTGCTTTTCAGCCCACCCCTGGGATACCTGCTTCACGGATAGCTACTATTGAAGGGTGCTTGAGAATATCAAAACAAGTGAAACTGGATAAGTATCTTGGTTGTCCAATTGTCAATGGTAGAGTGAATAAAGATACATTTGAAGGACTAATCGGCAAAGCGACTAGTCAGTTATCAAAATGGAAGGCCGACTCTCTGTCACAACATGGTAGATCAGTGTTAATAAACTCAAACCTAGCCGCCAAACCAATTTTCTCAATGCAAAGCTTCATTCTCCCTGTGACAATACATTCAACTTTAGATAAAGTTAATAGAACTTTCTTCTGGAATAAGGATCTCCAATACAAACCACTGATTGGATGGGATAAAGTGTGTAGACCTAAAGCTAAAGGAGGAATGGGATTAAGAAAGACAAAAGAAATGAACGAGGCACTACAAATGAAACTTATTTGGAAAATCATTGCGGAACCAGATAATTGTTGGGTACGAATTATTAACTATAAATACTTAAAATCAGTGCCGATTCTAAACTTTGAAAAGAAAGGAAACGCCTCGTGGCAGTGGACACAACTCAGGAAAATCATTGGACCATTTAAGGAAGGGTTAGCATGGTCGGTCGGTGATGGGAAAACGATTAAATTTTGGAAGGACAAATGGGCGCCTGTAAAGAATATAAACTCAGCATGCCTCAATCTAGCAAGCATCAATAGGGACGAAACGGTTGACCAATACATTACTGGCAGAGAATGGAACTTGGCGAAGCTTAAGTCAACGCTGAGAAGCGATGTGGCACAACAAATTGCTGAAATCCCTCTCCCTGTAAGCCAGATACGGGACAGAATGTACTGGTGGCCGGATAAAAAAGGGTGGTTCACAACATCGAGTGCATATAAACTAAATACAAAAACGACAGAGTTAACTGATGACATAAATGCGTGGATCTGGAAACTGAATGCCCCACCCAAGATTAAGAATTTTATGTGGAAAGTCTGTCACAATGGGCTTCCAACAGCTGCTCGACTGTCAAGGAGAGGTAGTGCGATTCCACCATACTGTGCTATCTGTGATCACCATGAAGAAGATACTACTCACATTCTCTTTGAATGTAAATACTCACTGACTTGTACTATTCTGTCCGGCGCAATAAAAGCAAAAATTTCTGACAAAATTAAAGTGTCAAGAAACATTGAGTCATTAATGGCTTTTACTGCTGGTTTACTTGATGGCCATCAAAGACAGAAGCTGGCTTTTCATTGGTGGACAATATGGTTAACACGTAACAAACTAATCTTCCAACAGCAAAAACTGCCAAATACGGAGGGACTCTTAAAAATGGTCCAATCATTTTACGACGAATGGGAAAAGGCTGATAAACACACTGTTATAGAGAAAAATGAAATCAGAAATCAAACAAGTAGGGTTCCGAATAACATGGGTGCAAGGAAGCAAGTTAAATGGAATAAACCGCCACCAAGGAAGTGGAAACTTAACTTTGATGGTTCTGCTTCTGGGCAGAGGCAAAGCTCTATAGGTTATATAATTCGTGACAACATAGGAGACCCCATAGTTGCCGATGGAAAAGTTATTGGTTTTCAAAAACCGTTAATGGCCGAGGCACTAGCTTTGAGAGAGGGAGTCCTCAGAGCCCTTGAAATGAGAATCCCCAACATAATTATTGAAGGAGACTCGCTTACAATCATAGATCATCTACGATCTAAAACAAAATGTCCATGGGAAATTGAGCTAATTATGTCTGATATTAGCACTCTCATTACTGGGTTTTACGAAGTGTCGTTTTCTCACGTCCTTCGTAGCGGCAATTCTGTAGCAGATAGGGTTGCACACCTTGCTCATATTGCCCCCACTCATTCATTTATCAATGATCCAGGTCTTAACGACCTCATCCGAAAGGATGCTATCGGATAGCATTGCGCTTCCGAATTCTTACTCAATCAAAAAAAAAAAAAAAATATATATATATATATATATATATATATATATATATATATATATATATATCTTAAAATTTTTGGTGTTTTTCTTTTTTCTATTTACAAATCTATTCATTTTACTATTTCTCATCGACTAGTTTGTATTAATTATATACTCTATCAATAAGAGTTACCAAACAACTTACTAGTTTAATTATGAACAATTGAATTTAACATATACAGTATTTAACCTACTTAATTTATCTGTTTCATCTACCCCATCAGCTACGTGTTACCAAACTAATCCTCAATCTCGAGTTTGAGTTTTTAAAATAAAATATTTTATATGGCGTGGGGGAATTTTAGTTTAGACTAAACCTATATGAAATTTGATCCTGAATAAAACCCTCGTTATTTTGCCAATTCGTTATCCGTGGAGTTTTGTTTCGCCAAACATAAAGTGAGTTTACCGGCTTTCTATGAGGCAAAATGATTGCCAATTTTACCAACAACAACTTCCCGTATTGACAAGTTTTTTTTCATGTAAAAAAAGTTTACCGACACCAGAAATCAATAAAGACTGTATATTTAGTGAAGAATAGGAAAAACTGTCAAATGATGGATTTGTCACTTTTACAGTCTTTACTTACAATTCATATTCTCAAAATAAAATTATGGCACATGTAAATTACAGTTGTTATTTTTCTCAACAAGTTTTTATTGTTATTGTAAATTGCAACTGTTGATTCTAGGGTTCCTTAAGTTCGAAGTCGATAGATAAACGAAAAACACACAAACGAATTCAAACAAGAACGAACCACAAACACACAACGCTTTGTTTACGCGATTCGGTTTCCCTACATCTGCGGAACCTCAGGAGGGGAGGTTCACCCAATTCACTAGGCATCCATGGCAAAAGAACTGGTTACAATGGTATGAATGCACACGCACTAAGTGACGATTCTAGACTAAGAAGCAACTACAAAGATAAACAAAGATAGGGAAGAAATCGTCTGATTAAGGACACCGAGAAATCTCATCTGAGATTTCTCACTCCCAGCTTCTCCTGGTCTTCTTCGTCTTCGTTGATCAACCAGGTACTCAGGTAGCACTTAAGCAAATCGAGCACCAATGGAATCGTCATCTTCAGGGAGCTCCCCAGAAACCCTAGCCGATTATGGTTTTCTTACCTCAGAGAGAGATCTGTGCTACAGTCCTTAGGGTTTCCCATAAGGACCAATATATATATGCAAGTTACAACGGTCAATTGGGGACAAAGCATCGGGCTTCAGGGATGGGCCTAACTTGCTCAAGCCCAAACTGAGAGCCCAACTCTGTTCAGCAAAAAGATCCGGCCAAGATATAAACCCACACATATATATAAGACTTAGGTCTATATACCAACCTTGGTCTCACCTAGTGAACCATGGCTAGTCATTGGATCCAAACTTGGTCAAGCCAAGGGACCAATGTGTTTTTCCATGGTCACGGCATGGCTAGGTAGTACGTGGCGCTAAGGAACCTATGTTGATAGAGCTTGTGCATACAATACAAATAAACCATAGTCCAATGTTTTATACAACAATTTCAAGGATTATAAACATAACACCCAACAATATGGGTGTGACCAAATCAGTTGATTATTCTAACCAAAAAAAAAATCAAAATCAGCTGATTAGCAAGAAAAACTAAAATGTTTCAGCCTAATTTAATTTATTGCGCAATCGATTCCAAATTGTATTACCTTACTGGCTGATGATTTGATTTCATCTCGTGTTCATCCATTTCACTTAAGTATCAATCACAATTTATGCTGGGAATCAAAGTTTGACAATTGTAAAATTGTAGATGATCCAGTTTGACAAATCCGTTACAAATAAGTTGTGTCAAAAGATGTTCGTTACAGAATCCAATACAATCGGAAGTAGCTCAATGCCAATCCGACATGAATGAAGGCATTATTCGAAGCTAGATATCTCGAAGAACTACCTGCAGATCGAAGACGAAACGATTCAAACGAACTCGATCAATGAACAAATCGAATGTAGATTGAGGATCTGAGGTGCACAACTTACTTAATTCTAAGTAGTTGTTTCGAATGTTCCATTCGAAATCCCAATGCTGCTTGTCATTCTTCAGTGTCCAATATGCCCATCCGAACGAAGCTGCATCGTATGTCTCGAGTTGTGCCCTCCCGAAGTTTTGATAGTCCTGCTTGGATCCATTCGATACGTCCCACTCATTAACCCACTCACCTGAACCCGAACGTACTTAGGTGGCATGAGCTAGCGCCTCTTAGCAATAAAAAATTAGGAAAGGAGTTCACATTACCGACAAAAATGAGGGGCCGGGCAGTGCTATTCAGCTGCTGCAGCTGAGCTGCCCGGCTATTGTAGATGTATTGGATGTTATACGTTGAATTGAGGTTCGCAAAGTAGGTGTCGAAGAGGTTGTAGTAGTGCAGGTCCAAGACGACGTTGGAGGGTCCGACATTGGCCTCATATAGCTCCTTTGGATCAGCATTACCGATCCTTTGACAGACTATGACATAGGCTGTTTGCGAGTACTTCCTGACGACTCGATAGCCCTGTTGGTAGTACGAAACTAGGACATCCAGGGGCACTGCAGCGGCTGATGGCTCGTTGAGAAGCTCGATTGCGAGCAATGCTGGGTGGCTTCCATACCGGGAGGCTAAAAAGTCAATGACCTCTAAGGTTTTTTGGATATTATCAGACCAATTGACTGATCCATCCCTACTCGCGCTATGCTCCATTCCGTTTTGAGAGCCAGGAGCTGCGTGGAGGTCGACGATGCATTTTATACCGTGATCTCTACATAGGACACAAATGCCGAATCAGGAGAAAAAAAACGTTACTATAAAAACATGGTAGGTAAAAACTCGACGAGTGCTTACAATGCCCATGAAAACGCGTTGTCTAAAGCCTTTAACGTCCCTCCAATGAAAGGCGATGGAGGATTAGGATCATAAGCAATCCACCATCCAACCGGGATCCTCACTGTATTGATTCCATGGTGGTGTAGGAATTTGAAGTCTTCGGATGTGATGAAACTGTCGCGGTGATCCTGCCCTTACGAGCATACAATGACACTCGCGGAAAGGAGATAAACAACGCGAAAAACCAAGGATATATACTCAAAGTATAGCTACCTTGAGGACGACTTTAGCCTTATTGTGACCATATCCGTTGGCCAGTTGGAAGTCGCTGTGAAGGTTATTTGCAACAATAGACATCTCAAAGGTTGCGGCATTGTCATCCCATTCGGGTGTTCCTGGATAATCCGCGGTGAGGTTGTCTTCTGACAAAGCCTACACATACAAGGGAGGCAGATTTCGTCGCTATTAAGTTTTGAGAGTTACGAAAAATGCCTACACTAAAGTCCTCGTCTCCGACGCTCACCTGTAGATAGATACCGCCATGGGCCTTCAAGTGAACTCTGTCGCTGCTATTCAATCTTTCGATAACAAAAACGTCGTTACTTGATGGCGACGCTATTGTTGCTGAGACGACGTTTCCCTCTCCGTTGTAAGTTAGGAATTGCCCTTGAACCGAACGTAGCTGAAACTGAGTGCTCGAGACTCTCCACAACTTCAAAGAAACAAGATCAACCAAAAGTTATTTGGTGGATTCATTAAGAACTAAAAGATGACAATGCAAAATGTTATATGTTTTCGATTCGAACCCTAAAAGTTTCCCAAGAAGAGGCTATGTCTTGGTTAACCGCGACGCTAGAGCCGCCTCCATTCGCAGCGGATATGTACTTGTGTAGTGTGACTGACTTGAATTGAACCTGAGTTCCATCCTACATTGCATAGACAAATTCAAATTCAATAAAATGTTAAATGAGGTTAATTTGAAAGAAATTCTAAGTGTTGAAAGGAGAAGCTCACAAGCATGTCTCCATTAGGGATTTGATCAAAGAGTGAAGGCTTAATCCAACCCTCTATCACCAACCAACCACCCAAGTTAACTCCTCTCACTTTGGAATCCCCTTTAAGCCCTTCCACTTTGATCATACAACAAGGGCTAAGTTAGGAAAATCAATTGTGTCTCACACATTGAATATATAAAACTTTAGAAATTTCAAACAAATTAACCTATATTTTCGTTTCTATTTCTGTGTAACATAGGTAGGTTGTTATATAAACTGAACAATTCGAGCTCGGCTAAAAAAAAGATCGACTCGAGCTCGTTCACTTACTTAAACAAGCCGAGTCTGAACATGATTTTAAACTTGGTAGAAAGCCCGACTCGTTCGATTTAAGCTCGAATTTTATGGAATTTCTAAAAATTCTTTTGAGTTAATATGTTATGACCAAGTAGAATTGTTTAAAACTCGAAAAAAGTCCAGTTCGAACTCGTTCATTTTCTATTCATGTCAAAGCTTGATCAAAGAAAAAAAACTCATTTAAAAATTGGGTCCGGCTCAACTCGAGCTCGTTTAACAAATGAATCAATGCTTGAACATGCTAAACTCGGCTAAAATAACTCCCCTATTTCTTTAGGGGAGCTAAAAGTGCATTTTGAAAGATCAAACTTACTCACCTGAGGATCCGACCCGGAAAAGCAAGGCACAGAGGAAGCAAAAGGCGATCAGGACCCGTTTATGGAAAAGGAGCTCCATATATGTGAATGGCTAAAAAGGAGGAAGAACACATGGCCGAGGTTATTAAAGGAGAGGAGGGGATTTTGATATATACACAGTGGTGGAGCGACTGATCGATGGAGAACAGAAAAATGAGTTTATTTTGATGGCGAAAACTTCAATCACCGATCGACAAAGAAATTGGTTAATTCCTTTCTTACCGCTCAATCAATTCCAAACATATCCCTCCACACATAACACAAGAATAATTCAGAGATTGCAGGCTGATGAATAATTTTGATTATGTATCTCCTTTTTTTTTATTAATTAAAAATTCGAAATCGGGTAAGGCTAAGCTTGAAAAGCTGACAAGTCGGCAGACGATAAACATCAACCATACGACATAAATACAAAAAATGTGCAGAAGATCAAACAATACAAACAACGAAAGATGAAGCACAACCGATCTAGAACTAGCAGGTTGGAGAAGTAGACTACGGACGGAGCCAAGCCTCGTCGTGAAATTGTATTGTTTACCAACGATACTTCAGGCATTGTTGTTGCAGTGAAGCCAAACCTTCAATGAATCTTTTCGTACACGAAGTTACCTCGTTGATGATGTGAGGTCGCCGACACTTAAAGTCGACGGCCACACTGTGTGTTTTGTGATACGGAATGTACGTATAACAAAATGGAAATTGGAATTGTGTAAAAGATTCTAGCCATCAAAAAAAAACTTTTTTTGATGAATCGAAAAAACTTTTGATGTTAAAAGATCTGCCTCTTTTCTTTTAGAGGAGATTTATTGATGATAACCATTTCGAAATGGCTTACCGAAAAGGACTTGTGGGTAGTACATATAGGTCCTCGATTTGAACCCCGGAATGGCTGCTTTTTATTTACCGATTCAAGGAGATTTATTGATGAGTACCGACCCATCAGCCAAAAAAATGGAAAAGAGGAAGAGCCCAAGTGAATAGGCCCAACTACATGGGAGGGTTCTTGGGGCAGCTTTTATGGGCACTAGCCACTAATCCACTTCCTTTTCCTTTTTTTTTCTTTTTTTTTTGCCAAAACGTTGAAAAAAAACGACGACGTTTCATGCCCAGATTGGGTAAAACGCAAAATGTAGCAGCACTACGGATGAGGTCACGGAGACCTAAATCGTTAAAAATGTCAAGGCTTTAACCAAGTGAGAAAGGTCTCTTCGGAGAAATCGGATAAAATTTAGAGAAAAAATTGAAATGCAGTAAAAAAAATATGGAAATTTACAGAAAACCACCCATTATATATAGCCTTTTACACTTAAACACCCACTAAAAACGAAATTACATAAAATCACCCATTAAATGGGTTTTGTTTTCAAATCACCACTCACCACATAATTCCATTAGAATTCCATTAAATACAGTATATTTTAATATTTTATACTTAAAATTTAAACTTTAAACTTCAATATATTTAAATTATATTTATTGTAGGGGTAAACACTTATATTAATTTAATATATTAGAGGAAAAAGCGTGTACAAATTTTAAATTTATTTGAAGGGCGAAAGTTCTAAAAGTGGAAAATATTATTTGATTTTATTTAAAAAGTCAAACAAATTTTAAAAAGACACATCTAATAAAAAAAATACTTTAGAGCCTGGAAAAATATTATTTAAAAAATATTTAGATTTTTTTTTTCATTTTTAGTATATAGTATATGTGTTTACAAGTATGAAAAAAAATGAGAAATTAATTATTAGTATCAAAATAATTATTAAATTTAAACAATGCTAATGATTTATAAATTTATTTTAAATTTTGATTAAAAAGAAGTCTATAAAATTTATAACCATTTTTATGAATAAAATAGAACAAATTTGTTCATATATACATCAAGTTTTTTTTTAAAAATATTTTTTAAAAAATTTAATCAAATATATTTTGATATGAATTTGAGATTTTAAGTTAAATATAAAACTTAAAATAATGTATTATCATATATATTTGACAAAAACCTAATAAAAATAGACAATGGGTGGTGATTTAAAAACAAAACCTATTTAATGGGTGATTTTCTATAATTTTTTGTTTAATGGGTGGTTAAGTGTAAGGAGCTACATTTAGCGGGTGGTTTTCTGTAAATTTGCCCAAAAAATAAGTTAGAGATCCTGGCTCGGGCTCACCATTAAGCTAGTAAAAAAAATACTCTAAAAATAATACTTGTAGAATGAGACTTTTAAGGTGATGTGACGGATTGGAAAATAAGCTAAACGGTTAAACATGTTTAGGATCTACCCAATTCGAGGGTTGATTTCCCGAAAATTACCCAAACTTCGAAGCGCCGCCACGATCTGCAGGGGTAGTTAAAATCTGAATATCACCACGTCATCAAGTAGTCGCCCCGTAGAACAGAGTTTCAGCCAATGAGAAACGAGAATTACAGCTCAGCAATCAGTGCGTACCTTCAAACAGCCAATCTTAGCCGTCCAATTAATCAGAGAAAACACAATTATCCCAATCACTGGCCGTCAGATTTCGTACTAAAATCCAATCTCCAGAACCCAACCCCTCCGCCTCTATATAACCAACGCGGATCCCCTCTTGTCTGTTGTAATGCAAGTTGAAGGTTTCTGGGATTCCGTAGAAGAATCATTCAAATTCGTTTCTTGAGGTGAGCATCTCGATTCGGTTTCTAGTCTTCCAGATTTAGCTAGTGTTTCTCCTCAATTTTGAAGATCTGCGTTTAATTTTAGCTTGCATAGATCACCTGCTGTACCGTAATTGTTGATTTCTTCATCACTTTCGCATTGTAGATGGCTCGTACCAAGCAAACTGCGCGTAAATCGACCGGAGGAAAGGCTCCGAGGAAGCAATTGGCTACCAAGGTCTAACTCTTAGCTTCTGTAATTCGAAATTTCCACAATTGATTATACGATCTTCTTCTTATCTGATGAATTCTGTTGAATTTTGATCAGGCCGCTCGGAAATCCGCCCCGACCACCGGTGGAGTGAAGAAGCCCCACAGATACCGCCCTGGAACCGTCGCCCTCCGGTGAGCAATTCATCAGACTATTCGATTCCTATTCCTCCTTCCTTAATTGAACGAATTCACCCCAAACTGATTCCGTTTTCGATGCGCAGTGAAATCCGCAAGTACCAGAAGAGCACGGAGCTTCTGATCAGGAAACTCCCATTCCAGAGATTGGTTCGCGAGATCGCTCAGGACTTCAAGACCGATCTGCGTTTCCAGAGCCATGCCGTTCTTGCTCTCCAGGAAGCCGCTGAGGCATATCTCGTCGGACTGTTTGAAGACACCAATCTCTGCGCTATCCATGCCAAGAGGGTGACGATCATGCCGAAAGATATTCAGCTGGCGAGGAGAATCAGAGGAGAGCGTGCTTGATTCTCTACTTCTGCTTTACATTGATAGACAGTTTAGGTTATGGTGTATACCTCGATTTCATGTTTGGATTGATATGAAGACATTGATAGTTGATTCAGTATTTTAGTTTTGTAACTTCTGCTTTTGATTTCAATGTTACACCATACTGTGTAAACATTTACATCTATTGTAGTTGATTGCTTTCTATATTTGCCTTTTACAGGTGAATCGATTGATTGTTTAACATTACATGCTTTGGTATGAGGTGAATAAGCTTAAACAATGTACAAAGTACAAACCCATAAGAGCAAAACCCTTGATATAAAAGCAATTGTTCCACTCAACACAAGGAAGGGCTCATTCACAATGCCATGATTAACTACAATCGAATTGATTGGATGAGGAGCTCATTCATCCAGGAAGTATTCGTCTCTGACAAAGTTAAACGTGGACGACTTGCTCAGTTGCTCGCAACTTGGTGAAAGAGAACTTTTTTTCTTTTTTTGGCTGTTGTGTAGTGACTAGCAGTTTGCTGTGATATCTATGTTTCAGGAAAATTAACATCAAAGGGGTGGTGGCGCAGTTGGCTAGCGCGTAGGTCTCATAGCTTCTGAGTAATCCTGAGGTCGAGAGTTCGAGCCTCTCTCACCCCAAAAAATCATCCTTTTCATTTTCATAATCAAACCCCATAATCATCCTTTTCATAATAATCAATAGATTTATCCAATGTTAACCTTTTATATTGACATTTTATTTATTTTATGATTTATATATAACTAGCCTAGAACCCGTGCAAATCATCCTTTTCATTTTCATAATCAAACCCCATAATCATCCTTTTCATAATAATCAATAGGCGCCACGCACGAGATTTTTAAAAATAATCTAACTACACTTATCTTATTTTTCGAATGTTATTATATTATTTATTTTATGATTTATATATAACTAGCCTAGAACCCGTGCATCACGCACGAGATTTTTAAAAATAATCTAACTACACTCATCTTATTTTTCGAATGTTATCATATTAATCAATACGTTTTAAATGATGTATAAAACACATTGTACTCATCCGGAAAACATTCTATGTTTCCCGGATGAGTATCATCTTCCATACTCTTCTTTTAATTCACTCCTTATGCACAAGTCATCAACCAATTCTAGTTAAACCCTAAAAACATGAATCGATTTTCAATTCGAATAGAACCTGAATTAAGAAACTATTAAATTGAAATCTAAAGAAGATTTGAGAACTTGAGCAATTGAAAACAACTCCGCGAAGCCACCGATGGCACAGATCGAGTTCCACAACCATCGGTGCCCTTGTCCGCTCCATCTTCATTTGATCTGCAATCGTCGAGTTCCCAATTCGATGGGCGTATTCCCTACTCTTTTCTAGAGCATCGTGCTCATCCATAAAACCTGCAATCAGAAGCGGTGTTCATTGAAACTGCAAAGTGGTTTAGCAGTTTTATAGTTTTTTCTTTATCAAGCAGTTTTACAGTTTTTCTTATTTGGCAAGGTTGGGAGTAAACCACCCATTAAACTACTTGGCTAGGAAAAAAAAAATATATAATTTTTATACCTTCTCTATTTATACATGTAACATTGAATTAAGATACTATAGATAAATCAATTACACAAATTAAAGGAGCAAGAACTAAAAGTAACTAATTTAAATAGTTCAACAAAAGATAGAAAAAAAGTGATAAACCATACCTGCAGAAATTTTCATCGCAAGTGAAGCAACCTGCAACTACAAGTATCAATGTAAAAATACATTCTCGTCCAGGGTCCCGTCCCGCATAATTTTTGCAAGACGGGATTCTTTTTTTTTTTTCAAATCTCATCGGGATCGGATCGGACCTGGAATTCGTCAGATTTGTGACCACCCCTAATTAATTGCTATTGTAGTATCTCAAATCATTAAGCAACATATTGCCAAAAAAAAAGAAGCAAAAAAGCTAACTATGCCTAACAAAATTTACACTTTCTCAAAAGTTGGTATATCATCATCTTCCATCGAACTAATAACTTGAAGAAAAAAAAAGTTCACCAAAAAAAAATAACTTGAAAAAAATGTCTATTACGGAGTATTTATTTACACTGCATTTATATTGGCATCTGCTTTAAATTTAATCAAATGGTTCTAAGCTAGCTGCCACTTCATTATTCCCTCAAAATTAGAGCCTCATTAGTTGCTAATTCATCAAATCGAATCCTTACTGTCAAATTAGAACCTAAATATCAAGCCAAAAATAACCCAAGATTACTTTGAATGTTCTAAGAATAAACATTGAAGGAGATGGCATTTTCATCACTCTCTGATTTAAAAACCTGTTGTGAGATTTCCCCGTACAGTTTCCTCCCAACATTAGACGCCATAAATTTCTCACTGAACATATCAGCTGAGAAATAGTTGTGAGGTTGGTCATCGAGGAACCTGCAACAAATAGAGACTGAGAGAATGAGGTGATCACTAACTTGTGAATGAGTCACGGTGTAGATATAAGAACAGAAGTAAACTCAATAAATATAAGATTTTCATATTCAAATGAATCAGTTTGATAGTGCAGCCTTTGTGTCACATGAAATGCAGGACCTTAAGATAAGTGAAACTAAATGTAATAGACTCATATCTATAAAGTATACAACTATTCTAGTATACCTGAATCCCTGTCATTTACGAAGCCGAGAAAGAAAAAAAGTTGATACAAAGATCACCAGTTATCAAAAAAGGTTGGCACAAAGATAAATACAAAGAAGTAATGCCTACCAACAATAGCATTCACTTCATCGGAAATGATCGGCTTGTTTTTCGGTCCATTTGCTGCTTTGGGCGACAAAAGTTAGTTTTGTCATCCAAAATTTACATTGGGCGATGAAACTTCTTTTTGTCACCCTAAATTTATAATTTTGTTGCCCAAAGTCAATTTTCTTGTAGTGTACTGTTTCTGAGGCTCCTGCATCAAACAAATGCTTTGAGGTACCAATGACATTATGTAGACAATACTTGCTTTGTTTTTCAATGAACACAGGGCATTGATGCAATCAGACCGACCTTAGACGTGGCTCACGGGTCAGACCAACCTTAGACCTTAAATTAATTTGAATGACATTATGTACTAAAATTTCTATCACTAATGAAAGAATCTAATAAGTAATAACTACCTATGAGGTTATCTAATCAGAAGCAAAGAGAAAGAGAAAAACAAACAGATTCAAAAGAAAATGTTGTCCACTCAAAACAACCACAAAGGCAAAACAAACATGAATTGAAGATATATAAACTCTCTCGGAAGCATAGAAAAAAGATGCTGGCACAAATTGGGTATAAAAAAAGGTCAGAAGCTACAAAATGGCAAGCTGATTCCCAAATTAATTATACCCAAATCAAAAACAGTCTATGCCTACCACAAACTGAGATCCCAATTCGGAAGAGACAAAAGAGGCAAACTGATTACCCTAAACAACAAAGTCCAAATCAAATGAATCCCAAACCCTAGCTAGTTGCTACCAAATTGCAACTAATCCTAAATTAAAACATCCAAATCGAAGTCAGCCCATACCTACTGTCAATTGACGGTTCGGCTCAATGAAAACAAAGAAAAGTGGGGTGCCAGATCATACCAACAAAAGGAAAAGGGGGGGGGGGGGGGGGGGGAGCTAACCTGGTTGTTCTTCTATTTGCAGAAGCCCTTAAAAGGTCGGAATGCTCTTGATCGACGCCTTCAATTGGAGGCTCGTTTCAAAAAAATTTCCCTTGTCAATTTCCCAAATCTAGAGCCTTGAACTTGTCCATCAAAGGACCGACGCTGTCAAAGGTTATGAGCGTCGAGCCTGAGTGTTGGCGAGCGCCTTAGGTGACAGAAACACAGAGAATTGGGCAAAAGAAATCAAAGCCCTAAACAAAATCAGCCATTTGGGGTTGAATGTTCAAAGGTTTGAATGGAGAGTACTTACCCGGAAACCCTTGAAGTTGAAACTCCTCTGACCCTTCTCGGAGCGGACGATTACCTCGAATTGGCCTTCGGCGTTCTTGAATCCTTGGTCATTTTTCACCGCAGGCTGATATCGAAAGATCGACCTCGCTGCTTCCTTAAATCGCTCGCCTCTCGCTCCCTAAAAAAAAAAATTCTGAGATCTCAACCCCCCGTGATGGACGACGTCGGCACTAGCACTAGTGGCGACGATAAAGTTTCTGTTGAGACCTCAACCCCGAATCCGCCTTTTTCTGCTACCTACTTTGGTGGTTTCAGATCGTGGGAGAGAGATCATGGATAGAGAAGGAGAGAGAAAGGAAAACGCTCATTCGGTTTTTCAGAGAGAGAGAGGAAGAGAAGGGCAAAAACGGAAAAAAGGAAAAAAAATTGGAGAATGCTCCACGTGGATAGCCTCACTGCTCTCCAAAGTACTCAGCTTTAAGATATAGGAGGATATAAATTTTTTTAATTTGTTACAAACTTACAATTATTATTATTCTTGAAAATTAATAAATTGGACCATACTTTCAACTAACAAATACCCTTAATTTTTTAGTGGTTTAAATTATTTTCTTAGTTTTTTTGTTATACAATTATTATGTTTATTTGAATGATATATTAGTTTTGAAAAATTTTAAAATAGTAGCTAGTAGGAAAAATTCTACCACTAATAAATTTAATACTTTTCTACTTAAGAGATAGTATATTTTAGTTAGATAGAAATTACCATAATATTATATAGATTAATATATAATATTGTTGATCTTTTGCCTTTTATAGTCTATAGATTAATATATACTATTGTGGATATTTTTTCTTTTATGGTCTATATCTATATATACTTTTATTAAATAAAATATCTATATATAGATAGATCTATCTAAAGTTTACCATTTATATTGGCATTTTATTTTATCTGGGTTTTCTAAAATTTACAACTGTAATATTATTTTAATAAATTTTTGGCTAGAGAAAATTTTCTTGTCACACATGCACTTATACATCGATTTTAATATATATATATATATATATGGGGGATTTTGAAAAATAGCCACGAAAATGGGCTTATTTTGCGAAATACCCGCGTTTTGGGACATTTTTGCAAAATGTCTCCAATATAAGCTTTTTCTCTCTCCTGGTCCTAATTCTCTCCCCTCTCTATCCGGACCTCTCTCGCTCTCTCCATCTCTTCTCCCCCGGACCTCTCTCGGACTCCCGTCCTAATTCGACTGCCTCCAACGGAAACAAATTCCGACGACGATGTTGCTGGAAGAGGCCTCGCCATTGGAGGCGCAGTTGGATGACGACGACGATGTTTCTCCAACGCCGGAGGCGGTGGCGAGCGAGCGGCGAAGCGAACGAAGGAGCGAGCGCCGGAGCGAGGTCAGTGCATATATTTCAGAAAATTTGCGCCGGAGGCGCAAATTTTCTTCGATTTTTGAAGTGTTGGAGACGATTTTGATTGAGGATGATTCCAATTTGGCTACCAAGGGAGCGGAGGAGAAAGATTCGAGCTCTGAATCAACTCCAATGGTAATTGATCAATGAAGTTGTTGGATTTTGATTGAGGATGATTATGATATTTAATTATTTATGATGTTATTATTGGAAATTGATCAATGAAGTTGTTGGATTGCTTCGATTGGGATCAGGAATTAGTGGAAGTGAGATTGAGTTGAGGTGATTTATGCTTCGAAATGAAGTTCACTTCACTGTATCTTGCTCAATTTACACTCCCTACTTGTATTTTGAACTTGATCTTTGCAGATATTTATGACTGATTTGGCGTTGAAAATTTGCGCCTTCGGCGCAAATTTTCTTCGATTTTTTAAGTGTTGGAGTCGGTTTTGAAGTCTCAAGGTGTTTGTGTTTATGTTTCTTTGTCAAATTGCACTGTGAAGGCTTTGAAATTGAGCATACATGTGACAGATTTTGCTTCCGACTAATCGATCTTTGCTTCAATTTTGTCTGTGATTTGCCTTATTGCCTTGCTTCTGGTTTGCTTCTGACTAATTTGGCGTTGAACGCTCTTACCGCTGTTCTTGCTGTTCTTGCTCTTACCGCTGCAAATTTGAGTGCTGTTCTTGCTCTTACCGCTGCAAATTTCAGGACATTGCGAATGCTTTCGCTGGTGCTGGGATCACTGATGCATCTGTTGCTGCCATCACCTCCAGTTTTTCAAGGCTAGAGCTTCTTGATTTGAGCGGGTATGCTTTTGATTTCTAAGATTATTTTTGTGTACACTGCAATGTTTTACCTATGGTAAATCAATATGCAATTGAATGTGATAAACAATCAACCTTACTTGGACAAGGCATGATTTCAAGCTTACCTGATTTGTTGTTGCAGTTATAATGCTGATTGGGAGGGTAAACATGAATGCCAGCTTCTTTTTCAATGTCCAGCTTCTAAGATCTGTGTTTTTCTGTGCTGAAATAGGGCGGTTTTATTGGGTTAGGGAACATGGGATCACGTATGGCGCTGAACTTGATGAAGTCAGGTTTCAAAGTTTCTGTCCATGATTTGTAAGTTATATTTCTCTCTGTTTCTTCTTTTACTCTTGGCTTTTTTATGAGGCATTTTCCTGCGAAATAGTGACTTTATCGGTCTGCATTCATCTTACCAATCTGCTTTGGGGATTAATGTGGCATTTATCCGTGATCTATTGCAATATATTCTTTGACTATGTTGGGAAACTGGTTTCAGAAATTCCAGTGCAGTAGCAACACTCTTAAACAAAGGAGCTTCTGTAAAAGAAACTCCAGTTGCAGTTGCAGAAGCTAGTGACGTTGTGATCACCATGTTACCTTCGTCTGTTCATGTGAGTTTCTTGAGTGTTGGTTCCTTTATACCCAGAGGAAAATGAATCTGAATTCTTGTATTCCTCGTATAGGTGTTGGATGTTTATACTGGACCAAATGGGCTACTTGATAGCGGGGAACTTTTGAGGCCGTGTTTATTTATCGATTCTTCTACCATTGATCCCCAGACATCAAGAACGCTCTCTCTGGTTGTAGCAGATAGGCCCTTGAGAGAAAAGAAAGGTGCGTTTACGAGTGATAGCAATCTAGCTGTGATTTTCTTGTTAGATATTGTCTATGATTTGTTGCATGATATGCTTTTAGATGATTTCTTCTCAATGGATTATTTCTCTAATAGACGACTACGTTTCATGATGTTTAGTCTATGATGTGGATATTATGTATCTATTGCACCATATACTTTTAAATTTAATTTTTTCATATGAACTCTTGTTTGGGTTTGTAAATAGATGATGTTATCTCTTTTGTCTCTCTGTCTTCTTCTTAGTGCAAATATGCAGTAAATCCTTATCAACGATGCTTAATTTTGATGTTCCCACTCTTTCAAGAAGTTTTTTGTTTGAATTAGACACACTGCTAAAAAGAGATGAATAATTTCAATTTAAACCAAATGACTGTGCAAATAGATGGTGGTGCAAAAAGTGATTGAGGGAATAAGCTGATGGGTTAGAGCTTAGCACACACAAAAAGTAGTCTTTTACTTGTCACTATCTTGCTGTGAGCTTGAACTTTGGTTTATATGTTTTCGCAGCATTAGAAAGAGTTGTGTTGTGTAGGTCAATGGGAGAATCCTGTCTTGTTGGATGCTCCTGTTTCTGGTGGTATTCTTGCTGCAGAAGCTGCTACACTTACTTTTATGGTATGCTACATGTTTGTTCTGCTTCATACGGTAATTTGCCAATTTTCTGTTGTTGATGATGGTCCCTAGATGGACACGAGCTTTAAGATACTATGTTGAGTTGTTGACAACAATATTAAGAGTTCATTTGGTGCAACCGTGCAACATAAAACTAAAAGGGGACTAACTGCTACCCTGCATCACTTACACCCTTTTTACCAAGGTCTGCAAAATGTTTCTCTGGAAAAATAAAATTATACTAGAATGTGTTCCCTTCTCTTTGTATTGTAACAAATTCTTCCCTTCATTGGGACATTTATATCCTAGTGTAAAAAGGGTTTGACTCTTTTATCCGCTATACCTTTCGCATATCTTCCCATCAAACTTGAGCCATGTCTTGTAATCTTGGCACTGGTCAACAAGGAAACGTTTGTTTTCTTACTAAGGGATCACAGATCACTACAGTCTATTCTTCAAAGGAGACGCTATAAGTAAGCTGTAGTGGTGCTCTCTATTCTCAAACCATATGAATGTGCTTATGATTATACTGTTGCTTTGCTAGCTGTATGTACTAAGGATTTAAATGTCTCTTATGTTTCATATTATTTTGGAATAAAATGTTGTGTTTCATTCACTTGGTTACTATTATGTTGCCATGTTATCCAGGTTGGTGGCTCAGAAGAAGCTTATTCAGTTGCCGAACCCTTATTTCTTTCTATGGGAAAAGCCTTAATTTATTGTGGTGCATCAGAAAATGGTTCTGTAAGTTCTGTAATATTTGGGCCATGTATTCAAATTTATATAGCTTATGACATCGTAACTGAAATAGAAGGCTAACTTAATGCATGAAAAGCTCCTCAAAAGATACTCAATGCTCCCTTTTTTTGGCACACATTAAAAAATAAAGATGTTTATATTTGAAGATGAATACTCCTTTCTAAAGGTGTCATGTCCTAAGTTTTCAACATTATTGTGATCATTATGAGATGGATTTGGTTGGTTGCATTCTCATATTTTTGAAGAGATCCTTCAGCAATCATCTCAAACGTTTAGCATAATCTTGTGCTTGGGTCCAGTTCAATCATGATTTTAGTTATATAGGAGGCTTCAATTGTTAAGCAGAGTAGAAAGTGGTAGTATGTTTTTAGTTTTGTTGGGTTCATGCGAAATGAGAATTTATTTTGAAAAATAATGAGTTTGAATATTCAGTTGATTGCATAGCCCGGTATAATTTTTCTATGCTATAAAATTTAGTTTCCTTTTGCATTTAGTTTCTTGGATTTTCCGTCAAAGGATCCAGAATGGCAACTTCAAGAAAGAAACAACAGTTTAGGCTGCAACTTCGTAGATATTCATTTGCAGGACAATACCCTCATCTTTTCCCATTCATAAGTCATAACCCCATATGGATATAACATGTGTGTGTATATATACAATTAGAGAGGTATGCATATGATATATATATTGATGTGAGGTGTGTTTGATGGATTTTGTGTGAACTAAGAAATGGATTTGTAACATTAGGCTGCAAAAATTTGCAATAATCTGGCAATGGCTGTTAGCATGATTGGGGTTTCAGAAGCATTTACTCTTGGTCAGTCATTGGGAATTGATTTGAAAACCCTCACCAAGATATTCAACTCCTCCAGTGCTCGCTGTTGGAGTAGGTATTTGAAGCTGCTACTCAAAAACTTTCATTCTTTTTACTCATTGCAGTCGAATGACCTAATTCTTTTAGTCTCTTAACATTTTTGCTAGACTGCAGCTTGATTAAACTTTATGCTGATGTTTTTCTGATTTATATTGTATGTAAGTGATAGTTACAATCCACTACCAGGAGTGATGGATGGGGTCCCTTCTTCAAGAAATTATCAGGGTGGATTTTCATCTAAGCTTATGGTATGTGATCATTGTGATGTGCTATTTTAAATCTAAATCAAGATATATGACAGGCAGTTTCCTATTGGTGTTAAATTTCATGCTTTTCTTATCATTTCCTTGAAATCTTTTGAGAATGCATCCCATTGCAGGCTTATTTGTCCTTAATTTTATCAGAAAGTAGCTCCTTCCTGTGCAACACACAGATCATTTGGCTAGCTCTGTAATGCCACGTGCTTAATCTTGTAATCCTTCCCTGACTGGAGAATAAAGGCAATCATTTTTCTTAGTTTAATAGTTATAATTATAAAAAATAAATGACTTGTATCAAGAGTCTGATCTTGTATAAATGACATGTTGGCTAGCTCTGTTCATTGCATTGTCCAGGTCAAAAAATCTCTTAGAGGGATTATAGTTGAAACTGGTTATAGGGGGATTCAACAAGCGACTCAAGATCAGTAGCTTATCGATCCCCTGAATCAGCTGATAAGGTGATGTAAGTTGTCTTCTACTTGTATTGTTTGATAATGCAATTGAGTAACTACTGTGCTATTTGTCTAATACCTTACTCGATAAAGTAAAGATCAAAGCAATTGTCATTCATCATTCTTATTTTTCATGGTTATAAAACAATTCATGAGGCTGATGCTAGTTTTGTGCATTGACGTTGATGTGCATTGACGTTGATGCAGGTAAAGCAATTGCCATTCATCATTCTTGTTTTCCCTATTCTGAGAAACACTTCGCCAAATTGTCACCCACTCTCTACAAAATGGACCTGTATACTATATATGGACAATCGTGTTTTTCTCATTACATGTATTAAATTTATAACCATTTTTCAAATAGAATAATTGTTATTTTCTTATTTTAATCAGATAATTGCTGCTTCAAGCATGTTCCTTGCCAGCAAGATTGAAGATAAAATTCTTGCATTGAAGTATATTGTTGTAGTGGCCTATGAGCTTATCTACAAGTGGGATCCCTCTGCTCCAAAGAGAATCAGACAGAGGGTGAGGCTTATGCATTCGGCTTCTTTATGATTTCTACCCCTCTGTATATGGTGCAGTTTTTGATCTCTGGTTCATATGCTTAGGATGTTCTGTCTAAGCAGAGGCAGCTGTTTCTAGACGGGGAACAACTGATATTAGTGACAATTGCTTTCGATATCAATATTGAAAATCCCTATGAACCACTTATGGCTGCTTTGAAGATGCTGAAGCTCTCAAAAAATCAAGTTGCAAGAACAGCTTGGGATTTTGTGAGCTCTGGGTAAGCTCTTTCAGTCTCTTATTGTCGCTAAAGTTTGATTTGAAAGAACTCTTCTCTTATTTTCTATGGGATGTTGACTCCTTATTAAACATGGTTTACAGGCTCCGGTCAACATTGTGCCTACAGTATAAACCACACTACCTGGCTGCTGCTTCTTTGTTTTTTGCTGCCAAGTTCAAGAATGTGAAACTTCCAATGGATAGAGAAAATGTTTGGTGGCTGAAATTCAATGTAACACCGAAACGGTTGCAAGGTCTGCCTTAATGTAATTCTCAAAACTACTATGCAATAATTATATGTTGGATCTTACCTTGTTGTTTTGCCTGCTTTTCCAAGCAAGTCTTTTTGCTGGTCTTTGATTATTATTTTCCTTCTCAATACTTTCAGAGGCTATTAAGGATATGAATGAAATACTTAACCAGAGAAAGGAACAAAAGTCGGCACCAAGACAATCAGAAGCAAAAGCACCAAGCGTGAAGACACCAAAGACTGAATCCAAAAACTCAGCCACTCTTGGTTCACCGTCATGCATTCCTAGTGGATCAACCTTAACACACGAAGATAGAGTGGACACAAGTGCAGGCACAAGCAATCACCTCTCCTTAGCTCAGATCTCCGGGCCTGGAGATAACCTTCTTATTGTAGAGAAGCAAGCATCAGAATACATATCTAGTGATTGCTCCAGTGCAAATAGTGTTGTAGAGGATAGCGAGGCTACTGGTTCGACGAGTGCAAGGGACTCTAAGCCAGAGACAGTAACTGGACATGTCAAACTGGATGTGGCTCGTCTAAGAGAAGCCCTCAGAAGGACGAGGAGTGAAAGAGATACCTCTAAGGGAAAAGCAGAAGCTGCTTCTGCAAACAATGTTGGAGAGGCGGATTCATGGGTTGCAAGGGAGCTTGAGCGAGGAGTCGAGCAGGAGTATGGCCTGAAAGTAAAGAAACAGAAGGTCATGTAGGTGGATGGCTGCCAGAGTGTTGATCCAAAGAACGCGGTTTTGCAGTAATCTTAGGGTGTGTTTGGCAGGGCGTTTTGGCCATTGAATGAGTATCAAGATGTTTTTACCTTATCAATGCACAAAAAGTACCATATCAGCATGACAACATGACATCCCAAACAGACCCATTTGTGACATATAGACAGTTTTTCTCCCAGAGAACATTGAGTGATTGTTGTATAAGTTATAAAATAGCTTGTGAATATGCTTTCTTGGGCGAATTAGAAGAGGTCTGCAGTAGAAAATTCGCCGCATCTGGATCAACATAGCTTTGAAAGTATGACATTTAACTGATATGCGTGTTATGGATTTGTGATTGGCGTAGACAGTCGATGGTCTAATTTGGTTCTGCTGAGCTCTTGGTTGTGACAGCAAGAGTTATTGTAAATTGCAAGTGAACCATAGGGAAAGGAAAAGGAGGTATTTCCATAGTAGCCATTTGATAGGACAGTAAGAGTTGGATTTCATTGTGCAGATAACAAATTGACAGTAGCCGGAACAGCTGCTGATATTTGTAAACTAGATACAATTCATTATTCTGTGTAATACTTAATTTTATTCATTTATTAATCAGGAAGTATAGAAATGTTTTTTTTGAATTCCTAATGTAATTTTTGCTGTTGATTTGTTTTAAAGCAGAACTCAACAGGAATGATGTCATATAAAGACGCAGTAATGAAGAATCTACACAACATATGCAGTGTTTTGAATGATTTATACTCTCTTATTTACTGAGGCTATTTTAAAGATTGTTGATGCCACTTCAGGCCGAGTGAATGGACTGGTGCTATAGCGTACGAGTTCAACCTTTTGTGTAGCATGATGGAAGCTGCAAACAAAGAACACAATGAAGATGCCCAGTAAGCAAAAATAAGAGTCGTGCAACTTTTAAAACAGAGTCGTGCAACTCTTACAACAGAGTCGTGCACCTCTTAAAACATAGTCGTGCAACTCTTAAAACAGAGTCGTGCAACTCTTACAAGAGAGTCGTGCAACTCTTACAACAGAGTCATGCAACTCTTAAAACAGAGTCGTGCAACTCTTACAACAGAGTCGTGCAACTCTTACAAGAGAGTCGTGCAACTCTTAAAACAAGAGTCGTGCAACTCTTAAAACAGAGTCGTGCAACTCTTACAACAGAGTCGTGCAACTCTTAAAGATAATGTTGAGCACATTTCCACCAATCCCCATGTTGTGCAATTTTACTCTATTGATGAGCAAAAATAAGACCGTGTTGTGCAATAATCTATTAAAAAGGTATAAAATTATATTTACAAAAAATAAGATTATGAGGAGACACAATTTCACAAGTCTCGATTGTTGTGCACAAATAAAGAATTGTTGAGCAAAAATAAGAACATGTTGTGCAATAATTTATTGAGAAAGTATGAAATTATATTGAGAGAAAATAAGATCATGTTAAGAACAATTTCACAAAGTCTCGATTGTTGTGCAAAAATAACCTGCCAAGTATCTAACAACGGATTTGTCGATATTAACCCCACTGAAATCGACAGAAACGCCACCTTGCGTCATCTTAAGCTTATCAAAGAACTCAGTCAACTCTTAAAACAGAATCGTGCAACTCTTACAACAGAGTCGTGCAACTCTTACAACAGAGTCGTGCAACTCTTAAAACAGAGTCGTGCAACTCTTACAACAGAGTCGTGCAACTCTTAAAACAAGAGTCGTGCAACTCTTACAACAGAGTCGTGCAACTCTTACAACAGTGTCGTGCAACTCTAAAATTTCATAGTGTTATTCATGAAATTTATAGTTTTATTCATACAAACTAAAATCTAATTTGGTTCTTTTTAAACTAAAAATCTAATTTGGGCACATTATAATATTATTCTTGCACTTTTTAATCTAATTTGGTTCTTAAACTATATTTTAGAGTTGCACAACCATAGTTTAGAGTTGCACAACCGTAGTTTAAGAGTTGCACAACTGTAGTGTCAGCATCTTTTGTATTTTGTTAATCAGAGAAAACAACTAGTGTCAACGATGTTTGCAATTTTATAGATGAAAATGTATTGATCAATTTTATTTCTTTATAACTCTATCAGCACTAAAATTGCGAACACCGCTGACACAACCCTTAATTTCTGAAAAGATGCTGACACAACCCTTAATTACAGCTGCACAACTACACCTTAAAGTTGCACGACAGCACCTTAAAGTTGCACAATTTGGGGAGTGTTCATTTGATAGAAAAAAGCTGCATAGTTGCTTGTTATAACTAGATTTATAATGCAGTTTGGATAAACATCTCTTTGAGTATGTCACCTACCTCTGATTTCTTCCACTCTAGTGGAACAAATATGTCAAAATTTATTCTAAAACTCTAAAACCCTCATGAGAAAACTGAATTTTTCCTTACCATTTGCGTAACTGATATTGATGTTGCCTTGTTGTCCATCCGAGTCATAGCTACAATAAAATCAACCCATGTGACACAACTCTCATAATTAGACCTTAAGATTGACATATTACATGAAAAGTTCATGAACCATACATAATGATGCTGTATATAGAACTATAGACAAGCCTGCTTAAAAATGTCATCCTCTGCTTTGGTAAACAAAAGAGAAACAAAATTTATCATATTTTAGGGGCGCTTGTATGAAGTGAACTAGTTAGAGGTGTTTGTTGTGTCTCCTTTTTTTGAATTAAGGTCAGTGCAAGAGATGAATTAACCATCATTGAGGCTTTATGTTAGACATATATGACAAGCAAAGACATCTCTATATATAAGTTGTCTAACTTTCTTGCCTAATTTTCTCATCTAAACCAATCTCAACTAATACAAAATTATGTATTTTAGCCTATGCGGGGGTCGAACCCACATCTATGTGTGTATACACATCGCTCTCCCCATTGAGCTAATAGGCTTTTAAAACTATGATAGATGCAAAAATAACATATATTAGTGGATGCTCGAAAGCTTTGGGAACCTTGAGCCGATCTGGGGTGCTTTCGAGCTTCATTGAAAATTTTATTGCTTGATCTTCTTTCAAGAATACTGCACCAGCAAGGCCAAATAAGGACTACGTACTGAGTTGAGCATGAACAGTCCCAAAGAGCAGCATTTACAGTAAGGTATAGACAACACAGACAAAAATTACCAAACTTCACAGACAAAACAACCAACCAAATAACAAGCAGCACAACCAGAAAGACATGAAAGCTTGGGAAGTAAAGAAGATCTTCAAAATAAATTAAACATGTAGCATGTAGCTCATCTCCACAATCCAAACAGGAACCACATCAACAGATTTGGAGCATATGCCTTGCATTGGCTTCGCATATTCACAATTAGACATACTTGCTTATTAGTTAAACAACAAATCAACACCTGCATTCTCAAAACTGTGAATTGTTTGATTCAGATGCTAGTATATACACAATTACACATTTACACATGCCTGCTTATTAGTTAAACAACAAATCAACACCAAAATTATTCAATCAGATGCTAGTATATACTCAATTTCGAACCATCATTGTCAAATTGCTGATCTTTTTTCTCCAATGCTTACTCTAGATGCTACTATAACAGGACATAACATACCTAAGCCACATGGCTTGTTAAGAGAATCAGCCATGACTGCTATCACACACGTACCTCCTTCCTCCGTTGCAGCTATCGATGCTTGTTGCTCAACCTGCATCTTGCATTCCTTATGAAGTTGAGCCAGGATCATCGGATAATCTTCAAGTGAAAGGAAATCGGTCGAATTCGTCTCCGGCGATTCCGTCTGCAGCAGAATCCCGACAGGCACCCCGCTGATGTCGCTCTCGCTCGGTTTGGTCCTCCACCACTCATTCTCGGCGCTCTTCGCAGCCATGGCCGCCACCGATGTCGCTCCGGGCTTCAAGATTCCGGTGGAGATCAGCAGCAGCAGGAAATCGAGGGAGAAGGCGAGGATGTCGCCATAGATCTCGTCCTTGCTTTAGATGAGGAAGACCTAGCAGATCTCGGCTTTGCTTCAGATCGGCGCCGAATTTCAACATAGATCCGGCAGCCGCAGCAAAGAGGGAGAACGATGAGCTTTTCGCTAATATGTGCAAGAGAGAAGCGACCGAGAGAGCAGGAGAGAGGAGAGAGATAATGTTCATCAAATTAGGTCAAATTTTATATATAGTGGGCATTTTGCTAAATTGTCCAAAAACGTGGACATTTTGCAAAATCGTCCAAAAAAGTGCCTTTTTTACAAATTTTTTCTATATATAATGAGGAGGAGATCGAACTCACAAAATAAGAGTCATTAGGACTTTTTAGCACGTTTTTTAATGAGTTAAAAAGTATATAAAATATTAATTCTTTACTATTTTTTCAAATAATTATAAACTTATAACTAATAACTAATGAGTATACAATTATATAAAAATTAATTAAAAATTTAATACTCTATATTTTATATGGTTTTTAGCTCCAAAAGTCAAAACGAAACTCACACTAACATAGCAAGATCAATTAGGAGACATAGTTATTTACTAATGACCTCTTGCCCTAGTGGTAAGAGTGAGGTGCTTCCTTGTACCTCACTACCATGAGGTCAAGGGTTCAAAATCCCACTAGGAGCATTTTGTGCTTGAGTAGGTACTCATGCCTTGGTTTGCCTTGGCATGGGTTAGTATGCATTGCGGCTTGCCGCTTAGCTTACCCGGCTCTAGTGCTTTGCAGGCTGTACTCGGCCCGTGGAGAATTAGTCGATAACCTTAGAACCATCACGTCATAAAAAAGAAATAATAATTAGGAGACGTAGTTGGAATTAGTAGGGTGCACATTTCAGGGATGCACTGCACCGTGGCGCTCCACGTGTCCGTCCCCATACAACACCGGTCGCTCCGTAGTGCAACCCTCTTCAAAGATGGACACCAAGTTTCACAAAAATAAACCAAATTATATCAAGCAATTAATGAAAAAGGTAAAGATGGTGAAGGGATCGGTGGTGGTGGGGAGAGGGTACCGTGGGATAGCGGAGCGGTTGCTGGGGAAGCAGAGGACGCTCCCAGCGCTGGACGGCCACCCTGCCGCCCAGTCGGAAGCCCGGGAGGCGGCGGATTCTCGGGCCGCCGTGGGTAAGAAGGAGTTTAGGATTTACAGATGGAGGCCCGACTTGCCCCCTCGCAAGCCCTACCTCCACTCCTACTTTGTTGACCTCTCCACCTGCGGCCCCATGGTCAGTCATGCTTATGCACTCTCCTTTTCTTTATGCACCTCCCTTTTATAACCCATATTTTATGTATAGTTGGACTAGCAATATGAGGCACTAGATTCAATTCTTAGATAACTTTGTATGTGGTTCGAATTTTGGCATTGTGACTTGTCAACTTGAGTTTGTCATGGGTTGGGTCGCCCCATTTGGGCCTTTGTAGTTTTCGAATCCAGATTAAGACTAAAGAGAACACCTCGGTCTTACCGCTTGACGATTGAGATTTAGAGGTTATCGACTAATCCTCTAGGATTACCCACTCAAATACAAATGCCACTAGTGAACTTGAACTCTTGGCTCAACTCAAGTTGGTGAGTAAAGACGAAAGATAACATATCGGTCTTACCACTTGGACAAGAGGTCATTTGCTGACAAACTAGCCTTTTATTTCCGATCAAATCATTCAAATTCATGTAAGCATGACAATTTACAAGTTTAATATGTTATTCTTCTCATTTCCAATTGATTTTTAATCGTGATAAGATATCGTTAAGTTGGGCCTACACATGACTCTCCCAGTCTCGCTGTCTTGGCCCAATGGGTTTAGTAAGAGGCTAGGCGACATCATTGAGCACAACTCTCTTAGCGACTTGCCTCGTCGACTTTGACACCATAAGTATCCGTACATTAATTAAAAAGAATAAAGCACAACCGTTTAAAATATAGGAAAATGAGGTAGATCGGAATAGATTTGTGCACCAATAGATTTTGACATGGGTTTATCTGTGCTTAGTTTCGCCTTGTAGAATGCCTTTGTTTGTAACTTGCACAATCTTTGTATTTTGCTTGTCTATGATGGTTATCCGTTTGCCGATTTGTCAGCCTATAAGTTTCAGATTTGTCTTACCTCGAATTTTTACCTAATAAAAAAAATAGATTTGGACATGCTTATATGAGTTACTAGAGCAAAAATTTAGATTTTCATATCTATTAAACTTAATCTTAATTTACCAAACAGGGCCTAATTTATCTTAACTGATCTATTTATACAGGAACTTATGAATATAATTGTGATTGACATAATAAGCCCTAGAATTTGTAAAATTCCTCAAAACATTCATTGGGTTTTATGCAATTTTTCAAAATTTCAGCTTAGTTTTGTGACATTTTGGTATGAAAGAGAGGAAATTGAACTATTTGCCTTAATAACATTGTAGGTATTGGACGCATTGCAGAAGATAAAATCAGAAGAAGACTCAACCTTAACCTACAGGAGGTCCTGCAGAGAAGGCATATGCGGCTCCTGCGCCATGAACATCGACGGCACCAACACCGTCGCGTGCCTCAAGCCCATCGACTCCGACCCGAGCAAGCCCACCACCATCACCCCTCTGCCCCACATGTACGTCATCAAGGACCTCGTCGTCGACCTCACCAACTTCTACCAGCAGTACAAGTCCATCGAGCCCTGGCTCAAGACCCGGGCCAAGCCCCCCGATGGCCGTGAGCACCGCCAGTCCCCCGTGGACCGGAAGAAGCTCGACGGCCTCTACGAGTGCATCATGTGCGCTTGCTGCTCCGCCTCCTGCCCTTCCTACTGGTGGAACCCGGAGCAGTACTTGGGCCCCGCCGCTCTGCTCCACGCCTACCGTTGGATTTCCGACAGGTAAACATAAGCAATCAGCACATCACGCCAAACGAACCATTATATTCGAATCCGATTGATGAATGCGAATTGGGGATTTGATGTGCAGCCGCGACGAGTACGCGGATGAGAGGCTGCAGGCGTTGACGGATAACCAGGAGAAGTTGTACAGGTGCAGGAGCATCAAGAACTGCACCGTGACCTGCCCGAAGAGCCTGGACCCAGCCGCGGCCATCAACAAGATGAAGACGCGCCACCTCCTCTCCTTCCCCGTCGAGAACTACCCGCCCAATGCCCGGTGATGTCAGATTGGGAGTGGGAGATACATGGATTTCTTCTTTCTCCATGATGTTTGTATAAACTTGTGACTAAATCCAGTCCTCCTTTTAAGAGTTTGTAACTTTGTTCTATAGAAATAAATAATAATACGGTGGTCTGAATTGGGACATCAATTGCTGGAATAGCTCAGTTGGTTAGAGCGTGTGGCTGTTAACCACAAGGTCGGAGGTTCAAGCCCTCCTTCTAGCGTTATTTAAATATCTGTGTTTTTATCAATTTTTTTCCCTTTGTTGGCACTTTTGCTCCTAAAAAAAGAGAATTGTCCTGAAAAATCTCAATATGTAATATTTAATAGCAAACTGCATTAAGAAAAATAAGGTTATTTTAGGGTATATTTCCCATTAAAAAATTGTCCTTATGATTATTCGTTATAATTTTGTTGTATTTTTTTAAAGTCAAAAGTAAAGTGAAAAATAAATATATAATATCAATCTATATAATCTATATCTATACATAACTTTAAATCAGAAAACTTCTCCTACGTGTCTTCTCCACCTCGATTTTAGTTATTTCAACTAATAACAAATTTTCTCTTTTTTTCCTCCTATCTCCTCTTGATTTTAGTTTCAGTTTCTAAAAACAATCTTCTCTTCGCTAGGATTACTCTACTTGCCTCCTTCTATTTGCAATGGAACCTCATTCACATCGAACTACTTCAATTCAATATATCCCTTTCCTCTATCAATTAGTTTCTTCATCGATCGCGATGAAGGACACTGATCGCGACGGATTACCAGCGGCGGCGGAGGGGAACAACAAGACGGTGATAATCGCGGACATCAACAATGCCTACGTGGAGCGGATCGACGACGATCAGTCGTCGGACATGCTCGACCTCTTCCTGGAGAGCTTATGGCTCGGCGAGGGTACTCGGCTGCTGATCAACCACCTGCTCATCGTCGCCGCCGATCAGACGGCGTACGAGCGGCGCGTTTTCTAAGGTCTCCACTGCCACTTGCTGGAGACGGACTTCGCTTCTTGCAGTTCTCCGGAAGGGTTACAGTTTCATCTTCATGATACGTACGGTTCTTCGTCTCTTTGTTTATATTTTCCGTAATTTTCGCAAAAAATAACTAAGCCTGTTATGATTTTTTGTTAAGTTGAATATAATTTATCTTTTTACTTCGTGTTTTTTTGGTAATGGTACATTTTTCTTCTAGATACGATTTAGAGATCTTAATTGATAAATCATATCTAAATCTACTAATATAATAATATACTCCGTAACTGCCATTCTTGATAATTTTAAATCCTAACATTTCTATACTAAAAGTTACCATTTTTAATTGGTCGACACTACTAAAAGTTACCATGATAATAGTGTAACTAATTTTCTAATTATAATATTAATAATTAATAAGATCTATAAAATTTGATTTTTAATTTTTAATTTTTCTTATATCTTATCCTTTTTATCTGGTTTTTATCATTTTTATTTATTTTTCCCCTATGACATGAAAAGATTAATCTAACTTAAAATTAAAATTTAGATACAATTATTGTAGAGATATACAACCTCCGTTTAGAAATAATTGACGTTTGACTTTTTGGCACGTTTTTTAAGGAGTTAAAAACTATATAAAATAAGGCGAAACTAATTAAAATAACCTGACCTTTATGGGAGTGTTAAAAATATATCCCCACCTTTTAAATGTAAGAAAAATATCCCGACCTTTATATAAGATGTTAAAATAATATCCAAACAATTCTCTAAAATAAAAAAGTTGATATGGCATATATATGTGGCAAAAAAATTAATAAAAAAAATAAAACTTACAAAATCGACATATTTTTAAATCGGTTTACTTTTTTTTGATAACTTAAACCGGGTTTCATAAACCATCTTTTATTTATAACTCAAACCGAGTTTCCATTTTCTACCATTCCTGGGGGAAGCCATTCCACTTTCCCCTTTCTTCTTCTCCTTCCTCACATAGGGTTCTTCTTCCAATTCGAAGCCCCGATCGATGGTTCCTCAGTCTGTCCCCGTTCCCTCTTTGCTGCTATGACACCTTCTTCTCATCCTCTTTCTATTGTCTGTTTGACGACCTCAATTGATGACATTGACGGGCAGTTTCCCCTACCAGAACTCGGCTAGGCCGTTGCCGATCTCCATAGCCGCGAAGGTTATTTGAACTCAAACTTGCAGCTTGGTCGATTCCGAGACTGGGGTATAGCTCAAGTCCTTTGCTCTGTCTCGTGTTTCGTTACCTTCCAATTGATTGATTTCTAATTAGAATTGCTTGATTGCTAAGAAAAATTCAGAATTTGGTTGATTTGTTGAATTAATGAGTTGGAATTAGGCTTGATCTATTCAAAATTACCTTGTGTTCCTATATAATGTGGTTTTGAAATGATCGATTGTTGTTGTTGCATTCAATGGTTGTTGTTGAATTAGGGGTTTAAATAAGCCAGATTTTTTTTAAAATATAAGAACCGGGTTTCATTTCAATAATATTGTAGATTTTTTAAGTTTTTTTTGCCACGTATATATGCCATATCAACTTTTTTATTTTAGAAAATTATTTGGATATTATTTTAACATCATATATAAAGGTCGGGATATTTATCTTACATTTAAAAGGTGGAGATATATTTTTAACAACCCCTTAAAGGTCGGGTTATTTTAATTAGTTTCGCCATAAAATAATAAAATATAAAGTTTTTAATTGATTTTTTAAAATAATTTTATACATATTAGTTATAAGTTTAAAATTATTTTAAAAAATTAATAAAAAAAAGTTAATATTTTATATAGCTTTTTTAATTTTTACCATTATATTTTTTATTTTTTCAATAATTGACTCATTTTTAATTTATTACGAAACATTGATATTTTTTTCACACTCCCGATTTTAGGAACATCAAGAATATTCCAGAATTCCATAATTAAAAGTATAACTTACCTACTATCTAAAATGATTTTTATTTATTTTTGGTTTAATTTAGTGAATGTCCATAAAAATTGTCATAATTGAGTAAGTGTCCACTTTTTAAATAAATTAAGTAAATGTCCATTTTTGACATTTTCACCCTTCCTTCCCCATCCCTAACCCTCCTTCCTTCCCCTTTGACCATTTTTAATTTTGACTTTGACTAGTCAACATTTGACCATTTTGGTCAATGCTACCTTTGATGACAATTTTTTGGTGACAGTTGTGTATATTTTTCCGATCGATGACAATCGTTTGTGACAATTATTTTGGTGACAACTGGCTTTTTTGGTGACATTTAACGGATTTTTTTTTCTGGTACTAATGAACACGATCACCAACTTATTGTCATCAATTACAGAATATTGTCATCAACTACATAACATTCTCACAAACTTTTTGTCACCTACTATAAAATACTGTCACCACCAATTTTCACTAACTACGTACTATCAACAACTATAAAATATTGTCATCGACCTATTGTCTACAACTATGTAACACTGTCATCGAATTATTTTCACCAACTTTTGCCACCAACAAGTGAATACTGTCACCAAACATTGTCACAAACCAATTATTACCAACAACAAAACATTGTCATCAATCTATTATCTCTAAAGAGAGAACATTATCACCACCCCTATTGTCACCAACCTACTTTAGTAATCTGTTGTCACCAACAATAAAAGAGGATCATCAACCTATTGTCACCAACTACATAACATTGTCATCAAAAGCTTTAGAGATCATATCAACTATTTTCTGTTGTGCAACAAGAATGAAATGATATGTGGAAAGAAGAAGATGGGCTCACCTGTTCACCACTTGCTTTTGTACCGGTTCAAGTTCGTGACAATTATTTTGGTGACAACTGACTTTTTTGGTGACATTTAACAGAATTTTTTTCGATACTAGTAAACACTGTCACCAACCTATTGTCATCAATTACAGAACATTGTCATCAACTACATCACATTGTCACCAACTTTTTGTCACCTACTATAAAATATTGTCACCACCAATTTTCACTAAGTACGTGCTATCACTAACTACAAAATATTGTCACCCACTTATTGTCTACTACTACGAAACATTGTCATCAAATTATTTTCACCAACTTATTGTCACCAACAAGTGAACACTGTCATCAAACATTGTCACAAACCAATTGTCAACAACTACGAAACATTGTCATCAAATTATTTTCACCAACTTATTGTCACCAACAAGTGAGCACTGTCACCAAACATTGTCACAAACCAATTGTCAATAGATACGACACATTGTCATCAAATTATTTTCATCAACTTATTGTCACCAACAAGTGAAAAATGTCCCAAACATTGTCACAAACCAATTGTTACCAACTACAACACACTCGATACCACCAACTACAACACACTCAAAATCCAATTCAAGAAATAATCAATTGAATAAGAACTCATCGATTTCAAATTCTCATGACCAAAATGTGGTATGATATAACTATGATCAATGGCAAAATGGAAGATTTGCTATTTGTTTTATCGGCTAAGACCACCGAGCAACATATTACCAATATGAAAGCACAAGAAGACGTCCATCGTCGCTGATCGCTGATCAGCCTTTACTAAAAAAGGCTGTTTTAGCCACGGCAAATAGCGACGACTAAAATCCGTCTCTACGATTGTGACAAATAGCCACGGTATTAGAGATGGAATACAACATCGGTTGCTAAATTTCACGAGGAAAAGGCGGAGTGTCACCGATAGATGCAATATTAGTGACGCCGAATAAATCGTTGCTATTTACGTCACTATTAGTCATGGAATTCTAGACTTTAGGTAAATTGGTGGCAAAATAGCCACGAATATTGACTCGAACAACAATTGTCCCTACATCGGTGGCTAATTAGGGACAAAAATACCAACAATTTTAACATTGTCACTGATTTTCCAAAGAAATTAAGTGGTGTACCAAAAGTCAAAGCTAAATGAGTTACGAACCTTGTCACAAGAAAAAGTCATGGTTGAATTCGTGGCTAATTAGTGATGAAATTAGCCACGAAGTACATTATGTAGCTAGTGCGAGAAAAAAAATAAAAATGACGCACAATGTCTTAAGGCTATTATCGTCGCTAGCACTTCACGATTGAATCCGTGGTTTTAGCATAGCAGATTCCGTGGCTGAGCCCGTGGCTGGATCCGTGGCTGGATCCGTGGCTGACAGCGAAACTATAATAAACGGAAAGCATTATAATTTGTAACCATAAATATGTTCCATATCGTCTTAAACCCTAATCCGATTTCCGTCAACTCCAACCCTCTCCTTTTCATCAATACATTGCAATCAATTGAGGTGAGTATTTAATTATCTACAACTTCTAAATTTTCACTTTAGAAGATGAATTATTGTAGAAAATACGTGTTTTCTTGCAATTGGTGTTTTATACATGATAGGTTCTTAATTCGTTCACCTATCCTTTCTTAAGAGAGTTCAATAGGTGTATTTTGTTGAAAAAAAACCAGTACGTGTTAATATGACCAATCTACTTGCAAACATGTGCAGCGAAAATGAACAATCGTGCTTGGATGTATGATATGTACTTGCCAGATCGTGGAGGATTAAAGCCTGAATATTTTGATGGGGTTGATAAGTTTGTAGAATTCGCAATGGCTCAAGAACGTTACATGGATGGGAATATGATCAAATGTCCCTGTAAGAAATGTCGTAATCGTCCATTTTACCTACCAGATGATGTCAAGGAACACTTATATCAACGTGGATTCTTGCTTGATTATTACCAGTGGACGGAACATGGTGAGTCGATTGAGTCATCTCTTCCTCAATCAGAGAATAGCCAACGGGACTTCTACGACCAATTGAATTCTTAACAGAGAATGGTATTCGACATGGCAGGACCTAATTTTGTTCCTCCTCCATGGTTTGATGCCAATAATGTTGATGTTGCTTCTAATAGTGGAATGGGAGATGATCACCAAGACAGTCAGGGAATGGAACATCTTGAGACTATCAATGAGGACACTGAAATGAGAGATGTAGAACCAGGAGACGTGGATAGGTTGTCCCGACGTTTTTGGGATGTGTTAAAAGCAGCTGATGAACCAGTGTAGCCAGGGTGTACATCACACACACAACTGTCTTTTGTGGCTAGGCTTATGAGTTTGAAGTGCGAATATAACGTGCCTCAAAGTGTCTTCAATGGTTTTGTTCAGCTATATGATGAGGTTTTACCTCCTTGTCACAAGATTCCCACTAATTACTACCAAACAGAGAAGGTGGTTCGTAATTTAGGTTTACCAGTTGAGAGAATAGACATGTGCCCTAATGGTTGTATGTTGTTCTGGAAGGATAATTGCAATGAAGAATCTTGTAAGTTCTGCGGGCATGCTAGGTTTGATTATGGAAGTAATCAGAATAAAGGCACTCCGTATAAAGAACTATTCTACTTGCCTCTAACCCCTCGGCTGCAAAGATTATATGCATCTGAGGTTACAGCTGGCAATATGACTTGGCATGCGGATCATGTGGCAGAAGAGGGGATAATGTCTCATCCTTCGGATGGAGAGGCATGGAAGAGGTTGAATGACGTATATCCTAATTTTTCTTCTGAGCCACGAAATGTTCGTTTGGGTCTGTGCACCGATGGCTTTGCACCTTTTACTAAATCGGAAGAAAACTATTCTTGCTGGCCAGTTATTGTTACTCCATACAATCTTCCGCCAGATATGTGCATGAGAACTGAGTATATGTTTCTGACATTGATAGTGCCAGGCCCGCGAAATCCCAAAAAGTTACTTGATGTGTGCTTGGAGCCTTTGATTGATGAGTTAATGCAACTTTGGGACATCGGTGTTACTACTTATGATGTGTCAAGGAAGAAAATTTTTGTTATGAGGGCAGCTCTACTTTGGACGATCAGTGACTTTCCGGCATATGCGATGTTGTCAGGATGGAGTATTGCGGGAGAGCTAGCTTGTCCAATCTGTATGGAGAAAACAGAATCTTTTCGATTACATCACGGCAAAAAGGCTTGTTGGTTCAATTGTCACAGGCCATTTTTAGAAGCGGATCATCCATTTCGAAAGAATAAGAGTGACTTTCGTAAAAACCAAGTGAGAACATCGCCCCCACCCCCTAGGCTATCAGGTGATGAAATATGGGGACGTGTGTGTCACTTTTCTACGGCCATTAATGACCCACTGAACAACCCACCTGACTATGGGAACTCCCATAAATGGACGAAGCAAAGCATTTTTTGGAGGCTTCCGTATTGGAAAGATCTTTTGATTCGGCACAACCTTGATGTTATGCACATAGAGAAAAATGTGTTTGATAATGTTTTTAACACCGTGATGGATATTCCTGGAAAGACAAAGGATAACTTGAATTCACGGAAGGATCTTCGAATACACTGTCTTCGGCCAGAGCTTCACGTAGAAGATGATCATAGAGGGGCGAAACCGAAGGCAATTTACACTTTAACAAGGGAAGAGAAGAAAAAGGTTTGTCAATGGTTGAGGTCCGTGAAGTTTCCTGATGGTTATGCATCTAATGTGGGTAGATGTGTTCAAAAAGATGATTGTAGTCTCGCGGGGATGAAGAGTCATGATTGTCATGTGTTTATGGAAAGACTTCTTCCAATTGCTTTCAAAGAATTGCTGCCTCCAACAGTTTGGGGTCCTTTGACAGAGTTGAGTATGTTTTTTCAATCAATTTGTTCATCCTCATTGTCGGTTGATCAAATGGTGTATTTCAATTCCACGGTGCCTTTACTATTGTGTAAGTTGGAACGTATCTTCCCACCTTCATTCTTTGATTCTATGGAGCATCTCGTTGTGCACTTGGCATATGAAGCTCAAATAGGTGGACCGGTACAATATCGATGGATGTATCCATTTGAGAGACATCTGTATCATTTGAAGCGAAAAATTCTGCAGAAGAATCAAGTTGAAGGGTCGATATGCATGGCTTACTTGAGGGAAGAAGTCGCTAATTTTTCAGTACATTACTTCCCATCTCATGTTCCTTCTAAGTTGAGAAAGTTGTCTAGGAATGATACATTCCAGGATATTGACAGTGTTGTTTCTATTTTTAATTACCCTGGTCAAAGTGGCGGCAAAGCAAAGATAAGGTGGATGACGGTAGACAAAGAGTGGAATGCTGCACATACTTATGTTTTGATCAACTGCCCAGAAGTGCAACCATACATTGGGTACATTCATGTTTATTTACACTTATCTTGCATGATTGCATCAATGTTATAAGTTTTAGTGTTCTTATTAATCTATGGTTTGTAGGATATTTGAATCTGAAAGGGGTATCGCAGATGATGATACAATTGCTACAGAATTTGCAAAATGGTTTAAAACATACGTAGGTGTTATATTTTTATTTATTTGTAAAGTTGGATTATTCATCAAATACATAAATGTTCATATAGATTGTAACTGTATGTATGCAGGTATTAAATACATCAAATGGAATCGATACGGATGAGCTTCTGTGGAGTTGTGCTTGTGGTCCGAGTGTTAAAGCTAAGACTTGGCATACATACAAGGTTAACGGATACAAATTTCACACTCAAGAGCATGGTATTGGCAAATCAACAATGAATAGCGGGGTTTGTGTTCGAGGCTCAAATTATGAGAATGCCGAATCAGACTTTTATGGGCTTCTGCAAGAAATTATCGAGCTTGAATATCCTAGTTCAGTAGATAATCCAAAAAAGGTTGTCTTGTTCAGGTGTCTCTGGTTTGATCCAACTGAAAGAGGCACAAGAATTCATCCACAATACCGTTTTGTTGAAGTCAATCACAAGAGACTATATCGAAAGTATGAGCCATTCATATTAGCCCAACAGGCTGTGCAAGTTTACTATGCATACTATCCAGGAGCGAGGCGGGAACGGGCAGATTGGTGGTATGTATGCAAGACAATGCCTCGAGGTCGAATAGCGGAACGATGGACATCCACTGCACCAACTGCGTATCAAGCTGATGAAGTTGTTACTCCTGAATTGTTTGAGCAAATACCAATTGACAATATGCCAACGGATTTGCATGATCCATTAAGGATGGATGATATATCTGATGAGGATAACATTGTGGAAGCCAGTGAAAGTGGTGACGAGGAGGGGGAATTGTTTACGACATCAGAAACTACTACTACTACTGGAGGCGAGTATGAATCTGATGCTACTCATGAAGGAGATGCTGAATCTGAGAGCTCAGAGTAAATCCATAGCATTCTATTGTTTTTATAAGTGTCATTTATATTTTTTAGCCATTGCCGGATTCTATAGTTTGAATCAGAATAAATCCCTAGCATTATACTTTAGCCATTGTCGGATTCTATAGTTTGAATCATGAGAAGATACTTTTCAGAAGAATTGCCATCTTCAATTTTTAGCCATTGTAGGATTATAAAGTTTCATTACTTTGCAATTAGCCTATGTAGGATTTGAACCTACACCATTGTGTATTAAACACATTGCTCTACCTTTTGAGCTAATAGGCTTATGATAGTTATCAAATTTCTGGCATACTGTTTTTTTTTTCCTCCGATCATTTTGCAATCAACTGCTGGCCTTAAAATGCAGATACAACAAAGCATTTAAATAAAAGCCTCTCAATTCAAGTTTATTTTGCTTCTACATCATCACAGTTCAAGTTTATTTTTTATTCAAGAGGTTACGCAAATTCCTTAGTCATTGTATTTGGCATGGAGAGTTTTTGCACTCATTACTTAGTACTAAGGAGAATTCACAAAACAGTGAACTGCATTAACAAAACATAGGCAAAATCAGTGAACTGTTAGGTTTTTAAATTTTCATATTTAAATTTTCATATTTGGTACACTGTTAGGTTTTTAAATTTTCATCACAACCATAGGCAAAATCAGTGAACTGCATTAACAAAACATACATATGAAGATGAAAATTCACAAATAATTTTGGTTTGTTGATCCCTCTCATATTCTTATATTTTATTAAAAAAAAATCAGCCAGAACATTAAGGACACAACCTCATATTTTGTAATCCACAGTCCAAAGCTATTAAAACTAATATTAATCCAATAAGCTAGACAAAGAATGTGCTTTTCTTCTGGTAAGTGTAATTTTTTATGTGAAGAGTAATTCAGCCAGTATATGCACTAAAGGAAGAGTCTAAATCCAACCATTATCAACGATTATTCAGCCAAGAAATCAAGCATAAAAAGAACAGCCAATATATGCGAATTCAGCCAACCATTATATGCGAAAACTGAAGAAAGAGATCAAATTTCCAAAGCATAATCACAACTGAATTTTTTCAAGTAAGGTGCAGAAATTGATTGAAGGACTGACCACATAATAGCACTGGAAACAAAATATAGAGGTGTAGAAATCCAGTGGCCAATCAGCAACTCGACTCAAAAGATTCAGAGAATCAACCAAATCCTAATTGAAATCATGAATATCGAGGTGTAGAAATCAGTACCAAATCATGCCAAATCGAGAATGAAGGAAAACTGCGGCGATCGAGATTCAGTCCGACAGCAATCGGAATGCCAAGATGCGTGGTGACGGAAGTGGCTGGTATCGCCGGAGGTGCAGGCTCGGCGACGCTGCGATGGGTTGCGAGCGGGTGTTAGTTGCGATTGACGCCGGCGACGAGGGTGTTTGGGAAATTGATTGTGGGAGAGATTGTTGGGGGTTGAGGTCGAGAGGGAATGAAGGGAAAGGGTAGATCCGCCAAAGTCATTCTCTCCAAGTCTCCAACAATGGTCGGTATTTCGGATATAATTTTACTTTAAATATTTTTTTAAATATATATTTATATAGAGTATTTCACAAACTTATATTTACATTTTTTTAATTTTTTAAAATAAAAAACTGCATTTAAAAAAATCTATAATTAAAAGATCAATTATATAATAAAATATATATTTTTATATTTTTGCAAAACATGAATTTTTATAATAGAAGTTTATAAACACGTAATATAGGTGTATGGAATAAAGTATAAAATTATGAAGTAATTTGGTTCAAAGGCGGCCTTTGGACCAATTACTAAATGTCCTAAAGGCTTTTCTTTGCTAGTAAAGGGTCAAAATATTTTCATAATACCCCTTTTACCCCTGTTTTAATTTTACCCCAAACTTTCCCTTTCCCAGTTTCCTCCGTTCCCGTGTTTTCTTCATCCTGAGATCTCAATGACTACTCCTTCCATCCTTGCTCATCCCTCCCTCGCTCCCTCTGTTGCAACCAGCCGTCTCGTCATCCCTCCCTCGCTCCCTCCTTCCATCCTGAGATCTCAGTGGCGCCCGTCATCGTCCTTTCGACCAGCCGCCGTCGTCGTCCTTCCGACCAGCCGTCTCGTCATCGAGAGGCGTCGCCATTGTCCATCGCCGTTGTGACTGTTGTCGACCGGCTGATGTTGTTAATCAAGGGCCTTGTCCTCGTCGCCTCCCTCATTCCTATCCAGATCGGTCAGAGAACGGCCTCCTCGTCCTCCAATAGACGAACCCTAGAATATGCGATTTCACTCAAGGATTAACTCCCGACGCCGTCGACGGTGGCTAATATAGCCTTCACGCCGAATCAAGGTTTTCGAGGCCGCGCGACTTGATAGAGATCCAATTTGTAGAGCCGATAACCTGCCATGGCTAAGAAGTTGTTGATTTATGTTATGAGCGTGGCGAGCTCCGATCTGGTGAGGTACGGCGCAGGGGAGCGTCTTCAGAAGTTCATAGCGGTAGAAATCATCGAGTGAGACAAGGTCGGGTTTGTCGAGAGATGCGATTCAGGTCGAGTATAATCCGAGAGCTTCTCGCCATGGTTTGCTGTCTGAGCAATTGAAGGCCAACGCCATCGTCAGAATCATCTACGGCTTTTCCAGTCAATTTGTTCGGCATCCACATTTGCCTGGGAGAGTAACAGTGCCTCTAATGGGCCTTTAATGGGCCTAACTTGAGTGCTATCTCAGATTTGTCAAACATCGACAAAATGTATAATACAACTATGTATGTTTCAATAATACTTCACTAGTACAATAAAATACCCACGTGATGTCGACACGGAATTGAATAATTTATGTGGTACTATATTTTATAGATAGGGTGGTGACATCGATAAGAGTAGTGACGATGATAAGGGTGGTGACAGTGTCTATAACCCTATTTTTATAGTGGTGACATTGTCTATTACCCTATTTTTATTTTGGTGACAACGTCTATTACCTTGTTTTTCTTTTGATTACAGTGTCTATGACATTGTTTTTGAAGTGGTGACAGTGTCTATGAACTTGGTTTTTTTTTTGTTACAGAGTGTCACAAATGATAAGAGTGGTGACAGTGACACCGTAAAAAAAACAAAAAAAAATATTAAAAAAAACTCTTGAAACGAATCTGTCATCAAAAAATTGTTTCCCTTGTCCTAGATTTTCCCTTTGATTACAGTGTCTATGTCCCTGTTTTTATTTTGATTACAGCGTTTATATATGACCCGCTTACCCATTCATTTATTATAGAAGAACTATCACCACATGTATTTTGGCTTCTCATTAGCCCTTATAAGGTTTGCGCTTTCTTTCTCGTAGAGGTTTCCCTTGGTTACAGTGTCTATGACCTTGTTTTGATAGTGGTGACAGTGCTTATGACCCTATTTTTATTTTGATTACAACGTATATATATGAACCTCTTACCCATTCATTTATTAGAGAAGAATTGTCACCACATGTATTAGCTCATATAAGGTTTGTGTTTTCTTTGTCGTAGGGTTTTCCTTTGATTACAGTGTTTATGACTCTTTTTTCATAGCGGTGACAACGTCTATGACCCTGTTTTTATTTTGGTTACAATGTCAATAGAGTTTTCCTTTGATTACAATGTCTATGACATTTATTTCATAGTGGTGACAGTGTCTATGACCAGGTTTTCATAGTGGTGACAATGTCTATGACTATCTTATCCATTCATATATTGAAGGAGAATTGTTCACCTAATTTCTTTTGGCTTCTCATTAGCCCTTTTAGGGTTTGTGCTTACCTTGTCCTAGGGTTTTCCATTTAGTGACAGCAATCATCTCTTAACGACGTACTGTACTAAACCCTAAACCATACTGTACATCACATGTTCTTTTGGCTTCTCATTAGCCTCTTTAGGGTTTGTGCTTCCCTTTTCCTAGGGTTTTCCTTTGATTACAGTGTCTATGAACCTTTTTTCATAGTGATGATAGTGTCTATAAAGCTGTTTTTATTTTTGTTACAACGTCTATAGGGTTTTCCTTTTGATTACAGTGTCTATGGCTTTGTTTTTATAGTGGTGACAGTGGCTATGACACTGTTTTTATTTTGATTACAGTGTCTACGACCCTCTTACCCATTCATATATTAGAGGAGAATTGTCACCATGTTTATTTTGGCTTCTCATTAGGCCCTATAGGGGTTGTGCTTCCCTTATCATATGATTTATTTTTTATTACAGTGTCTATGATCATGTTTTTATAGTGGTGACAGTATCTATGACTTTATTCTTATTATGGTGACAAAAGTAGTTACATTTTTAATTTTTTTTAATTGTGGTGACACTACTTAAAAAAAATCTAGAAAACTATAAATTAGAAATTAGAGAAGAACTGTCATCACATGTATTTTGACTTCTCATTAGCCCCTATAGGGTTTGTGCTTCCCTTTTCCTAGGATTTTCTTTTGATTACAGTGTCTATGAACCTTTTTTCATAGTGGAGACAATGTCGATAAAGCTGTTTTTATTTTGGTTACAGCGTCTATAGGGTTTTCCTTTTGATTACAGTGTCTATGATTTTATTTTTATAGTGGTGACAGTGGCTATGTCACTGTTTTTATTTTGATTACAGTGTCTATGACCCTCTTACCCATTTATGTATTACAGGAGAACTGTCATCACATTTATTTTGGCTCCCCATTAGTCTCTATAGGGTTTGTTCTTCCTTTATGATATGATTTCCCTTTGATTACAGTGTTTATGACCATGTTTTTATAGTGGTAGTATCTTTGACTTTAATTTTTTTATAGTAGTTACAATAGTAGTTACGTTTTAAATTTTTTTTTATTGCGGTGACACTACTTTAAAAAAATCTAAAAAACTAGAAATTACAAATTAGAGAAGAACTGTCACCACATATATTTTGGCTTCTCATTAGCCCCTATAGGGTTTTTGCTTCCCTTTTCCTAGGATTTCCCTTTGATTACAGTGTCTATGAACCTTTTTTCATAGTGGTGACAGTGTCTATAAAACTATTTTTATTTTGGTCAACGTCTATAGGTTTTTCTTTTTATTACAGTGTCTATGACTTTATTTTTATAGTAGTGACAGTGGCTATGACACTGTTTTTATTTTGATTACAGTGTCTATGACCCTCTTACCCATTCATGTATTAGAGGAGAACTGTCATCACATTTATTTTGGCTTCTCTTTAGCCCTTATAGGGTTTGTTCTTCCTTTATGATAAGATTTCTCTTTGATTACAGTGTCTATGACCATGTTTTATAGTGGTGACAGTATCTATGACTTTATTTTTTTTATAGTGGTTACAATAGTAGTTATATTTTTAATTTTTTTATTGTGGTGACACTACTTTAAAAAAATCTAAAAAACTAGAAATTAGAAATTAGAGAAGAACTGTCACCACATGAATATCGGCTTCTCATTAGCCCCTATAGGGTTTGTGCTTCCCTTTTCCTAGGGTTTTTCTTTGATTACAGTGTCTATGGACCTTTTTAATAGTAGAGACAATGTCTATAAAGCTGTTTTTATTTTGGTTACAGCGTCTATAGTGTTTTCCTTTTGATTACAGTGTCTATGGATTTGTTTTTACAGTGGTGTCACTGTTTTCCACTTTATATGTAAATTTGCCTATTGAATTTGCATAATGGGATGTCATTGTTTTCCACTTTAATTTGCAACCATACAAATTAACATGCCTTCAATTAACATGCCACATAAGCAAGTCAACACAAATGAGGTCAACAAACCCCTAAACCCACCTAGAATCTCAATACACACGCAACCCCTAATTAAAAGAAAGAGACAGCTCCTGCATCTTTCAAGAAAGAAGGGAAAAGCCTGCACACGCCAATTACATCAGCAAGGCTCCATGACATCAGCACCACAGGTCCCAGAAATTCGACGATGGCAACACACCTCCCACAAGCTCCCGGAAAAACGATGCGCTCTCTGGAAAATCGGAAGAAGCCACCACCACCGCCAAACCCCCAGAACCATTCCGGCGGAAGCAACGGCGGCCATGGCGGTGGAGGCTGGAGATTCGCTCGATCTGATTTTTTTTTTTTGTTTGGTTTGAGCAACAGATCTGGAGGGAAACGCGAAGGCAACCAGGGAGGGGAGCTCGGAGGCAGCCATGGAAGCTCGGAGGGGAGCTTGGAGGAGTCTTCAATGGCGGCAACCAGCGAGAGAAAGGCAGTCTCCGGCAAGTGAACTGGGAGACGATGGCTTGCGAGTCGATCGGGGAGGCGCCGGCGGCAATTATGGAGAAATTGAAGGCAGAGAAAGGCAGTCTCCGGCAGATCGAGGTCTCTCCGATCGGAGGAAGGAGGAGTGAAATCGAAGGAGGAGATTCATCGCCGATCGCACCACCGGATCTTCGTTCTCTAGAATTCCAAATCGGAGGGGGTAGAGAGGGATGGCGGTGGAGAGATATAGTGTCGGAGATCGGCCGAGATCGGCGGTGGAGATCGGCAGACGAACCAGGACGGCGAGAACCAGGATGGCGGTGGAGATCGGCAGACGCGAGAGGGAGAGAGAACCAGGACGCGAGAGGAAGAAATGCTGATAAAAATGGAGAAAAATAGAGGCAGGGGTAAAAGTGGAAAAAGTGAACACTTACCTAATATTGTAACCTTGTGTTCTATGACTTAATATTTGTTTCCAAAATGGCCAGTTAACAAAAAAGCCCTAAAATTATCTCCTCATCGCTAAATTTTTTAATTAATTTAATTTGAAGAAGGTGAATTTTTTAAATACATAGTATTTTAATGCAAAAAAAAAAATTATGCTAAAAAAATATAAAATCATTGCTCTCTAACAAAAATATTTGAATTGAATTAATTTAAAACAAAAGTGAATTTGATAAAAAAAAATATAGTATTTTAAATTTTAATACAACAACTATTTTATAATTTAAAATTTTTGTAAGTATAGATGGATTTATGGTAAAAAAAATTTAATTGAAAAAATAGTTGATTTGGTGTTACAATGGGAAGGTAGTTTATCAATTGGCTATAAAAAAATATAAAACTATTAATATTATAAGACTTAATTTTTTTAGGACAGAGCCTCGTAAAAGATTGGCACGACCCTGTTATTGGCTTGTATTGTATCATGACGGTTAGTCAGTTTGTCGATCAGTTAGTTTGTGGGCGTGACATGTCAGCAAAATGCTAGCAGAATTAGTAATATTAATAGATAATAGATAGATAGATAGATATATTGCAATCGAAAAAAAATGGAAACATGTCTCAATATTTACGACAATATAATCGAAAATAAAAAAAGGGAATGGATTCAAATCATATTTAAAATAGGAAACAAATATTTTAAAGTTTCCATAATAATATTGACCAATAATAAAAGCTCGTTTGAATAAAAAATTCAACTTTAATTGCGAGTTTCTGTGAAATTGAGTTTCACTTGAATTGAGTTTCACTTGAATCAAGTTTATATTAAATCAGACTATAAGACTCAAATTGGATAAATGAAATAAATTCTAGTCAAACCGAACTTTAATTTTATTGAAATTTTAATTTGATTCAAAATTTGCGTTATAAGTTGTAACTCATCATTAATAGAGAGATTTTAGACTTTTATTCATATTTATAATAATAATAATAATAACTTGTATAGGAGATATTTATCTTTTTATACAAAAGCTATTTCTTATCAATTTTTAATATATATATATATATTATAATGTGTATTTTTACTATATAGTAATATTAATATAAGTTAATTACCAAGTGATCATATAATCATACGTGACACTAAAATAAATGAAGTAAATGAATATATAAAAATTATCACTATTAAAATAAGTCAATAAAGTTATTCAAATTATTTAAAGTGTTAAACATAGGGATGAAAATGAGTTATGAAGTGATACATAAACATAATTCATCAACCAATTTGTTTGTTATTCTACTCCTTTTGATCTGTCAATCACCTATCTACCCTTTTCATATATGATAATGGCACTATCTAAATGAGAATGATCAAATGTTATGATATTGCTCCAAAGTAAGATTTATCCAAACTTCATATCATCTAATTTAATAATTAAGATTTCAATAACTATAGTATTTTTTGAATGGTTAGATGAAAATTATTATTGCTAAAGAATGACTTCCTAGATAAATGGAAAAAAAAAGTCCACTAAGTAGTTTTAACTTATATTTTCCAATATATCGTTCTAAAAAGAATACTTATAAATATGTTGTTAAGGAGTATGTTTTTTCACCGATTATAGAATATATAATCTATAACAACTAAAAAACTTAAATATTTTAAAATATTTAAGTTTTAAAAAAGAATAAAAATTATAAAATAGAAAAATATATATACCACATAAGTAAGAGAATTAATAGAAAAAAGATTAAATAAATTTAAAATTATTTATGACTATAACTTAATATTTGAAAGTTACATAATATAAAAAAATTCAAGAATGGAGTACTATATAAATTTATGAGTAAACTAAATAAAAGACAAAAAGATATAAATTAAATAAAAGAGAAACCGAAAATTTGGGAGGGAAATAAAATAAAAGCAAATGTCATTTCGGGAGGGAACTAAAAAAAATGAAAGTTTTAGGAGGGATAAATTACACCCCTCAGTTCTCTCTGCTAATTTGGGGCTCAATTTGGGGCTAGGGCTCGAGCTGTTCTTCTTAGCCCTCGTGCTCTTCTCCTTCTCCGTTCTCTCATCGAAGCTCCTATTGTGCTTGGCTGCTTGGATCTGAACGACTGCCGATCTCTGCTGTCCAGGTTCATCTTTCTCCTCCTCTATCCTTCTCTTCTATCGGCGTTTTGTTTGGATCTAATCGGCCGACACTCTTCAGTGTCCAGGTTCATCGTTGTCATCTCCGGCGTTCCGCTTGGCTACTTGGATCCAATCGAAGCCGGTGGCGCTCTCCACTGTTTAGTTTGTCTCTTCGCTCGTCTTGCTTTCACTCGTCTCGCTCAGCATCGCTCTCTAGTTCAGTGGTTCCCCCTTCTTCGAGAGGTAGCATTTAGGGCTCTCAAAGCTCGGATGTTTTCTCCCTCGTACTTGCTACTTGTTTGATTATTTCACTCTAATTGTTTGTGTATTTTGGTTAGCTTTACTTGTTACTTGTTTGATTTGTTATTGAATTTTGAAGGATTCAAAATTTTGTTAATTATAGTCTCAATCGCTTATGGAGTTCGATTTCTAGGGTTTAATCAATTTCGTCTGCAATAATGCGTCTGTTGTGTTGTTCGTGTTCTCTCAGTCTTCACGATTTGTTGATTCCTACGGCTTTTTGCTGTTATTGAACTAATTCAAGTAGTTAATTGATTGATATTTTTCATTTTAAATAAATAATTTCATCTTGTGCGTGTTAAAAATTAGTCACTATATGATAAGGAAGATTGTATTTTGTTCTGTGTTGTTTGTTTGAGATTTGCTGTAATGAGCTGATAATGTATAATATAAGGAATTGGTTGATACATGAGATTTCAGTTTCAAACTGGATATTCGGTGTTGTTAGTTAATCATCTGAACTGTTTCTAAATTTTTTAACACCAATTGTACTATCAGATTGATCTTATATCCTGGACCCTATAGGAGGCTTAGTGGATAGATCGTGCTGTTTGACACAATCAATTTCTAGATTCAATGTTTCATTGTTTTATAGATTACTGTTCAGCATTGGTGTTTATATGAAATGTGCCTTTGCAGGTGCTTTTAATCCGGTTATTGTGACATTATGTGAAGATAGATTGTAGCCAATGATCTTGGAATGCTTATATGTAGTTGATGTATTCTGGTTTTGTGCTGTTTGATGTTGGAGTTTGAAACTGCTGTTTTCAGTGCTACTGCTTATAGGAAAGGGAGGATAGTTATGTCAATATTGAGTACAAGTTTGGACAAACACTGATTTTGCATTTAGTATGTAGACCTATTGATGGTTTATCATAGCTTACTAATTTTGTGCTTAAACTAGTGATAGCCTAAATGCTTATTAAGAAATTGAATATTTTTTTTTTTATTTTCAGCAACATGCGTGGAGGTTATGGTACTCGCGGTGGTCATGTTACTCGTGGAGCTCCAGTTAGAAAGTCTCCACGTGTACAATCCTACGCTGCTGGTGGATCCTCCCAACCTGTTGCCTCCGATCCTTTGACTACTGCAACCGTTTCACCCACTCCACAAGAACCCCCCTCACTCCACAAGAGTCCTCCCCTCTGTTAGATTCACCCTTATTAGCTGAGCAGCCTATTCGATCAACTCCACACATTTCTCAAGACTCAAGACCCCCATTAGGAGCCTCTCCTACTGCATTATCTCAGAATATTAACAATACAGCTCCACTTATTCCTCAAGTCATAGGATCCTCACCAGGAGGCTTTCAACCTACACCATCTCAGAATAATACGTCCCCACTCATTCCTCCCGTCTCGGGATCCCCAGCAGGAGCCTCTCCACCTACACCGTCCCAGAACAATGAAGGTGATTCATCTGCTGCTGCAACATTTCGATTAGACACAAGGGCGCTTCTCATACAAGTGAAATCCAAAAGGCAAGTTCATTTTGCTATATTAGATGTTCATTTTAATCTTGTGTGTGTGTATATATATTACTAACTGATCTTTCTGCCAATTCATTCAATGCAGTTTTGAACCACCAGATGTTGCATTAAACAACATAATGCATGTTGTTTATTCTCATTTTGACGGGCCATATATTAGTTGGGGTAGAGTTCCTAGTACAACAGTTGATTTATGGTGGAAAATGTTTAAGGTAGAATATTCCTTATTATCAATAATTAAATAGTATATATGTATAGATATTTGGTTAAACTAATATACGATTCTAATTACTATATATTACAGAAACGATGTAGATGGGACGAAGCTCGATACTCGGAATTATTTGTTCGCAAGGCATTCAATCATGTAGGAGGCAAACACCTTAGGGGCATATTACAAAAGGCACACCATAAAATGAAGAAACCTATGTGGATTAAGCAAGAGATTTGGGAGGAGATGATGGTTATATGGGAAAAGGATGATGCTTATAAGCGCCAATCAGAGGCTGGAAAACGCAATCGAGCAGTTGCAATTGAAAAGGGCATCCCTCCTTACAGGGGTGGATCGGTATCCGTGACTGTTCACAAGCGAAAATTGGTATTTTTCTGTTCCTTTGTACCAAGTTATGAGTTCGGAACTCCCTTCACTTTCAATTTTTGAAAAATGGTAGTTGTGGCATAGCTGAGTTTTGATGTTGGTGTATGCCTAAGTCATGTTGAACTTTGGGGTTGATTTTGATCTTTATTTCAACTGTACTTTCTTGAGTTTGGGAGCTGTATTTTCTTTTGTTTATGCACATATCCCCTTGTTTCTTTGTGCTCTGTGCTAGCTCTTGATAGGTGTTTGCCCGAAGGCTTTTTTGGCCTTTGTTTTTGGGTCTGTTTTGGTCCGATATGGGTGCTAAATTCCCTGGTAACTGTTGCACCTAGGGGCTGTTTTTTTTTTATTCATTTACAGCTGTTCAACCTTTCTGGCTGATGACGTTGGTGTACGTCTATGTTAGGCTGAAGTTTAGGGTTGATTTTGATGGTCATTTCAGTTCTTTTTTCTTGTGTTTGGGGGCTGTTTGGAGAGGTTTCCTACTCTATCTCTATATTCTTTCTAGGCCTTTTTTATTTTATTTATTCACACTGATTTGCTTGGAAAGGTACCATCAGCATTCACTTCTGATCAGCATTCACACTTATTTATTTATTTATTCACACTGATTTGCTTCTAGGCCTTTTTTATTTTATTTATTCATACTGATTTTGCTTGGAAACATGTTTATTTATTCACACTTATTTATTCACATTGATTACAAAATGATTTGAGGAAAAAAAATCCAACAGTTTGGGGTTGCTCTTATGATCAACATTCACTTCTATGCACTTTGGTTTATTTTTTCAGCTTCATAACATTAAAAAATTATATATTTTTGCAGACTGATTTGCTTGGAAAGGTACCATCACCAAAAGAAACATACGAGAGATGTCACAAGAAAAAGAATGGTACTTGGAGCACGGCTGTAGGTCCAGAAATTGTGGTAAGTTTGCATTGAATCCATTGTGCTTGTATCTATATAAATTCTCTTATCAATGGTAGTTAGATTCTCTTTGAAATGCTAGAATCCATTGTGCTTACGAGGTTAAATTGATAATATATTAATTAGGTCTCATCAAAACCATATAGTTTTTTTTTGTGCTTCATCGATCCCTTTGTTATCAAAATTCAGCAGGTTATTTATATCTATTTATTTGCAAAAATTCAACAAGTTATTAATTCTGCTCAAGTTAGTATTTATCTTTTCATTTGCAAAATGCTGCTCAAGTTAGTTATTGTATCTATTTGTGCTTCATTGAGGTCAACCCAGAGTTTAAATGCCGGCTCTCTGGAGCGTTTCTTCCATATTCTGCTTACGCTACAAAATGAGCATGCTAAACATTTGAAGCTTTTTTTCTCTTCAAGAGTGGGTCATTGTTACATATTCCCTTTCTCCCATGATATTGTGTACCTCACTAGCTCCTGTATAGAAAAACTGAATCACTTCATTAATTCTCAATATAGCGTACATATGCTGTAATATAAAAGGTCCAGGAGAATATATCAGCAACAAATCCAGAGTCCAAGTTCATAGTGAAAACCTACATCACTACTCATAGTTTCAAACCATTCTCTCCAAAACAATAGTGGAATATTAATTGTGAAAATGATGATGTTTCCCATTGAAGTGCTGAACTTGACCTGGAAAAAAGTGATCATATATGCAAAACATAGTCTAGGTTTACTGATGATATGCAAAACATAGTCTAGGTTCTATTTTGGACTTGACTGATCAAATATTATGTTTGATAATCAGATCCTTACTGTTATTTTTTTCCTTCCTGTTTCTGTCTCTAATTGTCTGGTTGGATTCATATATTGTTTAAATCATGGACCCAATTTGACCTTGACAAACCGCATTGCTGAGATGAATGGCTGATAATTCTAACAGCAAGTTGTTAGAAGGAATTTAGACGATAGGATAGATGTGTATATCACTGGTTGTTGTTTAGTCTGAAAAGATGAACAATATGGATGAATCATCATTTTCTTCCTTCCGAATTCATACTATTACATTTAAACTCTGGTTATAGACATCTTATTTGTTTTTATCTTTTTGTATACAATTTTTTAATTTGTAGGAAAAGTTTGATGTATTGGTTGAACAAGCAACCCAAAAGGCTCATGAAAGCGAACAACCTCTTTCAGTTGACGAGAACGAGTTGTGGATCGAGGCTGCCGGTGTACATAAAGGAAGAGTTGTAGGCATGGGTTCTGAATCAGACAATATGTTGCAGGTGACTCGGTCTTCGCACAATGCCACACCCCATGTTGCTAGTGAACCATATGAAGCTGGTTCTTTGAGAATGGAAGTGAGGGAAGAAATAACAACCATCCAGTCACAATTGATGCAAGGAATGACTGATTTGTCTGAGAAGATGGCACACTTGGGGGCGAATGTGGAGAAAAGCCAACAAGAGATCAGACAAGAAGTGACCAACCTTGGGGGAAATCTTCAGCAACATCAGCAGCAGGTAAGAGAAGATCTAACTAACTTGGAAGAACATGTGAACAATTCCGTTGAGGCCCTTCATGAGGAATCTAGACTCAACAATAATGAATGGGGTAAAAAGCTTGACGAGCTCATGTTTAAGATTGGTTTCTTCTTTACTTCTACTAAATGATCTTTCTAGTGTTTAGTTTAAGTGATTTTAGGATGGTGACTTTGGATATTTTTCATTGGGTTGTTATGTTTTATTTTAGAACTTTCTATTATTATGTTTTGTTTTAGATCTTAGACAATATAGTATATATGTTAACTTTTAAGAAGTCATTTATAAATTGCAGCAAGGTTTTTTGTCCTAATGTTTTCCCATGATTTAGATGCGGGTTTCACCATGATTGACATTGTATTTAGCCATAAATTAGGTACGAATTTCGTCGTGACTAGATACGAATTTACCCACCAATTAATCAACCGCGAAATAGTTATTTATTTGTCCACTAATTTGGTCATGTATAAAAACGAATTCAGCCACAAATTTGCTACAAACTTAGATATGCTAGTAGCCATAGATTTTGCCATGATTTTGGCGCGAATTCAGCCACGAATTAGTTACAAACTTAGATATGCTAGTAGCTACAAATTTTGTCCTGATTTTGGAACAAATTCAGCCACGAATTAGCCACGCCTTTTAGTTACAAAATTGTCTATTATATTAGCCACCATTTCTGCATAGATTTGGTCATCAACTACAGCAAGTTTTGGTACATATGTAGCCATGAATTAGAGACGATTTGGGCTACGGATTGAGTCACACAATTAACCACCCATTTGTCCACTGATTTGGCTATGAACTAGACACACCTATTTAGCTACGGATTTTGCCACAAAATAGCTATGCTTTCATGGGCTAAAGGGTCACACGAGTTAGGGACGCCTGCAGTGACAAATTTATATTTCGTGGCTAATATCATCGCTGTTCATTGTCTCTATTTAGCTGCGCTGTGTTTAGCCACGTTTTTGTATTTCGTGGCAACATCCGTCGCTATCTTATTTAGTGACGGACATTGGTGGCTAAATCAGTGGCTATATGCCGTGGCTAAAACAACCTTTTTTAGTAGTACCTGATCGGAGCTCAAGTTGCTCGCCCCCAGTCGCTCAAGCTGCTCGTTGGCTAGTAATATGTAATCCTTCGTCTCTCAAGCAATGCAAAACCTTAACTAGAGTCGCCCTGTGGTTGCTAGTTGCAGCTTGCTTGAACTTACCTGTCAACTTCTTCAAATAGTCATCCCCAATCATCTCTCTCAACTCAGGCGATCCTTTAATCTTCTGCACAATGTAATGGACATTGTTCATAATGAAAAAATGTGCAGTGAGTTGTCCTTATAGCATTGCGACTTTCCTTCCAAATTGGATTCCAAGATCATAATTGTCCATATCAAATGCAAAACGTGACCCGAACGCGGGATTTGACACAATCAAGTCAAGTAGGGTTTGCTTGTAGTCGAAATTAAGCTAACATAGTTCATCACATACCTTGTCAAAGGATGAATTGTGCCGCCAGGGACCGGAACTTTGGAAGTCCCCCGTAGAACGGCGTTCTCAAACTCTAACAAGATCCCACGAGCCACCTCCGCCAATCGGGAGACGATCTCGTCTGTCTGAATTCTGATTGAGTCCGCCGGCTTAGAGCAGAAAACGGCGTCAATGTCGGGGAGGAGCTTGAACAGAGCGTCGTGGAGGTTTAGGATCTTGAAGAGCTTCTCAGGTGACCGTCTGAAATCGCCTCTGCGAAGTTGAAGAGTTGGATTGTCGGCGCCTTCACCGACTCCATGAAGCACTGGTCATCGGTTCCGCGACGACTTTACCGGAGACAGCGGCAGCATCGGAAGAATTTGGCGAGGAAGCGTAGGATCGTTGGCGATCAACGGAGATGAAGGAGAGGAAATCGGAGAGGGGGGAGAGCATATCAGATTCGATGGCGATGACGGTGGCGATCGTGGCAGTGGTAGCAGATTCTAGAGGGGTTGTCGCCCGTTTGAGGTCTGGAAGGGGCTGTGATTCGAGAGGCGGTGAGGAAGCCCTGGAATGGATGAAGGATGAAGAAGAATGTTAAATTTAAATAGGGGTAGTTAATTAGGTATTAAGCTAAAATTGTGGACATTTACTTAATTGTTAAATAAAAATGGACATTTACTTAATTACAAATCCTAAATGGATATTCTACCAAATTTTTCCTTTATTTTTTATATAAACGCGCCATGGCGCGGGGATTATACTAGTATCTGTTTTAAATTGTTGGGTTAAATTTGATATATTACAATTTACCTCTTCTTTTATTTTATATACAACTAGAATTTTAACAGTTAAAAAAGAAAGAAGTAAATAAGTATCTATGAGATTGGATGGAGACAATTGACGTTATTTTAGGAGATAATGGAGAATTATAGAGTAAACCCCATGCTCCTCCTTTGTAAAAAACCCCATCCTGCCACAATGAACGCGCCATCCCACGCGCCTACTCATCCTCTACCCAAAATCGAAGAAATCCCCAAACCAAGTTCTGAAATTTGGTGTTTGCTCAAATCTCTCAATCTCTGGCTTCTCATCATCTTTAATCCATTCAATATCCAAAAAATTAACAAGATTTCTGCACAAAAGCTTGAAATCTGTCTCACTAAGAGCTATGTCGAAATCCATAGCTCTACTTTCTCTTCTGACCTCCATAGATTCGTCTGGAGCATTTTTGTGCGTGCTCTTCGCTTCTGGACTTGGATTTCCTCCCCTTTCGAACCCTATTGCAAAAGCCCTCTCCCAATTTTGGTCTCCATCCACAAAATCAGTACCCCCCTAGACGACGTTTCATCTTTTCTCGCTCAAACTGGGGTTTGTTGAACTTCCTCCCATGGATCGCAAAAGGTTGCTGGCCTCCTAATCATCATTTATGTCACTGCTGCCTCGCTGTTATGTGGTTCTCTTTCGGTTGGGTCCTCAACTTGGCCTCCCTCTGGCTCTCTCTGTCTGTCTGGCGTTTAGTTGCCTCGCCTGACGAAGGATTCGACTCTCTCGGATTCAATACTCTTGAGGATCTTCGACTCTTCAATCAAGCTCTGTACAACGATGATAGCTATCGGCTTTCTAGTAAGTCACATCTTGTCTGGCTGCTCATGAAAAAACCAAAGGGAAATTCCCCCGGGAATGACACCCAAGATGAAAATTCCCCACCCAAAGGGAAGCCTTGTGGCGAACCCCTCTCACTCTCACCAACTGAGAAGCAGCCTTCGGGCTCTTCAAACCCAAACAACCAACCCACTGCCTCACTCAAACGTGATAAATGCAAATCTAAGCAAAATCTCTCAAATGCTGAGACCACCAAATTCAAAACACCAATTAAACCATCACCGGACTGTTTCATGTTCGGGAGAGTGTTCAGCGCTCCTATTGAACTTGATAAAGTTCTGGCCTTACTTTCTGGTGTGGTTGATTCTATTGATCCTCCAAACAACTGCCTCGAAATCCATTTTGCGAACCCAAATGATCTCCTTTGTGTCTGGGATGGTCGGCCTTACCACGGTTTTGGCCATCTCATTATCCTTTGTCCATGGAAACGTATGAACTCTAAGTTACACCTTTTGCTGAGTATCAAATTCATTTCAAATCAACTTATGAACTTAAAACAACAACTTTTTTATATGACATTAATAAACTGGAACAGGAAAATACCATTCTTATTTTCTTGGTTTACAAATACTGTAAAACCTCCTAATAATCAATTTTTATGCAAGTATCTGATGTATACTGATATGCCTTTGTCTTTCTATCGAGGACTTGTCGTTTGGCTTGCGTTCTCGATTGAGACCACTCCAACCAAAGCACTTGAGCAACTCCCTTGTGACTTATTTTATGAAAGGCACATCTATTCTATTCTTCTATATCAAACAACCTCAAGGTACTTTAAACTCACCTTTGCTTATGGTTTTATCATTGCAATTGATCACAAGATAATAATAGCTATAAATTTGTATACACCTGACATCTGCTTCCCTCAAAAGTGTTTGCACACTGATCTCTTTCCTGCAGACTCTTGCCCTTGTGCAGTTCTCCTCATGTTTCTGCAACAAGGTCTCCCTAATACGGCTCTCGCTCTCCACAATGCTAAATTACTTACTACCCCACAAGCCAAAACAACTAATCCCAAGACCAAGAAATGTGTACTGCTACAGCTATGACAAACTCTCTCAAGAAATCTTTACACTGCCTTGATAATTTTTCCTTCTAAATATGTTATTTTAATCATATTGCTGCCAAATGTTTATATTGTACCCCTTGTGCTACAAGCAAATTCTGATGTATCTGAATTGTTTCTAACTATTCTAAGGATGCTTGCAAAGCCTCCCACTGCTTGCTCTCTACAGGACTCACAACCCAATACAGCTATCATAACTGAAGGATTCAACCAGCACCTGCCTGAATCAACAACATCCAGCAACCCCTCCACTGCGTGTCTCATCATGCTTTGTGCAGTATCTGGTTTGAACTATTTTATCCATCATTGCCATCTCTGTCATGTTAAATGTAATCCAAAAAAGCATACTTCTCCTAATCATATATCATTCTCGATACGGCTTATACTTTGGAAAATGGCTAAGCTACTAATTATAATGCAACCATGCCATCAAGACTCACTCGCGATTTTATCCAGATTGTCTAACTTCTATATTACTTTTGATAAATTACTTTCTATACCTGCTCATTGGACTTTGCATGACCCTCAAACGATAACAAACATTCCTACAATGAGAATATATCGGCCTTGGACTCCAAGGGCATCCTTTAACATTAATCAGAATCAATCTCCCATTGTGGCTTGCTACTTGCAGTTGCTGCTTGTTCTGGTATCCTTTGCTACTGCATCCCCCAATAAGCTAACATCATATATGCCTGAAGGTTGCCTGTGTTTCTTATCCTTCTATTGCGAAATCAAATGTAAACCTATAACACCAAACTCTGTTGAAATTCTCTTTCACACTATCACTTGGGAATTTAGGAAATTATGTTTTAGAAACTATGAATTACTAATGTTTTTTCATACGATTTACCCTCTGCTCTATTATTGGCTCAACATTTCTCTGCTGTTAACATTCACATTTGTGAATCTCTCAAAGCTTCTCCTCCTTTATTTTAATCAGAAATCACAAAACTCAGCAATTCAAATATCAGTGGACTGTACTCGACCCTGGCCTGCTTGGGATCCCATGCTTTCTACTCGAAACCAGCCTTGGTTTGGATATAGCGACCTGTTGCATCTATCTGTTATGGATTCTTTGGCTATAACTCTTCCTTTTTCACAGCATTCAACCCTTGTTGCAAGCTGCGTGCCACATCCTAACTCCTCCTGTGACATTAAATGTACTCAAATAGCACATAGCATTCTCAAACATATATTACATTCTAATCCAACTGAGTGTTGGAAAACAAGTAAATCGCCAAACACATTGCAACCAAGTGTTGCTAAAGTGTATTTGGCCTGGCTTGTTATCCGATTTATCTTCTTTGTAGCCTTGCTCTTAGAACACCCTCTCTTGCGAAAGCAGCACCTATTGATACCCCTTATTCAAACACTTGGTAAACAATGAAAATAAGCTTCTGGAATATTCGGGGCCTAGCTAGTAGAAACATATGGACTCAAATTGATTCGACATGCAAAAATGAACATATTCAAATACTAGCGCTTGCTGAAACCAAAATCAAAAATCCGCCAAAGGAATCTCTTTGGCGTAGTGCGGGATTCGACAACCTTTGGTTCTGCCCCTCTATTGGGCCATCAGGTGGCCTTTGCCTTTTATGGAAATCTTCTCATTTAAACAAAGATTCATTTATTGTCATCTCTTCGGGAGACCGATATATTATGTCTGAATACCATAGGAACAGCCTCAACCTAACATTTGTAATTTTATTTGTCTATGCACCACCACACCATCACCAAAAGCTAGCATTTTGGAACGAAATTTCCGCTATACTCCTTCGCAGCCCTCACCCAAGTATCATAGTCGGAGACCTAAATGACATTTTATGCACCTCTGATAAGCAAGGAGGAGCTATCCCTACTCCCTCAAGGTTCCAAAGACTTACAAACCTCATCTTAAAACATGATCTTATAGATCTCCCCACGACTGGAAATCAATTTACATGGCGCAAAAGCTCTCAGGCAGAAAACAACACCTATGAAAAATTAGATCGATTTCTAGTCCACAAAAACATATATGCAACACTTCCACATTTAACCACCAAAAATCACGCTTTCACAACGTCCGACCATACACAAATAACCCTAGAACTCTTCCCAAATGAATTACCAATAATGCAACCTTTCAAGTTTGAATTAGCATGGACTAAACACAAGGAATACGAAAACTTGGTTAAGCAGGCTTGGCGTATTAACCCTGCGGGTTCCCATTTGTTTAAGCTAGTCAAACGACTACAGGAGCTCAAAAAGAAAAGTAAACTTTGGAGTAAACAAACATTTGGGAACATCTTCGCACAAATTGCTAACACTGAAACTGAACTACAACATCTACAAACTCAACTATTCACAAAATACGACAAAAGCACAGACATGAAGCACAAACAAATACTAAACAAATACAACCACTTGGTGAATTTCCAAAAAACCTATTGGGGCCAGAGAGCAAAGCGAATCCATATCAAGAACATTGACACAAACTCCAAATATTTCCATCGGGTGGCAACTGGGAGAAGAAACAGAAATATAATAAAAACCCTAGTCACCAGGGAAGGAATTAACCTCAACACAGTATCGCAAATTCGAGACGAAATTAAGACGGATTTTTCCAGCCGTTTTTCAGCTGCACCCCAAAATCAGGGGGTGTGTCGTCTTTTAGACCACATTACGCCAGATATTTCAGAAGCAGACAATGAGTGGCTTACACAACCAATTTCGAACTCTGAAATTAGGTTGGCTGTCTTTTCGCTGGCCAAGGACAAATCTCCTGGACCTGATGGCTTCCCTGCGGGATTTTTCAGAACCTATTGGCACATTGTCGGCCCCTCTGTCATCAAAGCTACTAAGGGCTTTTTCTCCAGTGGGAAAATTCTTAAACAAATAAATCACACCTTTATCACACTAATACCCAAATGCGATAATCCACAAACAACAAACAACTACAGACCCATTAGCCTATGCTCAACTATTTACAAAATTATTTCCAAGATCTTAGCTACCAGATTGCGACAAATTCTCCCCAAAATGATTCACCCACTACAGAGTGCCTTTATAGCTAAACGCTCGATCCAAGACAACATTCTTATTGCAAATGAAATATTCCACTCTTTCCAACACAAAAAGGGATCCACAGGTTGGATGGCTGTTAAACTTGATATGGAAAAGGCGTTTGACATGGTTCACTGGGCATTTCTGCTTCAAATCCTTGATAAATTTGGTTTTTCCAGCAAGTTTTGTTGTTGGATAAAGGAATGCATAACAACAGTGACATACTCAGTCTTAGTTAACAATGAACCCACAGAAATGTTCTCCCCATCAAAGGGGTTGAGGCAAGGAGACCCTCTATCCCCATATCTTTTCCTTCTGGTCTCCGAGGTCCTCGCTAGAGGATTGCAAGCTGAAGCGAACTTACCAGGTAGTCACCTCGGCATCGCAATTAAGCGAGCGTGCTACAAGATCCCCTTTCTGGCTTTCGCTGACGATATCATCATTTTCGCGTCAGCTTCCAAAAAAGCATGCGACCAAATCAATGAAACAACACGGAATTTTTGCCAATACTCAGGTCAACGCATTAACTTTCATAAATCAGCATTTTATACTACACTAAACACAAGCAACACAATAAAAAATACTATAAAAAGTGAACTACAAATTCCATACACGACAAACCTTGGCAAATACTTGGGATGTCCGGTCATCACCGGTAAAGTTTCAAGCTCCACCTTCGAAGACATTACAAACTCCAGCAAAACCCAACTAACAAAATGGACTGCAACTAATTTATCACAAGCTGGAAGATGCACCCTTATCAAATCTAACCTAGCTGCAAAACCTCTACACATAATGCAATGTTTCCTCCTCCCAACCAATATCCACAAAGAGCTAGACAAGATCAACAGAAATTTTCTCTGGAACAAAGGCCCGAAACACAAACCCTTGATCAACTGGTTTGAGGTATGTAAATCTCGTTCTAATGGGGGCCTAGGCATACGCTCATCTGAAGTTATGAACAAGGCTCTACAACTAAAACTCCTTTGGAAAATACTAGCCGAACCGGATAACCCTTGGGTTAAACTAATATCTCAGAAATACTTGAAAGATAAACCAATTCTTAAATACGAGAAAAAAGGAAACGTATCATGGCAATGGTCAAAACTAACCTCTCTTATCCCCCTATTTCAAAGTGGGCTCCGATGGGGCGTTGCTAATGGGAATTCAATTAATTTCTGGCATGACCTTTGGATAGGGGACCGCCCATTATCAACCCATGTTCCTCATCCAAGCCTAATCGACAACAACCTCACGGTTGGCAACTTTATAACAAGTAATCATCTTTGGGACATCAATAAATTACACACTAATCTAAATAACCTAGTGAGCAGGGAAACCCTGGAAAACATTAAACAAACACCAATTCCAAGACACATTCACCAAGACATACTATACTGGACTCCCAGCAAAAATGGTTGGTTCTCAACCGCTTCGGCAGTCGAACTCATTAACAGGGCAAAAAATCATTCCTTAACGGAGTTACACTGGATATGGAAACTTGATGTGGCCCCCAAAACCAAAGATTTTAGGTGGCGAATCGCCAAAAATGGCTTACCTACCTCTGCCAAACTTGCCTCTCGCGGCGTCGGCATTCCTACTGATTGCCCACTATGCGGAATGAACTTTGAGGACACTGACCACTTGTTATTCCAATGTCCAATAACAACACAAACAATACAACACCTCTCACCAAAAATCTACAACACCCTTCGTAATGCCTATGATTCCACCTCCACCATCAACGAAACTCTATGCGCACTCTATTCCTCTCTGAGCAAATCGGATTTTTCATCACTGGTTACTACTTGGTGGTGTTCTTGGTACTTCAGAAACAAAACACTCTTTGAAAAAGTTAACCCTAACCCAAAAACAATAGTATCTTTCATCAAGGAACAATTAACTAACTGGGAAAAAGCAAAAACTGATGATTTAAGTTCAGAACATGACAGCCATAAAAAAGAACCCAATCCTGGAAAAATAAAAAAACGGACATCGAAATGGATTAAGCCGAGATATAACTGGCATAAATTAAATTTTGATGGAGCCTTTTCCCCTAACAATAACAGCTCTTACGGATTTATTATAAGGGACAGTGTAGGCCGTACTCAGTATGCCGAATGTGGGCATTCACCACTTCTCTCTGTAATTGGGTCAGAATGCTTTGGCCTATGGAGAGGAGTGCTTAAAGCGCTAGACCTAAAAATTCCGCGTATCTGCATTGAAGGCGATAATCTTAGTATTATTAATAGCCTGAAGGCAGGCGCGTCTTGCTTTGGCGAGATTGAGATGCTCTTATCCGACACTCTATGCGCCATATGTAAGTTCTCTGAATTTGAGATCTCTCATGTCTTTAGGGAAAGCAATCTTGCTGCTGACCGTTTATCTCACATTGGGATTGTGTTCACCGGCTTGATTTGTCCCTCAGACGCAGTTCTAAGTAGTATCATCCGTAAGGATGCTCTTGGCTAGTTGGTGCCCCAACTGCCAAATTCTTTCTTGTTCAAAAAAAAAAAATGGAGAATTATAGAGTAATTTGGTAGTTGCAATCACCATCTCGGCTAGGAAAATCATTCCTACCTTCATTACCACCATATTATCTAGGGCTGGCACGGTACGGTACCATGGTAAATTTTTCATTACCACGTACCGTACCGATACCCCTCGGTATGGGATTTTCTGTACCACGTACCAACCGAATAGTTTCGGTACCGAAACTCTTGGTACTGAAAGTATCGGTTACCGAACGTCGGTACCGTGGTAACCGAAGCCACTATTTTCATTCTTCGATTTTCGTTTTATACACTGTGGTACCATCGGTACCGATGGTACTGATGGTACCAATGACAGATTATGCTTGAAAACGAATCGACTATCCTTGGCACCAACGGTACCACGATATTTTATTTTTCTTAAAAAATAAAATATATATTTTATTTTTTTTAAAAAAAATAAATATATATTCGGTACCAACGGTACTACGGTATTTGGGTTGCCCATACCGTTTCCGTACCGACTATCCTTGGTACCGAGACTTCGATTACCGATTCAGTCGGTTACCGACTTCTTGGTACCAATGACCTGTTGGTACGGTTGGTATGGTAATTTTCGATTACCATACCAACCCTATTGACCACAATTCGTTTTCTAAGGGCTCGTTTGGTTTAACACGAGAAGAAGAATTTTAGGGAAGTAACTTCTCGGAAATTGAAAAAATATGCTTGGTTGAATTTTAGATGGTAAGAATTAAAACAAGAAAAGTGGAATTTTCTAATAATAAAAGGTGGAATTGCAACTTACATATGGGGAAAAAGGTAAGTTGAATTCCTTTAAAATGGAGAAATTTAGGGTCAGTTTGGCAATGCATGTACCTTTTCGAAGCTTTTGATTTTAATATTCTATAGCTTTAAATAAGTTAAATATAATATTTTAATTTATTAAGCTTTTGAAATTAGATTTTCAACAGCTACTCACTCCAAGCTTTTCAGAACTCTATTCATTTTCTCCTATTCCATCAACTAGTTTATATCGGCTACTCTAGCAGCTAAGATACCAAACACCTTATTACTAGCTTATAAACAATCTAATTTAACATATATTTAACACACTTAATCCATCAGCTTCACTCAGCTAGCCCATCAACTAGGGCTGTTATTCGAGCCGAACGAGCCGAGTATTACTTGTTCATATTTAGTTCATTTAGAATATGAACGAGCTCGAGCCGAGCCTAGATTTTGACTCGAGCTTAAAAATGTGCTCATATTCGGCTCGTTTAGGAAATGAGCGAGCTCGAGCCGAGCTTTTTTCGAGCTTTAGGCAATTCTACTTGCTCATTATACAATAACTTTAAGAAAATTTTAGAAATTTCATAAAATTCGAGCTATTCGAGTTTAATTTGAACGAGCCGAGCTTTGGACCGAGCTTAAAAATGTGCTCATACTCGGCTTGTTTAGAAAATGAACGAGCTCGAGTCGAGTTTTTTACGAGCCGAACCCGAGCCGATCACGAGTAACTTGTCTCACATAACACCCCTACCATCAACTTCAGCTATTCCATCATCTACATATTACCAAACTGACCCTTAAATTCCCATCAATTTTAACTTCCTGTGCTTTTCATTTGCCAACCAAACGAGGCCTAAGAACTTCATTAATATAAAAAAATTAGGGGTGGGCACAAATCCCGCAAATTCCGTCCCATCCCGCATCCCGTCCCGATCCCGGTGGGATTTAGAAAAAATATTTTCAATCCCGTCCCGCAAAAATTACGTGGGACAGAGAGTTCGAATCCCGCAAATCATGTCCCGTCCCGCATATATATATAATTATATATATTTAATTAAAATTAATAAAAATATACAAGAATATATTTACATTATAACTTAACATTTATTTAAACTCAAAATTTAAAAGTTAAAATAATGATAAAAACATTAAAAATATACTCCGTATAAAATACAGTACATAGTTTGGCATGAATTAACATTACGCATGAATTACATTTTTATTTAAAAAGACTTACTATTATTTTTGGATTGTATTTTAATTATTTTTTTATGAGGGACAAATCTCGTCCCGTCCCGATCCCATCCCGTCCCCCGAGGGATAAAACCCTGGGGGATTTGAAAAAAAAAAATTCATTCCCGTCCCGCAAAAAATACGCGGGACGGGACGCGAAATTACCCTAATCACGTCCCGTCTCATGCCCACCCCTAAAAAAATGGTGTCAATTTAGGAGTGAAAATGGTGTCAATAATATCATCCTAATTTCATTATTTATTTACCTTTTTTAATTGTTAAATTTTCATGATAATATAATATAATATAAGAGGTAAATTGTAATTTAACAAGTTTAACCAAGATTGACACAGAATAATTTCGGGAGTGGCTCACAGGTAATGAAAGCTATTTAAATGGTTGTTTTTTTAGAAGTATTAATTTAAGGGGTGCTTTGTGAGTTCTAACAAATGAGAACAATCAAAGAGTTGATTTCATATGCAATTTGGCCTATTTTTAAAAAGTAATTGCAAATATTCTAATAAACCTAAAGTATTCGAAGTACTTAGAGCATCCGCAATGTACACCTTTAGAGTGTCTTAACTTAATTTTTTAATTAAAAAAAATGAAATGTCAGATTATGCAGAAAAAACTTGCCTTGGTTGGAGGGAAGTTAATAGAAGAAGACACTAGTTTTGCCTAGGTTCTAACAAAAGTTGGGGTCCACATTGGAAGATGTATCACACCTTTTTTTTTTTTACAGTAGGCAAAAAAATGGGAAGATCCTACCGAGGCAGAATACAACCCTGATCATCCTCACAGATGATGTTACAGAATTTCCTAATCGAAGGGATGTTCGACATAGTACAACTATCAGAAGATCTAGCAATGAAGTCTGCAGCTCCGTTTGCTTCTCTAAAGCAATGTTTGAACTCAATGCATTCAAATTCGGCTTGGAGTTTCTTGATAAGCTCAATCTGCCGCAAAATTTCTCATTTGCTCTTGGAATTGTCGTTGATGACCTTCACCACGTCCAAGCAATCCCATTCAATTATAACTCTTCTTAGACCTCTAGATAAAGCTAGCTTTATACTTGCACAAAATGCGTCAGCTTCTATTTGGATTACAGATCCATTATCAACTAGTAGTTGTTGAAAAACGTCAATTACATGACCTTCATAATTCCTAAGGATCCCGCCCCCGGCAGAACCCAATGGGTTTTACAAAGCCATCTGCATTTATTTTGTAGGTGGCCCAAGGTGGTTTCCTCCATATAACATTAAGTCTCCTCTTTCCCCGTTTGGTTTTGTCTTTAGGGATGGTTGTTGAAGCATTTTACCAGTCCCTAATTGACATTAGTGTTCTTGATGGTATTTGAAGAGGAGAGTCTAATTTTTTGTTCTTAAATATTATAGAGTTCCTGACTTCCCAAATGGACTACCAAATGAAACATAAGTCTTCAAAATTATCTTTTTTTGTGTTCATTTGTAAAGATGTCCTCTATGGTTGTGTTCAAAATTGGGCTTGGGATTACAGATTTATTTGTGATTTGTTCGTAGTTAGAAATGATCCTTCTAGTTACTGTACAATGAAGAAGCAGATGATTGTTATCTTCATCCGCCTCATCACAAAGACAACACTGATTCGGAACTCTGTTAAAATATCGATTAAGTCGGGCTTTTGTGGCTAGCCCATCTTGAGAGATTTTCCAAATCAGGTTTTTTAATCTTGGTGGCAGATTTAATTTCCAAATCCAGTTGCAACGAGTGCTTGTGTTAGTTGTGTTGTTCGTCATTTGCTTTACTGACTTCATAGGAAACTCCCCATTCAGGTTGTATCTCCAAATGAGTTTGTCCGGAGTATCCCAACTTGGTATTTTAATCGCAGCAATTGAGTTGGTAATATAGGCCGGGAATATTTGGTTAAGGAGGTGAAGATTCCACTGCTTCTGTTGCGTGAATAATTGATTTACCGTGAGGCTGGGGTCGTGTTGAGCTTGATAATTGTTCAGATTACAACCCAGGATCCATGGGTCTCTCCATACATTTATTGACTCTCCATTCCCGACTACCCAGTGAAGACCTTGAGTGAATTTTTCTCGCAAATGCAGGAGTCGACCAAATTGTCAAGAAGGGTTCTTGGGTTCTACATCCATGAGGTTTTTATTTTGAAGGTATTTCTCTGTGATTACTTTCACCCAGATGTTCTCTTTACTAGTATAAAGTTTCCAAAGCCATTTCATTTGAAGACTGATATTCATGTCTTCTGCAGATCTGATCCCAAGACCACCATTTTTGATTGGTTGACAAATTTTTTCCCAGCTGATTAGCGGGGTATATCTTTCTGATTAGAGTTTTTTCCAGAAGAAATTTTTATGGATTTGATCAATTTGCTGCAAAATTTCTTTAGGCAAAAGGAAATTTACACAAGGTAGTTGGTTTTGGAACAGAGGTTAGCTTTGATGAGAGTTACTCTGTCTACTTGGGAAAGAGTGGAGGCCTTCCACCTGGATAGTTGTTTTTTCAGACTTTGAATAGCCTCTTGAAAGATATCATTTTTAACCATCCCCCAAAGGAGAGGAATACCAAGATATTTATTTCATGGGCAAGGGAGTTAGCGAGAGAGGAGCTAACATTTTCCGATACTTGCAGGGAGCCTTTGTTATAGTTTATAGTTAATCCGGAGAGGTTAGAGAAGTTGTTGAGAATGTTCCTGATTGTGTGTATAATTTTATGAGATGCTCGAGCAAAGATAATTGTATCATCATCAAAGGTTAAGAATGAGACAGGGGTGCCTTTTTTGTGAGTCTAATACCCACCAAGCCATCTTCTAAGATTGCTTCCTCTTGAAGTTCTCTATCCAAGTTTTCCATGACCAGAATGAAGATGTAGGGGGCTAGAGGGTCTCCTTGACGTATTCCCCTTTCAGGTTTGAATTGAGGACCCGGGCGGTTGTTTACCAGAACTGAGAAGGTGGTTGTGGTTATGCAGTTTATAACCAAATTTACCCATTGTGGGTGGAAGCCAAACGTAATAAGTGTAGCCTTTATATAATCCCAACTAATTCTGTCATACGCTTTTTCCATGTCAAGTTTTAAGGCCATCCATCCTTTCTTTCCTTTTTGTTTATGAAAGCTATGAAAGATTTCATGGGCTATAAGGGTGTTATCTTGGATGGATTGACCTTCTACAAAAGCACCTTAATAAGGATTAATTAGTCGGGGAAGAATTGGTTTGAGTCTATTAGCAATTATTTTTGTGATGATTTTATAAATTGTGTTGCAGAGACTGATTGGTCTATAAGGGTTTATATTTGACGGATTATCAGTTTTGGAAATTAAGGCTATAAACGTTTGATTTACCTAAGATAGCATGTTTCCAGAGTGAAAAAAATCCTTGAGAGCTCTGTAGAGATATTGTCCCACAATGTGCCAGTATTTGTGATAAAACTATGGGGGGTAACCATCTGGACCAGGTGTTTTGTCATCAGCCATAGAGCTAATTGTTTCTTTGATTTCTAAGTTTGAGGGGGATTTGAGGAGGTTATCATTGTCCATAGTCGTAATTTGAGGGTGGATGTGGGCTAGTTGCATTGAAGTTATATGACGACATAGCTTTTTAGTAAATCTTGCTGCCATCTCTTTGGTGATTTGGTTTGAGATCTTTTGCTGATCTGTAAGGGTTATACCATCTTTTGTAGCGAAGGAAGAGGTAGAGTTCTTAAAGTTCTTGATTTTGACTATTGTTTGATAATATTTGGTGTTCTTGTCTCCAAGCTGAAGATGTCTAGTTTTAGCTCTTTGCCTCCAGAATCTGAAGTTATAATCTAGAAGGACACGTTTCTTCTTTTCTAGTCTAGAGAGCTTTCTGTTTTCAGCATCTGAGAGCAAACCCCATGGGAGTTTTCGTTGAAGATCTTGAATGTTTTTATCAACTTTAGAAAGTTGTTTAAGGATGTTGTTTTTATGTTTTTTGCACCAATCCTTAGTGTTCTTCTTAAGGAGTTTTTGTTTCTGCATGAATTTGTAAGCAAATGAGCTGACAAGTTTGTTCTCCCATTCTCTTTTGACAATGTTTTTATAGTTTGGATTATCAATCCAGACAATTTCAAAATGGAAAGGGGCTCCTTTCTGTCTTTCATTGTTTCCTTTTCGAATAGAGATTGGGAAATGGTCTGAAGAGGAGAATGAGTGATGTTGAACAGAGAGGTTGGCGAATTTGGTAATAATGTCTTGATGAGCCAAGACTCTGTCAAGTCGTTCATAGGTGCTAAGAATTCCACTATTATTCTTCCTCCAGGTAAAAGGCGAGCCTGTGAAGGGTATCGTATGAAGGTTGTGCTCTTCTTTGACTTCTCTTATTCTTCGAAATCTGGAAAGTGTTGGGTGGTTGCCTCCCATTTTTTCGGTATCATCTTCTATATCATTTAGGTCCCCCATGATAAGAACTGGAAGTTGATGTTTGTTAACAACTTGAAAAATATAATGCAAGAATTTGGCTTTCTCTTGTTTAACCGACGGAGCGTAGACAAAGAGGAGAGCTATGGTAAATTGGTCAATAGAAATTTTTAGAAGACAGAATTTGTCATCTTGATCAAGAGTAATTATATTTTGTAAGTGATTGCGACTTTTCACGAGGATCCACATTCCTCCTTTCGCACATGTGGAGCTAATAAAGATGGACTTATGGAATCCATAGCTACAAAGTTGTTTGTCATCAGGAGGTTCAATGGATTTGGTTTCGGACAAGGCTAGGATATCAAGATTGTTGTTGTATCTTAAGTGATTTATTTCTTGCCAAAAAAGAGGGCGTTTAGAGCCCCTCACATTCCAGTATGCGATACTAATCATGGTTGAGTGTAAAGGCTATGCTAGGTAGCCTAACATGCTCATTATTTGATATCATATTTATTTTACGAGCTGTATAAAGACAAAGGCATTCCTATAGATTTCCTTGGATAGGTTATGCAGAGTATCAGAGATCCTTTGAAGATGCTTGTGTGCCTCGTCTGAGCTTATGTTCCATCTTTTGGGTCTGTAGTTTTTGCTTGTCACATAAAGTTTGTATATAAGGTTTATTATTGATTGTTGTTGAGAAGGTTTGATGTAGCTTTTCCCCACACAGATCCGATAAATGAATCCGGTTGGGATCAGTTGAATGGTTTGATGACAATAGGTTGAGAGATTCATACATTTCCCATTAGTCGAGCGGCCTGTAATGGTGCATTTGCCAAGGGGACAGAACGTGGAAGCATAAGCGAGCCCTTCAGGGTCCTCCAAAAAAGTCGCCCCTTGTGTTCTATTCACCTGTTGTTGGTTGTGATTGTATACACAGTCTTTACCTTTCTTAATGATCAGGGTATCCTTGAACATACAACAACTTGCTATTGCTGAAATCCAAGGCTGTTTGGAATCCACAAGGGAGCCAGAGAGTTTGCTGCCCCTTTCAGTCACATTTACTCCGTTTTTCTTAGAGATACAAGCCATAGAAAGAGAAGGGTACACCCTGTAACAGAACAGATGCTAGAGGCAAGTCGCAAGATCCAAAAGATCAGCCGGAGAAACAATCCTAGAAGTAAAGTTTGCACTAACTACAAAATCGCCTAAGAAGGTATATCTAAACCTCTTAGACTTTATAATATAGAGATTTATGATCAGGCCCCTATGGTTATAAAACATAGCAATATAATCAAGGTAAAGGCTTTCAAGCAACAGAATCAATTCATACAAAGCAACCCAATTCAGACATCTATTAAAAACATAAGAGACGGTGCATAAAACAATATTTAAGGATAACAAAAGATTATGATTAAACTTATCTCTTTTTGGTATGGTATTGATAGTTGAACGGGCGCCCTTCTTCATCTTAACCTGCAGAACTAGAGAGTTGATATTCTGCTTGAGCCAGTAGCTTTCGCATATTTGGACCTGAAAAGAGTAGAAATTGAGACAAAAAAGTTTGCAAAAATAGTAGAACAACTTAAAAGTTTTGTGCTGAAATTTTTGTTTGAAGATTTGGGTTTGCATGTGTTTTTTCCCCCAGATTTGGAGAGGGTTGTGAGTAGCCTGACAAGCAAACTGAAATTTGCAATCAAAGGGCTGATCTAAGCCAGAGTTGACAGTAGCGGCGTAGAGCTGCAGCATCCGGTTCCCGAGCGTGGGTCACACAGAAGGGGAGCCAAACGTTCTAGAGTAGGGCCGCACTGATGGGGTTGTTGAAGATTTGAGATCTTGAGGAGGAGGCGTTCATTCATCCACATAGAGATTGGAAGTCGTCTTCTAATGTTGGTGTTGTCAAACAAATTGGAGAGGGAAATGCCCAAATTGGAGCCCTCAGGCCACGACAAAGCCAAAACCGGGCACTCTCATCCACCAGTCCAGTTGCATGTGGCAGATTCAGTTAGATGTTTGACAAATTGGGGGTTGCAGACAATTGTTTCATGAAATTTGAAAGGACGTTTAGATCTAGAAAGGTTAGGGTTAATTGGATGTTTGTTTGAGGAATGGGGTTTGTTGTTTGGGGATTCAAGAGTAGAGCTTATTGGTGATTTGTGAAAAGTCATCAATCAATTTGTCTGAAATCATAAATATTAAGTGCGAGGATTACTAAGAGCATCACTCGGGCTTAGAGTGTGCGGGAGGCACGGCCCATGTGATCGACCCTAAGTAATTCTAAGATTTTAAGGGGAAAGGAAATCATGAGGAAAGACCCATGCGATGATATCAACATTGACAAAGTCGCTCTTGAGCTTGTTCGGATGCTTTGTATAAAAGTAAGCAATAGGGATATGCTCGGTATTTGATCTAATATGGTTATGATCAAGTTTTGTTCACTTATAGTGAGTTAAATCACCGTCTCATGATTTATAAAAGAAGATATTAAGCTCTAAAGCCTTGGTGCAAAATTTGAGAGCTACCCGAGCTTCGGAACTCCAAAAATGACCTAACTCTAATTTTGAGCTTGATTAGGGTTTTAGCTTCATTAAAGCTTTAGCTTAGTCATTTTAGCTGCATGGTAGCTACACCCAGCTTCGTATAAATGTCATGCACATTTTATATTTTATGAGTGATCTAGCTCCACCATGCTAGCTCCGTCATGTTGGCTTGTCCTTAATTGGGATGGTTCCTATTGGGCTTTTATTGGGCCTTTATTGGGTCAGCGGTTGGGGGTAGTTATTGGGGGGTAACCGTTCAACCACCATAACTACCCATAACCTCCAATAACTACCAATAACTACCCATAACCACCCAAAAACTACCACCCCATTTTGCCTATAAAAGGCCTTTGCCATCCACTTGGAATAACAAACACTTAAAACACAAACAAGGTATGTATATATGCAATAATGAAATGGGATGCCACCCTTTTATTGCATATGAAATGTTTTATCCCACAACGTTATTGTAGTGCAACCCTTTGGCATATAGGGGCAATAAACGTTGAAGGAAAACTCGATTTATTTGAGTGACTCGTTTGCCATTATCCAAGCCATTTTATATATCTTTTCTAAAGGGCTTAAACACTTAGTTTTGTCGCCTAAAAGAATTCGGTGGAGATTGCCTTTTTGGCCTACTCCCTCGGGATTACCTTTCGAGGTCTACCCATGAGATTACCCTTTTTGGGTCTACTCAAATTATCTTGATTATCTGCAAGGATCTACAAGAACCGAAGTTACCTTCAACCCATTAAAACAACATTACCTATAACGTTACTACATAACGCCATCATTGGGTCAAAAACGTTACTACATAACGTTCATCGATGATGTAACAAGGTTTTGCTATGTCTATTGAGTTCACTCGAAGAGTAAGGCACTAGATAGGTTTAAAGCATACAAGACCGAAGTTGAATTGCAAATGGTAAATAAAATTAAAAGGCTACGAACCGATCGTGGTGGTGAATACATGGATGTGAAGTATTTCGAGTCTTGTGGCATAGTTCATGAGACGACGGCTCCATATACCCCACAACAAAATGGGGTGGCGGAGCGAAAGAATTGCGTTCTTAAGGACATGGTTAATGCCATGTTGTCATACCCCGGGTTAAAGAACTCGTTTTGGGGTGAGGCGATGCTAACATCCAACTATATCTTAAATAGGGTGCCGAGCAAGAGAAATCGCCAATCACCATACCAGCTACAGGGCCAAGGGCACTAAAGCGCATGGCCATGGGCGTACCTAGGGAAGACACTAGCGACGGTAGCGATGGTGAGAATATGCACTCAACGCATGCGAGCGACGATGAGGCCGAAGCTCCTACTTCGACGTCCCACACACCCAAGCGACAACGAGTGCACTCCACACTCTTAGTAGGACATACTTATCTTGAACCAATATTTCAAGTTTTCTTGATAGAGGGTTCTAGGAATAAAGAATGTCAAATCATCTCATATCTACATATGGATGAGGATCCTAAGACCTTCACCGAGGCAATGAGTTCTCAAGATGTCGCATTTTGGAAAGAAGCAATCCAAGATGAGATGGACTCTATTGTTGGCAACAACACTTGGGAGTTGTCAGACCTTCCAACCGGGTGCAAACCTCTAGGTTGTAAATGGATCTTCAAAAGGAAAATGAAGCCTGGTGGGTCCATTGACAAATTTAAAGCCCGATTGGTAATCAAAGGTTGTAAACAAAGAGAAGGAGTCGATTATTTCGACACCTATGCCCCCGTGGCTAGAATCGCCACTATAAGGCTTTTAATTGCCTTAGAAAGCATTCATGGTCTTGTCATCCATCAAATGGATGTAAAAACGGCCTTTCTCAATGGAGATTTGGATAAAGAGGTTTACATGAAGCAACCCGAAGGCTTCTGTTGGACAAAAATGCGCAATAATCGTACAACACATTTTATTTGATTTTTAATATTTGAGTTCGACCCCTCTTGGTTATCCTCTTGATTCGAAGTCGTATCGATACCAAGATTTTGGTGGTTTTGGTGATTTGGGCTGCACCCGAAATTTAGCGGGTTGCCTACGTATCTCTTGGAAGAGAATCAAGCCTTACGTAGTTCAGAGTGGTTGGGTTTTGTGTGTTTTATTACCTTTAAGGTTTTCATGCATCATTGGATCGTATTAGGACCCACCTTCTCGGAAGGGTAGCCATAACATAAATCACACTATCATATGCATGAGATTTTCTCGTGTATCACCCGAATAAATTGAGCACACCTTCTCGGAAGGGTTTTCCAACTCAACGGCTATCACTTACATGGAAAATCATGTGTATTTAATTTAGATTTAATTTTAACCCCATTTTCATTTTAAAAGTGAATTTAGGGATTAGCGACTATACCCAACATATTTTGAGATTTAATATCGGGTTACCTACGTAGTAGTTTTTACGGCGTCAAGTCTTTACGTAGTTCTTTTCTTTTGAAACCGTTTGATTTGGCTTAGAGGTTTGACTTAAAGGTCAATTTGGAGACGGTGGAATTTGATTTTGAATGTTGGTCGTGACCAAACTCGACGAGCGGAAGCTTTGTATCGAGTTAGAGTGGGCACTTTGATTTTGATGGAAGATTTAACATCTGGGAAGACTAGAGTCGACAAATGAATTTGGAAAGATTTATTTGAAGGGTTGGGCGTGACTGGACTCGGTGAGAATTTGATTTACACCGAGTTTCCTACGTATCCACTTGTTTAGTGGAATCAAGTCATCGTAGTTCTAAACGAAAAGAAATTCTGTATTTGGGTTTGATCATGGGATCATTTGAGAGTGGTGATTGAACTCGACGAGCATAAGCTTTGTATCGAGTCGGCATGGACAATTTGAATTTGTTTTTGGCGATTGAACTCGACGAACCTTGACTTTGTATCGGGTGTCCTACGTATCTCTTAGAAGAGAATCAAATCACCCGTAGTTCTAAATGAGAGCAATTTAATTTATTTGGTTTTGACCTCATATTCATTTAAAAGAAATTTAAAGGTTAACGACTGTACCCGATATATTTTTAGGATTTAATATCGGGTTACCTACGTAGCCGTTTTACGGCGTCAAGTCTTTACGTAGTTCTACCCATAACCGATTTTAATTTAGGAAAATTCGGTTTAAGCTTTTGACTCCGTTTTTGTTTAGGAGTCGACTTGAGATTGACCCACTCGAATTGATTGGCAAGGAATTTTTGACGAGTTTAATTTCATATATATATATATATATATATATATATTTTTTGATTAAACTCAAATTATTAATTTATGCCAATTATAATTCTTATATTTTAGTGGGTTGATTTCGTAATTAAACGAAATTTCTTTCAAATATGCAATGCATATTCGGCTCATGAGTGTATATAATATATATATATACACACGTTGTAGGATCCTTGCTTTTTTGTTTGACAAATTGAGCCCAATTATGTTCACCCATTATTTTGTATTAACCGAGCCCAGCCCAGCTCCAGTTGTCCACCAATTCATCAGGTGCAATTCCCCTCTTTTGTCAATTCAGCCTCCACGCCGAAGCTCCTACCCACTAATCACAGAAAGAAAACGTTCGGTACTTTGGCACGGACGATCTGAGGTCGGCGGTAGCAGCTTGACGGAATCTGGCCTGGGCAATTGAAACGGAAGAGGGTAGATCAAGGGCGAAGCAAGGGTGGAGCAGGTTTGGTTTTCTCCTCTCCATTGCGATTAGCCCCGAATTTGGATTTTGAGAAAATTAGGGCTGATTTGATTTGATTTGTTTTGGATTTCTGGTTTGGACTCTCAAAAGAGGAAAAATCAGGAAGGAAGCAATCATGGATTCGAAGGACAAGTCAGACCGGAATCTCAAAATCTCAACCTCCCCGTCTCCTGGCGAGCTTACCGCCGCTTGTAGGAGCCCCGTTGCAACTATAGTTTCCTAACAGCTAAGTATAATTTATCATTCCCCTTTTACTTGATTTAGTCCTTTTGATTTCCTAGGCTATTGATTTAGTCCAGGCGTGTGAATTAGAGAACTTGAACTCTAGTTGCCTTTGTCGCTTCAGTTCTAATTACTGTCAAATATTAGACAGTTTAGGGCGATCCGGTTAATTGCTAATTGCAATTTAGGGAGCAATTAGGCAACATTTGTAGGCCATCTGGGTATAATTGGGCAGCACTTCCCCTTGATTTAGAGTGATTTCGTGATTCCAGAACCCAAGCCACGAGAAAAGCTCTCGAGGTTTTCAAGGGCGAGGTCCTGGAATCAAAACGGAATATGTATCCATGTCGGCGCAATTTTGACAGCAACCCAACCCAATTAAGAGATTCAATGATTCTGAAATCAAACCACCCGAAGAAGCTGCATCGCAAGGTTCTCAAGGGCTTGGTTTCAAGAATCGAACCAACATTGATTAGGATTGCTGCCTGATTGTATCTGCAATATGTATTGATGATTTATGTGTATTTGCAGGTTGCTGATGATGGGAGGAAGAAGAGGAAGAAGCCTATTTGATGCTTTCTTCTATTTCTGCCGATAGGAAAAATTGGGAACCAAGGGAAGGGTTCATTTAAGCAGCAGGTGAAAGAGGAGCAGTTACTTGAAAGAAACCGCCGTTACCACGTGCTAGCAGTTGCAGGAAGAAAGAGGAGCAGTTGAGGCTCAAACACAACCCCTGTATTTGACAGTTTTCCCAATTTGAAAGACTGTGCACCCTTTTGTAACTGTACACCATCTAGATATTTAATTGGATTTAAGTCCATTTTTTTTCCTTATTTACACGGAATTAAATTTGGGCTCCAACTTGAGCTTTGGATTCCAACCATCTCAAGTTTGTGTCTTTGAGGCCCAACTCTAATACCCAACCTCATTCTTAAATCAATCAATTACACTATGCTTAGATCGATCAATCACCCTCTCAATATATAATGGACAGATTATCACGTTATTTATAAAATCATGAATCCATACAAATTTTCCGTCCAACAGTTGCCCCCCGAACTTTGTGCGTGTGAGATATCGAACACGTTCAAAGTTCGTTTCATGCGCTATTTATGCACCATTTTTGTTTCTCGCGGACCTTGCTTAAGAAAGCTTTTTGTTTGATTTTGGGTCCGAAGAAAATTGGAACTTATATTGTTGTTCTGACGAAGATTGATCACAATGAAAAGCAATCGTACTTAGAATTTGCTTAGGACCAATGAGAGGTAATCTGGTATGGGTATCTGAGATTCGAAAAGATTTTCCTTCTCAAATTTTGATTTATGCCTTTGTAGCTTTTCAACCATTTTGGCTTTTGAGCTTTCAAACTGATTGGATTTTTGGCTTGAGTCATATTTCTTGCTTTGACTTTTTGCCGATTTGATTTTTGGCTTTTGGTCGAAATTTTTTGACTTTAAGCTTGAATTTGGATTTGAAGGTTTTCTTGTGAGGGACAGGATTTTGGCTTTGACGACTTGGTGTCATAGGTTTGAGCTTTCGTCTTTTGACCGATTTCATTTGGATTTTCGGTCTTAGACTAAATTTGGTTTTGACGACTTGAAGTCATCTATTTGGACTTTGATAACCTTTTTGGTTGAAGATTTGTGATCAAAACATCATATGAGATGATTTTGAAATATAATACCCATACCATTTATAGCCAAGGCTTTTGATGGCTTTTACCTTTGAGTTTTGGGTTTTAAATTTTAGGGGCTTTGATGACCGTACACGTACAGGTGATGTAGGCCATTTTTTTTGGGGGGGGGAGGGTTTGAAGAGTTTTGAGAGGCTTAGGCATTTTGGCTTTTGAGAGAGCGGAAAATTTTGACCATTTGATTAGTCAAGTTTTGAAGCAACCTTTGATTTTGGGTTCCTTGGAAGGAAATTTTGATTTATAGGACTTAAACTGGCTATCACATTTGGACGTGATAATCAAAGTCTGGAAAATTTAGGCATAGGCCTTTTGTTTGTTTCTCTTTGTGAGAAAGTCTTTGAAAGACAATTTGTTTCTTCTTCTCTCTTTTGTTTTGCCTCACTCTCAATATATGCACAAAATGTGCAAGTCTTCGGACTATATTTGATTTTTTCTCCTTGCAGCTGAGACAATGCTCATTTGACTACATAAGCAGAGGATTTGACTTCTTTTTCTTCTTTGTTGAGAAAAGAAGATGTTTTGTTTGTTTTTGTGGCTGCACCTAACACCTTGACTAGTTAGACTGCCTACGTACCCCCTTTATGAGGGATCAAGCCGTTCGTAGTTCTTTGTGAACCCTTTTTCACGTAAGCTTCCGGGTTGTTTGATATTCGGACTAATTTCAAGTCCTTTTTTTTCATATGCATCCCTTGAGTTACTTGAGCACACCTTCTAGGAAGGGTTTCCCAAAACTCGACTATCATTTGCATACCGGGATTTTGTTTTCTTTTTTTTTTTCTTTTTTTTTTTTACCGCATCATTCAAATCACTCGGGCCCACCTTCTAGGAAGGGTTTCCCGAATAATCTGACTATCATATGCGAACCCGAAAACTTCTTTCTTTTTTTTTTTCTTTTTTTTTCTTTTTTTTTTGTGCGACTGAATTTGACACATATTTGCTTTTGATGCCAAATTTCCTACGTACCCCTTGTTGGGGATCAAGTCTTAACGTAGTTCTAGGCAGAACTATTTGTTTTTCCGCCTTAGAGACTACTGGGTCATTTTGACACTCTTACTTGGCTTTAGGTGTCCATGATTTGGTTGAGCTTATGGACGAGAACTTTTGACTGTCTCTTCCGGAGCTCTTGCTTTTAGTCCTTTTCATTTGGACTTTCTTGCTTTTAGGCTCATCAACGTTTCCGAGCCTTTCGAATAACGGAGCTTTAGATTCTCCACTTGTCAAGGCTGAATTAAACCTTTGAAACACTGAAGGTTTATATTCTTCACTTTTCGAAGCCATCTCAAGCCTTTGAAACACTGAAGATTTGGATACTTCATTTGTTGAGGCTAGCTCGAGTCTTTCAAATACAGAAGATTTCGGTGCTTCACATGTAGAGGCTAGATCAAGCCTTTTAAACACCGAAGATTGAGGAGTTCCAGATAAAGCCGGCTCGAGCCTTTCAAATGCGGACACTCTAGGCTCTATCACACTTGCAGTTAGAACACCCTCTTCGTATGAGATTTGGAAATTTTTGACACAAGCCTCCTCGACAAGTTTTTGTGGAGCTTTACCCTTGAAAGAGGGTTTTAGCTTTTGCACTTGAAAGTTATTCTTCTTGTGCGTTTTTGAAGCTTGACTGAAGCTTGATTTCTTTCCCTTTGATTTCTCTCTTGATTTTGAGGAGAGAATTTGCTTCTTGGAGTGAAGAGTAATCTTTTTAACTCCTGCTTCATTTTCGTCCATGTCATTGGTCCATGAGACCATACAACATTGAGCGATGCCTTTTTCATTCAAGGACTCTTCTTTTGAAGTGTCATCTTTCGCCAATGCTTTAAGAGGCCATGAAACCGTGGGGCTGCCCCCAGCTTCAATATCCATAGCAGATGTATTTTCTGTTTGAGAAGACACTTGGAGTGAGGGAGTGGACTCTGCAACGTCGACCACTGAAATGGTATTTGCTGAAGCTGCTTGAGTTGAGGATGTTGCCCCCTCGATTTCAATTTCTCCTTTGTTAATCATCTCCTCTATGATGTCTTTGAAGACATAGCAATTTTTTATTGGATGACTAACGAGGCGGTGATACGAGCAATATCTTGGATCACTCATCTTGTCGACCTGTTTTGGCCTTTTTAGCTCCGGGAGTGCTAGAAGTCTAGCACTCATCAACTCATCGAATATCCCTTGGACATCATCATCGTCAAAAGGATATTTCTTTTGCCTTCTTTCATGAAGAGTGAGTCTATTGGCTGGCTCCTTGGCTTTCTCTTTTCTTTGAGCTTTGGAACCATTTCTATTACCAAACTCTCGATCTTGTTTGGTGAAAGTTGCCATAGACTCTTCTTCGTTTTGTAGCTCACTGCCATCATTTTTGTTAGCCTCACTATCTCGAGGCCATTGAGATTCTCGTGCTAGTTGTTTCTCAACATTGCACGCTTTAGACACCAACTCATCAAATGAACGAGGCTCGGCACTTCCAACATGTACCGCTAATTCCGGTATTAGGTTGTTGGTGCACATTTGAACACAAGCTTGTTCACTTAATTTCTCATGGCATTGGAGTCTTATACTCCTCCACCTAGCGATGAAGTCGTTCGCGAGCTCGTTAGGCCTTTGATAGGTGTTTGCGAGATCTAGAATGGAAACTCTCGCTTTCGAACTCACAAACTGAGCTAGGAACTCTATTTGTAGATCGTCCCATGTTTGAATCGACCCTGGTTGAAGTTGAGTGTACCAAGTGAATGCCGATCCTTTCAAAGATTGGACAAATTGTCTAATTAATAAGGTGTCATTTAAGGCAGTTTCACCACAAGCAGAATAAAAATGAGCTAGGTGCTCGTGGGGTGAACCGTGAAGGCCATCGAACTTTTCAAAGCTCGGTCTTTGGTAGCCCGGGGGAAATGGCATCGAATCATAGCGTGCTGGATATAGCTTTCTATATCCAAACACTTTTAGATTTTGTGATGCATAAGCTTCTTTTATCCCTTGAGCGATCATCTCTTTGATTTCTTGTGGAGTGATCGATGTGCTACCGCTTGACCCTTCACCATTTGGCCTTGATTGCTCTTGTCTATTTGCTTGAGCTTGAATATTTATTTGAACGAGGAGTGATGCAATTTGAGCATCTTTTTCATCAAGCTTCCTTTGCAACTCTTGAAGCTGCTCTTCGATACTTGATGTGCTGGTAGTCAATACCGACATCACATATGTTCCATCTTGTGAGATGTTTGCTTGAGATTTAACCATTGAAGCATTTGAACTCGTTAGCTCCAACCGGTCTTTCTCTCTTGCATCCACTTTGGAGACTTGGCATATTTGTTGAACCTCCTTGCCCTTCTTGGCTCTTGAAGGATTAACCTTTGTGGCCATGGGTTCCATCTCTTCCGAATATGAGGTCATGTTGACTTGTACAACCTCTCTCGGATAAATGAACATAGACCCAATGAGGATCCGACTTGGAGAAGCCACTTGTGGAATTTCTTCTGCCCCCTGCGATCTAAGAAGATCTTTTGCAAGGGTTGCACTGGCTCGCTCTAAAGTTGATGAACGAGCTAGCACAAAGCGAGGTCTTGTCTTGTCACGTTGAGATCCACACTTGCGTCCCCTTCTTTTCATGGATACGGGTGCCTTCTGGGCAATGGAGACGGTTTGTGCAGACGTTGCGATCAAACCCTCATTCTTTTTGGTGACATGAATGATGGATTTTTGAGCGACCTCAATAGTTGGCTTTGTGCCGTTGTAACCACCCTCCTGCATTTTGAGCTTGTTGCAGATGAGTTGGTTATTGAGCTTATTGTCGCCAAGTCGGGTGATCTTGAGCTTCTTGCCTCCATGGCTTGGAAGGGTTGTAGGCTTCAGGCTCCCTTCCCCCGAAAGCGTTGCGGGAGAACTGGACACCAACTTGGCGACGGTCTGATTCTCCGGAGCTTGAAGAGCTCCAAAGGTGTTGCTGATCGGGATCATTGCAGACATTGAGTCCCGGGTGATGTCACAGTGAGATTCGAATGATCTTTTCTTGATCCAGCGACCTCCTTTGATGATGAAGGTTGCTGGAAGCTCGTTGACGTTGACAATCACTTTTGGTGCCATTTTGTACCTTTAAAAAAGATATAACCATGTATTAGTATAAATACAACTAAGAGATGAAAAGGCAAAAAGGGTCCCACCGAGCGTGCCAAAAATATGTTGGACAAAAATGCGCAATAATCGTACAACACATTTTATTTGATTTTTAATATTTGAGTTCGACCCCTCTTGGTTATCCTCTTGATTCGAAGTCGTATCGATACCAAGATTTTGGTGGTTTTGGTGATTTGGGCTGCACCCGAAATTTAGCGGGTTGCCTACGTATCTCTTGGAAGAGAATCAAGCCTTACGTAGTTCAGAGTGGTTGGGTTTTGTGTGTTTTATCACCTTTAAGGTTTTCATGCATCATTGGATCGTATTAGGACCCACCTTCTCGGAAGGGTAGCCATAACATAAATCACACTATCATATGCATGAGATTTTCTCGTGTATCACCCGAATAAATTGAGCACACCTTCTCGGAAGGGTTTCCCAACTCAACGGCTATCACTTACACGGAAAATCATGTGTATTTAATTTAGATTTAATTTTAACCCCATTTTCATTTTAAAAGTGAATTTAGGGATTAGCGACTATACCCGACATATTTTGAGATTTAATATCGGGTTACCTACGTAGTCATTTTTACGGCGTCAAGTCTTTACGTAGTTCTTTTCTTTTGAAACCGTTTGATTTGGCTTAGAGGTTTGACTTAAAGGTCAATTTGGAGACGGTGGAATTTGATTTTGAATGTTGGTCGTGACCAAACTCGACGAGCGGAAGCTTTGTATCGAGTTAGAGTGGGCACTTTGATTTTGATGGAAGATTTAACATCTGGGAAGACTAGAGTCGACAAATGAATTTGGAAAGATTTATTTGAAGGGTTGGGCGTGACTGGACTCGGTGAGAATTTGATTTACACCGAGTTTCCTACGTATCCACTTGTTTAGTGGAATCAAGTCATCGTAGTTCTAAACGAAAAGAAATTCTGTATTTGGGTTTGATCATGGGATCATTTGAGAGTGGTGATTGAACTCGACGAGCATAAGCTTTGTATCGAGTCGGCATGGACAATTTGAATTTGTTTTTGGCGATTGAACTCGACGAACCTTGACTTTGTATCGGGTGTCCTACATATCTCTTAGAAGAGAATCAAATCACCCGTAGTTCTAAATGAGAGCAATTTAATTTATTTGGTTTTGACCTCATATTCATTTAAAAGGAATTTAAAGGTTAACGACTGTACCCGATATATTTTTAGGATTTAATATCGGGTTACCTACGTAGCCGTTTTACGGCGTCAAGTCTTTACGTAGTTCTACCCATAACCGATTTTAATTTAGGAAAATTCGGTTTAAGCTTTTGACTCCGTTTTTGTTTAGGAGCCGACTTGAGATTGACTCACTCGAATTGATTGGCAAGGAATTTTTGACGAGTTTAATTTCATATATATATATATATTTTTTGATTAAACTCAAATTATTAATTTATGCCAATTATAATTCTTATATTTTAGTGGGTTAATTTCGTAATTAAACGAAATTTCTTTCAAATATGCAATGCATATTCGGCTCATGAGTGTATATAATATATATATATACACACGTTGTAGGATCCTTGCTTTTTTGTTTGACAAATTGAGCCCAATTATGTTCACCCATTATTTTGTATTAACCGAGCCCAGCCCAGCTCCAGTTGTCCACCAATTCATCAGGTGCAATTCCCCTCTTTTGTCAATTCAGCCTCCACGCCGAAGCTCCTACCCACTAATCACAGAAAGAAAACGTTCGGTACTTTGGCACGGACGATCTGAGGTCGGCGGTAGCAGCTTGACGGAATCTGGCCTGGGCAATTGAAACGGAAGAGGGTAGATCAAGGGCGAAGCAAGGGTGGAGCAGGTTTGGTTTTCTCCTCTCCATTGCGATTAGCCCCGAATTTGGATTTTGAGAAAATTAGGGCTGATTTGATTTGATTTGTTTTGGATTTCTGGTTTGGACTCTCAAAAGAGGAAAAATCAGGAAGGAAGCAATCATGGATTCGAAGGACAAGTCAGACCGGAATCTCAAAATCTCAACCTCCCCGTCTCCTGGCGAGCTTACCGCCGCTTGTAGGAGCCCCGTTGCAACTATAGTTTCCTAACAGCTAAGTATAATTTATCATTCCCCCTTTACTTGATTTAGTCCTTTTGATTTCCTAGGCTATTGATTTAGTCCAGGCGTGTGAATTAGAGAACTTGAACTCTAGTTGCCTTTGTCGCTTCAGTTCTAATTACTGTCAAATATTAGACAGTTTAGGGCGATCCGGTTAATTGCTAATTGCAATTTAGGGAGCAATTAGGCAACATTTGTAGGCCATCTGGGTATAATTGGGCAGCACTTCCCCTTGATTTAGAGTGATTTCGTGATTCCAGAACCCAAGCCACGAGAAAAGCTCTCGAGGTTTTCAAGGGCGAGGTCCTGGAATCAAAACGGAATATGTATCCATGTCGGCGCAATTTTGACAGCAACCCAACCCAATTAAGAGATTCAATGATTCTGAAATCAAACCACCCGAAGAAGCTGCATCGCAAGGTTCTCAAGGGCTTGGTTTCAAGAATCGAACCAACATTGATTAGGATTGCTGCCTGATTGTATCTGCAATATGTATTGATGATTTATGTGTATTTGCAGGTTGCTGATGATGGGAGGAAGAAGAGGAAGAAGCCTATTTGATGCTTTCTTCTATTTCTGCCGATAGGAAAAATTGGGAACCAAGGGAAGGGTTCATTTAAGCAGCAGGTGAAAGAGGAGCAGTTACTTGAAAGAAACCGCCGTTACCACGTGCTAGCAGTTGCAGGAAGAAAGAGGAGCAGTTGAGGCTCAAACACAACCCCTGTATTTGACAGTTTTCCCAATTTGAAAGACTGTGCACCCTTTTGTAACTGTACACCATCTAGATATTTAATTGGATTTAAGTCCTTTTTTTTCCTTATTTACACGGAATTAAATTTGGGCTCCAACTTGAGCTTTGGATTCCAACCATCTCAAGTTTGTGTCTTTGAGGCCCAACTCTAATACCCAACCTCATTCTTAAATCAATCAATTACACTATGCTTAGATCGATCAATCACCCTCTCAATATATAATGGACAGATTATCACGTTATTTATAAGATCATGAATCCATACAAATTTTCCGTCCAACAGCTTCATAGTAAAAGGTCAAGAACACAAAGTGTGTCGATTGATCAAGTCCCTCTATGGACTTAAACAAGCGCCAAAACAATGGCATCAAAAGTTTGATGAAGTGATTCTGGGTGATGGCTTCAAAATCAATCAAGCATATAAGTGTCTATATAGTAAGTTTAATAATTCCGGTCAAGGAGTTATAATATGTCTATATGTAGATGACATGCTTATATTCGGTACAAACCAAATAGAAGTGGACAAAACTAAGGAGTTCTTGTCTACTAAGTTCTCCATGAAGGATCTAGGAGAAGCTGATGTGATCTTGGGAATTAAGATCAAGCGGGAAGGAAATGGTTTAACCCTAACACAATCCCATTACATCGAAAAAGTGGTAAAACGTTTCCAATGTGATAAATCCACCCCGGTTAGTACACCTATGGATCCAAGTGAGAAACTTCGCCCTAACTTAGGAGAACCAATCTCACAACTTGAGTATTCTCAAGTGATAGGAAGTCTAATGTATGCCATGACAAGTACTCGCCCCGACATAGCATTTGTCGTGGGTAAGTTAAGTCAATATACAAGTCAACCAAGCTCAAGTCATTGGAAGGCCCTTAGAAGAGTACTTTGGTACTTGAAAGGGACAATGACCTATGGAATTGCATATGTGGGTTCTCCCACCACTTTGGAAGGATACACCGATGCAAGCTGGATCACCAATATGGAAGATCACTCTTCAACGAGTGGTTGGGTATTCCTATTAGGTGGTGGTGCGATTTCTTGGGCATCTAAGAAGTAATCGTGCATAACAACCTCGACGATGGAGTCGGAGTTTGTTGCACTTGCCGCGGCCGGCAAAAAAGCGGAATGGCTTAGGAATCTCATACATGAGATACCTTTGTGGCCAAAACCAATATCCCCTATTGCTATCTTTTGTGATAGCCAAAGTACTTTGGCAAAGGCCTATAGCCAAGTATATAACGGGAAGTCACGACATCTAGGTGTGAGGCATAGTTCCATCCGAGAACTAATCACACATGGAGTCATATCAGTTGTCTTTGTGCGAACACACAACAATTTTGCTGATCACTTAACCAAGAGTTTGGCAAAAGAGTTGTTGTACAAAGCATCTCGAGGGATGGGGTTAAAATCCTAAATGAATCTATGGCTTGGACGCCCAATTCCCCCTTACCGAAAGGTGTAGGGTAGAATTCAATGTGGTAGGACAAGGACGTAGAGTTTTAGAGCAATCAACAACCCATCAAGGTAATCTGCTCTAGTCTACATGAAAAGAAAAGTTGAAACATAGTTTCTTAATGAATTTTGGAAAATGCATTTTGTAGGTGCAAATTAGAAATTCAACTAAGCATATGTGGAAGTGCAAGGCTTCTTCCAAGAGAGTTCAAGGATGACTCGTCTCAAAGCATATGTGAAGGATATGGGACGTAAAGCCTCAAAACGTCAAGTTTAGTGTATATACATTATGTAACTTATTAGGAGGAAAATCAAGTATGAAATATATATCTCAAATTCGACTCCCTGATCTCCGCAAATTAATTACAAGACTTCCTCCCGCTGTAGTAGAAGGTAGTCAGGATCGATCCACGAGGAAGCGAGTCAGCGCCCGCCTTTTCAGTTCCAAACTCAGCAGAAAATCAACAAGACAAACAGAAATAACAAAGAAAAGCAGAAAATAGAACAAAGACAGAAACTTGGTCGATATCGACCTGTATGACTCGATATCGACTGGCAAAATCGATTGATAGTAACTCAATATCGAGTAAAAACAGAAACTTTTTGCAGACAGAATTTGAAACTTGTGAAATAAATCAGTAAAATAAAAGACTTCCTAGATCAGGGTTTCAACATCACAACGATAACCATGTAAAATAACACATAAAGGCATAAAAGATCATGCTTTTCATCAAATAACTTTCGTTATCAACAAATAGGAAAATAGAGGCTTTCGCATAAATCATAATTGTTACTAACGCTTTTTCACATAATTAATCCAAGTTGTATTAAGATCCCTTTCGCTTCAATAACACAAACAAGGATCACCTTCAACTTTCGCAAAAGAATCATGCTTGTAGGAATAGAAGACGAAATCGCATCAAAAGCTTGTACCTTTACCGCATCACTTTACATGGCTACCGTCGGGCTCACCCCGACCCTAGAAGTTGGGTGACTACTCGCTCTTCATTATAAAGAAAGACATCAATAATAAAAGGGAACTAAATTGCATTAATGAAATAAAAGAAAGCTTACAACCAAACAAAGCCAAATCCGCTCTCGCCTCTCTTCCTCCACTCGGCCACAACTCTCTTTCTCTCTCCTACTTACTCGATATGAATGTGTGAAATTGAATGAATAAAACTCAACTCCTAAGGCTCTATTTATAGCACTGTTCTAAAAATCGCGCCTAGGCGCTAGGCCACCCCCCTCCGCCTAGAGCTAAATGGCCGCCTAAGCACGCCTAGGCGTCCGTCTTGACCGCCTGGGCTTTGGGGTCAAGTCATCTATTATTTCAATTAATTAAATACCCCACTTAAAAAAGCCAAGCTTTGTGGCTCACTTATGGAAATGCTTAGGAATTGCTGCTGATATTCGGGGTCTCTTTGGGTTAAAAAGCTTTCTCAACTCCGGGAAAGAGTTAAAGAGCTCTTCAAACACAACATAGCAAAAATTGGTTGGTTTGGGTGAAAAAGTCTGTTTTAGTTGAAGAAATACGAGTTTGAGAGTGCAGTGTAGTCATTGATGCAAAAACAGATGGATGTGGATGTGCTGAGTAGAACAATTTTGATTAGAACTCATCTCAGACAACACTGGATAACTGTCTAGATTGTTTACTTTTAATGAGGGAAATTTAGGGTTACGATCGAAAATCTTTCAACTCGTAACCTGAAATAACCAACCCAAAAAATTCCAACACTAAAGCTATCTAACCAACTCAACCTAGTTAATAGGTCTACCTGTGTGCAAGTTATAAGAGATACAGGTACAACCTTTTGACACTGCTGATATTTATAAAGGGTGTAGAGGGCTTTAGGCTATGAATTCTTTCTTAATTTTCACTGAAATCGAGCATTATCCACTCATATACAAGCTGGTTTTACTATAATTCACTAAAATGCTTATAAAAACCTTTTTTCCCAATCAAACTATGTTACTATTTTCTAAAAAAATATTCAATACAAATCATGAATGAATTCAAAGCAATATGAATACTAATTGCTAATAGACGAATCCTAAATTGCTTCTTCAATGGTCATTTTAAGTGGTAAGGTTAGGTGCCATTTTTCTGTTGCTTCCTTGTCCGAAGGAGTTATGGAGGTAGTACAAACGAATCCTGTCATCTTTATCATGTCACACTCTGCGTCCACTTGTTTAAAAATAACATTTGTTCATAGCAACTTCTAATTTTATTGTCAGGTCATCTTTCCTGCTCTTGATAATCTGTGACGATTGTAGTTCGAACTTACTCACTTGAGCATGAAGGGAAAAGTTTGCTTTTTGAACAGTTGTTTGAGTTACTAAATTCAAATGTGCAAAATGAAGAAAAATACAGGAGAGAGTTTTGATCTCGTACAGGGGGCCTTAAAACATCTATTAATCAGCATATGTCCAAGGAAGAAGAGCATGTAATTTACATCTTGGTTAGCATCATCATATATCTTTAATTTCCTCTTTACCTTGTGTTTGAGCTTCAGTTTGATTCTTCAATGGAATTAAAGGAACAACAAATGAAAATAAAGGCAAGCAATACTCACATTAGGAACGTGTTACTATTTATTTACAAATGAGAAAAGATTTGTGTTTAAAGTTTGAGGCAATTGTTGATTTTGCTTCACCATTATTGGAAGAGAGGGTCAAAATTGTGGGGTTATTCTTGGCATGGCTACTTGTTTTTTTTTCCTGGGAATGTAAGTATGTTGAAAAAAGTTTGGAGTGTGGAATTGTGTATTTTTATGTCAATTACCCTTTTTAGAGGTTTTATAAGGTGTCTTGAGCTCTATTAAAGACCTCTTGTTTTATTAGCAGTAGGCTCTGTGACTATGTCTTACTGTAACTTTTAGCAATCAAGTTTTCTTCATGAAATTTCTGAAATCTGTCTGTAATCTAAAAAAACTGTAATCTGTAATCTGAATTTAAAAACATGCATTTGCCAATATGTAATTTGAGAAACATGAAGCTGTAATAATCATAACTCAACACATCTTCTTTTGCTACAGTCCATCAGCCATCCTCATGGTACTACAGGTGGCTGCAGATAAGCATTATTTTGGAGTAGGCGGATGATCAAGGCAACTCGTTTCTATTGTGGCAAAGGATGGTAATCTCCCTCCATTCTTGATAAAGGCTGATTAATGGTATGTTAATCTTTTATAATCGAGCAAGAGCATAAACTAATTTAATTTGACATTCTCTTTAGGTGTTATGGATGCTAGCTTGATTGCTGAAGGGACAGATGGCTTGTCAAATTTACGAGAAGTGTGGAAGCTGACGTGTAAGCAGAACTAGCATTTTGACTTGTCACGAACACCGGATCTAAAAGTAGGTACGCTTAACTAGTCATTTTTTATGAATGGTTTATTAAGGTGATTGTGGTGTAGGATTTGGTTGAACCTAGATCATCTGCCCAGAGTTTACTTTACTCTGTGGAAACATTGAAGAAAAACATTGGGCAAGCATATTTTGGCTTTGCTGTTGATTGTTGCAGCTCTGCTAGTTGTGAAAAGAATCATTTTTTATCGCAAGCATCGAATGAGAAAGATTGTTTGAACTTGTTTATGTAGATGAAATGAAAATATTGGTTCTCATAAACTGTCCAAATATGAGGAAATTCGAATAGTTTTTTATTTTATTCTACCACAGGCTGACTGGTCTTTTATGCCTATTAGCTCAACTGGTAGAGTAATGTGCTCACGCACATACATGTGGGTTCAAATCCCGCATAGGCAAATATATTAACTTAAATGAAATTATCATTCCTTCAACGGGGATGTACACCTTCTTCGCCTTTGATTTTCCAGGGTTTTTAAAATTATTTCCCCCCTTACTAATACACCGAATATGTATTTTTTACGATGAATTTATACTTTTGTAACCTTAGAATTTTGCGCTTAGGACATAGGTTTTTCGTAGACTACTAATGACGAAATTAATACTTTCTCGATAAGTAGTTTTTGATCAAACATATACTTTTTGCGATGAAAATATACTTTTGTCGCCTTACAATTATACACTTGCGTCATAGTTTTCTCCATACCACTAGTGACGAAATTTATATTCCTTGTCGAATGGTTGTTTCAAGGAGAAAAATCTTCCTCGTAAAATATAAACTTTTGGTGAGGAATTTTAAACTTTTCTCACAATTGAATTTGGGGCATTTTCTCAATTTTAACACAAACAAATAGCGACGAAAATGGAATGTCCTCACTAATTGATATTTTTAGTGACAATTTTTTTTTCCGAGAAACACCTACATTTAGCGAGAAATTCAAATATTTATCGCTAATAAATTTGGCAGTTTTTCATAATTTCCACCAAATATTTAACGACAAATCTGAAATTTTCTCGCTAAATGTATTTTTAGCAATGATAATATTTCTCATTAAAAACTTCAAATTTTTCGCCATTACTCTTACACTTTAGACGACTACAATATGGTAACAATTGGCGATGAATCGAAAAAATTGTCGTTGATTGTCATCTCTAGCGAGGAATATAGGTTCCTCGCTAATGTTCTCGTGCAACTTTAAGAGGAGTGGTAATGTTCGTCGCTAAAGAGCACATTTATCGAGGAAGAATAATTTGTCACTAAAACTTTGGTCGCTAATAACACCTTTTGTTGTAGTACCCGGTTAAAAGAAGGAAGAATGACGCCAAGACTCATTCACACCAAATTTGAAAGGGGGGCAAATGGGATGGTGACAAGTGGCTCAAGTTAAGTTTTAATTGTTTTAAACTAATTTTCAACCATCTTTATTTGTTAAAATGAAAAAATAAAATTATTGTTGAACTTAATTTAATTTTATTTATCTATAGATACCCACTTTATATATGTTTATGAAAAAAAATATTTCGAAGTAAAGTTGGGTCTACATCGTATCTTGATCTCAATTTGGAGTATGGCATGGATAACCATTTGGATGGCAAAGACAATAATTCAGTTGGCACAGAAATTCACACAACTGGCAAGATAAACCAGAAAATCTGGGCAAAACCGACAATCGTTGCTCCGGAGATGAAAGGTAAAGCTGCCGACGTGGACATAGAGAAGGGGGCTATTCTCAAAATGGTAACTGACACAAATAAAAAATGAAACAAGACTTAAACCAAACACTACGAAGTACTAAAGTTCCTAACCAATACAGTCCATAACAAGTTAAGTACAAAACAACATAAGTAATGGATAAGGGCACAGCAATACAACACATTGCTTCCGATCATTACAATGTCCCCCCGATCTCGAAATCCACTAAAAGTATCCGTCACGTGGAGAGTATGTTCGCCGGAAGCGTCAGATGACATAAGTAAGTGTGGAATGGTAAGGTCATCATATGCCACTCGTCGTACGGACGCCTTTTCTTTTCCGTCGGCGAAGGATGGTTTTTGTTATTTTGCATGAACTCAAGGTAAAATATGTGGTTGTCTATTTTGTTTGCCTAAAATGTGAAACCCGAATATTTGCAATGTAAATTACTAGCCAGTAAATACTATTGTCTAGCCAGTGACAACGATGTCTTAGCCAATGTAGAAGTAACCCCTACCGGATCTCGTTTTAGCCAATATAAGACTAATCCCTGTCGGATCTTGTCAATCTCAGAATCTTCCCAACAGCAGGATAGACAATATTAAGCACAAACTAAAGCAGTTAGAACAACATTCAGAATAACCAACCATAAAACCATCCATACATAAATCCAGAACATAAGGGATCAGTCATTAAAAGGGATGAAACGTTTTAGACCTAAAACAAACACAACGAAGTACTAAGCTAATGTCGGCTGCTTTCCTTCAACATCTTCCGGTCTACAGCAGCGAGGACTTAGTTCATGTGATCGAGGAGGCCCGTCTTCGAGAAGTTGCTAGACCTCCCTCTAAAGCTAATGTCGGGTGCATATATATCCCACTTCACGATTAATATCACCAACACAAATACAACAATATGAAGTTGCATACGAGTCCACATGCATGATTGTCTTGCCAATGTCAGATCACGTTGGATTCCTAACACAACAAAAAATCTTCCCTCCTTTAACTCTAGTCATGGCTGCTCAGTGTGAACCTGTGACATCATTGAACAAGAGGTTGGTAACACCAATGACAGTAAATAAAAAAAAGCTAGCCAGTACTGAAATAATTCTTGCAATGCAAGAAAATGCCTGCCATGATAGAAATGCTGAGATGCCTCTAAGAGTACGATCAGGGTGACTTTGACTACTTGAGCTCCCTGGATGAAGCAATTCAGGCAACCACATAATTATTTGTTTCAATCTCCTTGATAAAATATTTAAATTCCTAAATTATCTTCATGCGTATTGATTTTGCTACTTTGTTATGTTGATTTTGCTTATTTACTACTGTATTTTTTTACCTTCAATATGTATATTATCTTTATGTATGATCGGCTAATAGGTGATACAGCTTAAACTATGACAACCACAAACTCAAATTATGCATATGACTAATTTTCTTCCGGTCATGTGTTTCTAATGGGTCTTTAATTGGTTTTCTGATTTTGACATGATTTGAAGCCTCCAGAACTCCATGTCAAACTATACTGATTTTAGGTTGCCACGGATTAAGCCTCATCCTTGGCATAAGGTATTTTATGAGCTTGTTTTACAAAGATATTTAAACTTGTTTCTCCTTTCACATATACCAGAATTCTAGTTTTTTTATCCATTGTTAGTCGTTTTCCTAAATTCCTGAAGGTGTAATTGTTGCTTTCTTTATTGTCAGCCCAAATTGTTTAGTTATGAGGTCTTTGAGATGTTGGATATGTTATTACATAATTTAGCAAGCTTTTTGGGAATTTTATGATTTGCGAGTGTTAAAGTTAAACCTTTGGGATCAATTTATGTCACATTCTGCTGCTCCTATTAACCTTCATCTTGATTTCTTGTATTGTTCGGTACACTCATGGACTAAATAAGATGTAAAACATTACTAATGATCCAAAATTGTAATTTAGACCAAGTCACTTCTACTAATAACATGATCATGCGTTAGTATAATTCAAAAACATAATTAAATATCCACTCCAAACAAAATGTAACAGTATAACACCAACGTTCTCTATTTACACCCCATTAATTATGTTAGTATTTCGTCGAGCACCTTGCGTGCGTAATAAATTTCACATTCCTAGCCTAAAATTGCAAGCTTTTATGAGCTATGACCAACCCAAATCAAACTGAAATTGCGAGCCTATGTAGTCTACAAACAATCCAAATTCGGAAATATGCAAATTTTAAATTGAAAGAAGGGTGAAAGCTACTCAATTCAAACTAAAACTGCAAACTATTATAAGATTTAAACAACCCGAATCGAAAAGATGAAGTAGTAGGTGGTGCTTACCGATTAGGGAAGATGCAGAGGTGCGCGTGTCGACAATGGATGTAGAAAGAGATGGATGTAGAAAAAGATGCAGAGGTGCGTGGAGAACGATCTTGTCGACGGGAACTACTGGATCTCGACCTTCACTCGCGGAGGACACCATAGCCATATTCCCATGCAATTTTTCGCTCGCACTCACTCTCGCTTCGGTGCCTCTCTCTCTCTCTCTCTCTCTCTCTCTCTTTCTGTTCTTGGAAAAGCAAAGGAACTCTTTCAGAGAAATGTTTGCCTTTTCTAACCGAGGAAGAGAGGATGACGCGGCCGAGAAGCTCTTCACTGGAATCGTCATAGCTTCCATTCGAGGGAGTCTAGGGCTGTTGAGATTTAACCGACCAGAGGAGGTTAAGGCTACCTGTTATTTTATCCAAAAAATGGGTCAATGTGTTATTTTTGCAAAATTTGGATGGAGGTGTCATTTTTACAAACAACTCACTTTTTTGGTATATTTAGTACAATTTTCTCTCAAATTATTGAGTAAATGAAAAAGAAAAATCATAAAAAGTAACTTGTCCAAGGCTCGGGCTCACGAATGCAGGTGAAAATAATCTTTAAAAAAGTTGGAATGGAGCTCTTAAAATGATGCAGGAGAGGAACACTAAAAAAAAAGGGTGTGTATGGGGCTACTTGTAGTAGTTTTTAAACCGCTAAAATCAAACGGTTAGAAAATAAATTGTGTATGAGACTTATTTTAGATGGACTTTTTGAGTAAATTGGTGATTAAAAAAAGCTAACTTTTATACTTTTCATGAGTGTTTTTAGTTTATTTGGTTTGAAATTATTATAATACCCCTAATAATAATAATCAAATAAACTCCATTTTTTTACAAAAAACCTCTTTTAGGCCTCCTACGGAATTTATATTACTCCCTCTGTTCCTTTATATTTGACACTTTCAAAATAGGCACGTTTTTTTAGAAAGGTAAAAACTATATAAATATTATTTTTTTCTTCAATTTTTTTTAATGATATTAAACTTATTACTCATAATTATGAGATTATTAAAAAAATAAATATTTCATATAGTTTTTATCACCTTAAAAAACGTATCTAAATAGTAAAAAGTCAAGTAAAAAAGAACGGAGGAAGTATTTCATAATCTTACAACTTTTATTTCACATTATTTTTCAATTTGAACTTCTTTATAATTTTAGTCACTTTTTTCTACCCCACGCGCAACCTAAGGCAAGGGCCGAGGCTGCCGCTGGAGCTCGCTAATGTGGATGTTCTTAAACCCGACCCGAATCAACAAATTAACCCGTTGGAAACAAACGAGTGTTGAGGGTGTTATGGTCATAAACCACATGAATCACGGAAACCACAAGTGCTTACCCCTTCCCTCTGTTCGGCTTCCAATTCACCCACAGTGACGAAGTGAAACCCTAGAAATTCCGAAAATCTTGTCTTCTCCTTCAAGGAGAAATCAAAATCTTCTTTCCTTCATCCTCCCGCACCATTTCATTCTCCATTTTCTTGCCATTTGTATTCGGTTTTCGATTTTCAATTTTAATTTCCCCCCCTTTTTTTGTTTTCCATGCTTTCTTTGTATTCGCTTCCCTTTTCCTCTGGTTTGAGGAAGCATAGAACCGGACCGATGCACCACTGTGAAAGCTGCTTTGTTAATTCTCATTCTATCTAGCACTATAGCGTTGGCGAGATTGATTTGTTAGGTTTTCTGCCCCGTCGTCTAACGATTCGTTTTGTGTTTCTGTGAATTAGGGTTTCGTCGTCGAATTCGAGTGCCGGGGATCCACCTTTTCTTGTGAGTTTGTTTCTTGCTTATATGTGTAAATGTGTTTATGTTCTTGTACAAATTCCTGTAAATTAGCATTTTATTGAATTTGTTTATTAAAGGATTCGGTGATTTCAGAAATTTCCCCTCTCCATTTTGAGTACTTAATTGGGTGAATTCTACACACGACTGTTTGTTACACTAGTAGACGCGGGGCCTGCATTAATCAATGCTTGCAATACTTGCCCTGTTTCGGATTTGATCTTCCATTTTAGCGTTTTGTGGGTGTATGAAATTTTCTGGCCACGTGACTTTTTTTTTATCTATTCAATTTCATTAGGTTGTAATTGCAAAGTTTAGTCTGTGTTGAAAACGAGATTAAAGATGAAGGGATCATCATACCCAGTTCTTCGTAACCGTCCCATTGATCAATGGAAGGTGACTGAGTTGAAGGATGAGCTCAAAAGACGGAAATTGATTACAAAGGGTTTGAAGGAGGATTTGGTGAAAAGATTGGATGAAGCCCTTCGCAGTGAAATGGAATCCTCAAACGAAGAGGAGGATGAGAATGGGGATGGCGAGGTTTCCCAACTCAAGAATCAGGATGATGCTATTGAAACTACTCCAGTGGCTGTTAAATCCGACAATGAGGTGGATGAAGTGGATGAAGGTGTTGATATATTAGTAAAAGATGCACTTGCAGAAGACCATACTGATGGCAAAAACATAGAAGGTGATGATGTATTAGGTGTGGCTGTTAAGGATGCTAATGTGGAAATTTCTGATAAAAACACAGGACAGCAAGCAGGGGAGTTTACTCATACGTCTCCTGCCACGAAGGATGAGCCGGTAACTGTCGAAAAAACTCTGGAAATCAGCAATGATGTTTCTGAGAATACGTCAACAGAAGCAGCATTGGTGTCAGAGGATGAGCAGGCTGGCAATAACGTAGAGGTCAATCCTGTATTGGGTGAGACTGTTAAGGATGATGACATGGAAAATTCTGATAAAAACATAGGACATGAAACAGGGGAGTTAACTCATGCCTCTCCTCCTGCCATGAAGGATGAGTCTGTAACTGATGAACAATCTGCAGAAATGGGCAATGCTGCATCTGAGAATATGTCACCAGAAGCAGCATTGGCTGAACAAAGGTCCATGAACGAACAGACTGGCAACAAAAACTCAGATTCAAGGACTGAGCTGGATGCAGAGGATATAAAGCCTTTGGACAAAGAGGTGAAGCAAGTCATGTCTGATCTAAATAGTCAGGTATCTGAGGTCAACCCTAGTTTAGGGATTCCCATGAAAAATGTTTCTGTTTCTACTGATTCTATCTCTATTAATGAAAAGAATGAACTAAAAGATAATGTAATTGCTGATGATGTTAAATTAGAACCTGATGTTAAACATGAGACGGTAAAACCATCATCCAGTCCTCTAGCCCCTGACGGTGGCGAATCACGTCCAATGGATGTTGAAGAGCCACAAGTTGAGGTTTCTGTTGATGAGACCCCAAAAACTGATAACGATGAGGAAATGGGCAAGAAAAATTCTAGTGCAGATTTGGGTTCTCCTGAAAAGTTAAATCTGGACCGAAGTTCTGGTGATGAATCAATGGAGGAGGACGCATTGGAAAACAAGCAGGTTGATTCTGCTTATAATCCACGTGAAGTTGGAGGGAGAGTTGAGAAAACTGATGTGTCTTTTCTGAAGGAAGAAACTATTATCGATGTCCTGGGTGATGATATATCATCTGCAAGTAAAGGTGGCCATGTTGATGATATGGCTGCTACAGCTGCTTCAACTGAGAAGAGAAAGCTTCCTGGTAATGTACTCTCACTTTTTTGTGTATGATGTTAAAGTACAAATTATTGTTTATCTTTCCTTCAGTTTGCAGAATTCACTGTGTTGTCAATCTATCATGGACGAGAATGCTAGGGTCTTTCCCCTTGTTCGTTGTATATACCTACATTTTTTCTAGATGAACTTATTTGTTCATTATTGAATATATCACTGATGATTGTGGACCATGATACAGATAATCAAGAAGCACCTGCTAACAATGAGCCATCCAAGAGGCAGAGGAGATGGAAAACTGAAAGTGGAATGGCTACGGAAAGTGTTAATCTTTCAGTACCACAAAGCTCAAGTCCTGTTATGTCCACAACACCGAGGGGGACGCAACAAGCTTTAAAGCGCAGCTTCTCTAGGTCCAACTCTAATGCCGATGATGATACACCAAAGGAGCGTGTTGGTAAGAAACTTCTTTTGGCTGTGTTTTGTCACTAACACGGGAGAAAGAGAATTCTTACCGAGAACAATTTTAATATACAAAATCTTATTCTTGCTTTTTTCATCATATTTTTTCTGGCAGTTCCACCTCCTGTAAAACCTCCAACGGATTCCCTTAGAATTGATAATTTTTTGCGTCCCTTCACACTGAAAGCTGTTCAAGAGCTCCTGGGTAAAACTGGTACTGTCACCAGTTTCTGGATGGACCACATCAAAACCCATTGCTATGTTACAGTAATGCTCCTAAACTCCTTTTCCAGTAACTTTGATTGAAGCGAATCTTCATTTATACTCGAGTGTGGAAGACTCTAAGACTGCACTGGTTTTATTGTTATCAAATCAGTTCATAACCCTATGTCCATGTGTTTTGGATTGGGATGCAGTATTCGTCCGTGGAAGAAGCCACAGAGACTCGTAATGCAGTGTACAACCTACGGTGGCCTTCAAATGGTGGACGACTTCTAGTTGCCGAGTTTGTTGACGCACAGGAAGTAAAATCACACGTCGAGGCCCCCCCACAGCTGCCATCCCCAGTTGCACCACCGAACGCACTTCCGGCTGCTCCAGTGGCACCGCTGCAGCCTTCACCACGTCAACTGGCTCCCCGACAAAAGCAGCTGCTGCAGACGAATCTTCCACCACCGCCCCCTCTGACCAACCCTCCACCAGCCAGAGAACGGCTTCTGCCTCCCCCACCCCCTCCTTCGGAGAAAGTAGACCCCCCTGTTGTCACATTGGACGACCTGTTCAGGAAGACCAAAGCAACACCACGGATCTACTACCTGCCTTTGTCAGAAGAACTGGTGAAAGCCAAGTTGGAAGCGCAGCGCAGAAACTCAAAGCAGTAGCAGAGACCAATCAGAACAGGGCCCGTAAATGGTAAGGTGTTGTGAGTATCGTGTGCCTTGTCATTGTTTCTGCAGGTTTTGCCTTTAGGGAGAGCAACGACGAATATTTTGCTTGCGCAGGACTAGGCTAAGGTTCATTGACAACTTTTGGCTTTGTATTCTGTTTCTTCTCTTCAGGGACACGCTTTTTTTGCTGTTTTCCGGTGCTTGAATCGTCCCAATTTCCCTGGACAACTATCTGAATTAGTTATATTCAAACTCCTGTTTAGGCTACTATGTAGATTGACAAATACAGACCCCTGATCCGAAAAGGCAGGATATTGGCTGCAGGAATTTTCTGCTATTACATAGTACTATCTATTACCAGCATATATGGTTCGCCCTATCACTCATCGGACGTGTAGGCAGGTAAGGTTCAGACATTTATTTAAGTTTATGTTATGTCCATGTTTGTATAGCTTAGGGTTTGTTAAAAAAGGCTCGACGATTCAGCGCTATAATGGTCGTAAATTATTTTAACTTTCGAGTTCTTGTGCTAGACGCATTATGCTTAACATGGACGCTGCTGCTTAGCTTAGTTGGAGTTCAAAGAAAGCCCTTTCCGGCTCCTTTCCGAATTCCGAATGGGAGTAACGAGTAAATTGGTTTTGGTCTATCGGGCATTCGACAAACCAATTCTATCCCAAGAGATGATAAATACCTCAATCCTCGTTCTAGTCATTAATCTAAAGTTAGCAAGTTGCAATTTGAGTGTAGAAATTTGAATTGTAAAAATCTTGGAGATATTGATATTTATTTATCCATTTTGATGAATTTTTACAAGATTGGAATAACTTTTGGAACTTTGAAGTTTTTTTTTTTAAATACTTGATCTATAAAAGTTGAATTTGAATTCTTTGATCTCAAGACTTTAGATCGGATTTGAATTTTCTGGCGTGCCTTGGTGTTTTTACTTTCCTTCGGAACTTGATTGTGGTACTACCTCTGTCTGAACGAGGTAATAATTATGTGTTTTCATTAAGAAGAGTTTTTCTAGGGTTTCATCTTCATTTCTTATGTAAAATCTTATCCTATTGCACATGCCGGTTGATGGTGCTATTTCATTACTGCTTGACTTGCCATAACCTCTTCTTTGACAAAACAATCTTTATCATGTTTTAATTTGATCCCCCAACCTTTGAAACATTCCAAAATAGTCATCAACCCTTCGATCTCGTTTCATTTTAGTCCTTAACTTTTCAAACATTGCAAAGTTGTCTCCAAACTCATATCTTTTTAAGTCCCCGATTTAAAAAAGGGTGAGGCTAGAGACAAGATGTCCGAATTGTTATTGACAAGATAATTTCAAGTAAATTATACACATGTCCTTTTCATTTTTTCCGAACACATTACAAAAAGGCCCAAAACTCTCTTTTCTCAAAACGAAACTTAAATCTGTCGAACAAATTGTTTTGATCGAAAATAGCCTAAAATCGATGAAATTAATCAAAATATCTATTGATTGACACACGAATTGGTATATCGCTTGCTTTACTTGATTATCAAATGGTGATTTTTGGTCTTCGTTAAAAAAAACCGTCGAAAGAAGGAGCTCAGCAGGTAAAAACGAGGTACATGATGGAGCTCGACAAGTTTAGACGAGCCTTCATCAAAGCCTCAGTGAAAGAAGCCGAGCCTCCATCATCACCTCGGTGACAGAAAATGAGCTTCCATCATCAGCTCGGTGACAACAATTGAGCTTCCATCATCAGCTCGATGACAGCAACTGAGCCTCCTCGACGCAGACAGCAATTCACGAGATTTATGCCTGACAGAAACGACATCAAAAATCGCAAACAAAACAACCAATTTCTTTCGTTTTCGTTCCAATTTGTACTCATAATTCAACACAAACAATACTCAAGTCAACGACAATCAAACAAAAGACACAAAAAAAAAACCAAGTTCATCAATTTTAATTCCAATTTCAAACCCTAAAATACACAATTTCTTCTCCAAAAGTTTATAAAAAAAACAAATTATAAAGAAATTTCTAATCTTAAAGTTGATATATCTATAGAACTCTCTCTCAAATGGACCTCAAAACTCCAAAATATTGCTACTTTTGGTTGCTCATTGAAAGCACAAAAGATGTTCTTGATAGTGTCAAATGGAGGATGACGTTCCATGGAGGATGGGTTGGGGATCGATTTTTGTTGAAAAGGACTTTGTGTGCAATTGTTTGAAAAAAATGAAAAGGACTGTGTGTAATTTAGGTGAACTTATCTTGGCAATATCCCTTTCTCCATCTTGTCTAAAGCCCTTATGTTTTAAAAATATTAAAAACCACCCAAAATTTATCGTAATGTGTATAAAATCATTTATACACAAAAAATACATAAAATCATTCAAGTATATATTATTTGAATTAAAAAAAAACATTCAGACTCTTTTAATTTAGTACTATTTTTTTACACTTAGCACTATTTTTTTTATTGATTGGGTGTAATTTTACTTTTATTACTATCTCTTTTCATAAACAGATATTGTCTGACTTTTTAACACATTTTTTTAAGGAGCTAAATTTATAAAATATGAATTTTTTTTATTAATTTTTTAAATATAATTTTACCTAAACTACACCAAATCTTGTGAATTTAAACACTAACAGAGTTCAGGTGTTTTTTGAAAACTAAAATAATGGAGCTGAATGATTTTATGTACATTTTCTTTGTATAAATGAGTTTATGTACATTATGATAAATTTTGGGTGGCTTTTGGTAATAGTGTCTAATAATGTCTTTAAAATCAGGGACTAAAACAAATAAAAAAATGTAAGTTTGGGGACTGGTTTGCAATGTTCGAAACGTTAAGAACTAAAATGAAACGAGATGAAAAAGGTTAAGGATTCTTTTTGAACGTTTTAAAGATTAGAGACCAAGATGAAACAAGTGCTTAAAGTGTAGAGGCTAAAAAGTTAATTTACCTGGAAAAAAAAATATAAACGAAAATTTCGCGAGGTACCCCCGAGGTATTGCAATTTTCGCGAGGTATACAACTCTTTTGCATATTTCGCGTGGTGCCCCTGAGGTTTTGATTCTTTTCGCGTCGTGCTCCTGGGGTTAAATTTTAACGGATAAAGGAAACTCTATTACTTTTTGATTTAAAAAAAAAGGAAAAAAAAAAAGAAAAGAAAGGAAGAACGCTCAGAAGGAACTGACAGAAGAGAGAGAAAGAAAGAAGCGAAGAGGCGTCCTCACCCACGCCCACGCCGGGAGAAATTAGGGTTCCCTCCGCCGCTCTTCCTCCATCTCCACCGGGAGAGATTAAACCCCATCCATGAGCGAATCCCCTCGAACAACGAAGACGAACCATCCATTGAGCTATTACACCGGTGCAACCCTGCTCTCCTCCCTCCTCCCTCCCCCTTTCGAACGCGGCGCCGTGAAAGACGGCCCCTCAAAGAAATCAGCGTCCACAGACAAGCTGCGGTCCTGCGAAGATGGTTAATTGGAGGCGGATCCTTGGGGTAACTGTTGTCGCCGCTGGATTCGGGAGAGGATTTCGGAGGAGCCTCTCGGAAAACAGCCGATTAGTACCTAAGATTGAACAGAGATAAGATCGATCTAGGTTTTACAATACAAATTTGGGGGCGCGTGAGGTCGGCGCTTTCTTTTGAGCGTTCTTCCTTTCTTTTCTTTTTTTTTTTAAAATAAAAAAGTAACAGAGTTTCCTTTATCCGTTAAAATTTAACCCCAAGGGCACGACGCGAAAAGAATCAAAACCTCAGGGGCACCACGCGAAATATGCAAAAGAGTTGTATACCTCGCGAAAATTGCAATACCTCAGGGGTACCCCGCGAAATTTCCGAAATATAAACTACCAAAAACCCGACCCGAACCAACAAAGTACCCGTCGAACACAAACGGGTGTCGAGGGTGTTATGGATCAAGATAATTACAAGAGCATATCCAATTCACGAATCACCGTCCACAGTGACCAAGTGAAACCCTAGGAACTCCGAAAATCCCTTTTCTCCAAGGAGAAATCAAAATCTTCTTTCCTTCATCCTCTCGCATCATTTCATTCGCCATTTTCTTGCCATCTGTTTTCGGTTTTCGATTTTCCCCCTTTTGTGTTGCTTCATGTTTTCTTCGTTTTCGCTTCCTGTTTTCGTCTGGTTTCAGGAAGCATAGAACCGGACCGGAGCACCACTGTGAAAGCTGCGTTGTTAATTCTCATTCCGTCTAGCGATATTTTGTTGGCGAGATTGATTTGCGAGGTTTTCTGCCCCGTCGTCTAACGATTCGTTTTGTGTTGTTCTGTGAATTAGGGTTTCGTCGTCGAATTCGAGTGCCGGGGATCCACCTTTTCTTGTGAGTTTATTTCTTGCTTATATGTGTAACTGTGATTATGTTCTTGTACAGATTCCTGTCGTTTAGCACTTTATCGAATATCAATATCTACCGCTCTGTTTCGGATTTGATCTTCCATTTTAGTGTTTTGTGGGTGTATGAATTTTTCTAGCTACATGACTCCTTTATCTATTCGATTTCGCTAGGTTGTGATTGCAAAGGTTAGTTTGTGTAGAGAACGAGGTTAAAGATGAAGGCATCATCGTACCCAGTTCTTCGTAACCGTCCCATTGATCAATGGAAGGTGACTGAGTTGAGGGATGAGCTCAAAAGACGGAAATTGATGACAAAGGGTTTGAAGGAGGATTTGGTGAAAAGATTGGATGAAGCCCTTCGCAGTGAAATGGAATCCTCAAACGAAGAGGAGGATGCGAATGGGAATGACGAGGATTCCCAACTCAAGAATCAGGATGATGCTATTGAAACTAAACCAGTGGCGGTTGAATCTGCCAGTGAGGTAGCTGAAGTGGATGAAGGTGGGGAAATATTAGCAAATGACGCTGAAGACCAAACAGATGGCAAAAACATAGAAGGTGATGATGCATTAGGTCCAGCTGTTGAGGATGATAATGTGGAAATTTCTGATAAAAACATAGGACAGCAAGCTGGGGAGTTTACTCATGCCTCTCCTGCCATGAAGGATGAGTCCGTAACTGTTGAAAAAACTGTGGAAATCAGCAATGCTGCTTCTGAGAATACGTCAACAGAAGCAGCATTGGTGTCAGAGGATGAGCAGGTGGACAATAACGTAGAGGTCGATCCTGTAGTGGGTCAGGCTGTTAAAGATGTTGACATAGAAATTTCTGATAAAAACTTAGGCCAGCAAGCTGGGGAGTTAACTCATGCCTCTCCTCCTGCCATAAAGGATGTGTCTGTGACCGATGAACAATCTGCAGAAATGAGCAATGCTGCATCTGAGAATATGTCATCAGAAGCAGCATTGGCTGGAAAAGGGTCCATGAATGAACAGACTGGCAACAAAAACTCGGATTCAAGAACTCAGCTGGATGAAGAGGTGAAGCACGACATGTCTGATCTAAATAGTCAGGTATCTGAGGTCAGCCCTAGTTTAGGGTTTCACATGAAAAATGTTTCTGTTTCTACTGATTCTATCTCTATTAATGAAAAGAATGAACTAAAAGATAATATAATTGCTGATGATGTTAAATTAGAACCTGATGTTAAACATGAGACGGTAAAACCATCATCCAGCCCTATAGTCCCTGATGGTGGCGAATCACGTCCAATGGATGTTGAAGAGCCACAAATTGAGGTTTCTATTGATGAGACCCAAAAAACTGTTAACAATGAGGATATGAGCAAGAAAAATTCTAGTGCAGATTTGGGTTCTCCTGAAAAGTTAAATTTGGACCGAAGTTCCGGTGATGAATCAATGGAGGAGGACACATTGGAAAACAAGCAGGTTGATTCTGCTTATAATCCACATGAAGTTGGAGGGGTGGTTGAGAAAACTGATGTATCTAGTCTGAAGGAAGAAACTACTATCGATGTCCTGGGTGATGATATATCACCTGTGAGAAAAGACGGCCTTATTGATGATACGGCCGCTACAGCTGCTGCAACTGAGAAGAGAAAGCTTCCTGGTAATGTGCTCATTTTTTTGTGTGCGGTGTTAATTTACAAATTATTGTTTTTCTTTGCTGAATTCACTGTATTGTCAATCTGTCGTGGAAGAAAATGCTAGGGTCTTTTGTTCCTTTCATATACTTGCACTTTAGCTAGATGGACTTATTTGTTGATTTTTTGATATCTCAAGTGCTACTTATTTCTGATGGTTGTGGACCATGATACAGATAATCAAGAATCACTTGCTAAGAATGAGCCATCCAAGAGACAGAGGAGATGGAAAACTGAAAGTGTAACAGTTACGGAAAGTGTTAAGCTTTCCGTACCACAAAGCTCGGCTCCTGCTATGTCCACAACACCGAGGGGGACACAACAAGCTCCTGGTTTAAAGCGCAGCTTCTCTAGGTCCAACTCTAATGCTGATGATGATACACCAAAGGAGCGTGTTGGTAAGGAACTTCTGTTTGCTATCTTGTTTTACTAATACGATGGAAAGAGAATTCTTGCCAAGAGCAATATTAATTTGCAAACTCTTATTCTTGCCTTTTTCAACATATTTGTGCTGGCAGTTCCACCTCCTGTAAATCCTCCAACGGATTCCCTTAGAATTGATAATTTTCTGCGTCCCTTCACACTGAAAGCTGTTCAAGAGCTCCTGGGTAAAACTGGTACTGTCACCAGTTTCTGGATGGACCACATCAAAACCCACTGCTATGTTACGGTAATACCTTTGATTGAATCGAATTTTCATTTATACTCGAGTTAGGAAGACACTAAAACCAAGTGTTTTATGGTTATCAAATCAGCTTTTAACCTATATCCCTTTGTTTTGGATTGGGATATAGTATTCGTCTGTGGAAGAAGCCACGGAGACTCGGAATGCAGTGTACAACTTACAGTGGCCTTCAAATGGTGGACGATTTCTTACTGCAGAGTTTGTTGACGCTCAGGAAGTAAAATCTCACGTCGAGGCCCCCCCACAGCTGCCATCCCCAGTTGCACCTGTGACTGTACCCCCTGCTGCTCCAGTAGCACCACTGCAGCCTTCACCACGTCAACTGCCTCCCCGACAAAAGCAGCTGCCGCCGATGAATCTTCCACCACCGCCCCCTCTGTCCAACCCTCCACCTGCCAGAGAACGGCTACAGCCTCCCCCACCCCCTCCTTTGGAGAAAGTAGACCCCCCAGTTGTCACCTTGGATGATCTGTTCAGGAAGACCAAAACAACACCCCGGATCTACTACCTGCCTTTGTCAGAGGAACTGGTGAAAGCCAAATTGGAAGCGCAACGCAGAAATTCGAAGCATTAGCAGAGATCAATTACAGCAGGTTCTGTAAATGGTAAGGTGTGGTGGGTATCGCGTGCCTTGTCTTTGGGTCTGCAGGTTTTGCCTCTAGGGAGAGCAATGATGAGTATTTTCCTTGCGCACGACTAGGCTGAGGTTCGTTGACAACTTTTGGCTTTGTATTCTGTTTCTTCTCTTCAGGAACAAGCTTTTTTTTTTGCTGTTTTCCGGAGCTTGAATCGTCTCAATTTCCCTGGACAACCCTCTGCATTAGTTATATTGAAACCTCTGTTTAGGCTACTATGTAGATTGTGACAAATACAGACTCCTGATCTGAAAAAGCAGGATACTTGCTGCTGGAAATTTATGCTCTGCTGGACATTTATGCTCTTCGTATTGTCTATTAGCTGCATATATTGCTAGCCCTTTCGCCCGTCGGACGCCAGTAGGCAGGTGAGGTTCAGACATGTACCTTGTCATATCACTTGGTTTTTGGTTTGATTTATTTGAAATTTCAGTTTTAGGTTTGGTTCGGTTTTGTCTGGTCAATTTTCGAACCGATAAGCAACCCTAGATGCTGCTGCTGCTAGGGGTGTTAGGTGAACACGAGTAGTTCGAATTCGATTCGTATTCACTCGAAAAAAACTTGGCTCAAGCTCGTTCATTTTCTAAACGAGCCGACTATGAACACATATTTAAGCTTGTTTCAAAGTTTGGCTCGTTTGAATTAAGCTCAAATAGCTCAAATTTTATTTTATGGAATTTGTAAAATTTTCTTAAGTTACTATATAATGAATAAGTAGAACTACTTAAAACTCGTCTCGAGCTTGTTAATTTTCCAAACGAGTCGAGTATGAGCACATTTTTAAACTCGAGTCAAAATTTAGGCTCGGCTTGAGCTTGTTTATATCCTAAATGAACTAAATAGGAACAAGCAATACTTGGTTCGTTCGGTCCGAATAACAGCCCTAGCTGCTGCTTAGCTTAGTTGGAGTGCGAAGAATGCCCTTTCGGCCCCCTTACTGAAAAGAAGGGAGGATCGGGTGAATCGGTTTTGGTCTCTCGGGCGTTCGACAGCCAATTCTATCCCAAGTGACGATTATGACTTTAATCCTCGTTCTAGTCATCAATCCCAAGCGACGAGTATAACTTTAATCCTCGGCCTGCAACTTAAGACTGTTGGATCCTCAACATTGCTTTTTACAGGCCATAGATTGTACACGAGAAAAAGTAGCAGATGTTCTTAAAAGGAGGTTTGCAAGATAAGCATAAGGTTAATAATAAACACCATTTCTCATACACAAAAGATCTCTATTGCTCAAGCTGGGCATACCATATCCCTTGGATCTTCACATCCTTGGGAACCTTGGCACCCAAATCCGTGTCTGACGGCTGAAGGCTCTCGAACACACCGATCAGCTCTCCAGTCTCGGGCTTGCTCTTGGTGACGCTTAGGGTGATCTTGCCTTTAGACGAGGCGGTATTCTTGATGTTCTCCTTCTGGAGCTCCTCTTCGTCTCCTCTTCCTCCTGCAGGCAATGCTACAGCGTTGTCATATCCGGTTGAGCCTCCCCTGCCCTTTGGGTCTAGGAAGGAGGAGCCACGGTATGATGGCACAAGGAAGTCCCCTCCGAAGGCGTCTGGCTTGCCAGTTGCGACAAGCTGCTTGACGGTGAAGAGGAAGGGCACACGCTCGCCACCAGGCAACTGCACGGTAACAGCAGCGTAGTCAATGCCGTCTTTCTCCTCGAATTTGACAGTTCCATCAGGTAAGACCTCGAATGGGCCCTCTATCTCATCAAGGGTGTAGGTCAGGCGGGTCATCAGCTTGGTGTCTTGGAAGTCTGGGGGCGCGTTCTTGTTTATACCCTCGGCCTTGACAGCGAATTTAGTGGGCTCAAGGCACAACTTCTGGGCAGTGTACTTGCCAGGCTTGAAGGCAAATGAGTCCACTCCACCAGCAATGGTCGGGCACTGGTTCGCAGTTCCAGTGCCTTTGACTTCAAGGTATGTTTTGCTTTGGATCTCGTCGAATGTCAACCTCTTTGGGACACCCTCAGCATTAGCTCCCTGTTAAGCCAATAAAATCATGAAGATCACAGGTTCATTACCTTCTTTCTTGACTGAATCAAACAAAATAAGTATCTTAAACAGATCATTCAACTATATATCATGTATGACAGATGCCTCTTATAGTAACTAATAAATCATCACAAACTATATAGTCTGTAACTGTGTGACAGATGCCTCTGAAAATGGACTCCTTATAAGAGATCACCACACCTTATCAAGAAAGAATCAACACAGTTTTAGGCTGCATAACTAACTTAAGGATCATATTAAGAACTATGTAAAACCTTAACTGTTACAGATAAATCCACACAACTATTAAGTGAACAAATATCAGCAATGGATTCAGACAAGAACAGCATGTAAATCTTGCAAAGGGTTAGCGAAAAGCATACCGAGACGACGAGTGCAGAAGTGGCAAGAGCCAAGCCAGCAAGCTTGGTGGCATCAACACACTTGAGAGCCAAGTCCTTGAAATCAGATTGGAGGGAGCATGAAACCTTGGCAGTGGAAGTTTCCAATCCAAATGCCTTGGTGAGGGTCTGGTTAGACCTCAGTTGGAGGCTACTCCTGCCAACCTTTGAAGGTTGCATTAAGGTAGCTGCTGCTTGGAATGAGGCTGCCATTTTCCCTCTCTCTTTTGGCCCTTCTTGGTTCTGAAAGCTAACAAGGAAGAAGAGGAAAAATAAAAGGAGGGAAATATAGGTGAAAATTGACAGGTATTTTTGGTGGCTCAGATTTGTTGAGAATTTGGGAGGATAAGGCATTGGATGTAAGGGATAAGGGGTTTTCTCTTATTGGCCAAATGAAGCTAATGCACCAATTTGTTTTGTTTTCCACGTGGCATTTTTTTTTTCAATCAATTGGGATGATTTAAATCCAAGTTACCAACAGGAGTAATATTTTTTCATAAATTTTTAACTACTTTTACCAACAGTTTATAAATTTTACTCTATTTATAATTTTAGTCAGTTTATTAACTCCGTCACATACGAACCCACAGTCGTACTATAACCTTTTTTCATTCAACTAGGAAAAAAAATCATTCTCACAAATTTCAAGCCTAGCAAAAGTTAGTGTCCAGGAATACTTTAGTCTACTGAGAGTCCATCGATTATACCGGCTACCATGAGACTAATCGAACCCACAAAGTGATTCAAGTCAATTGTTAGTTTGTGTGTGGAGGGAGTACACAGATAGATTATTCAATAAGTTAATCTGTATATTTTTTCTTATCAACTACAGTATTTGAGTTAACTTAGGCAAGAACAAGCCAATCAGCTTAGCTACTAGCTTCTAAAGCTAAATTGGTAAGTTAGTTGGTTTTCATAAGCAACCAAATAGGCCAAATCTCTTTAATTCAGGAAGAAAATTACCAGTGGATGAGGGTATGGAGATTGGAAACCAACATTAGGAAAGATTCCATCTCATGATTTACAAATGATTTTTGAAAAATGCAATGTAAAAGGCATCATTTCCTCTGCTATCCCCACAAAGAATTAACAATGCCAAAAGAACAATAAACAACAACCCAACATGGTATAAGAAATAAACGCATTAACAATTAACAATCAGGGGGAAATGATAATCAAGAACAATAAGATAAAATTTGTAGAAGACTCTGGAGTCTGAAATGGAGAATAAGTTGCAGCTCAAAAGTGCTTGATATGCAATCATTGTGTATATGTTTTTTTTTAAAAAAAAAAAACAACTCTCATACAGAAATTAGAGAGAGTATTTGGATTCATCATTGCTGCATGCTTTACTTTCCACCTCCAATCCAATCAAAGAAAACAATCAACTGAGGAACAAAAAATGGAAAAGATTAGAAATCAAATCCAAATAAAAACGAGGGATTTAGGCGGAAACAAATGCCTCGATTTGACAGCCACCAGTGATTTCATGAATGGAAAATGAATGATCGGACTCGTCATTGTAATTTAATCAACACAGAGAGATTGATCTTCAAATTTCCAAACAACGGAAAACGCAGATGAGCATGAGTGGAAGCAAATCGATGAAATGGAGACCACCAAACGAGAACAAAATCGAGTGAAAACCAATAAATATAGGCAGCAAATTGGTTCCGGAGTGCGTACGGGAACGGGAGTGAGAGGGAGAATGGAACGGCGTTGACAGATCGGTGGCGGCTCCATTTTTATAGCAGGAGAGATCTAGGGTTTCGGATTTGGGAATTCACTGTTTCAGCCTTTCATGTCCTCTTTCTTTTGTTTCATGTTTTTCAAACAAAAAAGTAAGCTTACTGTGTTACTTACTCAAAGGTAAGAATGGCGGGTAACGTGGAAAATGTGAATGATTTTTACTGAGGTCAAATTGAGTAGGCTGTGTTTGGTACCAACTTTGAGAACACATCTAAGGGTGTTATTCGAGCCGAACGAGTCGAGCTTAGCACGTTCGAGCTTGTTCATTTGCTAAACGAGCTCGAGCCGAGCCGAGCCTAATTTTTAAACGCGCTTTTGATTTTGTTCAAGCTCGACTTTTTTAAGAAATAAACGAGCTCGAGCCGAGCTTTTTCCGAGCTTTAAGTAGTTCTACATGGTTATAACATGTTAACCTAAAGAAAATTTTTGAAATTTCCTAGAATTCGAGCTTTATTCGAACGAGCCGAGCTTTCAACCGAGTTTAAAATTTTGGTCAAGCTCAGTTTGTTTAAATAAGTGAACGGGCTCGATTCGAGCTTTTTCGAGCCGAGCTCGAGCTGTTCAGTTCATATAATAGCCCTAAACACATCAATACACCCTTTGTTTAAATTTTCTTTTTTATTAAGATGTTTGAAAATGTATAAATATTACAGAGTAACCTTTTATACTACTACCTCCGTTGCAAAATATAAGGCCTTTTGCTTTTTGGCACGTTTTTTAATGAGCTGAAAACTCCATGAAATATTAATTTTTTATTAAATTTTTTTACATAGTATTATACATATTAATATGTATAATACTATGTAAAAAAATTTAATAAAAAATTAATATTTTATGGAGTTTTCAGCTCATTAAAAAACGTGCCAAAAAGCAAAATGCCTTATATTTTGCAACGGAGGTAGTATTTTTTAAAATAATGTTATGTTTATTACATTATTTTAAAAAAAACTAGTAGTATTTTATATAGTTTTTGACTTTTTAAAAAGGTATTAAAAAGTCAAATTACATATATTTAGGCATATTTGGTGGAGCTTGTTATTGTAAAGTTTGTGGCAACTTAGAAAAAAATACATTTTTGTAAAAATGTTATGAAATTTGTCATGTCAATCTAGATTTTATTCATTTAATCTATCTATAAAGTTTGAAATTTTAATCTATCTATATATATTGTTAGTGTGAATTAACTAAATTTTAATTTTAACTAGGATTAATTATTGACATGTCACCTTTTGGAGCAGATTAAGCTTTTGGAATATGTAGAACCTTTTTTTTTAGTCATGTCACATTTATATTTTTTTTTATATTTTTGTAATTTATATCATAAAGTTATTTAATAAATACAAGCAAACACTCAACTAATTTATCATAAGATGGGAAAAAAATGTTTTCACCGTTATTTTATTCATCAATACTTATAAGATCACAAGTTCAAGTGTTCAACTATCTAGTAAGTTAAGAGTTTACCAAATATAGCTACTTTTTAAAAGTCTGAATTTTGTTTTATCTTGTTAAAAGTTTAATTTTTGTTTAATAGAACAATTCAAGTAAAAAAAATATTTACTATATTATTTACATACATAAAAAGGGAAATTTTAGATTTTTAAAAGTTTGAAAAATATACTTGAAAAGGGAAATTTTATAATTTCTTAAAAATGGTGAGATTGTTTAGTTATTTAATTTCATATGTAGGCATTTAAACACATTAAAATGGTAAGATATCCATTGGATTAGGAACAAATAATAAAATGTCGAACATGTCCTTGACTTGAGCTTCCATTCAACATGAATACATGATGATGCCAATTAAGATATAAGGCTATGGCTATCAAAAAAAAAGAAAAGATATAAGGCTATTGCTCATATTAGTGGGAGATTAGGGAATAAATTCACGATTCACCCTTATTAAAAAGGGAAAAAAAGTATTAGGAGGCAATTTAGTCACCACTCAATTCGTCCTTTATCCTCCTACCATGTGCCTCGAAAGTATAATTTATTGACTATAGTTAATTTTTTTTATAAAAGGCAATTATAAGTGTAAAAAAACTAATTTTTTACCCTAGTAATTAAACATTGACATATACTGCGTATTAAATTAGTATATATATACTCTCTCCGTTCGCGAAAACTTGTCATTTTAGAGGATCGATTTTGTTCATAAAAACATGTCATTGTTACGAAAATGCCCTTGACGTGATTGATGGGTTGTGAGTTGTAGTTTTCGATAAAATGAAAAGTAGAATAATAAATGAGCATAAATTAGTAAAAAAATGGAGTAGATTATTAGATTTCTTAAAAATTGTACTAATAGCTAAAATGAAATTTTCGCACACGAATGGAGTGTTAATCATCTGTCAATGAACACTTGACAGATGATTTTCAAGGGTTTCAATTCTAAAAACATTCATCTTTTTGTTAAATCGGAATTTGATTGATCTTCTTCTTGTTACAGAATGATGAATACATACTATTGATGAATGACACCTTCGCCTTTTACCATGCCAATAAAGCAAACAAAGATACACATGTTTGTACATTGCAACTTGCAAGTAATTATGCAGAGATTGGGCCTTGCCTTGCTATGGTTTTTCATCCCTTAATTTAACCCCCTTGGTTAAATGAAAACGAGGGTTTTACCATACAAAATCACCCCTTCAACAGAGCAACAATTGACTAATGGTATGGTAGGTGAGTATGGAGATTGGAAACCAACATTGTTCCTGTAATCCTGTTCTTGCTTAAATTGTGAAAGATTTCACAGCTAATGATTTACAAATGATTTTTGGTAAAAATGTGATGTAGAAAGGCATAAAAAAGCAAACTTGGTGGAAGAAACCAATTAAATTAACCATTAATCTAAAGAAAAATAAGATAAAATTTGTGGAGTGGGAGGATTAAGTTGCAGCAGCTCAAAAGTGCTTGATTGGAATCATCGTGTATTTCTCATAAAGAAATTAGAGATTATTTGGATTCATCATTGCTGCTTCTTTACTCTTCACCTCCAATCCAATCCAATCCAATTCAACAAACAAATAAACAAACAACTTAGAAAACCAATTCCAAATGAAAGCGAAGGATCTGAGCGGAGGAAAGGGGTAAATTTATTCTGAAACAAATGAATTGATCGGACATGTCATCAATCGCAGAGTAAAAGCTCCAAATTTTCAAACAACGGAAAACGCCGATAAGGATGAGTGAGGAGAAGAACAAAATCCAAGGAAAACCAGAAAAAATAGACAACACGGCAAAAGCTTGAGAGTGTGTAGAGGGTGAGAGAGAGAGAGAAAGAACGGGACGGCGTTGAGAGATCGCTGGCGGCTCCATTTTTATAGCAAGAGAAATCTAGGGTTTCGGCATTGGGACTTCAGCCTTTCGAAATTGGATCCCATCCGACTGGTTGAAAAATCCACCATTAAAAAATATTTTTAAAGTTAGATTTTTTTTTTTAAATAAATAATAATTCGTATTCAAATATATCTGAAATTCAAGGGCCGGTCAGACCTTTAAAAGTTAGGTCTATTTTTTTTTTGGGTTGGGGTAATAAATAATAATGCGCAATTATAATGCCATCTTTTTTAATATACTGGTTTTTTAAGAATCTTAGGGTGTGTTTGGATTCCAAATGCATTATCATTACAATGTAAGATGATAAGATGGTGTTTGGTTAACAAAAATTTCAAGGTGTTTAAATTATGATATTTTTGGATTCCACGATATATTAATTAAAATGCAATTATTTTATCTCGATTTATGTGATTATTTGGTTAAATTACGGTTTTACCTCGATTTTTACGAGATTTTTATTTTTACAACCAAACGGACACATAAAACGAGGTAAAATAATTGCATTATAATGAAAATGCAATGGAATCCAAACACACCCTTAATCAAAAAAAATTCTAATAAATAAAGAAGTAGTTTTTAAAAAAAGAATATAAAAAAACTAAAATAATTTAATTTTATAAAATATTTTTTGATTGAGCCTCTTAACATATGTCTGGTGGGCATAAGTTATAAAAACAGTATAATTATAAGTAGTTTTGATTAGTTATAATTTATAATATGTTTAAACTAACATAAATTTTAAATAAAATATATTATAAATTATGTCAATCAATCGTATTAAATTTATAATGTAGTTATACACTTAATGTATTATTGGTTTTTTCATTACTATAGTTTATAAGGTATCTATTTGTAAAATGTTATAATGCATTGGAATCCAACCACACATTTATGTGCCATGGTTAGCATTTGTGATTTAAGTGTCCCAATGCTTGAGTCGATTTATTTGCTATGCTACCAAAAATGATTTTTTAAAAATGTTTACCGAAATGAATTTTAAATGTCTAGAAGGGAGTCAAAAACATTTCGATCTCTCGTGGAAAATTTCATATGCTCAAAAGCGAGTCGATTATACAAAAAATATCTCCTTCAATTTCAATATTTGTTTTTGAATTATTGCATTGATATAGTTTGTGCATTATGATCTTGTATGATAAATCTAATGGCTCCCTATTCAAGTCTAGAACCACAAAAATTATCCAATAATATAAAATGTTACTTCGTATTTCACCGTTTTAAATTAGTTTGAATGTTAAAAACTTTGAACGAAGAAGAGTCTCAAATCAAACTCATCTACCAAAATAAGCTAAATTTATTATTTGTGAGATACTTTTGAGTTAAAAAAAGGTCAATCATTACCCTTGGTGCTGAAGCATGTATAGTAACATATGCACATGAAATGGTCAATGGAGTAAAACTGAAGTGATTTGATTGAGATCGAGTGGTAGCATACCACATAATTATTAGTCAATGAAAGAAAAACACTCAATTGGGTAGACACGTCCACCTTTTACACCCTTTATATAACAAAGTACTAAACCATGCCAATAAAGCAAACACAGAAATACCTGTTTGCATTTCCTGTAGCAAATAATCAGGCAGTCGTTAAGGAGGTTGGGCCCTTATAAAGGGCGTTCATCCCTTAATTTTAGCCCTTGGCTACAGTTTAAAAAGGGCAGCAGTAGGAAAAGTAAACCACCTTGTCTTTTCCGCCTCACAACGCACCCTCTTTTGCTCGAAGAAGGGTGCGCTGTGAGGCGGATTGCTTGCAAAGCAAAGGCTTTAATCACTATGCAGTCAGACAGTTAATTGCTCAAATAAGTAAAATCCAGATTATCTCAACCTTGCATAAACATCAATGCTTTGAAGGGTAAATCACTAAAAGTCTGGAACTATTAGCCATTAGGAAGAACAGAGCATGATTTAAAACCATTTAAGAGCTAATTGATGCGTATAGTTCAGGCACCAATTTGTACAACATGATCTCAATACCTTCAAGCTGCATTGCCATCACCTTGGTCTGCTGAGGGTTCATGTGCAGGCCTTTTTGCTGGGTTAGACTCATTGCACGAGACCGGTGTGACACGCTTGATGCCCCTACCAACAACGCCTAAATTTGTCACTCCAGGAGTTCCATTTGTGTTAGTGGACGTGGTTGGAGCTTCATTTCTAGCAGCACCACTCACAGAAGAGTTGCCAGCAGGAGCTGGTGCGGCCTTGGAACTACTCCCAGCCTTAGCAGACATCAAACCTAGGATGTCAGAGAGTATAGACGTTGGATTCATGACCAGCTGCTCCAAATCTTCAAGCTGGTAATAGGACACAGAAGCAGGGTTAGAAAAGAAGTCATGAATACACAACAATGAGTGGAAGCAAATAAGGTACTACTTGCCTTCTTCTCCAGCTCACTCAACAGATTATTTAGTGTTTCGATCTCAGCCTCTTTTTCTGAAACAGCATTACCAGAACCAACGCCATCAGATGGCAGGTTGGCTCCTTCAGGGGCAACTGATGTTGGTACAACTTCGGGCATACTTTTCACTTCTTCAGTGAGTCTCTGCACCCTTGATTTACAAATAGATATTGCCTTCTCGCAGTATGGAGTAGCTTCTGAGGCCTTACACCCAAGTTCAAAGCACAAGCAGATGCGGAAGTTTCTACAATATTCAGTCAAGATCACAACAGCAAGAAATGGAATGTAACCTTCTAGCATAAAAAAAAAAAAAAAAAGCTGATGCTTCTTCTAGCATGAAAAATCCCTAGAAGAGCAAGGTTCTAGGCTACATGTACTCTGTATAAGTAGCAAGGTTGTAACGAAATGTCAAATCCCAAATCAATCTAAAGCAAAGAAGTAAAAGGGGACAAAGAACCACAAAGGATACAGCTCAGCAATATAACGGCTGTCTGGTTCAGCAATTCGCTCCAAAATGGCTAGTGCTTTATGATAATCACTCAGAGATGTCTCAAGATCCTCTGTGTAAATCAAATGAAGGGAGGCAGTATGTCAAACAAATCAAGCAAAGATGCAATCAACAAGACCTACTAGTGCTGCAACAAGAAACTCTATTATGCTACCTCTTTCCAAAGCAACTTCAGCCAATGATGACAGTATATCTACTTTTTCCATCGTGTCAGCAGGGTTTTTCTCAACAATCGCACGAGCAAGATCAAGCATTTTCCAGGCCAAATCCAAGTCAGAGTCATCTTCATCGCCTTCATCCTCATTATCGCTTTCTTCACCTTCGTCTGCCTCATCTTTCCCATCAGAAGCTATCTCACAAAAGATAAAAGAATAATTCAGTCAGAATCCTAACTAATAAAGTTTCCTTAATACCGCTCAAAAGGGAACATAAGACATGAAAACAAAAAGTGACGAGTATGTATTGACAGTGATAGTAGACAACAAAAATCCCTTTGATCTGTTCAACTGAAATGATTTTAGTTGAACAACCAAAAGTTTCAGCTCATGATGTGTTGAATTTTCATAATCCTAGTTCAGATATATCAGTACCACAGCTCTGAACCCTCTTCAAATCTACTGCTATAACGCATTAAAATCACAAAGAAGAAGAAGAAGATAAAATGCCATAAACTGGCGTATTTTACCATTTTCTGCCACACTACCCTCCTGATTTGAACTTTTCTCCTCTGCAGCAGTACTAGATGCAGAAGCAGCAGAAGTTTCACCGGGTACAACATTCTTTATAGATCTATCCTTATCAGAATTTTGTAGTGATTCTGCATCCTTCTTTGGGATAGCAGCAAATGGATCAGCCTCCTCTTGAGCTTTATACAGTAGTGCACAACCATATTTGTAAAATGCATTAACACATTCTGGAGAAAGCTCCCCATAACGGGCAACCCTAATCAAAATAGAAGTAAGAAAAAATATGTGAAAAAGAAGAATCATTCTCAATATTTGTTATAAGTTAATCGAAAGTCAAAACAAAAGTTCTCGGTCGATCAGCAGAACAGCAGAACACTGTAAAAGTAAGCATCAAGAAATGGAACACAAGTACTACTTTCACAAAAACAGTAAATGACAATTACATAACATAAATTTCAGAGTATGCAATAAAAGGGTTGTATACAAAATGAGGAAGGTAAAATATAGTCAGTATTTGCTACTTTGATGCCTATGTAATCAACTTTCTGATTGCACAGATGTCACAAATATCTCAAAGAGCCTATTGCACGATATCAGTAGACTGAAAGAGTTCCCTTATAAAAAGATTAATGCTCTTAAGCAGAGGGCAAGGTATAACTACATAGGCTTCTAAGTTATATAGATATCTTCGGAATATTTTTCTAGTGTGTTAGAAAGATCTCTTTTCATACATACGCTTCAATGCCCATTGCTTTTCCTTGACATCCATTTTTCCGGACTAATTTTGCCATTATTTCACCAAATGGCAAAATTCCCAAAATTTCATCTAACAACCAACTACACGCTTAACCCAATCAAGATCCTTCACTCCATCTTAAACCCAAACAGCCACATGCTTAGCAACTAGGGTTTAGGGTTTACGTTCCCAACACAACTAATTTCGCAATATCAGTACAGACGTCGCCATTTTTTTTCTGGACCGAAACACTCAAATACCGGCAGTTTGAACCAACCAATCAATAAAAGGTTTAACAACTTTTAGAGGATGAAATTCCATAGTAAAGGAAAAGGAAGACAGCGAAATTAGCGAGAAACCTGATTTCTAGGGCACGGCTGAAGCAATCGACGGCCTCGGCGTAGTCATGAGCCTTGGAGGCCTTCACTCCTTTCTCCATGAGCTCGTCGGCGAGCTCCAGAGACTTCTCACCGTCTTCAGATGCGCCGGCATCGACCTTGACGCCGGATTCGGAGCACTGGGGAGCATCGGAGGCGACGGTGACTTCGTGCGCGGAACAAGTCGGATCCTGGCTTGGGAGCGAGCTCTCCTCCATCAGAATTAGGGTTTTGGATGGACTGGGAAGGGAGTTGATGTCTGAATTTGAGGGGAAAGAAGGTTTGAAGTGAAATTTGAGATCCGAAATGGCTAAAGAAAAAGAAGAGAAACTGAGAGAGGGAGAAATGGGAGGAGGCGGGAAATCGAAATTAGGGTTTCCGCTCCCGCCCTCGACGCATCCTCCGTTATCGAACTGGAAAATACAAATCATTTCCAGTTGAACCATTTCGGAATGGTCAGGGATATTCGATTCCCTTTCTGAAGACATAGACTTGCATGTTGTGTAACAATGCAACCAAGTACGGTACGCACCTCTTCATAGAATGTCAGTACAATAACATCTAGCCAACACTACTAATGGATATCCGTCAAACCATAAACAATATGATCACAATCTCAAAAGAAATTAAGTCTATCCTAGCACTTCTGGGCAACAAATTAACAAAACACAGAAAAAGGAAAATTAGCTTTTACCTGGTGGACAACATGGTATGTTAGAAATCAAATTATATTTCGGCATGAACCACCACCATCACAAGAAGCCGTCAAACAAATAACTAATATGCACATGGAAAACTGGCTACAAACCGCCATCTATGAACAAAATATCAATACTGATTTAAGTTACGCCAAAGCAACTAACCAGAGCAATAAGAAAAATACTCAACGAAAAACAATTAGATAGAAAAAAACCTCCATTGTGCACGTTAAAACTTAACTTTGATGGATCCACTCTCCAAATAGCGACAACTCGATTGGCTTTATTATCAGAGATTGGGAAGGTTGACCCATTTATATTGGCTACGACAAGATAGGTAACCAGACTCCCCTAAAGACTGAAGCCATTGCATTAAGACAAGACATTACCCAATCTTTGCAGCTGGGTATAAACAAATTGCATATTGAAGGAGATTCCCTGATAATCATAAATCACCTTAAAACACAAACTAGATGCCCTTTGGAAATCGAAATCACTATGTCATACATTAAAACCCTTTTGTTGAGTGTGGGGGGTGTGTCTTTCTCTCACATACCCCGTGATGACAATAGAGTGGCTAATAAGGTTGCACACATTTGCCGCTCTGCCAAGGGCCTCGACATCTATAACGATATAGGTCTCCAAGACCTCATCCGTAAAGATGATATGGGGTAGGTCTTTCACCCGAACTTTTACCTAATAAAAAAAAAAAGTAAACCCTCTTCATCGAGCTGATCGAGGTTGTTGGAATCTCTTATATATTTTTCGGAGAGATCAATGGATCTCGTTGCTCACTTTCAGTCCGATGTATCTGCGTTGCTTCTTCACTATAAAGATCTTTTTATTTGTATCTATAAGAATGTCATTGGATGGTGGTATAGATGTTATTGGATGGTGGGATAACAAGCATTGGATAGTGGTACGTCAAGATCTAACAACGTCTAAATAATCACTTGTATAAAAAAAATTATTTAGTTTGATATATCACTTGGATGCAATTGATTTCGTTCTATTTAGGCTATGTTTGACATCAATAGCTAGTTTTTCAAAAACAATTGGTTATGATACTATTTATCTCAAATAAAATAAATATAAGATTTTAGTTGAATCTATATATCTATATATAACCTTAATTTAGAAGACTTTGCTTACATGTCAATCTTAGAGGAGTTTTAGGAATATTGACCAATTATGTTTTTTTGCTTGATTTTTTTATTTCTCCTTTTCTCTTTTTTCCATTTTTTTTAATCCTCCATTCTCTTTTATTCTTAACATATTTACTAACAATCTATATCTATATATAACCTTAATTTAGAAGACTTTGCTTACGTGTCAATCTTAGAGGAGTTTTAGGAATATTGACCAATTATGTTTTTTTGCTTGATTTTTTTATTTCTCCTTTTCTCTTTTTCCATTTTTTTTAATCCTCCATTCTCTTTTATTCTTAACATATTTACTAACAATTGGGTTTAATTCAAAACATTTGAATTCAATCTAATATAACCATTAGGCTTAACTCACATTTATGTACTAACTATCTATATATATTACCTTAATTTAGAAGATTTTGCTTACGTGTCAATCTTAGAGGAGTTTTAGGAATATTGACCAATTATGTTTTTTTGCTTGATTTTTTTATTTCTCCTTTTCTCTTTTTTCCATTATTTTTTTAATCCTCCATTCTCTTTTATTCTTAACATATTTACTAACAATTGGGTTTAATTCAAAACATCTATATATCTATATATAACCTTAATTTAGAAGACTTTGCTTAAGTGTCAATCTTAGAGGAGTTTTAGGAATATTGACCAATTATGTTTTTTTGCTTGATTTTTTTATTTCTCCTTTTCTCTTTTTTCCATTTTTTTTAATCCTCCATTCTCTTTTATTCTTAACATATTTACTAACAATTGGGTTTAATTCAAAACATTTGAATTCAATCTAATATAACCATTAGGCTTAACTCACATTTATGTACTAACTATTGAGCTTAATTCAAGACATTGAATTCAATCTAATATAACCATTAGGCTTAACTCACATTTATGTACTAACTATTGAGCTTAATTCAAAACATTGAATATAATTATTAGTTGTGACACTTCACATTTAAATGCATTATTCAGATTTCAAAATTTCTAAAAAAGTTACAATGATATTGATATTATTATTACTGGGTGATTTAAAATATCTACATTTATGTATTATACTTTAGACAAGATATAAAAAATTTTTTAGAATTATAAGATACATTTATGGTAAAGTTTTTTTTATCTTAACTTTTATTAGTATTTTATAATATATTTATATATATTATTAATATTTTAGTTTTAAAAAATCGTGCCATGGTGCGAGAATGGTACTAGTTAACTTTTAAAATCAAAACTTTTTAACAACTACTAACCCAAATTTTTTTAAGAGCTTTTGAATTTCTATTTACGAGTTTTTTTTTTCCTATTTACGTGTTTCCATCAACTACTTTAGCAGTTAGATTTATCAAACATCATACTAACTTATTAGTTATTATTACCACTAGACCTATCAAACGGGTCATTCGGTTCGGGTTCGGGTCGGGTCAGTTCGGGTCTCGGGTAAAACGGGTTTCGGGTATTTCCGGGTTGACTAGAACCCGGGTTCGACCGGGTTTCGGGTCATTTGGGGTCGATTTCGGGTTTGTCAATTTTTTATTTTTTAAATTAAAAAAATCATGATTTGATAATTTTGCGATAAATTTTAATTATAAATAAAAAAGTTTAATTATATTTAATTATAAATCAACCGGGTCAAAATTACCGGGTCAATCGGGTCACCGGGTCGAAACCCAAATTACCTAGAAAATTTCCGGGTTTTCGGGTTCAAGTCAAAAAAAATTTCCGGGTCAAAATTTTCGGGTCTTGACCCAAAAAATTCCGGGCGGTCGGGTCGGGTTTTCGGGTCGGGTTATGTTTTGACAGGTCTAATTACCACCAATATAACCAATTTCCCTAACTTTCTTCTGAAGATCAACACCATATTTCTCCAACATAAAAATCCTACTTATCAGCTTAAATGCCCAGATCGTCTAGTCAGGAGAACATAGCCCTTAAAACACCAAGGTTGCATAGCAATTCTTCTGCCCATTTGGGCATCTCTCCATTAGAACAACGATTGTCACCACACTCGATATCAGCAAAAAACTCAGCCCCAGCATTGTCATCACTGCCGCTAGCATTACCAACATCTGTGTGCACATCCCCAGTATCTTCATCTTCCACCACCACTTCGTCAATTTCATTAACTTCTTTGCCAGCTGAATCAATCCTTATGCCCGCATCCTTTAACTAACTCTCTAGCCCTTTCCCAGTTTAATAAAACTGAATGTCAGCCGCAATTTAATTTATCACCCATAATGCCTTCATGATCCTCAAGCACACTCCCCTCCCCTCCCCCCCCTTCCTCAATGCACAACAAACTCTTAGTCCATGACTAGCCCTGCAACCTAGACACCATATGGTGAATTAGAGTCAAGAATGTAAAAAATTCCCCAACCCAAAATAATGAAATATTGTCTCCTTTACAAAACCCAATTTGTCACCAATCTCAAAATCGCCCTTAACAACTTCAATCAACGTAAATTAGCGTGTCGCAATGCTTGATGAATATAAGCTCTAATTAAAAACTAGACTCCGAACGTTGTTCCAAGGCCAAAGGATGCTAATATTATCGGGTGTATGTGGTTATTTAATTAAGCATAAGTACAGGTCAGATGGCTGGCTCCCTACAACGACATAAGGTGAGATTGACTGTCAATGGAAAGTCGGAATATATTGTGACTAGACATTTAGTCTGGTGATCAAATCGGCTACCATTTGCACAGTTCTAAGTATAGCCTTATCTAGGAAAAGTCCGATACACCAACTCGATGTCAAGAAGGCGCTTTTACACGGTTTCTTGAACGAAACAGTATACACGCATCAGTCTCCGGGGTTATGTGAGAAGGCTTTTTCTAGAAAAATGTAGAACGACAATAGAAACAACATCGATCGACCTCAGCTAATTCCATGAATGACAAGGACAAACACAATTGGGCAACTCCATAAGCGGTGGCTGTTAGTAAAACCATTAACAATTTCAATTTAGATCAATGAATATCAAATCAAAATACAAAACTCATCTGAAAACATGAATTGTTGTGGCGTGGTATAAATCCGAACCCACAGCATTAGAAGCGATTTCGCCCCGACCACGGTGCAAGTCGGCTTCAGGCATCGCCCCCCAAGGTTACACAGCACCTCCGATCGCGTGCACTCGCCAAAGGAAGTTTGGAATCTTACCAGGAACTCAGAATGTTTCTACAGAGAAGAAGATGAAGATGGAAAACGCATGCTCACTCTTAAAACCCTAAAAGGTTTGTTATAAGGTGAGGCAACGTGTGTTTACCTCCCACTCTCCCACCCACCTTCTTTAGTTGAGAGAAACTCTCAAAAACAGTTAAAAACATTTTTCCCTTTTATTTTTAATATGGATAAGATTGTGGAAATTAAAACCCTTTATAAAATCTTTATTTAAGCATTATTTCAACAATCCCCCACAAATGCGAGAAAAATGGGGTTTTAAAGCAACTTCAAAAATGACATTCTGAGCTGGTTTTATGGAGGAGATACTTAAATGTTGGTGAACGAGTTTTGAACCAACACATAGTGAAGTTGAGTGCCTCCCTCGTCATAGAAGTGAAACAAGTCTTGAACTACTAGACTCAAGAGGTGATCTCAACAGCACATACCTTAACCATGATCCTGGTGATTCTGCGATAAGATCCTCAAATATGTATGTGGTCATCTCATACCTTGGGTGCTGAAGAGCGCTCTAGGAAGACCACCCTAGTCTTCCATAGAAGGTGACCAACTCCTTCACACTCTCGTAGGTAGCTCCATCAAGTCTATCTCACATAGACCACCCTTATTAGGGCTATGGAACCATTAAGAGCCTTGCGCTCATCCTCTTCTATATTCGGTGAATCCATCAAGTCCTTCTCAATAGGACCACCCAACTCTGGGCTATGGACTCATTAAGAGTACATGACTCAACCTTTCTCAATACACCTGTCATGGGAATGAGAAGTGGTGTATCTCTCCTCATATGGGTTCGAATCTCATTCCCTTAGACAACTCAAGGGCTAGTCTCTCATTAAGCCCTTTTGTCAATAGACCATCAAGTTCCTTTCAGACCTCACATTCTCCAAATAGATGACACCATTCGCAATTAGCTATCTCTTAGCTTAATGTCAAATCTGCGTGTGTCTCTTCTTGCCAGTTTATGTATTGCTACTAGCTACACAAAAAGCAAATGTGAGTCACAATGTAGAGAATTAGATAGAGCTTCATGCCCCCACAAAGGTAAGTAAGCTAGAAACATTCTCAACCACTAAATATCTTGTCCAGCTAAATCTAAAACTATGATCTCATATTTCATAGTCGACCTAGCAAACATGACAATTTTGATGATTTTCACAACATAGCCCCACCACATAATGTCAAAACAAAACCACTAGTGGAGCTATAACATCATCATAATTAAAATGTTCGATCATACTGGCACAACGATAAAGTTATTAAACCTTCTCAACATTTCTTTACATAATGGAATGAAGCAATTTCATTTTTCTAGTTTCTTTAACACTTAGAAACACATCAACTTCGCCCATTCCTTTCATTTCAAAGCGAGAGGAAACAAATGTTCAGTCTCATTTATCACATGCATGCTAGACTACTAGTGCCAAATATCAACATCTCATTTACATATAAAGGCACGTAACCAAAGTAATACATCTTGGTATAAAAGCATGCATTATATACACAATGAAAACTTCAACACAGTTTGGTGACATTCTCATAACATTTCGAATATGCTTGGTTAAAGCCATGTATTGATTTCTTAAATGAAGACAATACTCTTTTCTAGGAACCACATGCCCGTAGGCTGTTCCGCATATCTCTTTCTCTAGATTGTCATTTAAACCACAGTTTAACATCCATTGATGCACTGTTTATTTATAATTAAATGCTGAAGCAAATAATAAATTTAAATGACAATCTTAATCATTAGAGAATATGTATTAAAGAAATCAATTTCATATTTTGTGTGAATCCTTTAACCACTAGTCTTGCCTTAAACCTTATAATAGAACCATCAGTTCTAAAATTTCTTTTAAGGATCCATTTACATTTAATGGTTTTGATACCTCTAGGCAAGTCAACTGGTTCCCAAGAAGGGATACACATAATAGATTCCAATTTACTGTCTATAGCATCTTTTGAAAGAAACTAGAATAAGTTAAACTCATAACCTCTTTATGTATTTTAAGTTCATCTTATAACTTAAGAACATAAACAAGAGGTACATCAATTTCAATCACATCAACGAGTTCATCCAACAAAGTTGTCTCAAACTTAAGTTCACATCTAGTTTCCCTTATATCTCATTTACTCCTTCTAGACTCACTAGATTCAAGCTCGACATTTGAATCAAATAAATATAAAGATGCAGACATGAGCACATAGGCATGAATACTATTATGATTTTACTTAAATAAACCTTGCTAAAAACTCAGTGTCATGATATTCATACGAATTATATCATACAAGCACATAAGCTCATAAGCAATACAATTGTTCTCATAATAACCAACAAGAATAACATCCACCATATTAGATCCAACATCATCTCAATTAAAGGAAAGTACAACCACTTTAGTCAAACACCCCCACATTTCTCGTATACACTAGATAGACTCTTAAGTCATTTCCACACCTCGTATGGGGTTTTGTCTAACTTCTCTTGTGGCATCTTACTTTCTACCTCTATTGGATCTAAAGCATTTTTGGTTCTATTCAAGTTGGTTTTATACCTCATATGTAAATATCAAGAACAATTTTTCCTACTACATATTTGATCTTAGCAAATGCATTCAACTTGGTATATCCAAAGATCATCAACTTAACGTGATATATATAACACCTTTACCACACTTGCTTTTAGAGTTTAACTATAAATTAACTCAAACAATCTAGTGGTTCTCTCAATTACGGGTTTAAAAGGTATTTAACATGTTTAACATTTATGCACATATCACCGTATTTTGATCATCAACAACCAAGTTAGAGGTTAGGAGCATTTATGGAGTTCTCTCAAAGAAACATGTTCCTATATATGTCCTAATATCATGTCATCGATCAACATTCACATATATGTATGCATAAGGATGTATCCAAGCTCAAACGGAAAGAGGCATATCATGAATTCATTATCATAGTTTAATAAAGCATATGCACATGAACCCGATCAACATATATGCATTTTTGTATAGTTAAAATTAATGATTGAATCAAGAACTTCTTACCAAATTAATTTCAATCTTAAAAGATTGAACGGTAATTAATTCTTCAATCATCACCTTGCTTAATTTGCTCATGCCCAATTGACAAAATAGTCCAACATGAATGGACCCTTTGTAAAATCGAAGTGGCTACTCTCTTTGTACATCACCAAGGTTGAGCGCTTCGACCTGATGCCTCTCTATCGACCCTAACAAATGTCTTTCCTCGCTACCGACATTCCCGTGTCACTCGGCATACAAACTCATCATAAAACCACATGATTTATATTAGTGTCGGGTTACATTGTGGGGGATTAGTGCAACATACGAAATCACTTTAATTGAATCACACAGGTGAATTCATATTAATTCACTAAATAAACTTCCATGTGATTTACATCATGTAAATGCTCAATCACACAGGTACTAAATTAATTCAAAAAGAATATATTTATTGAATTAATTGAGACAAACCTGTCCATATACCTTCTCCGCTAACGAGCTCGTGTACGCAGGTCTCGACCGGCTCTACACCAATGGCTCAATCGGAGAATGAATTATTGCACCCGATTTCAGCAGTCTACGCCAGCCAAAGTCAATTCCACATCCTCAAACAACCCAGGTTCAATCATCACCCATGAGCTCTCAAACGTTAAGTTGTAGAGGCAAGAACTCAGGTGGCTATTTTGGCCATCTGGTGGTCGACATCAGTTGGGCTTGACACCAAGTGATGGGTGCAGTGTGCACCGGGCATAGCTTATCCGACATCAATATCGATTGGCATTGATGTTGGACTACTCTCGCCACAAGCTAGTAGAGTCCGCCATAGGTAGGGTAAGATTGAGGAGCACATGCATCTCATCCATTGACAGCCCCATAAACATGCGCTAGCCATACACCATCAAAACCGGCACATCAAAATTCAGTCCATTGTAAGCAAAGTACGTGGTCTCGCCAGTTATGCACTAGACAATTAATTAATTTAGAAATTAAAATTAATTAAGTCACAAGTATTGAACTCTATAGAGAACATATTGGGAGTACAGAGTATTAGTGCGCATGATGGTGAAGAGAAACAAGGACCAACTATCTATCCAATCTAATCCAACCCACCCATTAATTAAGAAATCAGCAGATTAAAGAAGGAAGTCATGACCTCTTCGCTGTTTATATTGACGCTCATATATGACTCCTCGAAGGGACCGCATATTCGCAGCCGAAACGCCTACAATTGAAGCTAAGAACAATCAATCTACTTGGCATTTCACAAGCACGATTTGGTAATATAGCTACCCCATAGCCCCCCTGCAGAATCAGCGGCTTCAACACTTCAACATCTCGAACACCAGGGCTTTATTGAAATCAAAGATCGTGGCCGCAACCCTAGACAACGGCGTCCTGATGCAGCGATCGCTTCTTGCGATTGCAGTTCGACCCCAACGTCGGAATTGGTTCCCGCTATTGTGTGATCTTCATCCTGCACCATCGGTGCCATGGCAACCGGAATCTTGCTCTCAAGAAGGCCGAGCAATGGGAAGACCGTCAATTACATAACTGCGATCCAAATCATAAAGGGGAGAATGAAATCCCTTCCTTGACAATCTTCTTCATCAGCTAGTCGATTACCGACTTGAATTTGTCAAAACCTAAGTGTCGACCGATTCAAACACAACCCTGAATCGCCCTGACAACACAATTCCCAAATTGAATAAGATGTAAGTACTAACAAATGAATATCAAATCAAAATATAAAACTCATCTAAAAACATGAATTGTTGTGGCGTGATATAAATCCGAACCCACGGCCTTAGAAGCGATTTCGCCCCGACCACGGTGCATCAAGAGGTACCAGGAACTCATAATGTTTCTAGAAAGAAGAAGATGAAGATGGAAAACGCACGCTCACTCTTAAAACCCTAAAAGGTCTGTTATAAGGTGAGGCAACGTGTGTATACCTCCCACTCTCCCACCCACCTTCTTTAGTTGAGAGAAACTCTCAAAAACAGTTAAAAATATTTTTCGCTTTTATTTTTAATATGGATAAGATTGTGGAAATTAAAACCCTTTATAAAATCTTTATTTAAGCATTATTCCAACAATGGCCTGTTTATATCTACCCCTATCCTTACCATTTCCTCCCGCTCTTCCTTCAACTTTTTGTAATATTGGTCATGCCCGTCTGTTTGCCTTACCTTGTACAAACGCATGGCCTTCCACAACTGTTCCGGTCGGGCAATTACCAAAGCCGCTCGAGTACGTCAACCTGGTAGTGTAGAGCAATTGTCACTCACCTCCATCTTTAAGGACAATCTGAGGTACACAGTTGGAGCAACACGAGGATCGTAACCCGCTGACCCCATCATCAGCAACCCTAGAAAATCTGCTTCCCTTTCCTGCCTGCACCACTAGATCGATCTCGATATGAGCCATCCCCATTAACCATGATGATTTAATTGCAAAAGAGACTGATCCAAGACTTACTTTCTGAACTTGGGCAGCTTGCATCTGGGTGGCATCACTGCATCAGGGATCAACATCATAAATAATTGGTGGCAAGCAAGCAAGGGTAGTTTTGAAATCTTCTCAGCCCCGTGTCGGCACACATATATCATGCCCAATCTGATGAAAGAAGACATATATATATACAGTGGCGGATCTTGAAGCGTTTAGTTGAGGGGGCGAAAAATTGATCTCTAATTTTTTTCGGAAAAATCATCAATATTTGAACTTTTCGGGTTTAATTATAGTATTAAGATATGAAGTTTAACAAATGATGAGTATGATAGAACTGTATTAATTTGGTAAATGATGTGAAAAATAATTTATATTGCTTCAGTCTTGCAACGTTTATAACTTTTTACTCAGTTATCGGATTAGAGCTTATAATATATCAAATCGAAGCTATTGACGAGAGGAATATGTATATTAAATTTCATTTTTGACTGGGGGCGAATGTCACCCCCGGTCCTTCAAAGGATCCGCCCCTGTATATATAGTTAGAGGAAGATTAATTGACAGCATATATATATATATATATATATATATATATATATATATGGGTGCGCAACATATATATACATATAGGGGCGCTTTAGTGAAAGCGAAAATTGCTGTAAAAACCTGTGAGAGGACTGACTTTTTAGCCTGGTTCTGAATAAAAACCGAGCTATAAAGTCACTGTAATTTAAAAACATGAGTTTTTATCACGATTTTTAAACTTGACTGAACTATAAAGTCATGTATTATTTTAAAACTGGAAATATATATATATATACATATATATATGTATATATATATATACATATATATACACATATATATATATACACATATATATATATACACATATATATATATACATATATATATATACACATATATATATATACATATATATATATACATATATATGTATATATATATATGTATATATATATAGGGTGAGGTTAAAGTGAAAAATGGGCTTAAGATGAAAATTTGGCTTAAAGTGAAAATGGAGGAAACAACACGCGCGCCCCGGTTTATTTAAAAAAAAAAAGCGCTGAACCGCTGTGAACCGGAAAAAAGAGGAAAAAGAAAAAGAAGCGGACCGGATCTCCTTCCTCATGTTTTCTCCTCGACGCGAGACCCAAATCTCTCAAAGATCACACCCGGCGATGGCGGAATCGAGGATTCTTCTGGTGGATGAACTACCTCCGGCCTTCTGTCAAGCACGGACACATCGCTCCCGACGAAGAGGATCTCACTCGTCGCCTCCATCGCCTCCTCGGAAACAGGTCTGAATCCCTCCAATTCAATCGTCGGTAGATTTCTAGGGTTTGGGTTTTTGCAAACTGGCATCTCTTATTTCACTTCTTACAAAGAGACGGGTGGAATTGACCAAATTGAAGATGAAACTGGCATTTCTGGGGTTTGGGTTTTTGCAAACTGGCATCTCTTGTTTCACCTCTATTGCAATGACGAACAATACAGGTCCTCCATCGCTTCCTCCACCGATTCCCTTCCATGGTCGGGACCTCAAATTGATTAAATTGCTTCAGTGAATTTGTGGTGATGCTCTTTACTTGCCTAAATTGTGATGCATTATGTTTATTTCCACAAGGAATGCCATGCCAAAGCTAAGTTACTGCTTCGCCAATTGGAATTTAATTAGGATTTCCTAAGAAAATGCTTATTTTGATTTATTAGTTGATCTGTACGATTTATCATTGTATTATTATTTTGGTTAATATAAACCTGTTTCTCACTACAAGTGATCAGTTGTTGCAGATACTCTTGCAATATAGATGGCTATTGAACAAAGTGACCCACTCCAGCAGGTAGAAACAACCTGTGGAACCCTCTTGTTTGAGCTGCAGGTATATCACAAATTACAAATTACTTAATAATTTGATCAATGAATGACTTCTCTAACTACTGCTAGTCTTTATCATATAATTTGGGTTCCAATTTTGTTCGCCAATTAGGTTATATGGGATGAAGTGGGCGAAACTGAAACTGATAGAGACAAGATGTTACTGGAGCTTGAGCGGGAGTGCATGGAAGTATATAGAAGAAAGGTGGATCTGGCGAATCGTTGTAGAGCCCAACTACGGCAGGCTATTGCTGATGCTGAGGCAGAACTTGCTTCCATCTGTTCTGCAATGGGGGAGCGACCAGTACATATTAGACAGGTAGGAAGCACATAATGATTAACTTGGCATCACATTTAGTTTTCCGGAAGTAATTGAACTAGGTCAGAATCTGTGATTAGATTTGTGTAGCATAAGGTGCGGTAATGCAATTGTGACTATAAGCCTGCTGATGATTGTTCTTTTCCGGTGAATACATCTATCAGATTCATATACAACTGAAATTGTTATCTTCTTATTACCCAAATGATTTTTCCAATAGCAGGAATGACTTTCTTCACATTGAATTTTCTTATAATTTTAAGTTTTTTTGAATAATAATTGGGTTTCTTTTATGCATAAAGTCTGAACAAAAGGCTGGAAGCTTGAAGGAAGAGCTCTCTACCATTCATCCACAACTAGAAGAGATGCGTAAAAGGAAAGTAGAGAGGAAGAAGCAATTTATTGAAATCATCGAGCAAATTCAGAAAGTTTCAAAAGAAATTTATGGAGTCACTGGATGCCTCACTACAGCAGACATAGATGATACCGACCTTTCAATCAGAAGGCTTGAAGAATTGCAAACCCAGTTGCAGACACTCCAGAAGGAGAAGGTCAATATCGAAAAGCTTTTAAAATACCTTTCCATTATTTACATCGCAGTTGTATTCCAATAATCTTGATATATTTCCTGATGTGCCTGATTTATCTCTGCTGTTTGCAAATCTCCTTGTATCATGCAGACTGATCGCCTGAATCAAGTCATGCATCACCTTAGTTGCTTAAATATGCTTTGCTCTGTTCTTGGATTGGACTTCCAGCAAACACTGATTGAGGTGCATCCTAGTTTATCTGGGTCTGAGGAAACATTCAGCTTGAGCAATGATACACTCCAGGCTCTAGAGTCTGCAATCATAAAACTGCGGGAACTAAAAGTCCTGAGGATGCAAAGGGTGAGCAAATGGGAACAAAACTGTTTACCCTTTTCAGTTACAAAATAATGTGTGTTATTTTTTGTTACCTTGCTGATCTTTTTGCCCTTCTGCTGCAATTTTGCAACTCTTGTTTTTCCTCTTTTTATTATACATGCACTCTATAATCATGTCTATGCACTGAGAGTTTGAGATCCATAAGCTCAAATAGGAAAGAGCACACGAGCAATTTATTGCTCGGGGGGTTGGTGGTTCGACTCCACCTGGATCTATATACTACTAGTTTGACACCACTTGAATCTTTATACTCGTTCACGGATTTGGAAAAAAAAAATCTGAATAAAAGGTGAGAGTTTTATTCTTGCACTTCAGAATCTTATTCATGCACTTCATCACTTTATTCTTGCACTTTGTAGTCTTAATTGTGCACTTCAGAATCTTATTCATGCACTTCATCACTTTATTCTTGCACTTTGTAATCCTAATTGTGCACTTTAGAATCTTATTCATGCACTTCATCACTTTATTTTTGCACTTTGTAGTCTTAATTGTGCACTTCAGAATCTTATTCATGCACTTCATCATTTTATTCTTGCACTTCAGAATCTTATTCATGCACTTTATAATCTTATTCATCCACTTCATATTATTATTCATACACTTCATCATTTTATTCTTGCACTCTAACATCTTATTTATGCACTTTATCATCTTATTCTTGCACTTTATAATTTTATTCATGGACGGAAATAAAAATTATTTATGCACTTCATAATCTTAATTGTGCACTTCATCATTTTATTCTTGCACTCTAACATCTTATTTATGCACTTTATCATCTTATTCTTGCACTTTATAATTTTATTCATTTTGTTCTTGCACTTTATCATTTTATTTATTCCCTTTATAATCTTAATTGTGCATTTCATAGTCTTATGCATGCACTTCATATTATTATTCACACACCACCATTTTATTCTTGCACTTTATCTTCTTATTTATGCACTTTATCATTTTATTCTTGCACTTTGTAAACTTATTCATGAACGAGAACAAAATGAAGACAACCATAAATAGCCTATGCGGGATTTGAACCCGCATCTTTGTGTGTGGGCACATTGCTCTACCATTTTGAGCTAATAGGCTTTTAATGACAAATTGCGTATATTAATGCAATTTTAGATACCAAATGTGCAACCTGGACTCTATTAAGTGCATAAATAAGACATAATAGTGCACTTTTAAATACCAATTGTGCAATCTAACCTCAAATAGTAGCAGCCAAAGAAAATGAACAAGAGCAGTACATTCAGAATAGTGATTATATGAATCTATTCCATACAAATTCAATAAACCAGGCAAAAGACAGATCAGAAAGCAATGATATACCAAAGTCTAGAACGCAATGCCTTGACAACCTACTTTTGACCTTTTTAATAAGAGAGGATGATGAGTTTTGTAGTTTAGGTGATGTTTTGATCAATGAACTAGATGTAATGGGCGATTTATTACTCTGCATTTATACAATAAATTACAGAAAATCATTCATGCTTAAATGCCTATGACACATGCCTTAACAACCTACTTTTGACCTTTTTATTTAGAAAGGAATTCCCCATAAGCTTTTTGTGCAGATAGTAATAAAGAGGCCCAGAGAACGCAATGTGCAGTATCAAAGCTGTGATGATCCCCTTTGCATCCCACACAGAGAGACTCTTTAAACATGAGATTATGTAGAAAGCTAAGGCTCCCATAAAAGCTTGTAGGATAAAAAAATTGTTCTTGTGGTTAAGCGAGCATGGAAATAGAATCAATACTCAGAAGTGAGAGGACAAAAGATATATGTACCTTTATCCAGCAATAACAAAAGGAATTCAGATTGTTGACAGCAATCCAAACCGCCACCAATCATCATCATTCACTGGTTGTTCACTTCTCGAACGATTCTTAGAGCCTCGAGTGATATGCTCTGCTGTTTTTTTGTTATTTTTCAAATCCCACCCGGTTTCCTGTCAAATTCATCAATCAATCAAGCAAGAAATCAAGAGCTTACAAATTTCAGAAAACCTAGTTCCTAAAAGAGACGATGAGCTTCAAAATACTATTTTTACCCCTTGAAACATCAAGCATTTCGCAATTGTTACCAAACATACAAATGCACAGATCAAATTGCTACCAAACATACAAATGCACAGAAAATAAAAAAATCTTCACCATTTTTCCCAAAATATCAGTTGCGGAGATACACAGAGATCTAAGAAGTAATAAATCAAGTATCGAAAATCAAAAGGCAATAGTAGTACAACACCGAGCTTCATCACCTAGAACGCACCAACTCCGCTCCTGATAAAGAAATCGAACAAGTACCAAATCTAATGCTTTAAAAAAAAGGAGCAATTGCAACTGAACGCTCAAGGAAGGTGGTGGAAAGAGATAAATACCTGCAAGTACTAAGTAGGCTCTCTGATCGTCGTATAGAAGAGGACATTGAGCCACAATGGACGAGCCGCGACAGAGGGCGACTGAGCCACCGGCGAGCCCCTACACCTCGCGGATGTCTTCGCTGAGGCCATAACCGCCTATGACCTATCTAACAGCAAAAGAAACTGAGAGAGAGATACTGGTTAGGGGTTTCAGGGACAATCATCATCTAGCAACTCGAATCAAACTATTCGAAGTTAGAAAGAGACCTAAACTGCTCACCTTTTTCTTCACCTGGTGCCCTAACAGCGAAATCAGCCCCCCGAACCCCGAGCTTCACTGGTGGCGCCTCCAGATCTGAATGTGTGAGGGGCGGTGCATCAAGGGAAGGACGATGAAAGTGATAGCAGAGGAGGAACTGAGGAAGAAAAGGGAACCAGTACGGGCCAGTGCGGCCCAATTTTTTTTTTAAATCAACCCGCGTCCAGATCAGATCCATTTTGCAAAATTTTCACCTTAAGCAAAATTTTCATTTTAAGCCCCATTTTCATTTGAACCTTTACCTATATATATACTCCCTCCGTTAATTAAAACATGACGTTTTACTATTCATGCACGCATTTTTAGGTGTTAAAACTATATAAAACATTAACTTTTTTAATAATTTCATACTTAATACAATTAAGTATGAATTTATAAAAACAAATGTATAAAAATATTAATATTTTATATAGTTTTTATCGTTCTAAAAATAATAAGTGACATGTTTTGATTAACAACAATAACAACCCAGTTAATCCCGCTATAGAGCGGGGTCTGGGGGGTCAGAATGTACGCACTCATACCCCGAACAGGTCGAGAGAGTGTTTCCGATAGACCTAAAACGATAGTGCAATAGGACCACATAGTAATAGGGCGCAAAGAAGGGGGCAGAGACAACATGGAATAAGAAAGGGAAGGCGCAGGGAAGAAGCAGTAAAGTAAACAAAGGTACAAAGACACAACTCAAATCAAAACCATAACAAAAGACACTAGACATCAGCAGCTCGAATGCTCCTTTTCCAGTGGTCTTTGTCCGAAGTCATATCCTCCGATAGGTTCAACAGAGAGAGATCATGTCTGATAACCTCCAACCAGCTCTTCTAAGGACTACCTCTCCCCCTACGGATTTCTCCCAAATTCAGGATTTCGCACCTACGGACCAGAGTCGAAGCAGGTCTCCTACTCACGTGCCCAAACCAACGTAATCTGGACTCCCGCAATTTGATCAACAGAGGGAGTATATAATTGGCTCATAACTTAACTTACTTCATGGCCAATGATGGTTGCAATCTCAGCATCAGACTCTTAAGTGATCAAGAAGGCCGGTATAGATGATGACAATCTTTCCACCATAACAAACCGCACCAACAACAGGCTTGTCGATGACAATCACTTCCGAGTGGAGATAATCGGGGAGGTTTGTAGCAAGTGAACGGTTATTAAACGCATATGGCTCAACAAGTGGTGCTTCAATCATCTTGCGTGCTATTGAGGTGACCTTTACGGCAAGAGGGTGTTCGGGTGGCAATACATTCTCCCCGGGGTTTCCATTTTGATCGTGAAATGCCCCTCATTTGTTTTCCTTGAATAAAGTTACAACGAAGTTAAGTAAAGAAAGAAAGGAACGCATGCTCAAGTTAATTACCACCCGGAGGAGAGACCCGACCCTCGATGCCATCAACACCAGGAGGTAGAGAACTTCGAGTTTGGAGCTAGACTCGGCACGACACCATGCCAGAAGTCGACGAACACCATCCATTGTCGTGGAGGTAAGTCTCTCCTATCAAATTCAACGGGATTTACCATTTTAGGGATTTGGGTTTTTCAATTTGGGATTTTTGGGGATTATCATTGTAGAATCTTAAAATTGGAGTTTGTTGGTTAGTTTTATGGATCAGAATTAAGAAGACATCTAATTTTATGGCATGTATTTGATTTCATCTTCCTTCTAATTTATCTAATTTATTTAGGGATTGAGCTTTATTAGTTTTTAGATTGGTATGAGTTTTTGGATTGCTGGATTTATATATTTATCTGTTTTCTTGCTGAAATCAATTCATTGAAGAATGAAAACATGTTGAAATTATTATAGAATGAATGAGAAGATATTGTTAAGACTTTGAGTTTGGGGATTTAGGGAATTTATACGATAAATCAATTTAGATTTAGATACTGAACTTTTTACACTTGGAGAGTAAAAGAAATGCCAAACTGCATGTGTTTGTTGGAAGGGATGGCCCTAGAAAACAAAGTTCGTGCAACATTGTGCCATGGGGAATTGCTTGGACCGTTTTGCTTGAGTTCTTCACTGTCTAATTATCCAAGCCCAAAGATGCAACATTGCTTGAGTTCGATTAATCCTTTTCCTTCTTTGTGTCAAACCATCATAGATATGAATTTGAAGTTGTGAACTACATAATTTAGGTTGTTAGACAATGTAGGATAAGCTAATTGAATATTTGTATGTATATGTATTTCCTCCATATTTGAAGTTTCATTCAACTAATTCAGCCCTATTTGAACTAGATTATGTTGTGCTCCGTAAAATGCATATATATGGTGTACGTGTTTAGTACACCTGCAGATTTATGCTACTCCTTGCAAGTAAGGATATGGTTTCATTCTATCTATATATCTATATACTTTCCTGAATTTCTAGTCTTTAATTTGGACGTCTTAGTCTCTTGAGAATTATGTTGGTCTATTTTAGGAAACTCTATTTGCTATGCTTGTCGAGATAACTGAAAGGGCGATGGCACACTGTGACTCCAATGATGTTCTCGTTGTTGGCGGTGTGGGGTGACAGACTGTTTGTAATTGATGAAAGGTATATACTGCATTGACAATGGTGCTATGATCGCATAGATACACCGACCTCCTTGCCTTTTCCCATGGAATATCAACCCCTTTGGAAGAAACCACCTTCACTTAGAGGTTTCAAAGTGATGAAGTGCATGCAGTTTGGCGAGAGAAGGAAACGCAGAACCAAATTGATATTGTCGATCAGAAGGTATGAGTTACATATAACTCAAAACCATGATAACACTCACTTCAATTGTCCTTGGATTTCTTGACTTTATTGCCCTTGTTTATATTTTTTGTTGTCTTTTTGCTGCACAAACTTTGTTTTCTAGGCCCTGCCAACAAACCTATGCAGTTTGGCATTTTCTGTTTATAACCGTTTGCTTTGAATTTTTTGCCTATTAGTTGAACTGGTAGAGCATTGTGCTTAGACACAAGATGTGGGTTCGAATTGATGATTCCAATTGGCAGCATCTTAAGTATATAATATTAAAAAAGGGAACAAATTCCAATTGATGATTCGATCGAAGAAGAAGCGGCCACAAGTGCTCAAAAATTAATCCATAGACCATAAAGAATATGGTGAAACATCGAGATGAGAACCAACAACTGCTAAATAGGGTATATCTAATGACAAGAACAAAGAAGCAAAAGAGAGATCTTTTCTCGATCGACAGTTTTGGACAAAAATGCGCGATCATCGTACAACACATTTTAATTGATTTTTAATATTTAAGTTCGACCCCTTTTGGTTACCCTCTTGATTCGAAGTTATACTGACACCAAGACTTGAGTGGTTTTGGTGATTTGGGCTGCACTCGGATTTTAACGGGTTGCCTACGTATCTCTTGGAAGAGAATCAAGCCTTACGTAGTTCAGAGTGTTTTGGATTTTGTGTTTGGTTTGTTTGATTTGATTTGGGCTTGGTTTCTTTTTTTTGTATGCATCAGAGGATGAAATTCAAGCCCACCTTCTAGGAAGGGTAGCTCAAACAACACTCCACCCGAGTGACCTGAGCCCACCTTCTCGGAAGGGTAACTCAAGTAACCCGCCTATCATTTGCATAGAAAACGATTTGGATTTTGATGTGGAATTTGATTTGTTTTGATTTGATATTTGACTTAAAGGCCCATTTGGGAGTTGTGATTGAACTCGTTTGTGAGTTTCTTACGTACCCTTTTGAAAGGGATCAAATCAAACGTAGTTCTTGAAAAAGCCAAATTTGAATTTGGTATTTGTTTTTTCACGTTCTGGTCGTGACCGGACTCAACGAGCGGAAGCTTTGTATCGAGTCGGAGGAGACACTTTGAATTTGATGAAAATTTGATTTTTGAGACGACTTGAGTCGACAAATGAATTTGGAGAATTAGATTGAAGATTTGGGTGTGACCGGACTCGGTGAGGATTTGATTTACACCGAGTTCCCTACGTATCCACTTGTTTGGTGGAATCAAGTCACCGTAGTTCGGGACAAAGATGAATTTGTATTTGGGTTTGATCATGAGATCATTTGAGGGACATGATTGAACTCGACGAGCAGGAGCTTTGCATCGAGTCGAAATGGACAATTTGAATTTGTTTTTGGCGATTGAACTAGCTTTGCATCGAGTGTCCTACGTATCTTTTAGAAGAGAATCAAATCACCCGTAGTTCTAAAACGAACCAATTTAATTTGTTTGGTTTTGACCTCATATTCATTTAGGGGGAATTTTGAGGTGGACGACTGTACCCGATATATTTTAGAATTTAATATCGAGTTACCTACGTAGCCGTTTTTATGGCGTCAAGTCTTTACGTAGTTCTACCGTAGGTAAATTTGATTTAATTTGAGATGGGCGACTGAATCCGATATATATTGAATTTTAATATCGGAATTCCTACGTAACTCGCAAAAGAGTATCAAGTCTTTACGTAGTTCTTTTAGAAACCAAGTTGGATTTTGTTTTAAAAATTTGATCGTTTGAGGATCGTGATTGAACTTGACGAGCTCGTAGCTTTATGTCAAGCTTCCTACATACCCGTTTGAACGGGATCAAATCTTATGTAGTTCTTTAAAAAGAACTAATTTGATTTTTTGGTTTGACGATTGAACCAGACGAGCTTTAGCTTTATGTCCGGTGGCCTACGTATCCGATAACTCGGAATCAAATCAGGTGTAGTTCGGTCGAGAACCATGTTTTAATTTTAGGAAAGGTGACTGAATTCAGTATATGTTAAATTTTATACCGAATTTCCTACGTAACTCGTAAAAGAGTATCAAGTCTTACGTAGTTCTAAACGAACCAAATTTATATTTGGCGAAACTCGATTTGAGATTTTGACTCCGTTTTTGTTGAAGTCAGTTTTTAGATCGACCCACTGGAATAAACTGGCAACGGAACTTTTACGAGTTTAATTTTATGATTTTATTTAACCCAATTTCCATTTTGTGCCAAATATAATTTTTATATTTTAGTGGGTAGATTTTGTATTTAAATACATTTTGGTCCCAAATTTGCCGAGAGCTTTGGTTTCAAATACAAGAATGTTGGAGGCTTTCTTTTCATCATTTGGAATGTATAAGCCCAATTTCAAATGCATTGAACTTGGCCCATTTTATTTCTTGATTTTTTGTATGATCGAGCCCAATATCCCTCTTTTGTTAATTCAGCCCTTATTTCACATATATCCCTTTTGTAAATGAATTTTAACAGTGCTGAGTTTTTAACCCTAATACTCCCACACAACTCGTGCATTTCACAGCAGAGAACAACTCCACCGCTCAAACCCTTTTCTTGAATCGAGAACAGTGGATTCGATCGAAGGTGCCACCATCTACCGGCGCTAGCGGCGTTTTCAGGCCGGTCCGGTGCGCTTCAAGCGAGAAAGAAGGACGGGGACCAGCGGAGTGACCCCTGTCAACCGACCCGACGCGGCTCGAGGGAAGAGGAAGAACGGGAAGCCGACGGAGTGGCTCTCGAACCCGGAATCAAGGAGGAACGAAAGGGGCTCCGACAAGTGAAGATTTAGGCTCCTGTATGTCGGATGAGGTTAGAAATTTAGTTTTTCTCCTCTCTTCCACCCTCTTTTGCTTGATTTAGTTTAGTTTAGTTTTTGTTTTGTTTTGTTTTCATACCCCAATTTTGAGGTGTGCTTTTGAATACGGAACTGTAGCTCAAATTGGATGTAATTAGTCCACTTTTCTTTCTTATGAAAATCAATTGAATTAGTGAAACCATCCGATTCGCTTTTCAATTGAATTAGTGAAACCATCCGATTTACAGTGGATAGAAACATGCATCTATCTTCTGATTTAGATGAGCCTCTTCCTTTTTCAATTTGGGTGAGTGAAACTGGGCATTATAACGACTCTATTTGGGGCAATTAATTGATTCCAAAACCCAACCACAGAGAAAGCTCGCAAGGTTTTCTGCGGTAGGACTCTTGGAATCGAAAGAGAACTCAATTTGGGCTGAGTGAAATTGGACAGCATAACAACTCTACTTAGAGCGATTAAGTGATTCCAGAACCAAGCCGCGGAGAAAGCTCGCAAGGTTTTCCGCGGTAGGATTCATGGAATCGAAATAGAACAACTTATTTTGGCACAATTTTGACAGCAAGTAAATGAATGAGGGACTCAAATGATTTTGAAACCAGACCACTCGAAGAAGCTCGCAAGGTTCTCGAGGCCCTGGTTTCAAGAATCGAGCTGGGATTGAGTTCTGATTATTTGTTTTGAGATTGGCACTAATTTTTGTAAGCGCTTTGCTCTTTTTTTTTCTTTTGCTTCTTGCTAATTTTTTTTTGTTTTCTGCTTTTGCTTTTGCAGATTGGAGTACGCAGGACCCCCCAAATGCTGTGAAATCAGCCCTTTTTATAACTAAGAAAAGGTGAAAAGTGAATCCTTTGCCTTGTGAACTCAAGCCATTGTATAGATTGATGGGAGCAGTTGAGGGAAATCTTGAGGGAGATCTTTTTTTTTAAATCTGTTTGGATTTGAACGGCATAGGCTATGGAGTGCTGATGGGTTTTGATGGGGGCAGTTGAACTTGTAGACCATCCATTCATCTGTGTTATTTTGTTATTGTATTTCCATTTTTTTTCTTTTTCTAACATGGATTACAACTTGGGCTTGAGCTTTAATCTGGGTCTTAACTTGGACTTCGATTTGGGCTAAAGAAACTCTCCATTTTGTTTGATGGCATCTATGGGGCCTATTTCACCAAATTGGTTTGATGAATTAATTTGGTGACCCCAAAATATTATGAGTCAAAATGTGAGTAATCAAATTTATGAAATTTCATCACTCAACATATGCCCCCGAACTTTGAATGTGTAAGAAATTTAACCGAGCATATTCAAAGTTCGGCCCTTTGTTTTTGGTTTTGACAACTTGGTGTCGTGAGCTTAGCTTTTGTAATCTTTGTGGTTGAAGCTTTGTGATCAAAAATCTCATGTGAGATGATTTTGAAATTTATACCCATACTATTTGAAGACAAGATGTTTGGTAGTTTTTTTCTCTGACTTTTGGTTTTGAGTTTTAGGGGCTTTGAATGATCGTACATATGCAGATAATGTAGGCCAATTTTCGTTTGAAAGGTTTTGGAGGGTTTTGAGAGGCTTAGGCCTTTTTGACTTAGGGAGAGAAGAAACTTGAATAAGCTTTGAGGCATTTGTGGTTTATGACTCCTTGGGAGGAAATTTGATTTATGTGACTTGAATTGATCACCACATTAATATGATAATCAAAGTCATAAAATTCAGGCATATGCCTTTTATTTGTTTCTCTTCATGAGAATATCCGTGAAAGACAATTTCTTTCTTCTTCTCTCTTTTCCTTTGCCTCATTTTCAGTACATGCACCAAATGTGGAAGTCTTCGGACTATATTTGATTCTTTTATCCCTGTAGTCAAGACAATGCTCATAAGACTACATAAGTAGAGGATTTGACTTCTTTTTCTTCTTTGTTGAGAAAAGAAGATGATTTGTTTGTTTTTGTAGTTGTACCTAGCATTTTAATTAGCTAGACTGCCTACGTACCCCCTTTATGAGGGATCAAGCCACTCGTAGTTCTTTCGGGCGCCCATTGTTCACATATGCTCCAGGGGCCTTGATTTCGGACAAATTTCAGATCCATATTTTCATCCCCTTTTTTTTATCGGGAGTTTTTTTTTTTGTTTTTTTTTGCGACTGGATTTGACATAATCTTTTATGTCAAATGTCCTACGTACTCCTTGTTGAGATCAAGTCTTCATGTAGTTCTTGAAATGGCTATTTGTTTCTCTGCATTGGAAGGTACTTGATCATTTTGACACCCTTACTTGATTTTAGGTGTCCATGACCTGTTTGTGCTTGTGGATGAGAACTTTTGACTGTCTCTTCCGAAGCTCTTGCTTTTAGTCGTTTTCATTTGGACTTTCTTGCTTTTAGACTCATCAAATTTTCCGAGCCTTTTGAATATTGGAGCTTTAGATTCTCCACTTGCCAAGGCCCTATCAAGACTTTGAAACACTGAAGATGTGGATGCTTCATTTGTTGAGGCTAGCTCGAGTCTTTCAAATACCGAAGATTTCGGTGCTTCACATGTAGAGGCTAGATCAAACCTTTTAAACACCAAAGATTTGAGAGTTCCACATGAAACTATCTCGAGCCTTTTAAATGCTAACACTCTAGGCTCTATCACACTTGCAGTTAGAACACCCTCTTCGTATGAGATTTGGAAATTTTTGACACAAGCCTCATCAACAAGTTTTTGTGGGGCTTTACTCTTGAAAAAGGGTTTTAGCTTTTGCACTTGAACTTTATGCTTCTTGTGCATTTTTTAAGTTTCACTGAAGCTTGATTTCTTTCCCTTTGATTTCTCTTTTGATTTTGAGGAAAGAAGTTGATGCTTAGAGCGAAGAGTAATCTTTTTAACTCTTGCTTGTTTTTCGCACTTGTCGTCGGTCCATGAGACCATACAACATTGGGCGATTTCTTTTTCTCCTAAGGACTCATCTTTTGAAGAATCATCTTTCATTAATGCCTTAAGAGGCAATGAAACTATAGGGCTGCCCCCAGTTTCAATAGCCATAGAATATGCTTTTTCTGTTTGAGAAGACAGTTGGAGTGAGGAAACGAACTCTGCAACGTCTACCATTGAAATGGTATTTGATGAAGCTGCTTGAGCCGAGGATGTTGCCCCCTCGATTTCAATTTCTCCTCTGTTAACCATCTCCTCTACAATGTCTTTGAAGACATAGCAATCTTTGATTGGATGACTAAAAAGCTGGTGATATGGGCAATATCTTGGATACTCGTCTTGCCAACTTCTTTTGGCTCCGGGAGTGTTAAAAGTTTAGCACTCACCAATTCATCAAATATCCCTTGTACATCATCATCGTCAAAAGGATATTTCCTTTGCCTTCTTTCATGGAAGGTGAGTCTCTTGGATGGCTCCTTGGCCTCCTCTTTTATTTGAGCTTTGGAACCATTCTTGTTAATGGACTCTCGATCATGTTTGACGAAAGTTGCCATGGACTCATCTTCATCTTGTACCTCATCGCCATCATTTTCATTAGTCTCACTACCTTGATACCAGTTGGATCCTCGTGCGAGTTGCTTTTCAACATTGCACGCTTTAGAAACCAATTCATCAAATGAACGAGGTTCGACACTTCCAACATGTACTGCTAATTCCGGTATTAAGTTGTTGGTGCACATCTGAACACATGCTTGTTCACTTAATTTTTCATGGCACTGGAGTCTTATACTTCTCCATCGGGCGATGAAGTCGTTGACGGGCTCATTAGGCCTTTGATAAGTGTTTGTGAGGTCTAGAATGGAAACCCTTGCTTTTGAGCTCACAAACTGAGCTAGGAACTCTCTTTGTAGATCATCCCATGTTTGAATCGACTTTGGTTGAAGTTGAGTGTACCAAGTGAATGCCGATCCATTCAAAGATTGAACAAATTGCCTAATTAATAAGGCATCGTTTAAGGCAGTTTCACCACAAGCAGAATAAAAATGAGCTAAGTGCTCGTGGGGTGAACCGTGAAGGCCATCGAACTTCTCAAAGCTCGGTCTTTTGGTAGCCTAGGGGAAACGACATTGAATCTGATGTATAGCAATCGGCTAGGCCGGCCAATTGCTAAACTAAAATCGTCGATCTTGCTTAAGCTCCTTGAATTTCTTCTCGATTTAACAAAAACTAACTAAACTTATTATTAACTACTTTAAAACTAAGCAAAGCCACCGTTGTTAACTTAAGAAAATTCAACAACGAAAGCTACGTACATTAACTAACTAGAATTAAAATAACAAAGTAACAGTTGACTTAAGAAAGTGATCTAACAAAACTAAGCTATGGAAATTAATTAACTAACTTAAATTAACAAATAACAGGGAACTAAAAGCAAAGAAAGCAACGAAGCGCAGGTCTGCGAGCGCGCAAGGGCAGGTTCGGGATGCGCGAATGCGGACACGGGCGGGCTGGTGGCGATCGCTGGTGGCGAGGCGCGACTTCACAGGAGCGAGCAACGCTGAAGCGCAGGAGCAGTGCTCCTCAGGGCGCGGCGTCGAGAGACTGCGAGGACGAGAGCGAGACCAGGGGGCGCCGAGGAGCCCGAGCGCCGAGGCCTGCGGAGCTTGGTGTCGGTGTCCACAAGCGCTGTAGCCGGTGTCCTCGAGGCGTCAACGAGGTTGTGATCGGTTGAGGATTTGGTTTTGATCAAGGATATCAAAGTGACGGTGATGATAATGGTTGCCGAAGGTTATTAGACACACGAACCGGATAGCCTTTGGGATTGATAATCGAGAACCCTTTAATCCTATAAAGGGGTTTCTCAATTCTATTCAATCTGCTTTAATTCAATAGAACTACAATGTTTAAATAGAAAACCTAAGAACCAATTCTACCGTGCAAGATAGAATTTAGGTTGATAAAGATAGAATTTTAATCCTAAAGATAAATAAACCTAGAAGATAAAACTTAATCTAAAATCCTAACCATCTTATTTAATCTAACTAAGAAATACTAAAAATAAGCAATTCTATAATTAGACTCCAACTAACATAGGAGTTACTAAAAATAGAATATATATATATATATAAAAAAAATAAGAAATATAAATAATAAAATAATTAACGCCGTTTCTTTAACGACTCCCAAGGTGGAGCCTTCTTCTTTCGCTTGAGGATGACATCATTCTCCTCCATTTGAAATCGACTCGTCCTCGAGTCGTCGCCTGGATCAAGATCGTTGTTTGACCCACATAAGGCCATCTTGACCTGCATCATTCTCCCCCTCTTATCTTCGATTCGTCCTCGAATCGAGTCGGAGATGATCGGCGAGGAAGCAGCAACAACCTTCAAAGAAGATGATGGAGGAATGGGTGGAATAGGTGCCAGGAGATTTCGAGGTATAGAAACCCCAAAAACAACACCTTCATGCGCGATCGTTGAACGGACTTGATCTTCAATAAGAATAGGATCAATGACCACACAAATCTCAGCAACTGGAACTTCATGAACATGCTCAAGAGGTACAATCGCTAACTCTTGAGACACGTCATCAAGTACCTCATCCTCGTCAACGGAATCAACATGATCGTCCTGCAGAACACTGTCGTAGTCTACTTGCAACACAAATTCGGAGGCTTTTCCGGAGGATTCTGACAGCGTGTGACCCACCGTTGGAAAGCTCGTCGAGTCAGCTTCGCAACAAGACTGAGTTGACTCAATTCCGAGGTCGGAGTCAACGGGAATCTGCGAAACAAGTTCAACGCGCTGTGCTGTGTTCTGGGCAACGAAATCAACAGAAGACTCCTTAGGCTCAATTACCTCGTCGTCGGTTGAGGCAACTTTAACCGCTGGAGTAGTGGGAAAGCGAAACTCCAATGCTTGACGAAAAGCATCTGAGAATGTCGTCTTGAAGCCTTCCATCAATTTGGCCTCTAGGTCGGCTTGACGTTGTGCCTCTCTCGCCTGTACTCTGGCATCATAGGCATCATAGGCGGCTTGAAGTTTGGCTGTAAGTTCGGCTTGAAATTGTTGTCGACGCCTCTCCTTTTCGATTTCCGCTTGCTGTTGAAGCCAAAGGCGGCGCCTTTGAGCCTCTCGTTGTTGCTCTAAAGCTTGTTGTTGATGCAAAGCTCTTCTCTGGAGCTCTCGTCGGCGTCGTTGTTGTGCAGCCCATGGATCGGGATCATCATCCCAATTTCCTCCCCAGATTTCCCAAGCCATCAAATCAAAACATCAGTAACATCAAAGAAACAAAGAGCGTAGCATAACCTGTCTCTGAATACCAATTGATATATAGCAATCGGCTAGGCCGGCCAATTGCTAAACTAAAATCGTCGATCTTGCTTAAGCTCCTTGAATTTCTTCTCGATTTAACAAAAACTAACTAAACTTATTATTAACTAATTTAAAACTAAGCAAAGCCACCGTTGTTAACTTAAGAAAATTCAACAACGAAAGCTACGTACATTAACTAACTAGAATTAAAATAACAAAGTAACAGTTGACTTAAGAAAGTGATCTAACAAAACTAAGCTATGGAAATTAATTAACTAACTTAAATTAACAAATAACAGGGAACTAAAAGCAAAGAAAGCAACGAAGCGCAGGTCTGCGAGCGCGCAAGGGCAGGTTCGGGATGCGCGAATGCGGACACGGGCGGGCTGGTGGCGATCGCTGGTGGCGAGGCGCGACTTCACAGGAGCGAGCAACGCTGAAGCGCAGGAGCAGTGCTCCTCAGGGCGCGGCGTCGAGAGACTGCGAGGACGAGAGCGAGACCAGGGGGCGCCGAGGAGCCCGAGCGCCGAGGCCTGCGGAGCTTGGTGTCGGTGTCCACAAGCGCTGTAGCCGGTGTCCTCGAGGCGTCAACGAGGTTGTGATCGGTTGAGGATTTGGTTTTGATCAAGGATATCAAAGTGACGGTGATGATAATGGTTGCCGAAGGTTATTAGACACACGAACCGGATAGCCTTTGGGATTGATAATCGAGAACCCTTTAATCCTATAAAGGGGTTTCTCAATTCTATTCAATCTGCTTTAATTCAATAGAACTACAATGTTTAAATAGAAAACCTAAGAACCAATTCTACCGTGCAAGATAGAATTTAGGTTGATAAAGATAGAATTTTAATCCTAAAGATAAATAAACCTAGAAGATAAAACTTAATCTAAAATCCTAACCATCTTATTTAATCTAACTAAGAAATACTAAAAATAAGCAATTCTATAATTAGACTCCAACTAACATAGGAGTTACTAAAAATAGAATATATATATATATATATATATATATATATATATATATATATATATATAAAATAAGAAATATAAATAATAAAATAATTAACGCCGTTTCTTTAACGACTCCCAAGGTGGAGCCTTTTTCTTTCGCTTGAGGATGACATCAGAATCATAGTGTGATGGATATGGCTTTCTATATCCAAACACCGTCGTATTTTGTGATGCATAAGCTTCTTTTATCCCTTGAGTGATCATCTTTTAATTTCTTGTGGAGAGATCGATGTGCTACCGCTTGAACCTTCACCATTCGGCCTTGTTTGCTCTTGTTTATTTTCTTGAGCTTGAATATTGATTTGAGCGAGAAGTGATGCAATTTGGACATCTATCTCATTAAGCTTTTTTTTTTTTTTTTTTTTTTTTGCAACTCTTGAAGCTGCTCCTCGACACTTGGTATGCTGGTAGTCAATACCGGCATCACATCTGGTCCATCTTGTGAGATGTTTGCTTGAGATTCAACCGTTGAAGTGTTTAAACTTATTAACTTCAATCAGTCTCTTTTCCTCGCATTATCATTGGAGACTTGACATGTTTCTTGAACCTCCTTGCGTTTCTTGGATCTTGAAGGCTTAACCTTTGTGGCCTCGGGTTTCATTTCTTCCGGATATGAGGTCATGTTGACTTGCGCAATCTCTTTCGGACAGATAAGCATAGGCCCAACGAGGATCTCTTTTGAATAAGTCACTAGAGGAATTTCTTTTGCCCCCTACGAGCTAAAAAGATCTTTTGCAAGGGTTGCATTGGCTCGCTCTAAAGTTGATGAATGAGCTAGCACACGGAGTAGTCCTGTCTTGGCATTCTGATATCTGCCCCTGCGTCCCCCTTTTCCTGTATGGATTTGTTTGCCTTCTTGGCGATGGAAATGAGTTGCGCATAAGTAGAGCTTGCCCCCTCATTCGTTTTGATGATACTAATGATAGGACCCTGAGTGACTTCGTTAGTGGGCTTGGTGCCCCTAGAACCACCCTTATGCAATTTGAGCTTTTTGAAGACGGGTTGGTTGTTGAACTTGTTACCGTCGAGTTGGGTGATCTTGAACTTCTTGCCCCCGTGGCTTGGAGTTGCTTTAAGCTTCATGTCCCCTTGCCTTGAGTACGCTTCAAGAGACTTTGATACCCACCTGGCGACAGTCTTGTTCTCCGGAGCTTGACGGGCTCCAAAGACATTTTTAGTCGGGATCTTTGTAGACAATGAATCCCAATTGATGTCAAATCGAGCTTCAAATGATCTCTTCTTGATCCACCAGCCTCCTTTGATGATGAAGGTTGATGGAAGCTCATCGAAGTTAACAATCACTTGGGGTGACATTTGTACTTTTCAACCCAAGTAAATAATCAATGATTAGCATCATTACAACTAAGAGATGAAAAGGCAAAAAGGATCCCACCGAGCGTGCCAAAAACATATTGGACAAAAATGCGCGATCATCGTACAACACATTTTAATTGATTTTTAATATTTAAGTTCGACCCCTTTTGGTTACCCTCTTAATTCGAAGTTGTACTGACACCAAGACTTGAGTGGTTTTGGTGATTTGGGCTGCACTCGAATTTTAACGGGTTGCCTACGTATCTCTTGGAAGAGAATCAAGCTTTACGTAGTTCAGAGTGTTTTGGATTTTGTGTTTGGTTTGTTTGATTTGATTTGGGCTTGGTTTCGTTTTTTTTGTATGCATCAGAGGATGAAATTCAAGCCCACCTTCTAGGAAGGGTAGCTCAAACAACACTCCACCCGAGTAACCTGAGCCCACCTTCTCGGAAGGGTAACTCAAGTAACCCGCCTATCATTTGCATAGAAAACGATTTGGATTCTGATGTGGAATTTGATTTGTTTTGATTTGAGATTTGACTTAAAGGCCCATTTGGGAGTTGTGATTGAACTCGTTTGTGAGTTTCCTACGTACCTTTTTGAAAGGGATCAAATCAAACGTAGTTTTTGAAAAAGCCAAATTTGAATTTGGTATTTGTTTTTTGACGTTCTGGTCGTGATCGGACTCAACGAGCGGAAGCTTTGTATCGAGTCGGAGGAGACACTTTGAATTTGATGAAAATTTGATTTTTGAGACGACTTGAGTCGACAAATGAATTTGGAGAATTAGATTGAAGATTTGGGTGTGACCGGACTCGGTGAGGATTTGATTTACACCGAGTTCTCTACATATCCACTTGTTTGGTGGAATCAAGTCACCGTAGTTCGGGACAAAGATGAATTTGTATTTGGGTTTGATCATGAGATCATTTGAGGGACATGATTGAACTCGACGAGCAGGAGCTTTGCATCGAGTCGAAATGGACAATTTGAATTTGTTTTTGGCGATTGAACTAGCTTTGCATCGAGTGTCCTACGTATCTTTTAGAAGAGAATCAAATCACCCGTAGTTCTAAAACGAACCAATTTAATTTGTTTGGTTTTGACCTCATATTCATTTAGGGGGAATTTTGAGGTGGACAACTGTACCCGATATATTTTAGGATTTAATATCGGGTTACCTACGTAGCCGTTTTTATGGCATCAAGTCTTTACGTAGTTCTACCGTAGGTAAATTTGATTTAATTTGAGATGGGCGACTGAATCCGATATATATTGAATTTTAATATCGGAATTCCTACGTAACTCGCAAAAGAGTATCAAGTCTTTACGTAGTTCTTTTAGAAACCAAGTTGGATTTTGTTTTGAAAATTTGATCGTTTGAGGATCGTGATTGAACTTGACGAGCTCGTAGCTTTATGTCAAGCTTCCTACATACCCGTTTGAACGGGATCAAATCTTATGTAGTTCTTTAAAAAGAACTAATTTGATTTTTTGGTTTGACGATTGAACCAGACGAGCTTTAGCTTTATGTCCGGTGGCCTACGTATCCGATAACTCGGAATCAAATCAGGTGTAGTTCGGTCGAGAACCATGTTTTAATTTTAGGAAAGGTGACTGAATTCAGTATATGTTAAATTTTATACCGAATTTCCTACGTAACTCGTAAAAGAGTATCAAGTCTTACGTAGTTCTAAACGAACCAAATTTATATTTGGCGAAACTCGATTTGAGATTTTGACTCCGTTTTTGTTGAAGTCAGTTTTTAGATCGACCCACTGGAATAAACTGGCAACGGAACTTTTACGAGTTTAATTTTATGATTTTATTTAACCCAATTTCCATTTTGTGCCAAATATAATTTTTATATTTTAGTGGGTAGATTTTGTATTTAAATACATTTTGGTCCCAAATTTGCCGAGAGCTTTGGTTTCAAATACAAGAATGTTGGAGGCTTTCTTTTCATCATTTGGAATGTATAAGCCCAATTTCAAATGCATTGAACTTGGCCCATTTTATTTCTTGATTTTTTGTATGATCGAGCCCAATATCCCTCTTTTGTTAATTCAGCCCTTATTTCACATATATCCCTTTTGTAAATGAATTTTAACAGTGCTGAGTTTTTAACCCTAATACTCCCACACAACTCGTGCATTTCACAGCAGAGAACAACTCCACCGCTCAAACCCTTTTCTTGAATCGAGAACAGTGGATTCGATCGAAGGTGCCACCATCTACCGGCGCTAGCGGCGTTTTCAGGCCGGTCCGGTGCGCTTCAAGCGAGAAAGAAGGACGGGGACCAGCGGAGTGACCCCTGTCAACCGACCCGACGCGGCTCGAGGGAAGAGGAAGAACGGGAAGCCGACGGAGTGGCTCTCGAACCCGGAATCAAGGAGGAACGAAAGGGGCTCCGACAAGTGAAGATTTAGGCTCCTGTATGTCGGATGAGGTTAGAAATTTAGTTTTTCTCCTCTCTTCCACCCTCTTTTGCTTGATTTAGTTTAGTTTAGTTTTTGTTTTGTTTTGTTTTCATACCCCAATTTTGAGGTGTGCTTTTGAATACGGAACTGTAGCTCAAATTGGATGTAATTAGTCCACTTTTCTTTCTTATGAAAATCAATTGAATTAGTGAAACCATCCGATTCGCTTTTCAATTGAATTAGTGAAACCATCCGATTTACAGTGGATAGAAACATGCATCTATCTTCTGATTTAGATGAGCCTCTTCCTTTTTCAATTTGGGTGAGTGAAACTGGGCATTATAACGACTCTATTTGGGGCAATTAATTGATTCCAAAACCCAACCACAGAGAAAGCTCGCAAGGTTTTCTGCGGTAGGACTCTTGGAATCGAAAGAGAACTCAATTTGGGCTGAGTGAAATTGGACAGCATAACAACTCTACTTAGAGCGATTAAGTGATTCCAGAACCAAGCCGCGGAGAAAGCTCGCAAGGTTTTCCGCGGTAGGATTCATGGAATCGAAATAGAACAACTTATTTTGGCACAATTTTGACAGCAAGTAAATGAATGAGGGACTCAAATGATTTTGAAACCAGACCACTCGAAGAAGCTCGCAAGGTTCTCGAGGCCCTGGTTTCAAGAATCGAGCTGGGATTGAGTTCTGATTATTTGTTTTGAGATTGGCACTAATTTTTGTAAGCGCTTTGCTCTTTTTTTTTCTTTTGCTTCTTGCTAATTTTTTTTTGTTTTCTGCTTTTGCTTTTGCAGATTGGAGTACGCAGGACCCCCCAAATGCTGTGAAATCAGCCCTTTTTATAACTAAGAAAAGGTGAAAAGTGAATCCTTTGCCTTGTGAACTCAAGCCATTGTATAGATTGATGGGAGCAGTTGAGGGAAATCTTGAGGGAGATCTTTTTTTTTAAATCTGTTTGGATTTGAACGGCATAGGCTATGGAGTGCTGATGGGTTTTGATGGGGGCAGTTGAACTTGTAGACCATCCATTCATCTGTGTTATTTTGTTATTGTATTTCCATTTTTTTTCTTTTTCTAACATGGATTACAACTTGGGCTTGAGCTTTAATCTGGGTCTTAACTTGGACTTCGATTTGGGCTAAAGAAACTCTCCATTTTGTTTGATGGCATCTATGGGGCCTATTTCACCAAATTGGTTTGATGAATTAATTTGGTGACCCCAAAATATTATGAGTCAAAATGTGAGTAATCAAATTTATGAAATTTCATCACTCAACAGACAGTCTCGGACCTGGAGCGAAGAGGCATAGGTAGAACCCTAGACGGCGGTGGGTGTCGTCGTCGCCTTGTCAGCCTCCTCCTCCTCCTCCATCTCATTGCGAATGGTCTTTACAACCGACCCTTCATCCTATGCAAAGGAAAGGAACGTGTATTTTTCATTTATTTTGTTTTTTAACTTAATGAAAAATATAACGGAGGGACATTCCGTGAAAAAAATGAAAATCTTAATGGTATTTGACGAAATATACCAAACTTTCGTAAACCTCGAGAATTTACCTATATCTGGGCGAAAATTCCGATATAAATATAATGTATAATATACGAGTGCAATGATACAGGCCTGGTCCATTGAATGGGCCATAGGCCCAAGTATAAACCTCTCCGTGAGCCAGAAGCCTTGAATGGGTGGCTTGGTGTTTAACACCGGAGTGCTCGGTGGTCATTGGTCAAGGCGGCCCGGCTCCAACGGAGCTGTGGGAGTGTGGGGCATCTAGTTGGCCTGAGGTATATTCATCGATTAACATCGTTAAAGAAAACCACTTAGCAAGTCGAATAAAAAGAACTAGTGTATATTTTTGTATACTATCGATATAAATTTATAAGAATTGATGAAACGTTTCCTATCTCTTTTATACTTCTTTTGAAATGAAAGGGTTGATTTTTTTTTCATCAAATGTCGAATATCCATCCAAATTAGCATCAACTCCAATCCAACCCAGCAATGAGGGAGGAAATTGGGCATGCCGGCCAATTTCCTCTTTTCGATTTGTTGAACATCGCATTATATTTTTAGCTCAACCACGTTGGTTTTATATCTCCTTCTCCATCTTTTAGTTAATCTTCAAAGTCATGAAACAAACTCAAATCGAAATCGATTGAACCATGTGAAAATGAGAATTAATTCCAAGATCGAAAATGATCCACTAGAGTAGAGAATATGGTTTTTTGATGCAATTTCATGTTGCGTCCCCATCGATCTATCTAGAGCAAGTTGATTAGTATAACCTTGAATGATCAATACGTACGTGTTTGATAAGTTAAAAATTCAGCCTAATTTCCAACATATATTGGGTCAATATATTCCATAACCCTTGTTCTACGTTTCCCGCCAACCCACTTTGTGTTTTAACTTTTAAATCGATCTTGAGTTTGCTTATTGATAGCACCTAGTTTTATATATTATTCATGTGCATTTAGGTTAGTTTCATGCATTATTTTAGAGTATTTTTATTGTCTTTTTGTGTGGTTTCTGTATTATTTATGATTCAGAGATCTACACAAGCTTTGTTTGTGTTTTGTAGGTTTGGGTCGGTGATTTGGGCTAAATTGCATGCATCTAATGGAAAGGGATTGAAAGAAAAGCAAAAGAGACGGGTGATAGAGCAAGTATATCAAGCGAAACACTCATAGGAGCTCAAGGTGGTGTAGCACAACTCGCGGGACAAAGGCGTTTGTGCAATTTTCAGCTTCAGCAAGCTGTCACGACTCGTGGGAGGCCTTCACGAGTCGTGACAGGTGAACTCATTTCTTTGAGGCCGTCTGCAGGCTGTCACGACCCGTGACAGACTCTTGACGAGTCGTGACAGTGCCAGATCAGCCCAACCTTTCACATTTCCGCTGTTTGTTTGGATGAATTAAAACCTTTGTAATTTCCATTTTTCTGGGGGAGTTACGTTTTGTTTTGAGAAAGCTCAGGCCGAACTGGTGGGGGATTGTGGTTGAGCTTTTGGGTGAACTTTGGAGACTAGGATTTTTGGAGAAGAAAACTTGTTCGATCTATCAAATTCCGGTAAATTCCATTTTCATCTCTATTGTTCTATGTTTGTCTTGGCGAATTTGATTGAATCAAGCATGTACTTTTCCATGAGTGGCTAGATCTCTTGTTCTAGGGTCGAGGTGATCCCGACGATGCGGAAATAGACTCGTTCTTAGTATCGTTTTATTGATTTCTGATTTTGTTTGGTGATTTAATCCTATTGCGCCAGCCCTAATCGATGAGAATTGGTTAGAACTGATTTTGGATTTGAAATCAAAAGACTAAGACCCTAAATTGGAATTTAGATGGTGATTTTAGGCCGAAAGGCTATTTGATCCATTGGAACCATAGGATTAAACTCGAAGTTTAGTGGATCGGAAGTGAAATAATTGAACTTCTTGAGGATTTATAGATTGTTATAGATATTCTAGATGATCGTTATATCAACTGAGACTGAAAGGCGAAATTAATATGATTTTCATTTAGAATTCTAAGCACAAAAGGGTTCTAAATTGGTTGCTTGAAACCGAAAGGAGATCGTTAACCAATTTAGACACATTCGCTTCGATTCCGAAAGGAGCTTTGCGATTACCTTAGACAGTCTACCTTCACTTTTGAGTTAGAAATCGTTCAAACGAGAATATATTTTGGTCTATTGACGATGCATCGTTGGTGAATCCCTAGCCCTAGAATATCTTCCATACATATATTTCTCATCATTTTTACCGGTGTTTGCTATTTTTACACACACATTTCCCCTCAAATTGTTCGTTACTTTTGGGCTTAGTCAAACTAGTTTGAAATTGACAATCGATATTCCTCCGGTCCTTGTGATACGACACTCGATATACTACAACTGAACCCCATACACTTGTGGGTGTAGGTTTTAGCCTATCACTTATACAAGTAAAACATTATGAGATCGATTATGATAGGGATGCATTTCAGAATTTTGACCCTCAAACTGATGTTTTGACACAAATTTTAACTCATAAACTTCAATCTCATTGAAAAATACTAGAATAAACTAAGTCTTTGTCAAGTCTTACAATGATCAATAGGTCACTAAATCAAACTCTCTCTCCCTATATTGTGATGATCTACGTGTCTGTCGACTATAAAAAAAAAGTGGGTCTCTTTGTTTAATTTCAACTCTTGCAGGAATGTTATTAATTTATAACATCTGGGTTAGATTTATGTCATCTTTTTTTATAGTAAATTACACATAACCACCCATAAATTATACAAGTTTTCACATAACTATCCATAAAATTATAAATTACACAAAACCACCCATAAATTAGATTTATTTTCAAAAGACCACCCACCCATTAGATCTCCATTTATTTTGTTTGGAAAGACTAAAATACCCCTAGTTCAAGCTTATTTCTTTTTCCTATTTAATTTGTCATTTCACTTAAAAAAAAGAATTTAAACACTGTAAAATATATGTAAATGCCCGAACCAATATATATGCATCAAATTTTTAATGTGAAGAGCAGAGATTTGCAATGGCTCTTATCGGTCTCCTCTTCTTCAAATGTTGAACATGTGAATAGGCTCTAAAATGAACTCAAATTATTACTCCCTCGGTTTGGAAAAATACGTTGTTTAATATTTACACGCGTTTTTTAGGATAATAAAACTATAATTCTTCCGTTTCTAAATAAGCGACTTTTTACTATTCAATATTCATGCACATATTTTAAGGTGATAAAAACAATATAAAATATTTTTTTTAATAAATTTTTTTGATAAACTCATACTTATTAATAATAAGTATAATATTATTAAAAAAATTAATTAAAATTTAAATATTTTATACATTTTTTACCCTCCTAGAAATACGTGTTTAATTTGAAAAAGTCACTTATTTGAAAACTGAGGGAGTATAAAATATCCATTTTTTTTAAAAAAAATAACAATTTCGTACTTATTTACTATAACTATGAAATTATAAAAAAAATGATAAAAATATGAATATTTTATGTAATTTTTATCTTCCTAAACAAGCGTGCATGAATATTTTTTGTCGAACGGAGGGAATAATTAGAAAACCCCAAATTATTACTTTTAAAAACTAAGATATGGGGGCATTTTCCTTTTTACAAATAGACATTTAACAAATGGGTGGTCTTTTGAAAACAAATATAATTTATGGGTGGTTTTATGTAATTTATAATTTTATGGGTGGTTATGTGAAAACTAACCTAATTTAATGGTGGTTATGTGTAATTTACCCTTTTTTTTATTAGGTTTTATGTCAGATTGTCAGGCCAATAATATTTTCAGATATGTCTATAAATCGAGAAATCGAGAAACTCGATAGCCAAATATATCAATATATATGATCGATTTTTCTATCATATGCTCGATAAGACCCTCAATTTAGATTTTTTTAAACTTTTGATTAGTTTAGTCTTTTTTTAATTAGATTTTTAGAGTCGATTGCCTTTTTGTAGGGAATCTTTCTCAATTTAGTGTCTTATCCTGTGCCCTTGGGACATAGGATAGAAAAACCGATATACGGTTGACAAATGAAACATGTCTAAATTAAGTTAGAAATTTGTTTCACATTCATTTTTAAGGCTTCTAATTTAGTTGGTTTTGGATTGAATGATATATGATGATGACTATGAAATCATATTAATATGTTTTTATGAGGGAAATCGATGCCGAAGAGACATGGTGTGGTCTCGATAGTGATTCCTTGAAACCTTTTCCATCGTCCATGACCAATGTCATCCATCTCGAGTCCTCGACCCATATAAGCCAAACTCAATTATCCATTTATGTGTGAATGAGAATATGATCATTTGAATTTATTCGGCTCATGGTGTAAGGTGTATATATTTTGTGTTGATAAGATTTTTTAAAATATTTTTTCATGGGTAAAATGATGATAAAAAAAAAACAAATTAATTATAATATTTTATGTTCCTCTCCTTTAGGTGGGAGAATGTCGTGTGAACCACACTTCCCCAGATTTGTCTTTTTCCCCAATAGTGGATTTCTATTGTTCGTTTCTCTAACGGTGAGACTTCGTGTTAGTTCTTGCTATCTCATGCACTCACTATTCGCATTCATCTCGATGGGTTTGCCACTTCAAGTTGTTTGGATGTTTGCTTTGCTCATAGGCTTTGAATTAATGAATTATTGTGTCGTTTATTTTGTTGTATGTTTTTTTATTTGTATCATGATAGTTAGTCCGTCTAGCAATCTCTCGTCCTCTCAAATTACTAGACAATGAATTGTCTGTATTTCGAAACCTTACCTGTATCAAAAAATATATATAAATTGAAATGAAAATATGGACTCTTATAAATGTAAAATTGAGAAAGATGAGAAAAGTTGGAATAATACAAATAAGTGATGTTAGGTGTGAAAGCCATGAAAATCAAAGCTAGCTAGCTAGCAAATGGGATGTGGAAATTAAAGTCCATGTCAATCAATATATATATACTTTGTTCTTATTGGCCAAATGTCAAGTAAATTGATGATAATTTCCATTGTCTTCCAAGCCCCACATACCTTTCCTCCCTCTATATATACACTTTCAAAAACTTCCCCAAACCTTATCAATTGATCTCAATTCAATAAGATGGAATTATTTACAATGAAGATTAAATTATTTACCTTTTGTCTCTCCCTTTCTCTTCTTGTTCAACTTCTTTGTGCTTCCACCATCTTATTTCAGGTAATTTAAAGATCTTGATTTGATTGTTCTTCCTTTCAATTTTCCTAATTATTATTTTTAATCAATTTAATACAGAAATTATTTGTATGACATTTTAGATCAGATGTTGTAGTTGATTCATTCAATGTTTGAATAAGATTTTGGAACTTCGTCGATCTTATTTAGTTATAGCTTCAAAAGTAAAGGGGGTCGAAGGAGGAGGAAGAAGCAACCCGAAGAACACAATTACTTTATAGAATAAAGTGGACCACATTTTTTGGACGTAGACTTAAGTGTATAATATGTAGCCATTATTCTTTAACCTTTATGGTTTATCCCTTGCCAACGGAACAATTTATCCCAACTCGTTATATATAAATGGTTCCTTCATCTATGTAGGCTATGTTTGGCAAAATAGTAGCTGAAGTTGATATGGTATCTGAAGTTAATGGATTATTTATGTTAAATATAGGTTAATAATTTAGTATTGTGTTTGATAAACCTAGCTATTAGAGTACTAACTCCCATGGTTGTGTGTAAATGTCTATTTTTAGACATTTTTTAGCTTCATTAGTTGCTTTTGAGGTGTGCACATTTGAGCATGTAATATGCAAATTTGAGCACATTACCTCCCCATGTGCAAAAACTTTTTCAAAAAGCAAGACAATTTTATTGGTGTACTTTTTATGATTTTTGTTTTCTTTTTTTTTGTTTTAAATTAATTGTATTTAAATGGTGTGTAAAAAATACACATTAGACCATTGGAGCAAAATACCAAAAAACAATGTTCTAAAAGGCGCTAGGCGGTGAGTGGCCGCCTAGCCCCTAGGCGGCGAGGCGGGTGCCTAGGCGGCGCCTAGGCGTACTTAGAACAAACATGATTATTTCCTTATATTTTAACGCATACCACATGTCTGTAACATATATAATATAATAATAATTCATAATATCACTTATAAACCCAAATTTGGGTTGCTTAACTAACACTAAAGTAAATAAACACAAAAAGTACGCATCCGACTAGTGACTCTAAACCTCCTAAAATCTAAAATAATAAGTTTGACTCAATGCCAAATACATCCCGACTTGGGTGATAAAAAATCCCTAAGTCAACTAATCACATGCCTAGAAGCTAAAATTGAATAATCGTTGGGTTAAGCGGTCCTAGGCGGCGCCTAGACGGGACTAGGCGGGCCTAGGTAGAGTTTAGGCGGCGGGACTAGGCGGTGCATAGGCGGAATTCCGCCTAGAAGGCCGCCTAGACTTAAAAATTCTTAGGTGCCCTCCCGCATAGTGCCCAGGCGGCGCCTAGACGGTGCCTAGGCGCGATTTTTAGAACACTGCCAAAAAGTAAGGTGTATTTTTACACATCTTGTGCAAATGTATGCATTATAGACAAAACCATTGTGGATAGTCTTAGAGTAGCTGATGAAAACTTGTGAGTAAAAACCAAAAGCTTCGAAAAGCTTGGGTGAGTAGCTGATGAAACTTGAAAGCTTACATTTCAACAGCTAATTCAACTAAAATCTTATGTTTATTTCATCTAAAACTATATAATATCAAAATCATAAGCTCCAAACTGTTGCCAAATAGAGCCTAATCCTTTTTTTTGTTGTCTTTTAACATGAAATATTTTGAGAGCAGGGGTTTAACTGGGAATCGAAAAACAAAGCAGGAGGGTTGTACAATTCATTATTAGCACAAGTAGACGCCCTTGCCACCGCCGGAGTCACCCATCTATGGCTCCCTCCTCCTTCCCAATCTGCAGCTCCTGAAGGTATGTAGTCACGTAACAGACACGCACATTTCACATAAGTTCAATGAGATTTCATATATATTAGATAGTGCAGTTACTATTTCTTTCTGGCAGGGTATCTGCCAGGAAAATTGTATGACCTTGACTCCTCTAGCTATGGCAACTCGGCTCAGCTAAAAACCCTAATCGGAGCCCTCCATAATAGAGGCATCAAGGTTGTGGCAGACATCGTCATCAACCACCGCACCGCTGCAGCAAAGGATAATCGAGGCATTTGGTGCATCTTCGAGGGCGGAACCTCCGACGATCGCCTCGATTGGGGCCCCCACTATATCTGTCGTGATGACACTGAGTACTCCGATGGCACCGGCAACCTAGACAGTGGTGCCTCATACGCCGCTGCCCCTGACATCGACCACCTCAACTCTCGGGTCCAATCCGAGCTCTCCAGCTGGATGAACTGGCTCAAAACTGAGATTGGCTTTGATGGCTTCCGCTTCGACTTCGCCAAAGGGTAATACAACACTTTCATCCTTACATGAAATAAGATTGTGCTATATGCACCTGGTGCAGGTGCTATATGCACTCTAATGAACGGATTCAGGATCCGTTTCAACTATCATATGATAGTTGAAACGGATTGTGCTATATGCACCGAGTGCAGGTGTTATATGCACTCTAACAGATGGATCCTGGATACATCATAAGAACGAATTAAGGATCCGTCCTTAATTATAAGTAAAAAAAAGAGAGTGGAAAGTAAGACTTTAAAAAAGAAGAAGAAGAAGAAGCAAGTCCGCCTTTATATATAAATGGATTCATCCTATAAGACCTCAAAATATGGACGAATTCTAGATTGGTCTATATAATTTTTTTTACAACTTGTAATGATTATTGGACATGTGTAAAACCGTGGACAAAACGGATCCAGAATCTGTCTATAGAGTGCATATAACACCTGCACCGGGTGCATATACACTCATATCCAACATCGAAGAGATGTTGAAAGTGATTTTTAAATAATTTAAACCATATGTATCTATTTTACAACAGCTCGAGTTTCAAGTGAGGACAATCGTATATTTCCCCAGGTACTCGACCGCAGTGATGAAGGTCTACATGGGGAACACGTCGCCGGAGTTCGCAGTGGGTGAGGTGTGGGACTCGATAGAGTACGGCAACGACGGGAAACCGGCATACAATCAAGATAATCACAGGAACAACCTGAAGAACTGGGCGATGGAATCTGGTGGTGCAATAACGGCGTTTGATTTTACTACCAAGGGGATATTGCAGGTGGCGGTGGAGGACGAGTGGTGGAGGATGAAGGATTCCGGCGGCAAGCCATCCGGATTGATCGGAATCGCCGCGGGTAACGCCGTAACGTTTATTGATAACCACGATACGGGGTCGACGCAGAAGATATGGCCGTTCCCGTCGGATAAAGTGATGCTCGGATACGCCTACATTCTCACCCATCCTGGCTACCCCTGCATTGTAAGAACTATGATCACTCACTTAATCACTTTATTAAAACATTATTACATAAATCACCCATTAACGTGAAATTATTATTTTTTCAGGAAAAAAGAATTGACTATTATATTTTTCTCTTTAAATTGGCTTAAGTAGGCATATACTCCCTCTGTTTGAAAATTATATAGTTCTATTGATTTTTTTTAATTAAAAATCCTATTTTTATATGAACTTTTTAATTATTTTTTAAAAATAATTTCACATTCATTACTAATAAGTATATATGAATATATTTTAAAATTTTATCAAAAAATTACTATTTTATAGATTTTTTAGCCTTTTAAAATCGTGCCAAAAAAATCAAATGGGCTGAAAAGTATTTGCGATGTCTAGTTCATCTTAGGTCGATTCTCCACAAATGTTGTCAGTGATGATACCCGATTTTTCAGATGGTCTTGCCCTCAATGGAATACTGGTCCATCGGGGTGTTCATGTCGGTTCAGGTATACCCATCCGGGTTCGGTCATATGTCGGGTATATAGTATGTTCGGTCGGATAAGTTTTCAGGTCGGATAAGTTTGGGTTAAATGGATTTCGAGTTGGGTCAGGTTTGAGTTGTGTTGGGTCAAGTCGGGTCACATTTAATTTTATTATAAAATGATGATAATTTTTTGTACGTTTATCTAGTATTGCCTATTAAACAACATTATTTAGTTATATTAGGTCTAATTATATGTAATTCATACAGTAATATATATTTGAATGTTTAAAAATGAAACAAGTAAAGTAATTAATTATAAGGATGAGTTGGGTCTTGTTCGGGTCGGGTCGGGTATGGGTTGGGTTGAGTTTGGGTTCATTCGGGTATCAGGTCAAAATCAGTCAGGCTTGACTTTGGTTTGAGTTGTGCATGATACTAGCTAGATTTCGAGTTACGGTCGGGTGAGTCGGGTTGAATTCTCGGATTGGGTCAGATTTTACTATTTCTAGTGGCATGCGCTGATTCCAATTCAACTCCTTTAGCGTTTGATACATTCCCTCAACTTCAAGAAGTCAGAATCAACACTTAGATCATCTCTAACAGCTTCCCTAAAATTTTTCCAAAATAGGGAAATAAAATACATATTATTCAAATTATTTTTGCTTTAAATCCAACAGCTTTCCCATTTTGAAGATTTTGAGAATTATTTAGTTTGGAAAATATTGCAGATTTAGGGAATTCTCTTCCATTTTTTCTGCTGCTTCACCTTTTTGGAGAATGTGATGGGAAATTTGTTGGACCAAAAAACTCCTTAAAGTTCTCCAAAAATGTCAAAATCCCCAAAATGGAGAAACTGTTAGATATGCTGTTAGTATAGTACTACTATGAGAAGTCGGAATCGACACTTGAAGCCGAGGAATCAACTTACCACTGACGAAGATTAAGCGAATCATCCTACAAACCCACATCATAACATGTTTATGCAAATCTATATTTCACCTGCGTGTGTTTTTTTTCCAAAGAAAATACCCCATTCATTTTAAAATATTTGATTTTTCAACACGTTTTTTTTAAATCTAAAAATTATCAAAATATCAACCTTTTATTATTATTTTTAAATTTAAATAAATTTCAAACTTATTCATTAAAAATTGATATTTCATATATATGATTTTGATCAAGTTAAAAAAGTGTATTATTTTTTTGGTAAGCATTATTAAAAAGTGTATTATTAATCTTTTAAATGAAATGTATAATGTATAATTCCCGTTGATGAATGGCGCGCGCAGTTCTACGACCACTTCTTTGACTGGGGTCTGGGGAAGGAGATCTCAAGCCTGGTGGCGGTGAGAAACAGAAACGGCGTGACGGAGACCAGCGCCGTCAACATACTGGTGGCGGATGCGAACCTCTACGTGGCCATGGTTGGTGGCAGCATTATCGTCAAGGTTGGGTCGAGATTCAACGTTCCCGCCAACCTCATCCCGCCCAATTTCAGGATCGCTGTCTCCGGCAACGACTACTGCGTCTGGGAGAAGAGCTCTTAAGTTCAATTCATCGTTACCAATCAGCAATTCAACCTTTATAATTATATGATATCTAGTGCTCAGTAGAGAGATGATCGATCATGGCCGATTCAAGGAAATGCATGTATGAATGATTGCTTCTCTATGAATAAACTACTATTTACTTTTATCGTATTTGATTTTGTGCAATTAATTTAATGGATTATAATTAATTTTATATATTATTCTTTATATGAATAAAATCAATTTTTCTTTTATTAATTAGGAAAGCAAAAGATTAGGTTACATGCACGTGATCTCGATTGTACATCGTTATATGACCGAATTGGAGTGAGATATTGCATATGGAGATCTTGATTTTCCATTTTTGGATTGAAATTTGAATAAAGATTGAAGCTTTTAAGACATTTTATTCAATATCCCTTTTCTTTAAGCCAAATAATTATTCAAATTCACCAGTATTTAGACTCGTAGAGATTAATTGTATCACTAAAAAAAATGATTCACATTAGGAGAGGATCCGGATCCCATACATACCTCCCCCTATGTACTTTAGTTAAGGACCTCCTAATAATCTGAACATTACCTTAAACATAGAGTGGGGTACGGAGTGAACAGGGAGATCTAGAAATTTTTATATTATTTTTTAGGAAAAATGGACAAAAATAATCTCAAGTATCAATTTTTGGCCAAAAATAATACGAACTTTGAAATTGACCGTTTCATATACGAACTATCGCATTATTAACCGAAAATAATACATATGTGTATTCTGGTGAACTTTCCGACCAAATATGTCACGTGGACGCCGGAAAACATGCATGTCATAAATTTTTGCCACGTCACCAAACTTGTAATTAAGTTATGTCATGTCATAAATTTATTTTTTATTTTTTTTAAAAAAAAATTAAACAAATAGGCAAGAAGCTACAGTACCTTTTGAAACAATGGAATCGAGGGTGAGCGTCTTCACTTTCTTCTCAATGTTATCTACTCGTTCTCTCCTCCATTGTTTCGAAAGGTACTGTAGCTATTTGCCTATTTGTTTAATTTTTCTTTTTTTAAAAAAAAAAATGAAAAATAAATTTATGACATGACATAACTTACAAGTTTGGTGACGTGTCAAAAATTTATGTCAGGTGTGTTTTTCGGCGTCCACGTGGTGTATTTGGTCGGAAAGTTCACCGGAATACACATATGTATTATTTTCGGTCAATAGGGCGATAGTTCGTATATGAAACGGTCAATTTCAAAGTTCGTATTATTTTTGGTCAAAAGCTAATACTTGGTATTATTTTTGTCCATTTTTCCTATTTTTTATTAGAAATAATTTTTTAAAATATATATATGAAGAGAATACCTTAAATTTGTAAGAAAAATTAGTATTATTTAATTGTAAAATATCAAATAAATTATAAGAATTTTAAAAGAATGGAAAATGGATTGAGGAAAAAAATATGAAAATATGTGCCTAAATGGATTTGAATAAGATAGTTATATTTTAACTTCAATTTTTTTACATAACATATATATTCTTATAATTTTTTCCAGATCTGAGTGGGCACCACAGTAATTGAATCCGCCGACTGAAGTAGATTAATCTTGATGGCTGATTCAGAACAGAGATTACCCCATCCAGTCCAGAGATTGAAAATGACCCCTTAAACATAAACTTCATCGGCCATCGGGGAACCTCCATCCCTATTTAGCTCAGACGTGTGTGTGTTTTAAAAAAAGATTAGGATCTAAATCGTTGCATAAGACAACTTACTAGAGTGTTCATAACACAAGGTAACACTACAATTTCGAGTTGGGATAACTCAGACAGCAGTTAAAGACTTAAAGATATCTATGTGCTCCCACCAAAATACAAAATGCCCAGAAATGTGGCCATATATAATTCAAGTTCTTAACCCTAGGGGAGATACTGGGATTTTATATAGCAAAAGGGCCACACAGCAGCAACATTGGGCACACATGGAGCAGATAGTATCGCCTTTCAAGCTCTGTTGGTCCGCGACCTCAGCCTTCTAGCTATGCTATCCTTGCAGTTTTCGGTTTCACCCAGCTTGTTCTTGCTTCTTGTCACGCGAGCAACACTAGCAGTTTTTGGTTCACAAGAGGATACGGTTTTCTTTGTTTGATCAGGACTGGAAACATCTTCCATTCGGTGATCGTTCACAAGCTCTGTCTCAGGGCAGAGGTTTTCTTTGCCTTTTTCATACTCTTGCTCACCCTTCTCGTCTTTGTTCTCACCAGTTCCTTTGTCTCCAACATTAAGGTTACCGTTAGAGATGTCACTTTCTTTTCCTTTTTCGTACTCTTGCTCACCCTTCTTCTCGTCTTTGTTTTCACCAGTTTCTTTGTCTCCAACATTAAGGTTAAAGACGTCACTTTTTTTGTACTCGTCTTGCTTGTCTGATTCACCAGTTTTCTCGTGTTCAACATCAAGCATAGAGATGTCATTTGTATGGCAATCTTCCTGCTCCCCCTTTCCATCTTTAGATTCGCCATTTTCTTTCTCCTCGTACTCAAGCTTTTGTCCACTGATCATCTTCTTGGAGGGTTCATTGCCATCTACCAAAACTTCTGTATCTGTGAAGGCTAGAGACCTCTTTGCAGAGTGAGGAGTTTTGCTAACATCTTCTTCTTCTTTTGGTTCTGTTGCAGGTGGGGCGCGCTTGTTCTCAATCAGAAAATGGGCAACCGATTTGTATCCCAAGTTTGTTATCTGGAGAAAACCAAACATAAACCGATTTATAGCTGAATCCAAACGTGTTTTGTTCGTTGAAGAGCATTAAACACGATTGCAAATACTTGCCTTCTTGTACATTGTGCCAGTAGGAGGCCATCCTTTAGCTTGTCGACACAAACTACAATTGCAAATTCCACGACAAGGAGGGCAAATCCAGTCAGGGTTTTTCTTCGCTTCTAAAACATGCTCCCCGTATCTGCAAAAAGAATCAGAATACATAAAATAAGGGTGTTCCTCCATGCCTTATGAAAAGGTTTCCTTTCATTTAAAGGCTGCACAGATGTGCATTATTAGGGTAACACAATTTATGCTGCCATAACCAAATTAATTAAAAACATGGTGAAATAGCTCTTCTGGAATTGCTGTTTGCCTTACTCTTACTTAAGTTCATTTCCTATCCTATTCGTCAGGTGATTCTCTGTTAAAATTTCACCATCGTATTTTCTGTCAAAATGGATAGCTGCAAGGTTTGAACTACCCTCTGTGTTCAAAAAGTATTTACAATATTCGGAAAACACCTATTTCGTCGGGTGATTCTCAATGAATCTTCCGAAGTGCCTTTAAATTTTGGATGTCATGAAAATGATTCTAGCATTGCTAATTACCTCATGTATAGACAATCTCCACAAAACTGTCCTTGAACCATCTGACACTTGCAGCAATGAGTACGGTGACCAAGAGTTTTTTGTCTGCAAAACAGATCCATTGCTTGGTAAATATACAAAACTGTAATCACTCGGGGTGGCTACACAATGAATCTATGGCACAAGTAGGACAAACACGTATATAATTACAGTTAAACCAAAAGGGGCAGAGTTAAGAGGAACTGATACAAAGGGAATAAAACAACTAGTGTGTACTATAATATAATCTGCTATGCCCACAACAACATGTCTACCACTTTACTTTAGACACCATGACATCAATATCCTCGAATTTTGTAATACAAATAATTAACAGCAGTTCGCACTTCACATTGTCTTGAAGATGACAGATAGCATTAAAACAATATACACCCACCATGTAACAGAGGAGAGTAGATGAAGACAATAGTAGAAAGAATTTTTTTAAAATCACAAGGCACGATAAAAAACACTATCCATATGCCCGTTTCATGGGGCAAACCAGGCGAACCATACATTGTCACACACGAAAATATATACAAATTCATTAAAAAACTCGTTAGTGGCCGACAATCAACCAAAAATCCTTGTATCATGCTAGAAAGATAAAATTAAACAAACAAGATTCGATTATACTCCAATAGCCTTGAAAATCAACCAGTGTAGCATAATGATGGCAAATATGTTTAGTCTACTTGATGTACTTCATAATCAAATGAAACTTGCAACAAGAAAGCCGAATCGACCATAAACAATAGCTAAGTTTAACATTACTTGAATATGACTACCTTCTTTTCTTATAACATGATCAAACTGTCAAGGTCAAAATGTATACCATTTCAAATGAAACTTGCAACAAGAAAGCCGAATCGACCATAAACAATAGCTGAGTTTAACATTACTTGAATATGACTGCCTTCTTTTCTTATAACATGATCAAACAGTCAAGGTCAAAATGTATACCATTTCTGTATAATAGAAGAGGATGCTGGAAACAAACCCTAGAATACCTGCATTGATGGCAAGTTTTCCCATTAATGGGATCATAAATCCTTTTTCCATCTGCTCCATAGCCATCAACAAAGAGCGTCCACTCCAACTCAGTGCTTCCCAGCAGCTTCTCATGCTCCTCTGTGTAAAACTCCGGCTTCGCACCTTCCTCCATCAAGATCCAATCTTTCATCCGTTTCCCCTCTTGCTTAGGCAACTTCGCGTCCTCCGCGTAACTCACCGGATCCACATTTTGCAATCTAAAACATCCAGACAACCAACAAATCAATAAACTTCGAAACCCTAACCCTAACCTCCACTGCTGAGAGATAAGCAATCTTCAAAAATCAAACATTCCAGACCAAATCAGCACTTGAATGCGGAGTTTAGTGTAGATCAAAAGAGACGGAGAGACCATACCTAGACGAGCGGCGACGGGGTTCGGTGGCGAGCAAAGAGGAGGCGCGGATGGGGGTTTTGCGGTCCGAGGAGAAATTGCGAGGAGCGCGTTTAGAAGCGACGGAGCTCTTGAGCTTGAGGGACAGGTCGACAATGCCGAGCTTCTGCATCCTTTCAAGGTTCTCCTTGATCCTCTGCTCTCTGAACTGCTCGTATCCGCCTTGTGAGCCCTGATCCGCCGGGTCAATGGCTTCGGATTCCGGCACGGATTCCGGGCTGGTGTCACTCGCTGGGAGATCGGCGACCATTTTCGGGGTTTCAGGGGCGCCATTGGCTACTTCTCTCCTCCTCTTGTTCGCCATTTTCCCACTGCGAGTGGAGAGGTGTCCAACGGTCGATAAAATGGAGCGCTGTGTTGTAAATGTTTGGTTCTCTCGAGGGGGCTTTTTGTAGTACTGATTCTGAACGTTGGGTTTTTGAAGGAGTGTGGGGAAAAGGGTTTCACAGCTTTTCACCCATAAAAATTCAAATTTTTACTATATTTAAAGGAGTTTTCTATATACACACGAAAGATTTTTTTCATCTAAATATTTTATCTTTTTCAATACATTATCTTCTAGGTTACATACAATTTTAATATTTTATTTCCTCAAAGTAAAAAAAAAAAATTCCTTTTTTTGTTTCATACATTAAAAAATATATATATTTTTCTAAACTTGCTAACAATTTTAAAAAATACATCAAACATTTCAACATTTGATATAATTGCATCATCTATTGTTATGCATATAAGTTTTATAAAATGAATTTTGTAATATTTTTTATTCATGATCTATTGGAAAACTAGTTATTGTACCTTTTCACTAATAGTTACAATTATTTTATGCATTAAGATAGTATCCTTTTTATTTATGAATGTGTGAGAGAATAAGTTTTGGTTAACTTATATGCACATTCCTTCTTAAAAGCGTTGAATAAAAATCCTTGATGAGATATTAGGTTTTTCTTCAACTATATTAGTAGGGTTAAAAAAAAAAACCTAAATGACAAATGTTTGACATACAGAATCTGACCCATTTTACAACAAAATGCAAAGTGTTTTAAGGTCCCAACATGAAATGGGACACAAATATGCAATGCAGAGTTTATATAGTCTGAACAATATTGAGCATCAACAAACATCCTCTTGCTGCTCTCTTCAAAAACTAAAAACACTAATTTCTACAAAGGCACATGCTATAGCAGTTGCTCACTGTTGCTCCTGCCTTGTCGGGTTCAGCTGCTTCGAGCACAGGCTTGTCATATGGCATAGACAATCTCTCCACTGCTATCAATGTCAAGCTCGTAGTCGGACAAGTCGTCCATGTCTTCATCCATGTCATCCAGGCTGTCTGTGATGAACCGGTCGATGCTGGTGCCAGGGGGAGGAATGGTGGCCTCTGAGATGATCTGCATGATCTCGTCGAGGCTCTGCATCGGTTGGTCAGGTTCTTCGAACTGATTCCCCATCGTGTTCTCATCCATGAGGTCTGCTGGAAGGTTCTTCAAGAACCACTGATGCTTCTTGATCTCGGGGATGGTAATCCTCTGTGGTCAGCAGCAGATGTCAAAATGAAGTGAAACAGGTTTTAATGAAGAGTTTGAATCATGAGTTCATTAATTCTGTCTAGAACCCACTGTACCGAGTGTACGACACGAGTGATACCATATAAAACACTCGTGCTTCACTTGGTTCTATTTGCAGGAGACAAAACATCCGGGTTGTATCTTTAGGGTCATAGGACGGAAGTTGCTCAACCAATCCTACTCCTAAAAGTTTTAGGCTAAAACTATCAGGTTTCGGTTTGGTTCATATCTTTACACAAGTACTCCTACACCCAACCCTAGATAAGAGCGATCCGAGCTATTCAGATGAAATAGGTCAATAGCTGTAGAGCATATGCTTCAGCTGGTGTAAGGCACCAAATGATATCAATAAAAGAAAGCAAGCAACAAATTCAAACAAGAAAATCACAATAATTAACTACTGGCAAAGTCATTTGCTAGGAAGGAAGAAATACACTTACAGCAGCAGGGTCCACTACGAAAATCCTGGAAATCAGGTGTCGACACTCTTGAGATAAGTTGATATTGTCGGGCATGGAATATTGGACGCTTAATATTCTCTGTGAAAGGGGAGGAAAACACATGTTATGTGACATTTGGCTGAAATGAGATTTCCAGGGGACGAGATTGAGAAGATAACACGTCAAGTAAAAGAAGAGTACCTGTATCATCTTCCTAAAGTCCTTTGGTTCATGTGGATCCTCAAAGGGATATCCCCCTACCAACATGACGTATAAGGTGACACCACATGACCACACATCAGCTATCTATAAATTTCAAAGTGAGAAATATTAATCGGTTTGTGTGTCAAATGCCGAGTACATAGTGGTAACAAACGAATCCAAACTATCTAAGATTGTAGAGAATACAAATGGAAATGTCATGATGGAACCTCATCAATCAAACAATTACTGAAAGCCAAATACAACATTAAATAAAAGGTTCATCACTAAAGAACAGACTTCTCAAAAAAGCATCCAATGACTCATTGGATGCATCTATCTCGTTAACAATTGCAGACGCATCCAATGACTCATTAAAGGCATCTATCTTGTTAAACGTCACTGAAAGCCCAGTGCAATAAATTAAGATGGACCATGATTGCAAGCTGATTATGGTAAACACAGAATGGTGCGAGGGCAAAGTAAAAAAAGAAAAGAAAAAGAAAGCATGATAACTGAAGTTCATCACCTTGCATCATTCAATTTATACAAGAAGTTTGAAAGGCTTGAAAGCCCAGTTTATTAACTACTGGCAGAAATGATAGCAGAGTTCATGGACTGACATCTAGGAATCATTATCAGAAAGTACAGGACAAACGTGCCAAGTGATAAGCAAGTCAAGCACTTAAACTCCAACATTCAAAACATTTAATACATAACTTTCTCAAGAAGCCAAAAAACATTCTGGGAACTTCACTCAAGCCAAATAGATAAGATTACCTTTCCATCATATTCTTTCTTAAGAAGAACTTCAGGGGCAATATAAGCAGGAGTTCCCACAGTTGATTTGGGCTGTGAATGATATAACGCCGACTGAAACAAGATTAAAAACGTGCATTATGTATTATTTTCCAGATATATGGTACAAAATCCTAATTGAGGAAAATGGCATACATGGGTGCTTATTGACAATATACTCAAAACATTTTAACAAAAATGTTTACGCAGATGTATCCAAACCTTGGAGTACCCAAAGTCACAAATCTTCAACCGAGGTGCAGGACTTCCATCCAGCAAAGTATTTTCCAGCTTCAAGTCTCGATGGCATACTTGCTTCACCAAAAGAATCAAAACGTAAATACCCAAACTGCCTATGATGCCAAATATTACAGTATTACTAACAACAAAGCAAAATGTAATTCTAGAATTTTAAGATATGGCTAGATGCCTAGATTACATACCATTGCATGGCAGTAACTAACACCCGATATTAGTTGTTGAAAGAAAAAACGCGCCTGCAAGTTATAAATAGAAGTTAGAGATTATTTTTTTTGGAAAAAAGAAGCATCAGGGGCTAATATAAAATTAAGGAAGAGAGAGACAGCAATCAAAACATATGCCAACCTCATCCTCACCAAATCTGCCCGCGTTGCATATCCGCTCAAACAGCTCTCCTCCTGATGCATACTCCATCACAATGGCCAGATGGGTAGGCGTTAAAATTACCTAATGCAAGTTACAGATTTAATCACATCTCCATGAGAGGTAAAAAGGAAAGGCAGAAGATATAACTACAAGATATTGAGCATACCTCTTTAAATCTTACAATATTTGGATGCCTCAAGGACCTATGATTTATGATCTCTCTCTGAACATTTTCGTCTATCTGCATCCCCAAAAGAGAAGAACAAGGGAGTATCAAACTCAGAGTAAGCTAATTTAATTGGCATATCCAAACACTTGCAATCGAAATGGATGAAAATATGAAATCGGTAATGATCAAACAATTCTTCCAACAAAAGAATTTTAAGACTATTTTCAAGTATCCAGCAAACACCTGGTACTCAAAATAGCTTCCAGTCAGCTGATCTAAGCCAACCACTAAAATGTTCTACAACAAAGCAGATGATATTCAAAATATCCTCTTCCTTGGTGGCAAAAGAGGAGAAATTTCAATCTCAAATGAGGAAAGGAAATTTTCACATTTGTGACAAAACCAAAATTGGCAAGTTAGATGGGAAAACGAAAATTTGATACAGAAAAGCTGAAAAGGTAACTACTTTTATCCAAACCGAACCAACAAACACAAACCCTAAATCAATTCCGAAAAAACAGAATACCTAAACTGATACAACGGTGCCCCGATTTGGAAGCACATAACACGTGATAGACATGTCAATTGCACAGCAACAACAACAGCATCTCAAAAATTCCAGCAATTAAGATCAGTCGTTCAATTCATCTAGTAATCAATCGACCAATTCAATTCAAATAAGATCAAAAGTCAAAACTGAAATCTCAAATCGATGAAGCAACCGACCTTATCTCCACGCTCTATGTACTTGACCGCGACGAGCTCGTTGGTGACCTTATCCCTAAGCAATCGCGCAACCCCGAAATTCCCGGAGCCGATGTCCCGGACGAAGTCGTAGCGATCGCTATCGTGCATGATCGGCATATCCATCCCCGGTCCCAGCGTCACCGGTGCCGGCCCCGCCAGATTCGCCACCGATTCCATCGGTCTTTCGCTGATTTCGTGCTTCTCCGAGGTGCTCCCAATAACAGCTACCGACCTTCCAAACGACGCCGTAGCATCAACCTCTCAGTATGTGGATGGGAGGTAGGTAAGGAGTGAGCGAAGCACTCGATCCGTAAAATTGAAGGTGGTCAAAGGTTCGTCGGTGGAATGAATCGACGACAGAGAGGGAGAAGCCAAAACGACAGCGTTTGGAGTGAGGTTATTGTAGAGAGAAGGTCGGTTAAAGAAGGGGGGAGAAAGAGAAAGTGAGATATATTTTGTTTTTAGTGATCGGCGGCGATGGTTTATTATCTTATTCTCGGAGTTTACAGGCTGGGGAGAAGGTGGTGGGGACAAGTTGGGAGCAAGACGATTTGGACGACGTCGTTTTGGGTTCAAGCGGTGAAATACTACCCCTTTTAGTTTTGTCTTTGCTTTGAAAAATAGGGGTGGTTACTGGTCAGTGTGTGTGGTCTAGTATAGGCTCCTAGCTAGATGGTTGATGAAGAAAAAATATAAGGACGGTCAAAGCATATTTGGTTTGAACAATTGAATAATTTCATGAATTAACTGAGTGAGATCGACATGAAGCTCGAAGTCATCCTACTCCTCGACTTCATCTCCGATTGGTCACCTACCGGCTCTGCCTAGTATATACAACTGTAAATCGTCTTCTAGGAGTTCTCAGAGAACGACAAAGTGGGAAAAGCCGCCGGCTGATTTCCTAAAACTTAACTTTGATGGATCCCACCGGGTGGTTGGGAGAGATGCGTATGGCTTTGTTATCCGTGATCCGGATGCCAATATTATCACCCAGGGATGGGGTTGTTGTAACAACTCATCGGCACTTTTTACGGAAGCCTTGGCCCTCAGACAAGGCGTGATTCGTGCCCAAGCTTTGGGCCTAGATAACCCGTTGATTGAAGGGGATAACCTTACTGTTGTTAAAACCGTAACTGGGGAGTGGGTTTGCCCGTGGAATATTGAGCTTCTACTGGCAGACACGAAAATGGTACTGATGACATTCTCTAATGTTTTTATTCGTCATATTTTCAGGGAAGCTAATACTGTGGCTAATAGGATCGCGCATCTGGCCTACAGTATCCCTGCCGACGGATGCTTAGAGGATGATGCAGAATTTCGGGTTCTCGTCCGCAAGGACGCTCTAGGACGCACTACGGCTTTTGGGCGGTAGCTGGGTTCTAATTGCTTTCCTTTTTCAAAAAAAAAAAATCATACTCCTCACTTCTATGTCAAAGAGCGAGAACACTTAGGGCTCGTTTGTGACGATGCTCTGGAAAATAGCTCTATTAACATCATAAATAGACCACCCAACGCAAAACATCTGGCGCGCTATAAAGCACATCGCGATCGTTACACCTGGCCAAGCCATAACCAAGCTCACAACCCTGAATATAGCAATCTACGAACATCGCGATCGGAATCCTAGTGCCTTTAGGCATGAACTTCATAAACAAGGCCCACAAATACCTCATGGCCCCTTAGGGCAAAGACGAGCAGCTCGCTGGTCTAGCACCTCTCTGTTAACAATGCCACGTGTAAACCCCCAACCCTTTAGCATGAGGGCATGCGTTACACGTGTCTCTTGTCAGTCCACGAGGTCGCCAGCCAGCTGCTCGCTTAGCCCCCTATAAATACCCCACTTGAACCTCCAAGGAGAGGATCCGATTCAAGAGAGAAGAAGAAGAGATCTGCATATCTCACTGACTTAAAACCCTCGGAGTCGAGTTCTTAAGGTCTTTCATCGGAGAAGAACGTATCTAGAATAAGAACGTCATCTTGAGTATTCCCTCTAAAGACGACACGTAGTAATCACCTCCTCGCGAGTCAAAAGCTTTATCGCAACCACTTGGACCGATAGCACACGAGCTCATCCTTACCCATCCTGATTGGGCTCGCAGGTAATAAAGGACATTTGTCGTCACCTTAAGGTAATAAATATAGGTGAAATTCCACGATCACGTCAGTTTGGTATCGATATCTAGATATCAAGATATCGATATCAATATCGGTGTCGATATCTAGATATCAAGATATCGATATCAATATCGGTATCGATATCAAGATATCGGTATCAAGATATATATCGATATCGGGCGATATCGATATCGTGATACCTCCCTAAAAATCAGTATATCAAAATAGACCAAATTTGATATATAGATATTATCTGATATCGATATCTGGCTATTACCAAACATAGATATCAAATATCACTTGATATCAGGTGATATATTATGTATATCAAACACTAGATATCGATATCAGTTTAAGTGATATCGATATCTAGCCATACCAAACACTAGATATCAAATATCGGATATCATCTAGATATCAATACCAAATGACCCCTTATAGTTACTCAAGTAACTTGACGCTAGACGAAAGGCTCACCATATGTACCGTTTACAACAGTCTTCTCAATGAAGAAGTAGGGAGGAAGGAGCAAGGATTGCCCAACCATTTCGAGGCGAATGTTTTATATACACCTTAAAGTTTCATGTATACTCTTTTAATAGAACAATATTTCTAAATGATTCTTTGAGAGAGTTAAATATAATTTAATTATTTAGTGACAGGAGAAAAATAAAGAGGGTCCAAACGAATAAATATTATCAAATGGATATAGGGGAGAAAAAAAAAATCCATTTTACTTGAATATGAATCGAACAGAGTTGAGTGAGATAAACATTTGAAACCAAATTCTAGAAGTTTTATATAACAGCTCTTAAAAGATATTGGGCTTTAAAAAATTTAAAAGCTCTCTTCCATAGATTCACATGAAATACCATATTTAAATGAGTTTGGCAGCATGATTCAAAACTTTATGCGAATAAGATTTAGTACAAGTAATCTTTAGAAAGATTAGTTTTATAAATGAATGATCTAAGAGCTTGTTTGGGATGGGTATTGATAGCACCTAGTTTTATATATTATTTATGTGCATTTAGGTTAGTTTCATGCATCATTTTAGAGTATTTTTATTGTCTTTTTGTGTGGTTTCTGTATTATTTATGATTCATATATCTACACAAGCTTTGTTCGTGTTTTGTAGGATTGGGTCGGTGATTTGGGCTAAATTGCATGCATCTAATGGAAAGGGATTGAAAGAAAAGCAAAAGAGACGATTCATAGAGCAAGTATATCAAGCAAAACACTCATAGGAGCTCAAGGTGCAGGTGTAGCACAACTCGCGGGACAAAGGCGTTTGTGCAATTTTTAGCTACAGCAAGCTGTCACGACTCGTGGGAGGCCTTCACGAGTCGTGACAGGTGAACTCATCTCTTTGTGGCATATTGTAGGCTGTTTTTGGTTCATTTTTATTACATTTTCTCTTTTTGTTTTTATTCTGATACCTATATACTCTTTTCAAACAACAGATATATGATATAGATATCAATCTCATACCCAGAGGGGAGATCTTCTACTCCACTCTCCCTACTCCCCTCCCTACAACATTAATTTATTTTAACATTTATTTAATCTTATTTAAAAAAAATTATATTTATATTTCTAACATCTATTTTATATGTTTATAAAATTTTATTTTGAAATCATATTTAAAAATTTTAAAAATTAAAAAGGCAATATTTTACAAAATATAGTTATTAAAAATTTTAAAATATGATTTTTCAAAATAAAATTTTATAAATATATAAAAATGGATGTTAGGAATATAAATATATTTTTTTTATTTTTTTTAAATTAAATAAATGTTAAATTAATTTGGTGGTGTAGGGAGGGGAGTAGGGGGAGGTGTAGAAAATCCTCGCTGTCATACCCATGCCCAATACTCATAGCCTGATATATATATCTCATACTCATAACCTATATCTTATATCTATATACCCTTTCCAAACGGACTCTAAATGATTTGATCCACCCTACACTAAAATACATATGTCAGTATTAATGAAATAAGATATTTTGAGTACACATCATATAAATTATTGTCAAATCGTTGAATAGTATAGAAAGTATCTCTGGTTGTATGGCCTTGTAGCTTGACATGGTCCATTGAGACTTTCTTTTTAATATCTTGTGCCGGTTTGGATTATGCAATCACTTACGGGAAACCACATTAAAACCACTATAAACAATGAGCTCTGAATCCCAAATACCACTAACCTCGGAAAATATCTTGGTTGTCTGAATGTCTGGTCATCTCCAAAAAAGCTACGAATTCCACTTTCAGCGAAATACTAACTTCCAACAGAAATCAACTATCAAAATGGACTGCTAGCAACCTCTCACAAGCTGGTAGGCTCACTCTAATTAAATCCAACTTAGCAGCAAAACTCTTCCACGTCATGCAATGTTTCATGTTACCTTCTTCGATACACAAAGAGCTCGATAAAATTAACAGAAATTTTCTATGGAACAAATGGCCTAAACATCGACCTCTCATTAACTGGTTCGAGGTTTGCAAGTTCCGCCGTAATGGTGGACTTGGACTCTGATCCTCGGAAGATATGAACAAAGCTTTACAACTAAAGCTACTCTGGAAAATTTTAGCTGAGCCAACAATCTGTGGGTCCGCCTAGTCACACAAAAATATCTTTAAAATCAACATATGCTGCATTACACAAAAAAAGGCAATACATATTGGCAATGGGCAAAACTCACTAATCTCCTTAACCTGTTTAAAAAGGGGTTGCGTTGGGGCATAGCTGACGGCTCTTCCATCAATTTTTGGTATGACATCTGGCTTGGCCAAGAACCACTTTGGATGCTTGCAATCGACTTCACAAATGTGGACCCTAATGTATTCGCCGAATAATTCATTACACCTGAAAAAACTTGGGACATAAACAAATTAAAATCAGCGATGAGGAACCACCTTGCCCCAAACATCATCGACTCCATCACCCAAATCCCCATACCGAAATACATTACACAAGACAGACTATATTGGAAAAGCTAGAGTAGTAATGGCTGGTTCACCACTGCTTCCGACGTGGATATGATCCATAACAACAAACATCAGTCCAAATCAGACTTCCATTGGACTTGACAATTAGACTGCCTTTCAAGTTTCAAAGGTAAAAGAATTCACTTGGTGCATCACTAAAGATGACATAACTACTGCTAAGCTTGCACTTCGCGTTGTGGGTATACCAACAAAATGCATACTCTGTGATATGAACTATGAGGACATTGAACACCTACTTTTAATTTGCCCAATATCTCAAAATACCGTCCAACTTCTCTCCCCACAAATTGCTTATAGAATTAAACAGTAATAGAAACATTAGCCGAGCTAAGAAACGATGTAGGAAACCATGATTTCTCCACTTTAGCCTTCTCCTGGTGAAGCATTTGGTATATTCACAAAACAGAGCAACTTTCGACAATATAGACCCTACTCCGATAGCAATTGTGGCCTTTGTTACGGACCATATTTTCAACTAGAATAGATCTAAAGAACTCGACCAAGACTTCATACCATGCCCAACCAAATTACCCATGACCACTCACCAGGCCTCTCGAAAGCGCTGCAAATGGTCTAAACCACGGCCTGGGCGGTGCAAACTTAACTTCGATGATGCTTTATCCTCCTCAGCCTCCTCCACCTACGATTTTATCATTTGAAATGAAATTGGCTCGGCTCTCTTTTTTGAAGCTGGATAACAAAGGATTTTCAGTCGCCTTAAATCCTATCAAATAAATCCGACTAGCCTAACTAGTGTAGTTTGGCAAGTACGGGTCGATCCCACAGAGAGTCAATGATTCGTATGCAAGTCAGAATGCGTCAACAAGAACAAGAAACAAAGGGGGGGGGGGGGGGGATTTTGATGGTTTAAACTAACTAACAATGCACAAGTAAGAAAAATAATAAAGTAAAACAGATTAAATGGATGAATATGAGAGAATAGCTCGGGTCAATCAATCTCAGCAATCAGGTTTGTTCATTGATCATTGATATCGAAAAGATAACTTCCTCTTGAATACTTTGTTGTGGAAAGACTAGGTCTTTTGAATCCAATTCCTTTTCGAATCTAGTTAACAGGACAACCAGACCCTGAAAACCCTAATTATCAAACAATCTTAAAGGAAATCAACAAAGACAATCGACACGCACAACCAGTTATTGCATCGATTGCAAAACAATTCTCTATAAAAAAATCCCTAAATCAACCAGTTTTAGAGATTTATACTTTGCTGCTCAAGAACATAGATAACTCAACCAGAAATTACCTATATCTAGCTATAGATTATCATGAAAAGGCATCAGTTGATCAGACTAACGAAAATTCACGAGAACCCTAAACAATCTAAGCAAAGAATTGATAATATTCAAAGAAGAGTATTAAGAACGAAAATCTCACAATGAAATAGAAAACATGAAGCTTCGATTAAATTCCCCGAGCGAAGAGGTTTAGTGGTTCATAATCGATAAATTAGCCAAAAGCAAGAAATGAAATCTACGTACCCCAAAGCCTGTCGATCCTTCTGTTCGATTCAAAGAAAACAAAAACTCCCCGTACTCCTAACGTTTCATGTTTTTTTTATTGAAAATTCAGATTGAAAATAAAGTAACAACTGTTTCTGGAAAACATAATAAAACTCGGGTGTGCCAACAAAACTCGGCCGAGTTTCTTCTTGTTCCACCCGAGTTTCTCTGAATCCACAAGCTCGGTTTCCTTCACAAAACTCGCCCGAGTTCCCTTGCATTTCGGCCCGAGTTCTTGACAGTTCCACTCTTTTGCACATATGTTCAGCTCCTCTCTTCGACTCTTCAACTCTCTTGCTCCAGGCTCCGATTTCCGTCTCATCTTCTATCATTTATACGAGCTCAGCTCCACCTTTCCACAATCACCTGAAATCATGCACAAAACTTGTAGATTCCGACTCTAATTGAAATATAATGAAAACATGAAAACTACTCTAAACTCATGCATTTTACCCTAACTAAACCCATCTAAATGCCTATATTAACACTACCTAAATGTGCATGATCACTGGACCATCTTCTATCCCTTCTATTCCGGGCGTCGAGGGCTTTGGCTTGTGGAAGGGGGGTCCTAAATGCAATAGATTTAAAAATTTAATTCATAATTATTGAAGGCGATAATCTTAGCATCATTAACGCTCTTGTTCTGGCGAGATCGAGATGATTTTATCTGATTCTCTTTTGTCTCTCCACTTTTTCTTCGAATTTGAGATCCTCCATGTCGTTAGGGATGGAAATGGTGCAGCGGAACGTCTCTCTCATCTAGATCATCTCCACTCTGGCCCTTTTCTCCCTTCTGACGTTGCGCTTCACAATATCATCATACATGATGCTCCTGGCTAGACGACCTTGTCGTCTTCCAAACTCTTGTTGGTTAAAAAAAAACAAGGATAGACAAACACGTATAGAAATTCAACTTCATTCAAGGATAAGAGGTCTAGCGATACACATATATCCTCGTCCTACGTCCCACGTCCCGTTTCGCATAATTTTTGCAGGACGGGTCCGGAATTTGCGGGATTTGTGTCCGCCCCTAGAAATTATGTATATATTTTTATTGTGTTATGTATATAATACTATATATAATATTAATATATATAAAATCGGGCCGGGCCTATCGGCCCACTTAGGCTTTACCCTATGTCCAAGCTCGGCCCTCTGGGCCTACCGGGTCGGGCTTGTCGGCCCGCTTGGGCTTACTACTCTGTCCAAGCTCGCATATTTTCCCGTGTGAGATTCTAGAATTGATATAAAGTCCTCCTTGAGGGTTTCCATTCATTGATATAACATATATATAGGTTACAAAGGTATTGGGCCTTAACGGGCTTTTAGCCCACTATACAATAGGAGACCTATGTAATCTATCAAACCCCCGCAGTCGAAACGGGAGGGGTCCGTACAGTGAGACTGGAACGAAAATCAATGAATAACTGTCTAGGTAAACCCTTGGTGAATATATCAGCGTACTGATAAGAGGACGGGACATGTAGAACGCGGACATGTCCAATGACAACCTTGTCCCTGACGAAGTGGAGATCAAGCTCAATGTGCTTCGTGCGTTGATGCTGGACTGGGTTGCTAGCCTGGTAGACGATGGAGACATTGTCAGTGTAGACCAGAGTGGCCTTCTGTAAGGGGCATCGTAGCTCAAGCAGGAGATTGCGGAGCCAAGAGCACTTGGAGACAACGTTGGCAACACCCCTGTATTCGGCTTCAACGCTGGAGCGAGACACGACGGACTGACGCTTGGCTGACCAAGACACAAGAGTGTCATTGAGGAAGACACAGTAACAAGACGTGGAGCGACGTGTGTCTAGACAACCACCCCAATCCGCATCAGTGTACGCCACAAGATCAAGCTTAGAGGAAGGAGTGATGGTGGTGCCGAGCTCGAGGGTGCCGCTGATATACCGAATGATCCGCTTCAAAGTCTGAAAGTGAGGTTCCCTAGGGGCATGCATGAACAAGCAGATCTGCTGGACGGCGTAACTGATATCAGGCCTGGTGAAAGTGAGATACTGAAGAGCACCAGCGAGGCTCCTATACAGTGTTGGATCGTCAACCAAAGGACCAGAATGAGCACTGAGCTTGTTGGATGTATCGACTGGTGTTGCGACGGGATTGCAGTTGACCATCTTAGCTCGAGCAACAATCTCAGCAGCATACTTACTCTGTGAGAGAAACAGACCAGACGCATGCCCGCATGCCGCTGAACAGCAACTCTCAAGAAGTAAGACAGCTGACCCAGATCAGACATGGCGAATTCCGCACTCAACTGCGAGATTATGGACGTCCGAAGAGCATCAGCAGAGGCGGTGAGAATGATGTCGTCGACATAAAGCAGCAAGAATGCCAAGTCTGAGCCTCCGCGATAGATAAACAGAGACGTATCGGAACGGCTGCCAGTGAAACCCAACGGAGCAGATGAGAGGCAAAACGCTGGAACCATGCCCGCGGAGCCTGTTTCAAACCATAAAGAGAGCGCTTGAGGAGACAGACATGCTTTGGACGCTCAGCATCAGCAAACCCCGGCGGCTGAAACATGTAAACTGTCTCGTTCAGATGACCATGCAGAAAGGCGTTCTTGACATCTAACTGATGGATGGCCCAGTTGCGCGATAGAGCTAGACTCAGGACTACTCGGATAGTGGCAGGCTTGACCACAGGGCTGAAGGTCTCATCACAATCAATACCTGTCTGCTGAGATCTACCGTTCACCACAAGACGGGCCTTGTAGCGCTCCAACGTCCCATCAGAGCGGAACTTGTGACAAAAGAGCCACATACAGCGAATGACGTTTGCCTCAGGAGGGCGAGGAACAAGAACCCAAGTACCATTCTTCGTAAGGGCCCTGTATTCGTCGAGCATAGCCACCTGCCAATTCGGGTCGAGGAGGGCTGTTTTGTGGGAGGTGGGAACGGGGGAGAGGGAGGTCTGGGTGGAGGCAGAGGGTGAATGGGAGTCGGGAAGGACGGGGGTAAGAGGGGCTAAGCAAGGGGAAGAGGCGACGGGCGGATCAAATGCGGCGAGGGTTGCGGCGGGCGCCGCCAGGGAGGGGTTATGGGCGGTGGGTGCCGCAAGGCCTGCGGCGGGCGCCGCCAGGGAGGGGTTATGCGGCGGCCGTCGCACGTAGGTGAGGCGAGGTTGTTTGGCGGGGTGATGGGAGGTGGATAGCGGGGTGATGGGCGGTGGTCATGGAGACGATCTGACGGGGTCGGAAGACACCGGAGACGCTGCAGGTGTGTGGTTTGGTGGTGGGGGGTGGTGGTGGTGGTGGTGTAGGGGGAGAAGCAGGAGCACCGGGAGAGCTCTGGGGAAAAAGGAAGTGAGGGATGGTGACTCAGACTCTGACGGAGACACAAGGGGTATGGGAGACGCAAAGGGAAACCGCGACTCATCAAAGGTGACATGACGTGAGAGAATGATCTTGTGGGTCTTGATATCGAGGCAAATGTAACCGCGATGATCAGACGGATAGCCTAGGAAGACACATGGAGTGGAGCGCGGGTGAAGCTTGTGCGGGGCTGTGGATGACTGGTTTGGGAAACACAAGCACCCGAAGGTGCGAAGGTGATCATACCTAGGCTCGGCGTAATAAAGTGTCTGAGCTGGCGAGCGATGGTGTAGGGTAGTGGAAGGGAGAATGTTTAGGAGATAACATGTGGTGGATAAGGCGTGAGGCCAATAGGGAAGGGGAATAGATGCGTGGAAGAGGAGAGAGCGCATCATGTTGGTAATGGTTCTGATGATTCTTTCTGCCTTGCCATTCTGCTGAGAAGTATAGGGGCAAGACAAGCGATATGAGATCCCATTTGCGGCAAAGAAGGAGTGAAAGTCTTTGTTGTCAAATTCACGACCATTGTCACATTGGAAACATTTGATGGACATGTGGAATTGTGTTTTGATGTAGGTATGGAATCTGGCAAAAATAGGAAACACTTGGGACTTGAAATGCAACGGGAAGACCCATAAGTAATGAGTGTAATCATCCAGAAACAAGAGGTAGTACTTGTGACCCTCCTTGCTAGGCACGGGAGAGGTCCAAATGTCGTTGTGAATGATATCAAAGGGGGCAAGGGTAGAGGTCAAAGACCGTTGGAACGGCAGTATGGCATGTTTGCCTAGTTGGCAGGAAGAGCATAAACCAGAGCGTGGGTCTTTAGTACAGGTGACAAGGTTCTGGGAACGGAGGACATCTAGAACGGCAGCGCTGGGATGGCCCAGGCGTGCATGCCACACGCTGGACGATGATGCCGAGAGGGCGACCGGACACGACTGACTGGACGCAGGAGGTGGTGTGACAGGGTAGAGCTCCCCGGTGCTGTTACATCTCATGCGAGTAACCCCCGTAGTAAGATCGTTCACAGAGAAACCATAGGGATCAAACGTAAGGGAAACGTTGTTGTCAGTAGTGAACCGACGGACAGAGATAAGGTTTTTGACAATCTTTGGGGCAATAAGGACATTGTTCAGGTGTAGTGGGTGGGTTGGGGTCTGTAAATTGGCGTGGCCAATTCCCGAAGTAGCAAGACGACCACCATTTCCGACGATAATAGAGTGGGCAGGGCCCTTAAAAGAAATAGATGAGAGGTTACCTGAGGAGTTCGTCATGTGGGAGGTGGCACCAGTGTCCATGTACCAAGAAGAGTCTGAAGATGTCGGCTGCGTAGAGGAGAAGGCGTGATGCAGAGCTGGCGGAACATAACCTAGGTCAGGCGATGTCAGAGAGGCCTAAGGACCGGCATGTCGAGGGGTAGGATATCTAGAGTATCCAGAGAATGCGTGATGTTGGTGATCGTAGAAGGCCATGGTAAGAATTGTTTTTTTTTTTTTTTTTTTTGTATTGGCCTCCTAACTTAATAAATAATTAAGTAAGGGCCAGAAACGAAAAAAGGTAAATACAAGGGATGTTTTTGTAATTTCTTCAAAAGAGATTAAAATCTCTTTTTTCTTCTTCGGTGGAAGCGCGTTCAGAAGGGGGTACCCATCCACACAATCCGGCGGCGAGCGTTCGGCGGCTGCAGGGAGTGGTGAATCCGGGGTCGGGGTTGCCGGAGTTGTGTAGGTGTGGCCGGATCTGGGAATTGGGCTCGGTAGGGCGGTGAAGGTGCTCGGAGATGGTGGATCCGGGATGTAGGTGGTCGGATCCGGTGGTCGGCGAGGGCGAATCTGGGCACCGATCTGAAGAACGACGGTGGCCGCGATCGAGGACGAAGGAGTGCGAGAGGGAGATGGGGGATTCGGAACTGGGCTCGGGGCTACCGACTCGGTGGTGCCTGGTGATTGGATCCGGGCAGAGGGGTGGTGCGTGGTGAATGCGAGGGCGAGAGGAGTGAGGAAGAAGAAGGGAGGATCAGATTAGGGTTCCGTGAGGAAGAAAAGGCTGTGATACCATGTAAGATTCTAGAATTGATATAAAGTCCTCCTTGAGGGTTTCCATTCATTGATATAACATATATATAGGTTACAAAGGTATTGAGCCTTAACGGGCTTTCAGCCCACTATACAATAGGAGACCTATGTAATCTATCATCCCGGACGGGTTGATCCATGTTTGCTCAAGTCTAGTCATACTCCATTATATTTTACTCTATTCACGTCCATTTTATTTTAATATAATAAGTATCAATCAAATGGAATAATAAGTACGATTAGATGAAGTAGTTATTAGTAATAAACGTGTGTTTGGATTTCCATTTTATTTTAATTATAATATTAAATTTATAATAACTTATATAGGGATTGGTTCCACATTTTTTCAATGTATTTAAAATAACACAAAGGATAAATAAAATATTGTGGAAATTGTGTCAGTCAATTAAACTAAATTTATAATGTAACTATACATTTCTAATATTTTATTTTACACTTTTATTTTTTCATTTTAAGAAAACGTATATAAATAATAAAAGTTATATAAAACAGAGGCGGATGGTTGAGAGAGCAAGCCCAGCTGCTGCTGGGTCAAACTTTCTACAGTTAGGTAAAAAAAATAATTTGCTGGATCATTTTTTATGTGGTTAGCTAATCTAATTTGTTGGGCTCAGGCCCAAAATTAAATTAAGCATGTATGCCCAATTTACGAATATTGAAACTGGTTTCTATTCTCTAATATATTTTTTTTAGAAATCTAATACTCTCTTCTTAATACGGGTAGTCTTTTATGACTATTAAAATTTTAACTTAAGGTTTTGAAAGTTTGATTGTAGAAATTAGAATTATGTTTTATACTCTCTTTCTTATAATTTAGGTCGTTTGACTTTTTAACATACTCTTTAAAGTGTTAAAAACTTTATAAAATATAATTTTTTAAAAATAATTTCAAACTTATTAGTATTATTTGTTTTTTATACCATATCTAATATGTTATTTTATACTGAATGATCTATTGCAATACAACACCACTCGAGTGAATTTATAGAATCTATTGCTTTTATATAATTTTTTTTATAACGTATGATTTAATAGGATGTCTGATCATCCAAAACTCAAACGATTGAATAATATTTTTTCTTTCTATAAAAAAATGATGCATCAAAGACTCAAACCTCAACACTAATTTCTTTTGGATTTTTGATGAAATACTATATAAGAATTGTATTTTGGCTTGATAAATTTTGTCCATTTATCATGATTACAAATTTTTCGCTCATCTAACTTTCATACACTAGATCCGCCACTGATATAAAACATGGAATGAGTAACCTACGTCCCATGATAGTATAATTTAAGAACTTATTTCTATTAACTGAATCTATTTCCAAGAAAAACTAGGATGATAAAAATTGCATAACATATTATTAACATGTCATTTATTATTCATACAAGGTTACTATTCACTCAACAAAATAAGTCATTTACTATTTACACAAATTTTTTTAGGAGGATAAAAATTGTATAAAATATTAACTTTTCTAAAAATTAATTTTCTTAAAAATAATTCAATACTCAATATTATTATTATTGAATATAAAATTATAAAAAGATATGATAAAAAAGATTTATATTTTATTTATTTTTTGTCATTCTAAAAAATCATAGAATATTGAATAACATATTTTCTTGAATGGAAGAAGAGTTTTAAGATTTTTTTGTGGAGTATTAAAAAAACAAATGAATTTTCACCAAAAAAAGATAAAAAACAAATTAAGAGAAAATGAACACAGTTTACAGGCAGGCAGAGAGGAGAGGTAGAAACTAGAAAGAAGTCTCTCCTCCGCACTCTGGTTTTCTTCTTCTCCCAACAGCAATTTCTTCTTCTCCCTTCGCGCACCCATGGAGCGAGCGGGGTAGATCTGGTATGCAGTTTTCCGATCGTCTCTACCTGAGAGGATAAGCACTGATTCAGGATATTCAGAAACCCTAGAAAAAAGGTACGTGTAAAGCCATTTCTGTCCCGTGAATTCATTTCTCTTTCAAAGCATTGAACGGAAACCCTAGCTCTAGCTGAAGCCGGAGTCACCGACTTCGGATCGTCCTTTGAGGACGGTTATGCCAGTCGGATTTGTTCGTCCATCTTCCGTTTATCGCTGTTCTGTGCTGGCGATCGATCGATGATGATCGGTTGATAAACCGTTTAATTAATCAGGGAAACGCTGGTTTTAGGAAACAGCAGCTATGGTTTCTGCTAAATGTGAATTTTAGGGTTTAGTTGGTTCGTGGATCAGTAGCTGCACTATTTTATAAGAACGCAGATGTGTAACTTCTCCGTTGTTTGCTGTTCTTTGTGTGTGACAGAGATGGGGAGCTCGGAGAGTGGCGGAGGTAATGGACTGGTGGACTGTAGTATCGGTTCCATTGTGTGGGTTCGGAGGCGAAATGGTTCATGGTGGCCTGGTAAAATCCTTGGGGCAGATGAGTTGTCTGCTTCTCATCTCATGTCTCCTCGATCTGGAACTCCTGTCAAGCTGCTTGGGAGGGAAGATGCCAGTGTGTAAGTTGTTTGTTCTTTTGATTAACGAGTGGTGATTATATTCCATGTACATCAGATTTGTTGTGTAACTTGTTTGTAGTGGATTGGTTTTAAGGTCATTTTTCAACCTAGTCGTACCTCGGCAATACATTGATTGGCTTGAGCTGTGATTTGGCAATGTTCCGGTAGTAAAATAAAGGCGTTTTACAAGTAGGTCTAATGGTTGGCATTGATTCTGCCGAGTCTCAATGTTATTCTCATATGGAGGGCATTGATTCAATAGAACTAGTTAGGCGTGGAAGGATGAGTGTTAATGTTATTCATTTTATGGAGCTCTCTCTTAAAGTTGCCAATGCTGTTGACTTGGGGTGTTGGCTAGATGAAGTCCATAGCAATGTTTAAGTGGTTATGGGAACACCTCTAATTAGTTAATGGGTTAGTAAATATATAGGAAATTGCAAAATGTATACTACTGGTTTGCTTTCATAAGAGTGTAAGACTTAGTATTGCTTTATTTCTGAGTTGGGAGCTCAGGTTGCTCAGCAGATAAATAATGTTCATAGTCTTAGTCGACAACAAGTAGTTACTTCTATATTTCAATTATGAGAACAAATTTAGTTTTTTATTGAGAAAAAGGGTAAAAGTACTTCTTTGTTGGCACTTTTTGCTAAGCAGTCAACATGTTCAGTTTGCACTTTGTACTTTGTATTCCCTTTTTCCCCCAAATAGTTGAGTTCCTTTTCCCCCATTTGATGATTTATATGCATGACCTATTCCAGTGATTGGTACAATCTTGAGAAATCCAAGCGTGTGAAGTCATTTAGATGTGGTGAGTTTGATGATTGCATTGAGAGAGCTGAAGCCTCTCTGGGCCTTCCTTCCAAAAAGAGAGAGAAATATGCCCGCAGAGAGGATGCAATTCTTCATGCTCTTGAACTTGAGAAGGAGTTACTTGAGAAGAAATATGGGAAAACCGTTGCTAAAGCTCATGTAAAAAACAATTCTTGTGGATCTGCTGGGAAAGACTTGCGTACATCTTCGGGAGCTTCAAGAAATGGTAATGGAAGGCATGAAAGCATTGAATTGCAGCAATTCCAGAAGGTTGTCTCGCCTATTGAAGATGAATGCAATAGCAATCCTTTATCTGCACCAAAGGGTGAAGGTGTTGCTTGGCAGTGCTCATTTAACTCTGAATACAATCCCCTGATTGAAGGCTCACAGGAATTTACCTTGCCTAACAAAAGTGTATCTGTTGCTTTGAGTCCCTCACATAAATCAGCCAACAATGATCAGGCTCAAATGGTTTCTGCTGCTGGTGCTTATTTTGGGGGCCGTGGTGGTGTTGGTTCTGGAAATTCTACAGACAAGGGAAAGGGGTTACTGGATGGGTCCATTGAGGAATCTAGCATCAGAAGACGGGATAGGCGCCGTCCTCTTGTTCAAGTATTGCAGAACAGTGCTACGTGGCCTGACCACTCTTTGCAACCTGATGGTGATACCTATTCTATGTCAGGCGGAAACCATCTGGGTGATGATGTTCAAGTGAAAAGGCGCAGATTGTCATACCTGCCATCTCAGTCCATTGATATGGTGGATATTAAAAGTGATTCTATCAGCCAGATGGAAAATTTCGCTTCACATCAAGAAGTAGGGAATAATTCTCATGCTCACACTTTTGCAAAGGATGCTACTTCTGGATCATCAGAAGATACTGAATCTGATTCCGATTCATCTGAGACTGATTCAATGGAGCACTATATGAATGTTGATATGACCGCATATTCAGGTCAGTTTGACTGTTTTGGTTTCTCTCTTCTGCTTCTTTGCCGAATTGTATTTTTTGCCCATACCGCCTTCTTATTTATTGAGCTTTTTTAGCTTTACTTCCACTATCTTTAATCTACTTTAGTTTGAGTAACTATAACTTGCAAGTTTTACATAGCAGTGTAGACGGTCTGTGTTGTATAGCGCTTTGTATAGACTTATCCCGTTTAGTTGAAGAAACTAACGAAGAATGTGTTTATAATACAACAAATGGGATTTATGATTGATAGAAGAAAATGGCTATTATCACCAGGTCGCATTTCCAATCCAGCACTGCTTATGAAAAAAATGCGAAATAGCTATTGTCATCAACATTTATCAGCTTTATGTTATGTTGCACTGTGCTATGGTTTCTGTTGACAACTTGATTATGATTGTTAATGCCTTGCAGCTTATTTCCTGTTATATCCTATATGCTATCATGGTTCATGGAGTTTAGATCTTTTGTAACTTCATGGTCCTAATCCCGAACTTTTGCTTGTTCAGATATGAATACACCTATGACTGTGCAATCAAGAGCTTTGAACAGTTTGGAAATGCAAGGGGATCAAGCAAGCACAAGCAGTGAGGATTCTGATGAATCATTTCCTCAGGATACACCTCACTTTCATCAAAACAATCCTGTGTCCCTTGATATGGGTGTCTCAAGATGGCAGCTGAAGGGGAAAAGAAATGTTCGTAGTTTTTCAAGGAGGGCCTCAGACAAATTCAATTATGGAGCATATCTTGAACCTAGGTCTTTGGTCCAGAGACCAAGTCATATTTTGAGTTATTATCATGATCACGATGGTTACAGCAATGATGTTGATTTCATTGACGACGACTCAAAGCATCATATAGAAGGATATGGAAGTAGGGGACATATGTGGAATTCACAAGCTGCATCCAGAAGGGGTAATGTTACTGGTTCAAATGTGGTTGATTGGGAGGAGTTGACATGGAGGGATAGCCCCTTCAGAGGTTACTGGGGGGATAGGTTTGGTGGTTTCAACTCCCCATATGGTGGTCTTCCTGGTCAGGAATTGCTTCTTGATGTGGACTTGAAGGTGCAAGCTAATCATCGACGCGAGCATGTCCCATTTGTTTCATTGATGAGCAGGTTAAATGGGAAGCCAATTATAGGGCATCCTATACAAATTGAAACACTTGGAGATGGCTCCACAGATGCTCTCGTCTCTTCAACTGATGCTTTTGAGAATTTTGAAAGTGATGATGGAAATAGGGTACCTCCTGTGTGGGCTACTGCCAGAAGAACAACCAACTTTCGGGTCCCTCGTCCTCATGTATCTTCACAGGTGGATGATATCGATAGCCAGCATATTGATCAAGATCAAAAATCACAGTCTAGAAAATCAATTTCCGGAAATACTTATGCTAAGAAGAACAGCTCAGCGAGAATGCCAAAAAGGAAATCCCCTCATGTTCCCAAACAACCATCAAAGAAACCTCCAAAGAGATCAAACTCATCTTCCAGCCAAAAGATCCGTCCTCTGTCTTCTATAGGTATGGACCAGAATCTTGTTTCTGAGCCAAGACACAGTGGCTTGATCAGTTACATGGATGGGGTGATAAAACCTTTGGATTCTGGCCCCCCTATAGTAGCTTGCATTCCTGTTAAGCTTGTATTTAGCAGGTTGCTTGAAGCTATTGGTAGACCGCCCTCGATGCCCTCTAGTCACAAGGGATTCGGTGAACAGCAATAAGTAGAAAACCCCTCTTAGGTGTTTGGAAAGTGTAATAAAGGAAGTTATAGTAATGTTATAGGAACATTGGAAGTATGATGTTGCTGATTCTTTTTCAGACAGGAAGCCCTCCCTGTATACAACTGTATCAGGAGCAAAGCAAAGCAATCTGTTCTGACAGGAGAGTCTTGAAAGATAAACCATATGGAGAGCTGTTGATTGCAAGCTTTTGAAACTTAGGCGGCTTTGCAGCTTGTGGAAGTTATTTCAGCTTGATTTTTAGAACTGTAAACTAAATTATGTGTAAAACCCTTTTTTTATTTTTTTGAACTCTTGTTATCTATCTTCTACAATGAATATGATAGGCTCTGAGCAACATGAGCAGAGGTTGTTTATTAAACCTAAAGCTTGCATCTTCAGTGGATTGCTTTATACTTGCCAATTTTCTGGGTTATATATCTTATATAATGGCATAAAAGTGGCATTTGTCTGGGTTTATGTTTTTGCGTTCTGGTGTGGTTTGTTGTTTGAGTTTGTAGGATTTCATCTCCTCTCTTTTGAGTCATGGAAATGGAATCAAGCTGTGCATTTCAAGAAAATACCCTGCCGAGGAAGAAGTCTTTAAGAAAAATGTAAGTTTCTGCGTCCCCTGCCTTGTGCCTTTTTCTTGATCCATGGATTGTCTAATCACTGATCAATCTTTTTTCCCCCTCTCTTTTTCCTTTTTTATTCAGAGTTTCCATTTCTGATTGCAGGGTTGTAATTTGAGTTTTGAAATTTTCTTTCTGAAATAGTACTCTTCTGTTGGATTTGAAATGGAAGAGTTTAGGTTCTCAAACCAATATTGATTTTTTTTTTTTATCGTGTTCAAGAACAAACCACCTGGTCAGGCGAAACACAACAATGCCATGGGAGTGTTCTCTCCAACAGTCGAAGACAGTAAAGTCAGATCTGTACATTCATCAAGTAAGAATGAATATGTAGGCAGTAGGCCTCTAGTTTTCTATTCAAAGTGATTGCTCAAGATTCAGATTTCAGCCTATTGTGAGAACGTCTTTGTTACTTTTTTCAATGATTGCAATGAAACTTTTTACTGTAGTCTAGTGGCATTCACAATATTGAATCAGGCCTTGCTATTTGTTATAGTTCAGTCGGATTATGTACAGTCTTTATTCTTGACTCCGTCACTGCTGGGCCATGTGATTTGGGTATGCACTTTGGGTGCCTGAAATATCCTAGATGATTATTACTTAAACCTTTTTACTGGGCAGCATCAGCGATGTTCTTGCTGTTGCACTTGATGTTTGACACGTCCTTGTTATACTTGCCAGATGCTTTGGATAATTCTACATTGGATTGTTATGATTTGTGAATGAAGTGGAGGTAGTGTCAATTGTGCTCCTTATCGATGCTGTTTGGAAACTATGAAACATTGCAGCTAAACTGCCACATGTATGAAATTTCCATGATAGGGGCTCAATTAGTCATAACTTCATCTGCCCTTTGCCTTTCCGTTAATAATCTTTGATTTCATTTGTTTGACTCATTTTGGTTTGTGTTATTCCAGCTGACGACGCTAAAAAGCTGCCACCAATCATGAGCTGGGTCACTGGGCATGGGACACCCACAATCTTATTGCTTTTGGTTTTTCAGGTAAACCAACAAAAACTTGCTTACCTACCTATTCAACTAATTGAGGCAACCTTTGGGATGGTTTGACTCTCGAACTCAACCCTGAGTTTAGACTTAGGAACTCACGTGGTCATAATTTGGCATATACTCTGGCTAATTTACACCAATAGAGCCATAATTTGGCATATTTTGTCTTGAAACTACCTTTTTTTTTGCTTACTTGCACACTTTCTGCTATCTGATTTTATACCCGTGTTTATTTCAAGGGGAAAAAACTCTCTATAGACAACTTTCATGAAATACCCCAACACTTGGGGTACATATTATCATATTTGCATAATAAACAAACACTAAACTTTTGTAACTTATCGTACTCAAAATGAATGGAATCTGCTTTGATTTACCACCTCCTGTGCCACTTAAAAAGAACAACAATATTCACATGTTGTGACATAAGTCAGTCAGAGACTTTTCTTTTACGACCAAAAGCCTCGTATTTATTCACATTCAAGGATTTGCACATTCGTAAAACTTTTTGAAAAAATGTTTTAACTCTTTAATGAGCCTACATGGTACGACAATGAACAACCATTTATTTTGTTGATAAAAGAACAATAACATATTGGAACACAGTAGTAGTCAAACATAGTAGGTCCTCACTCTTGAGTCTTGAACAAAGTTTCCTCCACTCTTTTTCAGTTTTTCTTTCTCACACTTTTCTCTTATGTTCATTCAGAGTAACAGAGATGGTAAAAGATGAGAATCTTGGCATCTGTAGCATTTTCCTCAAGTGCAGGAAGCCAATCAAACAGCCATCTCCACCCATTAAGGTACGTTTCTCTATTTTCTTATAAGGGCGTTTAGGACATTGGAATATTGCAATCTAAACACTGCAGGTTCTGCTTAATTTACATTTATTTTCTTTCTTATATATATGTGCAAAGTTAGAATGTGGGGTTGGTGTGTTGTGGGAGAGTGACCGTCCATTTGAAAAGTAGAGTATCTATAATCTTCATCTCTCATGAATGCTTTTCGAATCTCTCAAATCTTGATTATGCTCTCTAGTGTAACTACTGTTATGGTCAACCCCAGTAAACATTTTTTCTTCTTATGAGAATTAATGGAGGAGGATCAGCTTAGAGCCAGAACAAAGGCTTGATGAGCTATCTTAGCTTTCTTCATCTCCTCCTCCAAAGGAAGCAAATGAGCCCAAGGATAAATTACACGAAACTATCCTTAAGAATGGAAACTATCTTTTTAACCTCTTTTTAACTGCAGGCCTTATGAAATGGGAGGGGGCGGGTGGTTGAATTTATTTGCAAATGGAATCCTTCATGAATGGCTAAATAAGTTTCGTTATTAGCGGTGATTTGCATACATCCATTTTGTTTAGATATGCTATTGTTTTTTTGGGTCAATTTTTACTGATTTTGATAGTAAAGAAAGGGCTTTTTCAACTCTTGAGCCATAGGAAGTTAGATTTCTTCAAAGCTTTATGCATTTTGTGCTTGGATTAGCTTTATTTCTCCATGGCAAGCCTTGGGTAATAAAACACACATCTGCACACAATATTCAATAATCTGCAAATATGCATTGGCTTGTAAAGCTAAAATTAAAACCTATAATAATTAATTAAAAGAATTGAAAAAAATGGAGAGTTTCGGGGATAGGGGGAGGGGATTGGAGGGGAGACAGGAGATTTGGAGCCGGCTTATAAAACTGTATATACTTAGAGCATGCTATTTACATAAATATGCATTCAAATGCTAAAATGGTTTGAAGACATCCTTGCAAAGAATGCAAACGAAGGTGACCGACGACTAGTCCTATATGTGCAACTACTAGCGGCCTTCGAATTCAAATACAAACACAAAACCATCTCCACAATACACACATAAGATAATAATCTACCTAGCTATCTCGCTAGGAAAATTATAGAATAAATGGGGCTAACTGAATGGTGATCGACGTCACAGCCTGTAGGTACGCACGCACTCTCTTATGTTTGAATGGAGTGGCCTACTCCAGGGCTTCGTCCTGGTGACGTGGGTCTGTAGTCATAACGACCCATGGTGGGTGGCGGTAGGGCCGTGTCCTCGACAACCCGTGTTGTCGAATTCGGTTTGGAACCGTTGATGTATGACGGTGTTCCATTTGCATGACCTTGATCAACCGGCAAGTTGGTTGTTTGTGTTTGTTCTTTCAATTGTCTTCCATTGACAAATTGAGCTTGAAGGTAGAAGATAAGTAAGAAGATGGAGATTGATTGTGCTATCAACTTGCCATGGTTCATGGTAAGACAAATTGAAGGTAGAGATTGGAAGTGAAGAGGTGAGCTAGCTTTAAATGAACTAGCTGAGTATACCCTACTATTGTGGATGGTATTTATAGTGCTATAAAGCTAAGCTCATATATTGATCCCTTGGAGGTTCTGTTTCACCATTCTTTATTATTTTAAAAATTAAATAAATTAAATTAAACTAAAACCACTCCAAAATCCTAATTTACACCAGATTCTCTACTACTATAAGCATAAATTGAACCACCAAAAGCCAAAAAAAATAAAAAATAAATTGCCCTTTACTTCAATTCTTTAATATACTATAAATATGAGAGGGGCAGGAGTGTTTTGACAATCAACCAAGAGTATCTTTTTGGGTAAGAGAAAGGAAATTCGGACGAGAAATGAGATGCAATCTTGTCTGTCACTTGGTTGACCTTCTTGAACAGAAGAAGACGGGCACGGATATGAAAGATGATCAACTCGATCTACCAATTGTCGAGAACAACATTGACGACTCACGGATTGCCAAGTACATCATTCTCTTTTTGTTTGATGTTGGAAGTGAACAACTGAACAATTCTACACCTATACCCATTTTGCCCTAATTTTTTTTCTGTTTGGGGAATCTTTTTTCCAGTCAACTAATTAAAAGGGCCATCTTAATAAAGAAAAACAAAAAAGGGGAGACTTGTATTGGTTCCTAATGAGGAATTAGAATCATGTATTTTAGTGGCATTTTGGCTGGTCCAGGCCACTTTGGGTCCTAATAAGTGTATAACCACTGTGTTCACATCTCCTACGTAAATGGAGCCAGTGCACATCGTTCCTTTGGAGGTGGGGGATCCTCTCTTTTTCTACTCGCCTTTGTTTTCAGACCATCCGTTTCGAAAAAAGGCGAAAATCGATCGATTTTTCCACCTGCCATATATGCTCTTTGTGGCATATATGCAAGTCTTAATCGTCGCTCATTTTTTCGACGGGCTCAATGTCCCGCCCTTGCCAAGTGAAGGGCGGCGGACCCATGGAGGGTGGAGATCACTTGTCCTCATTCCGCACCCCTTCTTTACCGCAAGTTAAAGCGAGTGAGACGCGACATGAGATTTCGAATGAGACAAGACGATTTTGACGATGCTAAAAAGGGATGAGAAAAAGATCAATCTCCTCTCCTTTGTTTTCTTACAACTGTGTTTTTAACCAATTGCAACTCGAGCTTACTATATTCCTTTTTGTCAATTGTATATAGGTAAGGCCTAGTTGTCATCACTTTACATCTTTTTACCTTTCTTTTTTCACTTGATTGATACTCCCTCCGTCTCATATTAATTGTTGTTTGCCTTTTTGTGTACGTTTTTTAAGGAGCGAAAAACTCTATAAAATATTATTATTTTAATTAATTTTTTTATATAATGTTATACTTATTACTAATAAGTATAACATTATATAAAAAAATTAATTAAAATAATAATATTTTATAAAGTTTTTCGCTCCTTTAAAAGCGTGCCGAAAAGTAAAACGACATTTAATTTGAGACGGAGGGAGTATGTGGTTGCGTTTTTCGAGGGAGGGGCACTCTGAAGAAACCATGGTGGTGGTTGAGTCGGAAAGGATCTCAGAGCAGTACCCGAACGTTCTCGGTTCAACTCTCGGATGACCGCTCTCTATTTACCAAAATCAAGGGGCGCTTTGGATTTATATATGTAAAAATACCAAACCTGGTTTATCTCGCTTCGATCATGATCTGGGTGATTGGGTGTACAACTTTATGCACATTTTCTCCGACTATATTGAGAGTGTATTTATAAGTGATCTAGTATTGATATAAAAGCACATACATATATATCGAGATGTTGAAACAAAAATGAAAACAAAAGGTTACAATGAAAAAGAAAAAGGAAAAAAGATAGAACACCAGACAATCCTAAGCTGCACAAACTAGCTCTTTTCAACTTGGATAACACTCTTTCACCGTATTCAATCTCTCATCATGTCCTCCGTAAGATTAAAAAAGACAACGTTTTATTTCATTACTGTCCTCGACTCTTGTTGGATGAAGATATAGAGCATCAGATTCACGTTGGGTGGTAGAAATAGAGGACAACTTCGAGAATCCTCAGTGACTGGAAAGTGCCCCTAAAACTCAGCGTGAATTTTTCAAGCAGGTGGTGAGGGTTGTCTTCGGCGGAGGGTGGATATATAGACACTAAACTAGACAATATATAAAAAAAATGAGGTTATAAGAGGAGAATGAATCTTTGTGAGTTAGGACTTATGTAGACACCGGCGGGGGGTGGAATAGTTGCTCGAGACACCCATGATTATACATACATAAAACTAACACATGTATTGCAAAAGGTGTAAATAGTATATTGGGCCGTTACAAGCCCATCCACCGGCCCAACATTACTTATCCAACGCTATAGCCCAATCCAATGTTACAAGCACCCCTACTCCATTCCATGAATCATTTTAGGGTAAACTGCATAAAACCACCCTTAAAATATCACATATTGCTCAAAACCACCCTTTCTATATCTAATTACCGAAAACCACCCTTTACAACACTGCCGTTAGCAATGAACCACCCATACAAAGGTTCCGTCCAAAACACTGTTAAATCCATATATTTGAAATTTGCCCCTTTATTTTTAATATATTTTAATGTGAATTAAATAATTAAGAAGGAAATGAAAAATTAAAGGTTCTAGAAGAAACCATTAATGGGGGATTCACTACTGGAGTAATTTCTTTCCTATTTCATTTTCAATCTCAATTCTCAAACCCATCTGCAAGTTCTAATTTCAATAACATACAAATAGGTAGATTTCGATGGTGGTAGATGATCGATTTTTTATGAAAAAGGCCGAAATTTCAGTTTTGAAATTTAGGGTTCTTGCCCCTTCATGTGCTTTGAATCTAGATCTGAAATTTGGCTACATAAGAGTTCAAATTTGATGATGAAGCTGATGGATTTGAGATCATGGTTGCTGGATCGACAAAACCCCCCAAGAAATTTGAACAATTTTGTTCGATTTTGTGGGTTGCGATTTTGGGGCTTTGTGCTCTCGACACATTTCCTCCCTGGACTCGGGGCCAAGCGGCGTCGTTCACCACCGTGGTCTTTATCGGAGCACTTGGAGGGGGCGATGCTATCTAGGGTTGTCGGCGGCGATGCTACCTCGGATCTCCTTCTTCTCCTGAGTCGAGCGCAAGCGGCGAAACTAAATCTCTCCTTCTTCTCCTGAGGAGGTGAGGTGATTCGTCAGAGAATATGAAGATGGAGGAGCTCCCGCCAATGGGCGTTGCCGGAGGGACTACTTGTACAGTTCTTTGTTGGAGGGGACTAATTAATTGTGCCATGGGAGGTTACGTGGGAAGCCATGGCACTTTGAAGAAAATTTGATGAAATGGTGAGGGCATTTTTGTCATTGCCATGTATTTTTAACAGAAAACATTACGGAAGAGGGTAAAGGGTGGCATTTTGTTAACGGATAGGTTATAAGGGGTGGTTTACTGCAATTTCACATCTAAGGGGTGGTTTTGAGCAATATGACATATTTTAAGGGTGGTTTTCTGCAGTTTACCCATCATTTTATCTTTGAAAAGCAAAGCTATCCGTATAACTGATTTTGGGTTCGAACAATGAGCGATTTGTTTCCATTGCCGCCACTACTCATATGAATGTGTTTGGAACGGTCAAAACTCAAGAAGAGGTTTAGATGGTTGTGGTTGAAGACTTGAAGACGACGTCGTTTCTATCTCTACATAGGTATACCCCTGTAGATTTAGAACATCACGAGGATTGTAAATTTTGAACATTGAAGAATGACTGCACTTACAATTTTTCTTCTTTGGGTTAGTTTGGTTTAACACGGAAGAACAATTTTCAGGAAGTTACTTCTCGGAAATTCAATTCCCACGTATTGCACTTCCCGGGAATTGAAAAAATATGTTTGGTTGGATTTTAAATGGTAGGAATTAAAATAGGGAAATTGAAAATTTTTTTTTATAAAAGGAAAATTAAATCAAATAATCCAACTTTTTGGAGGGTGTGAGATAAATACCACCACCTTTACTTTGTTTAAAAAATATCCCATACTTTTCCATATATGTGTAAACGGACCATTAATTCCGTTAGGCATTAATGTTCAATGACACCGTTTTTTTTAAAGCTGATTTCTTAATCTTGATTTGGACCTGTCAAAACACAACCTGACCCGATCGGCCCAACCCGAACGCCCGGTAATTTTACGACCCGAACCCGGAAATTTTGACTCGGAAATATTTTTCCGACCCGAACCCGAAAATTTTTCGAGTAATCTAGTTTTCGACCTGGTGATCCGATTGATCCGGTAATTTTGACCCGATTTATCCGATTAATCCGGTTGATTTATAATTATATATGATTAGATTTTTTTATGGAAATTCCAATTTATTACATTTTATAATTACAATCATTTGATCTTTCATTTTCAAATCAACTTTTATATTTATTTTTATTGTATAATACTCCGTCCGATCGATAGTATTTGATTTTTTATTTTTAACACATTTTTTAAGAAGATAAAAATTCTAAAAAATATTAAAATATTAAAAAAATTCTACGCTTATTACTAATTGCATGAAATTATTTTAAAAAAATATTTAAAAATTTGATATTTGATATAATATTACATTTTATTAAAAAATTACGAGAAATACTAAAAATCAAATATTTTTGTAATAAAATGTAATAATATATCAAATTTTTAATAAAATTATTTTTAAAAAATTATTTTAAATTTTATATTTATATATTATTATATTTTATTAAAAAATTACGAGAAATAATAAAAATCAAGTATTTTAGATCAGATATAGTATGTAACAAACACTAGAACTTATTAACAACGCCTTTAATTTTAGAATTTTAAAATTATCAAAAAATTATCAAATCATGATTTTTTAATTTAAAAAGGAAAAAATTGAAAAACTCGAAATCGACCCGAATTGACCCGAAATCCGGTCAAACCCGGGTTTGAGTCAACCCGGATATACCCGAAACCCGTTTTACACGGGACCCGAAGTGACCCGACCCAAACCCTACCTGAATGACCCGTTTGACATGTCTCATTAATTCCGTTAGGCAATCCGTCAAAATTAACGGAATCAAAGATGAAAGTTTGTCCAATAGCACCGTTTACACTTATGTGGAAAAGTATATGATATTTTTTTAACAAAGTAAAGGTGGTGGTATTTATCTCACACCCTCTAAAAGGTTGGATTATTTGATTTAATTTTCTCTTTTATAAAAGGTGGAATTAGAACTTACCTAGGGGGAAGTAGGTAAGTTAAATTCCCTTGAAATAGAGGAATTTAAATTCTTGGAAATTTAACTTCCTGGATTTTCCTGTGACTAAAACTCCAACCAAACACATGTATTTAATCTACTTCATGGGTTTTTCAATTGCTAACCAAACGAACCCTTTGTGTATGTTTCATTGTGTTTTTGCTTGATTTCATTATGGTTTGTTCAATACGTCGAATTTCTTTCCCATTTTAAATAAATAAAAATAAAATAAGAGACATAAAACTCGTGTGGTGTGTATCAATTTGTTAACCACTTTATACACGTCAAGATTAAGGAATGTTTATTGTTTGGATCAAACCATTACATTATTGATGAAGGGAAATGCCAATGAAGCAATGAATCAACAGTTCAACATTACATGACACTTGGGGATACTAATTAAGCCTTGCAACAATCCTTATGGCTTTGAAGGAAACTTATTAGATTAATGGTGTATTTGTTTTGTATCTCTTTACTACCAATCAATCCACTCATCTCTTTCACTTTCTCTCTATAAACCTCTCCTTCTTCCCCAAACACCACAAGCTTCAATGATTCCGCCACCGCCTCCTTGGTGAAAGACCCATCTTTCTCGTCTCTAGGTATAACATACGCCATCTTCTTGCTCTCGAGAAGACTCGCATTCATTCCTTGATCACCGAACATTGTGAGTAAGATCATAGGTTTTCCAATTGAGACCGCCTCCACCACCGAGCTCCACCCCGAGTGATTCAGCATTGCGACAACTGAGTCGTGGCTCAGTATCTTGAGTTGCGGAGCCCAACTCGTCCATATTACCCCCCTCTCTCTAGTCCGCTCTTCGAATCCTTCTGGGAGCTCGTTCTTTTGCGCCCTAATAGCCAGATAGAACATGTTAACCTATTATAGACACCAATATTGTATATATTCAGATTGAATCAATAAAATGCGACACGACCTGAGAACCCAGAAGAAGGTGAGTCCAGACATCTCCAACCCGAGTGCGAGCTCTACGAGCTCTTCCCGGTCCAATGTGGCCTCACTGCCGAACGCCACGTAGACAACCGACCCCTTCTCTTGGCCGTCAAGCCATTCCTTCGCCAACCGCCACGTGTCGGTCAACTCTCCATCATCTAGGGCACAACCGATATCCGCCGGGGGAAGTTGCCCTACCGGTAAAACCGGCTTCCGGTGGATCTCCTCGAGCAGCTTGAGCTCCCTCCCCTCGATCTCATAGCTACTCCTTACAGCCACCGCAGCACAGTCCCTTATAGTCCTCATGTACCGGGCCATGTCCGAAACGCCCGACGAGTTCGTGTGAATGGCCGCCTCAAGCATCTTCGAAACCTCGAACTGCCGATGCCCCAACTCCCAATCGGCCGGCACCCACCGGGGCTTGGAATCGCCGGTGAAGTCCTCGGCGGTGACCACGCCGTCGCCGTCGGCGGGGGCCCCGATCCAGGCCATGGAGGAGGCGATGAATATGGAGAAAAAGATAGTGGGGATGCCGAGGCGGGAGGCGAGGGCCGGCGCCCAAAAGGGGGCGAAATCGATGAGGAGCCAGTCCGGGGAGGACGATGCGAGGAACTCTGCGAGAGGGTCTCTGAGGAGGTCGAAGGCGAGCTTGAGGAGAGGTACCTGGTCGGCGTGGAGGTCGGAGGTGGCCTCGGCGGAGGGCGGGAGGCCGGCGACGGAGGGAAGGGGGAAGGGGATGAGGGAGATGAGGGAGTGCTTTGGGGTAAGTTTGGGGAGGCGTTGGAGGTTTCTGGGAGTGGAGATGAAGGAGATGGAGTGGCCGTTCTCGGAGAGGAGCTTGGCGAGCTCAAGGTAGGGGACCAGGTGGCCGAATGCTAGCCATGGGAGCATGGCTATTTGGAGCTTCTTCTTCTCCGATGGATTGGACGCCATGGATTCAGATACTGATCGAGATTGAGACTGGGAGGGAAATTAATTAAAGTAACCACTTGTTATGGAGTTCATATTTAAAGATTTTTATTTTTGCGGATCGATGAAAGATTTTACTAAGATCTTATATGATGTGACGCTCGGTGTAACACGGTGCATTAAAAAATTATTTACGGTATAATTTTACTTTGAAAAAAAAATTGTGTTTCATATAGTTATACAAAAATTTTCATAATAAAATTTATAGACATGTAAATATAAGTGTATGAAACACAAATATAATTTTCTTGCAGCGAATGTTGACTAGGATTTGGACGGTATCAGACACTGTTAATCAACCACCAAAGAGCATCATTTTGGATGAGAATAATGATACAAGAGAGAGTCGTGATTAAATAGATATCGAAGATGAGCCACCTTATTTACGACCTAATTGATCTTTCACAACGTAGGTGATTGGTTAATTCCTTACCAATAAATAAAAAATAAATTGTAAATTGTAAATCATCATATAATCCATAAAGATTTTGTCCCAATTAACCTCTCATTATATAACCGATAAAATAATGGATCGCAATCCCGTCCCAGTACATGGGTCACTTGATTAATCTTTGTCTGACGAAAAATAATTGAACAAAAATCTTCGGCTGCCCAGATAATGTATTTCAAAATATATTGTTTATTGTTTATGTACCATTTTTAAGAGGATAAAAATTACTATATAAAATAAATGTATTTTAACAATTTTTAGCTACTATAAATAAGTACAAAATTATCAAATAAATAAATACAGTAAATATTTTATATAGTAGTTTTTTAAGTGAATGAGAGATACTTTCAATAATTGAAGGTCTTATTTATTGACTCTGACCTAATCTCTTCTTGATTGTCGGTAGACTCGGTACGAGTAATGCAAGAAATCCTCAATGAAGTTGACCCAAAAAAAAAAAATCCTCAATGAATTGATAAGGAAACCACGCATTTAAAATTGATCGGTTGTGAGTTGTGACTCTTGTGAGATACAATATTAATCACCTTCGCTCGTTTAGTTTGAGGTAGGAATTGAAATTTTCGAAAACTTACTTCTTATTCTTAAAATTTCCATAAAATTTAATTCACGAGAATTGTGAAAATGCGTTTGATTAATTTTTTATTATAGTGGATTAAATATAAGAATTGAATATTTTCAAGTTAAAAATGGTGGAAATTAAATGAACTTCTTTTAAATTGAAGAATTGAAAATTTTTAGGTTTTTGGAATTTAAAAATACCAATCAAACACAAATTTTCTCCCTACTTCCTGAATGTTTTAATTATTAACCAAACAATGCCTTAGATTTTCTACTTCCTGAATGTTTTAATTATTAACCAAACAATGCCTTATAATGGATGTTAATTGTTAACCAAACAAGTCCTTATAGTAGCAAATGACAAGGGTTTTTTTTCATTATTTTTTCCCCGACGGATATAAATTAGCTTATGAGTTATGACACTGCCAGGCAAACATCAATATTGATATTTTAAAGGGTGATTTAGGTAAGTAGGCTATTTAGAACTTTCAATTAGCTAATTAGACAATAAACTTGTTTAATTAGGTTAGGTAGTCCATTCTCCAAATGGGGTATTAAAGTCAATGGTCAACTGTTTGATCATCGACTGGTCAAGCAGTTGACCATTGACCGGTGACCGGTCAACGTTGACCAAACCATGTAGGTTTTTTTTATTATTATTATTATAGTGATGACATTTTTGTGATACCATTTTTTTACCGTTTTGATTCCATTTTTTATTACATTTTATTTTCGCTTTGATGCCACTTTTTTAATGACATTTTTTTCATACCTTGATGACATTTTTTGTGTACTGTGATGTCACGTCGACCATTGATGCCAATTTTTTGTTACTGTTGACTACTGATGGCACTTTTTTAAAGTCAATTTTTTTATGATATTTTTTTTACCGTGATGCCATATTTTTTCAAACTAGTGTTTTGATGACATTTTTTTTCTTTAATGTGATGCAACTTTTTCAAATAGCGTTTTGATGCCATTTTTCTATTGTAATTATTTGGTGCCACTTTTTTAATCAAATCATTTGATGCCACTTTTTTTAATTTAATTAATCGATGTATTTTCATCGAATCTATTTTTATTCACTGATGACAAGTTTATGATTACACTTCATTAATGCAATCACTTGTGGTGACATGTTTATTACATTTTTTATTCATTGATGACATTTGTGATTACACTTTACTATCTCAATCATTTGTGATGACATTATTTGTTGATGATGATATTTTTATTGATAACATATGAGCATATAATGTGTTTACACTTCATTGGTGACATTTTCTATTGATGACACATTTGTAATGATATTTAAGAATCTAATATCAAGAAATACAACATAAAATGTCTCTCTTCCTTTTTATTCCGGGCTTGGGATCGATTGTGCACCAAAACACGAGCGGAGTTAAAGCAATAAAAAAAGTAAGAAACCTATTGTTATTGATGAAAATAGAAAATTACACTAATTAAAAAATGCTAATGCGTTTCTATAATACTATTGTTGTGCACTACCAAGTAACCAACCAACACCACTTGAATATTCGAGCGGACCGAAAAACCCAAAATCCAGCCAAATGAACGCGCTCCCCACGCGCATCTTCATCTTTCACCCAAAACTGAAGAACACCCTAAACCTAAATCTGATTACAACCATCTGCAAAAATCTCTCAAGTTTATGGCTCCTCCTCATCATTGATCGTCTCTATAGCCAAAAAACTAGCAAAAACCCCACTCTTAATCTTGATTTCTATATCTCGCAGTGTGAAATCGAAATCTGTCTCTCATCCTGCCCCTCTGACTTCAATCGATTGATTAGGGTGATTTCTGTGCTTGCCTTCCGATTCTGGACTTGGGTTTCCTCTCCCTTTGAACCGTATAGCAATAGCCCTCAACCTATTTTGGAATCTCTCCACAAAATTGCTTCGACATCGACTCTCTCGGGTTGTCCCTCTGTGCTCGTTGGCCTCCTGTGCACCTGGCTGAGAATGAGATTCCCCTTTGTTGCGTGGCTCAGATTGATGGCTCTGTGCTCGTTTGTTTGTGCCTGTCGACCCCGCCTCTGGTATGCTCACTCTCTCTCTCTACTCTATCTGCTCTCTCTACTCTATCTGTACTCACCTCCTTTCATACAAACTGGGAAGCACTTGTGCGACACCCAATCTACCCAAATCGGGAAGCACTTGTGCGACACCCAATCTACCCAAATCGGGAAGCACTTGTGCGTCACCCAATCTACCCAAATCGGGAAGCCTGCGGGCGAAACCCAACCTACCCAAATCGGGAAGCCTTCGGGCGACACCAAATCAACTATAGAAACAAAAGGGAAGCAACAATTCGACCTCCATACAAACACCACCTACTCTCCCCGATCGGCTCACATCGAGAAGGGAAAAAGGAAAATAAATACTACCTCTTTCGACTTGCACAAAAATAACTTTAAAAGACAAACAACACTGTTGAGGTCCCTAGTACACGATCCATATCTGATAGGTAACTCTTTAATGAGAAGAGGTTCTATGGAATCAAATATATATATAGCTTATATACTCCAATCAACACCTATACTGCTTTTGAAATGGAACTCAGCACCTAATTACTACATTAAAGCTATAGTTATGATGACAAGGCTGGCTTATCTTAGTTGGAATTTCTTGAAAGTTCTTACCACTATATCAATTAAGTGTTACGGGTCCGTTTGCATCTTGGGCTCCTACATAGTCAATAGACTCATATACCTGGATAACCTTTTATCCCTCTTTCATTTGCCAATACTTAATGAAGCCTACCTTTGTACTGCAATCAATTTGATTTCTACTGTTATCCACCATAGGATTTCCACTCCTTTGTGCTTTAACTCTGTTGAGTTTTTGCAGGCATTTACTTATTCCTCGTTTATGAGAAATTATCATTATCTCAAAATACATCAACTCAAAAATAGCATACATAACCATTTATATTCAACTGAGTTCGGCTGTTTCAAGCTTAACCTTGTGAATTGCATAGGTTTTGATCAAGGAAGACACTACCATACTAGCACTGCTCGAGGGGCCTTCTCTCTTGAACACACGCACACCCAATTAGAGATGCTGGATGACTCTCAGGGCTCACTCACCAGGACTCATAGGCTCAATTGGATCCCATCTTTCATGGATGCTTCTTATACCGCATTAGTATTGATGCCTAATGCTCGCTTTGCAGCCACTATAAGCAACCTATTTAACATTGACGTTACTGTTGGATTGTTTTATCATTATAAAACAAAAGGGAGAAGGCTTCGGGCGACACCAAATCAACTATAGAAACAAAAGGGAAGCAACAATTCGACCTCCATACAAACACCACCTACTCTCCCCGATCGGCTCACATCGAGAAGGGAAAAAGGAAAATAAATACTACCTCTTTCGACTTGCACAAAAATAACTTTAAAAGACAAACAACACTGTTGAGGTCCCTAGTACACGATCCATATCTGATAGGTAACTCTTTAATGAGAAGAGGTTCTATGGAATCAAATATATATATAGCTTATATACTCCAATCAACACCTATACTGCTTTTGAAATGGAACTCAGCACCTAATTACTACATTAAAGCTATAGTTATGATGACAAGGCTGGCTTATCTTAGTTGGAATTTCTTGAAAGTTCTTACCACTATATCAATTAAGTGTTACGGGTCCGTTTGCATCTTGGGCTCCTACATAGTCAATAGACTCATATACCTGGATAACCTTTTATCCCTCTTTCATTTGCCAATACTTAATGAAGCCTACCTTTGTACTGCAATCAATTTGATTTCTACTGTTATCCACCATAGGATTTCCACTCCTTTGTGCTTTAACTCTGTTGAGTTTTTGCAGGCATTTACTTATTCCTCGTTTATGAGAAATTATCATTATCTCAAAATACATCAACTCAAAAATAGCATACATAACCATTTATATTCAACTGAGTTCGGCTGTTTCAAGCTTAACCTTGTGAATTGCATAGGTTTTGATCAAGGAAGACACTACCATACTAGCACTGCTCGAGGGGCCTTCTCTCTTGAACACACGCACACCCAATTAGAGATGCTGGATGACTCTCAGGGCTCACTCACCAGGACTCATAGGCTCAATTGGATCCCATCTTTCATGGATGCTTCTTATACCGCATTAGTATTGATGCCTAATGCTCGCTTTGCAGCCACTATAAGCAACCTATTTAACATTGACGTTACTGTTGGATTGTTTTATCATTATAAAACAAAAGGGAGAAGGCTTCGGGCGACACCAAATCAACTATAGAAACAAAAGGGAAGCAACAATTCGACCTCCATACAAACACCACCTACTCTCCCCGATCGGCTCACATCGAGAAGGGAAAAAGGAAAATAAATACTACCTCTTTCGACTTGCACAAAAATAACTTTAAAAGACAAACAACACTGTTGAGGTCCCTAGTACACGATCCATATCTGATAGGTAACTCTTTAATGAGAAGAGGTTCTATGGAATCAAATATATATATATAGCTTATATACTCCAATCAACACCTATACTGCTTTTGAAATGGAACTCAGCACCTAATTACTACATTAAAGCTATAGTTATGATGACAAGGCTGGCTTATCTTAGTTGGAATTTCTTGAAAGTTCTTACCACTATATCAATTAAGTGTTACGGGTCCGTTTGCATCTTGGGCTCCTACATAGTCAATAGACTCATATACCTGGATAACCTTTTATCCCTCTTTCATTTGCCAATACTTAATGAAGCCTACCTTTGTACTGCAATCAATTTGATTTCTACTGTTATCCACCATAGGATTTCCACTCCTTTGTGCTTTAACTCTGTTGAGTTTTTGCAGGCATTTACTTATTCCTCGTTTATGAGAAATTATCATTATCTCAAAATACATCAACTCAAAAATAGCATACATAACCATTTATATTCAACTGAGTTCGGCTGTTTCAAGCTTAACCTTGTGAATTGCATAGGTTTTGATCAAGGAAGACACTACCATACTAGCACTGCTCGAGGGGCCTTCTCTCTTGAACACACGCACACCCAATTAGAGATGCTGGATGACTCTCAGGGCTCACTCACCAGGACTCATAGGCTCAATTGGATCCCATCTTTCATGGATGCTTCTTATACCGCATTAGTATTGATGCCTAATGCTCGCTTTGCAGCCACTATAAGCAACCTATTTAACATTGACGTTACTGTTGGATTGTTTTATCATTATAAAACAAAAGGGAGAAGGCTTCGGGCGACACCAAATCAACTATAGAAACAAAAGGGAAGCAACAATTCGACCTCCATACAAACACCACCTACTCTCCCCGATCGGCTCACATCGAGAAGGGAAAAAGGAAAATAAATACTACCTCTTTCGACTTGCACAAAAATAACTTTAAAAGACAAACAACACTGTTGAGGTCCCTAGTACACGATCCATATCTGATAGGTAACTCTTTAATGAGAAGAGGTTCTATGGAATCAAATATATATATAGCTTATATACTCCAATCAACACCTATACTGCTTTTGAAATGGAACTCAGCACCTAATTACTACATTAAAGCTATAGTTATGATGACAAGGCTGGCTTATCTTAGTTGGAATTTCTTGAAAGTTCTTACCACTATATCAATTAAGTGTTACGGGTCCGTTTGCATCTTGGGCTCCTACATAGTCAATAGACTCATATACCTGGATAACCTTTTATCCCTCTTTCATTTGCCAATACTTAATGAAGCCTACCTTTGTACTGCAATCAATTTGATTTCTACTGTTATCCACCATAGGATTTCCACTCCTTTGTGCTTTAACTCTGTTGAGTTTTTGCAGGCATTTACTTATTCCTCGTTTATGAGAAATTATCATTATCTCAAAATACATCAACTCAAAAATAGCATACATAACCATTTATATTCAACTGAGTTCGGCTGTTTCAAGCTTAACCTTGTGAATTGCATAGGTTTTGATCAAGGAAGACACTACCATACTAGCACTGCTCGAGGGGCCTTCTCTCTTGAACACACGCACACCCAATTAGAGATGCTGGATGACTCTCAGGGCTCACTCACCAGGACTCATAGGCTCAATTGGATCCCATCTTTCATGGATGCTTCTTATACCGCATTAGTATTGATGCCTAATGCTCGCTTTGCAGCCACTGTAAGCAACCTATTTAACATTGACGTTACTGTTGGATTGTTTTATCATTATAAAACAGATTCTACTGGTATCCTGATTGCTTATGTGTTTGAAATACATATATTTGTTCTTTCTATCCCATATACCTTCCTTAACTACTTGCGTGCAACTACAAACCTAGTTCCTACCTCACTAATAATCCAAGCAGCTAAGAAATTACATGGTATCCTGCTTGCGCTGTTGATCATACTTTACTCCTTGGTTATGCATCATATCATCTTGCTTGTCTATTGCTACTGTATTATCCCCATATATTTCAGCATCTTCAATCCTAACCCTAACCACAACTGCACTAATACCACTCGAATGAGGTTCTCCCTCGACATTCTGCTTCTCGAATCTCATTTGTAGACTTGCCATGAATGCAAACTGATCAAACAGCCAGCTCCAAAAAAGGTTAGTAAAATTCATTTCAACAATCAACAACTACCCTGTTTTAGCAAACTTTATTTAAGCTTCTTGATCAAGATTTTAGCAGAACAATGTAATCAAAATATAAGGAAACATACTTTGTTTATGCTTTACACCTTGCTTGCCTACTGTAACTATGTCATCTCTATCGGACCATGTTGTATCACACCTATCAGACCTACTTCTAAGCATATTAGAATAACCAAATCTCTTATAAGGAACCATACACACATAAATTCGAGTGGTTATCATGTAATATCTACCATCCTCACGGGGTCTCACTTTGTTTACTTACTCCAAACTGAACTGACATTAACCTCCATGGATCTTCTTGTGGTCCATCACGTGCTATTACCTCTTCCATGGCCTTTTGCATGCACATTTCCCTTACATTGTCTACTGAGCTATTACAATCTCTTTTTCAAATGTGATAACTTAACTAGTAGAAGTAGTTATTTCTACTCTCTGTCAATCACCTATCAGGTTCAGATTTTAAACAAAGCACCCAAGATTACTAAATCTGCAAAAACTCTAGTAAGCTATGCTTCTTCACTCATACACTTCCATCCTCCTTTACTAAAATATGCCAATCATCATAATCATTGTCATGACCAGTGCATTTTAGGACTTCTCACTCTCCTATGGACATATCATCCTAAAACCTCTACTTTAGCTCGTACTAGACTCGGGTTCTCAGTGACTATCTATTATGCTCCTAGCTTTGCTAGTTTATCTGATGTTTGTAACCTATCCTCGATTAGTAATCAAAACCTATGTTATGAACTATCACTGGATTATCAGATTCAATATGGTTGCCTTTCTTCTGCTAAATGCTCTTTTTTGGTGCCTTTGCAGATTAAGGTTTTGCAATACTATTATCAAGTAATTACAGATTTTAACAAGCCTCACATTTTACCTCTTAGCTACTCGTTTGGATTTTCTATAAATGTTTGCTTACCTATATTCTACTATCTTTTGTTACACAACACACTAAGACTAACCATTATATGTAGCTTTCTGCTTATAAATTTACCATATTACTATAGTCTCACTTTACTGATGATTCTCTCTATGAAAACTCATGATGAAATAATCATAATTCACCCTGCATGGCTACTGACTGACTATTTGCTTTCTACCCAAGTTGCTGTCCATGATCTTGGATTGTTTGACAGCCTTGACTTCTCCAATCTCTTTATATATTCTAAATTGCTTTACCTAGTTTCAGTTATGAAGAGGTCTGATTCATATTTGATCTCCTTCTTAACTGAGTTGAATGATATCTTCCTCAAAACTAAAGGAAATACACACTTAATCTCTCTCATATGGCTATTAAATTACTGCTGTCTCTTTTATCACAGATTGAGGAGAATTGCATCTTTCATAAACTTTGATCAGTACTTACATACTCTATATGATAGACACCTAGCCTTTCTATCATGGTTTTTATATAACTGCTGTCATACTTACAATAGCAGATGGAGAATTGCATTTTTCACAAACTATGATCAGTACTATATACTCAACTATGTTGCCAGTTATCAATTATATATAAAAATTTACTATCCTAGACATAACCCTGAACCCTATACTAAGCCTGCTCGAGGGATCTTTTCTCTCGAGCAATTTGTTTGTTTACAATCTATACAGATCTTCAACACAACCAGCAGAGAAACAACAATGACTAAGAGCACAAACTGGACTCCAAGATTTCAAGATCTCAGCTACAAAATAACAACAGTGATTACAAGGAAAAACTGCAAGCAAGAATGGGAAGGAGTAATCTACATTTCACCATCACATAATAAATCAAATAGAAGGGGCCTTTGGAAGGTTTGCAGCTGTAGTATATTTTTTTATCTTCCTTGGGTTATTACAAGCAACTGCCACATAAACTGTCTCCAATTTTCGACTTGTGAAGCATTTGCTCTAACTTGCACAGAAATTTCTAAACTTGTAAAACAGAAACAGGGGACACTACATACTCTCAATCATCTATATTTCTCTGCTAAGGATTTGAGAATTTATATATGTATTTGCGAGCAACTCATTAGGTCTGATGTACCATTTGTTATAGGTCAATCTTCTGGAATACAAAACACAATCATTATCACCTCTTATCTTCGAAACCTTGAATCAAAAATTCGAACAAACAACCCTCCGAAACCTAGAGTAATTCAAATCAACTACAACCTTACAACACTAAACTTTACCTCTCCGACTAGAAAAATGAATCTTGAAACCACCAGTAATACCAACACCAAAATCCAAACTAATACAAACCATTTTATAAATCAAAACCTCTATAAGTATGGTCCTAACTCTTTAAGGTACCAAAACCCCCAACTGGTTTTTTATGAAGTTTAGCTTCTGGAATGTGAGGGGACTAAGTAGGAAAAATGTTTGGACTCAAATTGAATCCACTGTTAAATCGGATCACATTAAAATTTTAATGTTAGCCGAAACAAAACTAACTAACCCACCCCCGGAAAATTGTTGGAGAAAACCAGGTTTCGACAAGATGTTCTTCCGTCCCTCAAATGGCCTGTCTGGAGGCCTCTGCCTCATTTGGAAAGAATCGCAATTCCAAAATGAAACCATCACCATTAGAAACTCCACTGACAGGATTATTCAGGCAGACTATACCAACACCAAACTAAACATCACAATAGAAATCTTATTTATCTATGCAACTCCCTATGCAAACGAAAAAAATGCTTTTTGGGCATCTATTGATGACTACATAAGCAAAGCTAAGGACTCACTCATTATTCTGGGAGATCTAAATGAAATTTTGGAACCAAATGACAAGCAGGGTGGTAGAACGCCATCTATAAACAGATTTACAAGACTTAGAGATATAATTAGTACTCATAATCTGGTTGATTCTCCAACTTGTGGTAATAACTTCACATGAAGAAAACGAGAACATGGTAGCGATAACATTTATGAAAAATTGGACCGTGCGATTATAAGTCACTCTATCTTAAAAGAATTCCCTAATCTTTGTACTAAAAATCACGCTTTCTTGAAATCTGACCATGCACAAATCACACTGGATCTAATGGATAACCAAAAAAACCAAAATTGCAACCTTTTAAATTTGAAATGGCTTGGACCACAAGACCAGACTATGAAAACATTGTACGATCGGCTTGGAGAGTTGACTCTCCGGGTTCCCAAATGTTTAAATTAACAAAGAAACTGCAAGAAGTAAAAAGAAAGAGTAAGCTTTGGAGCAAGGTAACTTTTGGAAACGTTTTCCGCCAAATAAAACAAGTTGAATCACAACTCTTGGAGCTGCAAAACACGCTCTGTAACGCTTATAACTGTGATATAGACAAAAAAATCAAAAGGCTCACAGTAAAGCATGCTTCACTTTTAACCTATCAACAAAAATATTGGGGACAACGAGCCAAAAGAATACATGTCAAATCCATAGACGCAAACACAAAATATTTTCACAAAATTGCAACTGGAAGACGTAATAGAAATATAATAAAATAGATCCAAACCACAGCTGGCATAACAATCAATAGCGAAGATGAAATAAGAAAACTAATCAAACATGACTTCAGCCTAAGATATTCACTTCAAAGGAGGCAACAGACCCCTAGCAACCTATTAACCTATATAGGAAACGAAATTTCGATTGAAGATAATAACTGGCTAACTAGACAAGTCACAAACGCAGAAATTAAAAATGCGGTATTTGGTTTAGCAAACGACAAATCTCCAGGGCCTGATGGGTTCCCTGCGGGATTCTTTAAAAAATATTGGCATATTGTTGAACCTTCTGTAATCAAGGCTGTAAAAAGCTTTTTCCTTAGTGGACGGATTCTGAAACAAACGAACCACACGTTTATCGCTTTAATACCAAAAACAGACAATCCAACAACAACATCACACTATAGACCGATAAGCCTTTGTTCAACAACTTATAAGGTAATATCCAAAGTATTAGCATCAAGACTCAAAAAAATCATTCCTAAAATAACCAACCCTCTACAGAGTGCTTTCTCATCTGGTAGATCTATACAGGATAACATTTTAATTGCAAATGAAATTTTTCACTCCTTCTCTAAGAAAAAAGGAAAAACTGGCTGGATAGCGGTTAAGCTAGACATGGAAAAGGCCTTTGACATGGTGGAGTGGGACTTTCTTCTTTCCACTATGCTCAAACTAGGCTTCTCCAAAAAGTTCACGGATTGGATCAAGGAATGTATAACCACGGTCACTTACTCAGTATTGGTAAACAATGAACCCACTGATGTTTTCTTCCCCGAAAGGGGTCTACGCCAGGGCGACCCTTTATCACCTTATCTATTCCTAATTGTTTCGGAAATCCTCGCTAGAGGTCTTTACAATGAATCGGAAAAACCCCAGAGCCATCTAGGAATAAGACTAACAAGAGACGGAACCAAGATTCCTTTTCTAGCTTTCGCTGATGATATTGTTATCTTTGCGTCGGCTACAAAAACGGGTTGTGACCAAATCAACAAAACATTAACGGAGTATACTGCGTTGTCAGGACAACGAATAAACCGACATAAATCCCAATTCCAAACTTCAAAAAACGTTTTGACTACACAGAAAAATCTAATCCGTAGTGAATTAGAAATAGCACACACACCTAATTTAGGGTGCTACTTAGGATGCCCGATCATCGAAGGAAGAGTCACAAAAGATGATTTCAAAGACCTTATAATGAATAACAAAACTCAACTACAGAAATGGAAGGCGAACTGTCTCTCACAAGCTGGAAGATGTACTCTAATCAAGTCTACGCTTTCAGCAAAACCTTTGCATTTAATGCAATGCTTCATGTTACCCAAATCTGTCCACTCAGAGCTGGACAGAATCAATAGACAGTTCCTATGGAACAAAGGGCCTAACCATAAACCACTCATCAGTTGGTTTGAAATATGTAAAACAAAGGAAAATGGTGGGCTGGGTCTCCGTTGCTCAGAGGATATGAATAAGGCATTGCAGATGAAACTGCTCTGGAAAATACTATCGGAACCTAATAGCCCGTGGGTTAAGCTAATAAAAGAAAAATACATCAAGACAAGCAATATCCTGAATTATCAAAAGCGAGGGGGATCCTCGTGGCAATGGGCGCAACTTATAAAATTAATACCTCTATTCAAAAAGGGTCTCCAATGGTCTATTGGGGATGGTTCAGCGATAAATTTCTGGAGAGACCTCTGGATGGGTCAAGCACCCCTGAAAACATTTATCCCAGATACTCAACAAATTGATGAGTCAATAAACATACAATACTTCATAAAAGAAAATAAAAGATGGGATCGGAATAAATTATTTGGGGAATTGCAAGGCTTATTACCGAATGACTTAATAGAGAAAATCACCACAGTACCATTACCCGAGAACATCCATGTTGACAGACTATATTGGAAATGGAGTAAGAATGGGTGGTATACAACAACCTCTGCAATTGATATGATACATAAATCCAAAAACCACACAAACTCGGATATAAGCTGGGTTTGGGACCTAAATACCCCACCCAAAATAAAATCATTTCTGTGGAAGGTCCTCAAAAATGCAGTACCAACAACGGTCAGATTAGCATCTCGAAGGCTAGGGATCCCGACAAATTGTCCTCACTGCGACTCATGCTATGAGGATTTATATCACTTATTATGGGACTGCCCCATTACTAGGGGCACTCTGATGGCAAATGACCCAGGTTCCTTTATGAAAATGCATGGTTGTTTTGATAAAGGAGACCCGATCAACGATACTATTTGGAATATTAAGAACACAATTGGAAAAGCAAAATTTGAAGACGTAGCATTTGTCTGGTGGGGCATCTGGTTCTCTAGAAACAAAACGCACTTTGACAGTATAACACCAGATATAAGAAAGATACTATCTTTCAAAATAGATCAAAAATTTATCTGGACAACCTCACAAGCAAAGGAAAACACAAGAGAAAATATAACAGCTATACCAAGCAACTCAAAACCCAGATTGATTTCAAAAAGAAAAAGAACCAAATGGGAACCACCTCCTCGGGATACATATAAACTTAACTTCGATGGCTCTCTCTCCTCTAGTAATAAGGGCACTTTTGGGTTTATCATTCGTGACTTCAAGGGTTCCCCTATCTACTGTGGCTGGGGACCATCACCAATCGATTCTGTATGTGGATGTGAAAGCCATGGACTATGGAATGGCATACTCGCTGCAAAACAATTGGGAATTACGAAATTGACTGTAGAAGGAGATAACCTAACAATTCTTAAGTGTTTAAAAGGTTTGGGGAAGCCTACTGGAGACTCGGATATGATTGTCTCAGACAGTCTAGTCTCGCTGTGCTTCTTTTGTTCGGTCGAGATTCGTCATGTCTACCGGGAAGCAAATCTAGTGGCAGATCGCTTGTCACGGCTTGGTTCTGCTTCACTTGGTCCATTGACTCCTGATGATTCTCTTTTGCGTAGTCTCATCCGAAAGGATGCTATTGGCTGATAGGGCTAAGCCCTATGGTCAAATTTTTTCCGTTTCAAAAAAAAAAAAAAAAAAAACCAACACCACTTGAGATTCTTCTTGTCTCTTGCACCAAACTTTGACGTAAATGGTTCTAGACTTCTAGTGGTAATCCACCAAAATGACAGCAACCTCATCCTTTGCAAGTAAAATAAATAAATTAGGCATGATAATAGCCCCTATTTACTAGTTTACCTAATATTTACTTGTTCATCATTCAAAGCCAACTGACCACACATTTCAAGAGGAAGACACAAACTCAAACAACACCGTTTCATACTAAAGCAACATATAAAGTCTCTTATTGGAAGACCATAACTTACGATATTAAATCCCAAACATTATACTGATATAGAAATAGAAGCCCCGAATGGAGTAGCTTTGAAGACGGATTGGCTCAGATCCATGAATCTTGATGTTTTCCTTCTTCACAATTCCAGCCTGGACGAGGAAGGTGGACACATTCTTTCTTTGATCACCTTGCAGCTGGATAGCCTGTCCTAGTTCGACGTCTTGAACAAGACCACCATTGCAGCAGAAATGCAGAATTCCTCCTTGAGATCCTTGATTTTATTGTAGCTGAAATCTTTCTCCAGTCCTTGTACAAGGTTAGGCGTTTTCTACCGTTTTGCTGCTGTGTACGGATGTGCACATAATCCTTTGGTCCAGCACCAGAGTCCTCATCATTTGCATCAGCAAACGGATCTAATGCACAAAATAGACATCATTCAATACTCGAAGATGATGAAACAAATTGGGGAATATAAGTGGAAATAAGAAATTTTTATCTCCCCGGACAGCAAATGACAGCATCTGAAACTGAAACAGTTGTTGCCCCACTCTATATGATCAATAATTGTACCACTACAATGCTAGTAGAGTAGTACACTAGGACAACAAAAATACAAGATTATCCTAAAGTATATATAAATGTGGAATATCTTCAGACAAGTAGTTATACAGTTTAATTTTCTTCCTTTTTCCAGCCAACAAGCAAGAGAATATAACAGTAACAGAATCAAAGTAGTTATACAGTTTCATTTCTTCCTTCAGACAAGTAGTTAGTTAAAAAGTCATTCAAATTCAAAGTCTAGTTTCTCTTCAGAGTACAATATTGGCCAAAAAGCAAGAGAATGTAACAATAAGTCAGTAACAGACAACCCAACTGGAGAAAATATGTACAAGTCATAACTAGATACCTCATGTAGTCACAGAAATGGAGTAATTATCAACAATCCAAAAAATTCAAAACCAACAATCCAAGAAATCAGATTCCAATCTCAGCAAGAAATTCATAACCAACCACCCAAAAAACAGTACCAAATCATATAAAAAAACACAACCACCAAAAAATTTTAGAAGCAATGGTGCTTCAGATTCAATGATGATAAACAACAAGAGAGAACATATGATATGGAGCTTCAAATTCCATCTAAAAAATTCAGAATCAACAAGAGCAATCGAAAACGTGCAATATGGAATCACAAATCGCATATGAGGTCACATAGGGAGAATTACATCTTATGAGCATAAATATGGATTCAAACACCAATCATTACTAATGCCAAATCAAATTGAGGAGATAAACAAACAAAAACTGAAATGGAAGCTCAAGGCAAACAATTAATCCCCAATTTTCATTTCAAAACCCTAGCTATCGAATCAATTAAGCAATTCAAACAATTAATCGAAGAAGAGGAGGAGAAGAACATGACCTTGGAGCTACAAGGGAGGAGCGAGCAGCATCGAAATCGGGGAGGTTGAGTCTGGCTTCGTCTGGCAACAGAAATCGGGGGAGGATGGGTCTGGATTCGTCCTCGCAGGTGAGCGGAGGAAACTAGAAGTGCCATGTGATGGCATCGACGACAAGGAGGAGCCGGATTTTCATCTGGGACTCCTCGTCGGCATCAGCAATTGTGAGATCTGATGAGGAGTATGAACGGAGGGATCGAGAAAGGGGAAGCATGAGTGATAGAGAGCGAGGGAGGCAGATTGGAGGGAGAGAGAGAGAGAGAGCAAGGAAGGCAGATCGAAGGTTGAAAGAGAGAGAGGGAGGTCGAAAATCGCCGGACGAGGGCTCTCAGATGCCATGGAGAGAATGAAAGGGAGCGGGGTACAGAGCACCATCGCCGGGAGGAAGGTGAAGCGGAGAGGAGGACGGAGGATCTCTAATTAAAAAAACATTCAATAAAGGTTATAAGCCCTAAAAAAACTTTTTAATTAGTTAATAACCTAATTAAAACCTCCTAAATGTACAAAAACGCATATTTTCTCTATTTTAAATGTGATTTCCCCGACGGATATAAATGTAACCTGCTACAATATGTACAGTGCAAATGGGAAACAAAACGCTGCATACTGCAGAGTGCAGAGCACTGAATCTAATCTACCGGTAGGTGTACTTAATCAAGGTAAAAATTCCATATATGTGACACACCAGTGTAAGTAAATTGAGAAGCGTCAAGACACTAGCAAACTGAAACACAAAAATCCTAACCCTACTCGAACAAAGTAACGAAATGTCACTAAAGATCGTGTCTAAATCCAAGGTTTCTACGTTAGTTTAGGTTACTGATCACTGATATTTCCGATTATTTAACCCACGCGGCTTATTCGATATGTCAAATTCATTTCCTTTTCATTGATACTGGTTCCTGTCACTTTGCTTTGAATCATCTCTTAAGATTCAGATCAAACACAATAAGGTATTCAGAACACAGCAAATTAGCTGTTCACCTTCCTTCAATTCAAGAGTAAGAAGGTCTATGGAGAAACAAATAAAGATAGGAAGATACTTGATTGTTAAAAACACATCAGAGTATCAGACAGTTCAAACAAAGATTATTCCACTGGCCTTAATGGTAGATCATATATCATCATAAGTTTGGAGACTTTGCAAAATGAATCTTGACTGGTTTGAAATTTTAGGCACCCATGACAGAGCCTGGGTTCCTCCTGCACTCGTTCAGCATATCAAGATAGAACTGGCACTTGCTAATGTCGCTTCCAGAGTTGTTCAAGCACTGCACCATAAACCGACCACGAACAATTAGCATTACTGCAATTCCCTTTTGGTAATATATATCAATGATACGTGACAATGAGCCATTTTGAATAATATTACTTCTAAGATGTGCAAAAGAGCGAGGCTTACATCTTGGAATGCCTTGTTGTGGATGCTGCAGGCATCGGATCCAACACTGCTGTTGTTCATCGGAGCGAGAGCAGCACTCCCATTTTCAACAACTTCATGTTGGATGGTCCGAGGTCCTACCAATGAATCAACAGCCCTGTGTGCAACAGCACTTCCAGTGCCGAAAGCCATGCCTGGCACAGAAGATCGAAAAAAAATGTGATTTGGCTATCAAAATCACAATATTATAAACTTCAGGATTGCAATGAAATGCTTCACCACATAAATCAAATAGAACATTACCTTGAGCTATGGTAGAACCAATACTTCCGAGCACGGATCCACCAGTGCTGGATTGAAGAGGGGCTGGTGGGGGAGATTGTCTAGCTGCATATAGAAACCACAGTAAGAATTAGCAGTATGGCAATTAAGTGGGAGAACAACAACACCTTATGGTCCATGCTGGATTGAAAAAAATCTGGAGGGCCCTAATCAAAACAAACAAGAGAGGTTTTCCTGATAAGGATTCAAAATAGGCAACTATTAAACATCAGTAATAGTTTGATTTCCCCTATACACCACAAAGTTGTCCATATAAACATGCTCCGCGTCATAGGTGGGAGTCTCGCAGCAAAATGGGAAACTATATTTCCTGATATAGTTACATATGTAGCATCAACAACATTAAACCAGGAATCTACAGTAGTCCTATACTAGTAATGTCCTCACAGATCTCCTCTAGGAATGGTATGAAGAATCTATAATAGCAACACATGACTGACATAAGTCCCTTTAAATAACAGAGGATATATCTTCGGGGCAGCTGTTAAACAGAAGCAATCAATTAATAAAAGCACAAGATACTTGTTGCATCGAGAGATTTGAGATAAGATAGCGATAGCTCAAAGGCGTTGAACAATCAGTTGAAAGAATGAGTACCAGGTTGAGGGGGAGGGCTCCTAGCAGCTGGGCGAGGAGCAGGGCGGGATCTTCCTGAACGAAAGCACAAAGTGAATTCAATCAGAAACATAAACCAGAAGATATTTTTCAACATAAACAAACAAACTAGTTCCAACATCCACCTAAGAAAACATTCCAACTTCCACGCTTACAACAGGAAAAATCAAATCTCCGACCAAACAAAGGAACATTTTTTTAATCTATCAGAACCAGACAGATACTTATTTCATAACGTAGATCAATCCAAAGCAACATGGATTCATACACCAAAATCAGAAGTTTCCTATACCATAAAAGAATCGAAAATCCGTCTCAGCGTAAGAACCCTAAAAATCAAACCTGATCCTCGGAAAATACAAAATTAACCCCATCAACCCTAGAATCGAGATTCGACCAGAAAAAATTAAGTATAATCGATAAATCAATAGAGAGATCGAGCGCACCTCCTGAGCTTCGGCGAGGCATGGTGAGATTGGCGAGGGAGATGAAAAAATTGCAAGGGCTAGTTGGATTGTCTTCGTCGAGATAACACGGTTGCGAATTCAATGGAGATAAATGTTTTTGATAACACAATCAAAATTAAGGATTTTGCACCGTTCCCTTTACATATAGAAGAGACAGTCTCGTGGTGAACAAGTTACGCGGAGATCGTCAAATACGAGTCTGCCACGTGGCAAAAAGCCTCCCATGTTGACCTTCTGGATCACTCTTTTTTTAGAAATAAAAATAAAAAATACATCCTTCTAGATCATTCTATAAGTTTCCCACAAAAAAAAAAAGGATAATTCTGTAAGTTAGTTGCCATTTGAAAGCTAGGCCCAATAGGCCCAGTCTCTTGGATGAGATTGAATTGCATGTATGAACTATGGGGTTTGTTAATTTGTTTGGATTCAAAATGCATTAGATTTAAAATGCAAAATGATAACATAATTTTTAAAGTATTTAAATTATTATGTTTTTAGAATCCACGATGTATTAATTATATTGTAATTATTTTATCTTGATTTATGTGATTATTTGGGTAAATTACAGTTTTATCTCGATTTTTGCGGGATTTTTATTTTTACAGCCAAACGCTCACATAAAACGAGGTAAAATAAGTACATTATAATTAAAATGCAATGGAATCCAAGCCAATATGTAAATCATTTGAGCTCACTCGTCTCAAAAAATAATCATACTTGCTAATAACTTGAAATTCTATGATTTTTTTTTATATATCAAACCGATCCTCAATTTCATGTTTAAAAATATGTTCATATTTGACTTGTTTAATAAAGTGAAAAGTCTGAGCTATGATCTTTTTAAATCCAACTCGAGCTACTCGGCTTGTATAACACTATAACAACCCTAATCGCGTGGAACCACTTAGATAACCTTTGATTTAGTTTTATTATATTGCAGATAGAGACAATTATTAATTCTAGACGAACCATTAATCACCATCCCACCCCCTGCAAATAGGATGTATATCATTGACATCTATAAGACTATCTCTAATGGTATAAGTCAAATGTGTACATTTTGATCCAATACAAGCACCCTACTTTCCCTAGGTTTATAACGAGGAGGATTTATTATATTTGGGCTAAGCTTGGCCCATTAACGAAATAAGGCCGAGCCCATTAACTTTCCTGAATCACAGCCGTATAGTTCGCGAATAAGACGTGTACTGCAAGAGGAAAGTTCCCTCTTTTTTATCCTCTCCGTATCCCCCATTTCTCTGTCTCATTGTCTGTGAAGCTGCGAGCGTAAGCGTATGGTTCCGTGGTTACCGCCGGCGAATCGATAGCAATGACGACCATATCTTCAACGGAGTTGAATTACCTTGTCTTCCGATACCTTCAAGAATCAGGTAAACTGTTTTCTCATCGGTTCGCAAAATTTTCCCGGCAAAGTTCAGTTGTTTGCGTTGGAGATCTTTTTCGTCATCTATATTTGGCTCAATCTTGATTAGGAAATGCTCCCATGCTACCTAGACCTCGGATTTTGTGTTTATCGCCTCATTTCGTTGCTCTTTTAGGTTATTAGTTTGGATTAGGAGGTTTAAACGGGGGATTAGGGTTTCGAACGGAGTTTTATTTGGTTGCCTGTTTGGTGCTTTTGCTTTTTCACTTTACTAATCTTAATGGCGGTGAGTGTGGTAAAATAGTGGTCTGGTTTTGGATTTAGGAGATATATATGATGGACGGGCAAGAGATTTGTGGCTCAATGATTTCAGAAACAGTAACATTTACTTTGGATCTGACAAACTAATACCATATTCGTAGTATATATGCTTTCCTAGTTCCATCATATTGGATCTAATGGGTGAACTGATTTATTGAGCAAAAATTTCCCTAGTTAGTCAGCCCTCTTTATGTGAATATACTGTCAAATTTTTTTCATACACGGAAGTATCTTGGCAATGGTTGATATCCTTGGGGTTTGTAGAAAATGCGTTTTACTTGTTTGGAATGTTCTGTATGTTTATTTTAAAAGGGTGAATTTGATCCTAGTCTTGTGTATATTCTCTTGCAGGATTTACACATTCAGCATTTGTGCTAGGATATGAGGCTGGCATGAACAAGTCTCCCATTGATGGCAATTTGGTTCCTCCCGCTGCTCTCATTAAATGTGTCCAAAAAGGACTTCAATTTGTGGAGATGGAGGCTAACTTGAGTAATGTTAGTGCTTTAAACCAATTTCTTTCTATTTTTGTTCTGAGCTAGTTTGCCTGCACTGTTTTTAAATTCCTCAAGATATGCTTTAAACTTGGCAGGGTGAGACAGACACAGAGGAGGATTTCTCTTTCTTACAACCTATGGATCTTATCACAAAGAGTGTATCTGAGTTGCAGAAGATGGTGAAAGAGAAGCAGAGGAGTGAAAAGAAAAAAAAAGATAAAGGCTCTGAAAGAGAGCATGGAGAACGCAAGCGTGGAAAAGATAAGGGAAAAATTGGAAGGGATAAAGACTTAGACAAGGATAGAGAAGTAAAGGAAAAGAGATTTAAACCAGAAGTTTCCCCTTCAGTGAAACCCGTTGTTGAAGGAGATAATTCATCTGTCAAAAAAGTTGAAGATCAAGTCTACACAGGTATCTGAATTGTAAGTCACTTGTCTTATTTTTCTTGTTGTAGGTTATAGCAGTGTATTATGGACACGCACTTCTGAATTTATGAATTATTTAAATAATGAAACTAGGAGATTTTTGTTTGAAGAAATTAGGAGATTGAAGACAGAATCATGATCATTATTTTTAGGGCTCCTTTGTTTAGAGAAAGGGTGAGGAAAGGAAATCATTCATTTTGAAAGAAAGGAAAGGAAATGATTCTATTTTTAGTTGCTAGATAACAAATTTTCTATTTTTGTTGTTTTAGAGCCTGTGCGAGTGAATGCCTCTACAGTGTTGGAACCTGTTGGCTCTGAAATTTCTGGGTCAGACGTGAGAATCTTGGAAGGACACACTTCTGAGGTATTTGAATCTGCTATCTTCTTCTATATTTTACCTATGCCCTAAAAGCTCCTCAAACCTGAAATATTGTTAGAGTTCCACTTCTTGCTTCTTCACCATTTTCCCTCCTGGATGCTAGATTGCTAGCCCACTGAAATTATGTTTCTTTTCTTTGTCTGTAGGTTTGTGCTTGTGCATGGAGTCCATCTGGGCCAGTTCTTGCATCTGCGTGAGTAATACTGCATGAATAAGTTGTCAGTTAAACACATTGCTTGATATATGAAATACTTATTGCTTAAGGACATTGTCAATCACATATACGACTTATATTTTCTAATAGGAATTGCATTGTTTTGTTGCTTCCTTATAAATCCAAGAGACCTTTAATAACTTCAATAATTCAAGGTTCCATCCTTCCTTCTATATGCCTACATGCTACATCCATTATACTGCCATATATATAAAATTATTTGTTTAATGTATCAGATCTGGAGACTCCACTGCTCGAATCTGGGCAGTTGGTGATGAGTTTTCTAGATCACATTCTGGAACCTCCAATGGCCTGGTGTTGAAGCATGTTAAGGATAGAGGAAGTGAGAACAGCAATGATGTAACAACACTCGATTGGAATGTAAGTTTGTTTTCTTTGATTCTAAGTACCGCATATTGAGATTAAAAATGGGGACGTGTATATGTTGATATGTGTATTTTAACATGATAATTGTCTTTCCCATTAAGAAACTTGTCTTTCGTTGAAACGTGAAGATCTCTAATTTGCTCTGCAATTTTAAAGCAGTTTTTATCATTACATTTACATTTTCCATTGAACCTTTAGAACTTTTGACCTCTAGAGATGACCTTCGAATGGATGGATTTATTTTCGTAAAAAATCAAGTTCTTGTTCCATAAACTGAAGTCACAAAACATATACGAAAGGAAGCGCCGTTAATGCCAACAGTCTTCAAGTATTGTGAAGGAATAATAATGACCAACCTATCTAGCTTCGCTTTTTGGTAACTGTTTAGTTTATGGTATTTGGTTTTAAACTCAGCGCTTTGCTTTAGGTTATATTTTTGCCTGAAGTGGTACTGTTTTTTGGCTGCTCTATTTCTGCCTGTGATATGAACCTTTTGTTGCAGGGAGACGGGACACTACTTGCAACAGGTTCTTATGATGGTCAGGCTAGAGTTTGGAGTCCAGATGGTAAGGATTTGTGACAGTTTGTGAACAGTTACTTGGTTTCTTGTTTTGTGGGTAACAAGCTGGCAAGTCTAGTGCAAATAAAAATTCTTTTAGTTCATACTATTATTCATTGAAAAGCATTTTGACCAAAAAAACTTCATTGAAAATCATTCTTTTTAAAATTCTACGGTGGAGGAAATGGAAGTGAAACATGTAGATGCATCATCTGTGCTTTTATTATCGGCGTTATATAAAATTGCTTGTTTATGAATCTGTACTTTGGTAAGAGACAAGGCCTCATTTTCTTCATTCTGAATTTTGAAATAACATCCAGTGGGCATTTGCTGCTGTTTTGGATTCTGAAGGTGAACTGAAGAGTATATTGAGTAAACACAAAGGGCCAATATTTTCCTTGAAGTGGAACAAGAGAGGTGATTATCTTCTTACTGGTAGCTGCGATAGAACTGCGATTGTCTGGGATGTAAAAGCTGGAGAATGGAAGCAGCAGTTTCAATTTCACCAAGGTTTTAAATTTCAGTGATTTCATCAATATGTTGGAGTTTATAATATTCACTCGTTGTGGGATTTTTATGGTGTCTCACAGAATAGTCATTTTTAGCTTATCACTGAACAAATTTGGTTCTATATAGGTCCAACACTCGACGTTGACTGGAGGAACAATACTTCCTTCGCAACTAGCTCCACTGATACCAAGATTTATGTTTGCAAGATAGGGGAGAACCATGCCATCAAAACTTTTCAAGGACATAAGGTTAGCTCTCCGCTGCCAGCTGATTTACATCATCTTTATGTTTGGTTTTAAATGATGAATGGGAATATCTAATCAAAATGATGAACAGGAAGCCAGAAATGTTGTTATCTTTTCTATAAAGTGTTGACGTCAAGCAATCGATTGATTCATAGGCCATCTGCTTATTATAAAGTTGCGTGCTTATCTGTTTTTATCGCCATTAATTGCGAATACCAACCAAGAACCAAGTATTCGGATAAAACTCATCACTTGGTATGAAGTTAGAGATGAAACTAGTATGAGTATGCAGCTTGTGCTATTACCAACTGTCATTGCACTGAGTTTCATCTGGGTTTGCTTGAGAATTAGGACATCTGGCCACTTGAGCACGAGTACTACTTCTAACTGCTCCTGAGGAAAAGGAAAATGAGAACTCTAGACTCCGTAGGACCTGAACCTTACTATGATAGCTGTGGTGTTATCACCCCAGCCCTCTTCATTTTATCCAACACCTTTATCAATGGATTTTTTTTCCAACTTTCCTATGGCAACACCTTGTTTCTTGGTATCTTGGATTAATAGCAATACTTGATTTTTCATTGTTTTTGTGGACAACTTTATACCATCTATTAAATTGAGGCTGATTTCTTATGAGCTCATTTCTTATTAAAAATAATTTCAGGGTGAAGTTAATTGTGTAAAATGGGATCCAACTGGGTCACTATTGGCATCTTGCTCTGATGATTTTACTGCAAAGGTCCTTCCCTCTTTCCTCCTAATAAGCATTATGATTTTATATTAATTTTCTTGTTGTACTTATGGTACCAGTGTAACATCTTGATTCCTCTTTTCTTGCCCTATTGCTACTTGTGAAGGAGGAATATTTCAACTTTATAGTTAAAAATTGATTTTTGATAAAAGCGCAGATATGGAGTATGAAGCAGGACAGTTTTGTTCATGACTTGAAAGAGCATTCAAAGGTTAGTTCAAGGAATTGCTTTTTGAACTTGCTACAATATGCCATTTCGGGATCAGTTGGCCTTAATGGGCGGTGACAATTGTGCAGGAGATATACACCATCAGATGGAGTCCCACTGGGCCAAGTACAAGCAATCCTAACCAGCAATTGATGCTTGCAAGGTATAATGCTTCTTGAGAATTGGTTGCACCACACAGTGCTTGAATGAAATTCTAGCATCAAGAATTGACTATGGATTTCCATTTATCCTCATTAGTTATCGAAGGCTTTTTATGAGACCATTTTGAAGTTTATGCTGTAGAGCAATTATGATTTCGTTTTTCATCTTTACCTTGCAGTGCATCTTTTGACTCAACAGTGAAGTTGTGGGATGTGGAGCATGGAAAACTCTTGTCCAACTTGAATGGTCACAGGTACCTTGATGATGCACAATGAGTAATAATATTTGAGAAAAGCATTAATGTAATAAAATGAATTTATTTCTTCAGAATTACTTGGGATGCCGCTATTAGATGATTGAAGTTCAATGTGTTCTTCTAGATGGATGAAATAAAGGGATTAGTCGAGTAATTTTAAGGGAAAAATCTCTGCTCACCTTGATGTTTGGCATAATTTAAAGTTAGGCACCTTGGCAAAGTGACAGTTGCTAATTATGTTAAGACTCCATAACTACCAACTTACTGCATGAACTTTAAATGAATATGTTAACAGTTTAAATGACGTACTGTATATTAGTAGTATCTATATTTAATGGAGTGTGTGCATTTGCTTTTCATCAGAGCCCCCGTCTACTCCATATCATTTAGCCCTAATGGTCAGTACTTGGCAAGTGGATCTTTGGATAAATCCATACATATCTGGTCTTTGAAAGACGGCAATATTGTGAAGACGTACAGCGGGAGTGGTGGCATCTTTGAAGTGTGCTGGAACAAGGAGGGTAACAGAATTGCTGCCTGCTTTTCAAACAATACTGTCTGCGTATTGGATTTCCGGATGTAATCCCATGATTCCGGATCTAGACAGCAGGATGTGAAGATCTTTATTCTGATGTAGAGTCAGGAACCTGAAGAGGTAGATTTCTTTTGGTCGAGGCGTTAGTTAGTTGGTATGTCATTATGACTGCTTTTAGTGTGCATCTAGGGCTTTAGTCTGATTGTTAGGAAGACCCAAGACTTACCGTATTGATTTGTTAAAAGACCGAAGAGATGTATATTTTGCAACTGCAGTTTGTTAGGGGGATGAGTGTAAATAATTTGAAATCTAGGGACACCAAATCAGGTAGATTCCATATGTCTTTGCAAAACAACACCTTCCCTTTTATTTTTCGTTCTCAAATATGTTTGCTTGTGCAGGTAGGATTTATTACATCATGGTTTGGACATTTATCGCTTCAGGCATGTTTGCATTTTGCAAACACTTCAGCTATTGATTCCTTGTTCTCTGCCTCCCATGCCTGAAATGTCTGCTCTTTCTTCAACAGGGATTGAGATTGTGTAATTCCCCTGTACGTTAATGTTACAATATAAGACTCGCATCCCTGTATGTTAATGTCTGCTCTTTCGTCAAACTTGTTTCTCTTCAGGGTCAGGACCAATCGTGGATGTGTTTAACGTCATCCTCTATCATGGCGACCAGAAGAGCTATGCTTGTCGTGTGATCCCATGCTCGCATTCCTCAAGAGCTTGCGGAATTCTGAAATGCTTATCTTCCCATCTTTGTCTATGCCGGCTTCTTCAAGGAGTGGATCTACCGAACCCTTTAAGCCTGTGCGCTGTACGAAAGAGCCACAAATAGAGACATCATTCATCGACTCCTCACCCATATAAAACACGCGAACAGACGCAGATGACGAGACATTGTAAGCCTACATAACAACAGCTGAGCTGCTGAGAGACTTACCAGTTTCAGTTCTTCTGGAGTTATAAAGCCATCCCTGTCCGCATCAAACTTGTCAAAAGCAGCCTGCGATAGTTGCTGCCACTTATCTGCGTCGTTTTCTTCCAACTGATGCACGCGGAACGTTGCAGCGATAAACTCTGTGAAATCTACGCGACCATCTGTATTGCTGTCAATCTGCATTGCATAGATCAATAAGATGGCATCAACAACATACAAATAACAAAGTATGAGTGAAAACCATACCGCTTGAAGAATCTCTAGAACGGGTGAATCTCCGAGCTTCCAAGGGCGATCCTGAGCAAGAGCCTGAATAAAATTTCATACAAGTTAGAAAAGAAAGAGTATGATTTCAATAACAATGTCGAAACTACGGTAGATGGTGAAGAGGTATGGTGCAATACAAGCATACAAGTATATAACCAACCTGCCTCATTTCTTCTAGACTGATGACTCCATTTTTATCGATATCAATAGCATCAAACTGATCTCGAAGGGCAGCCTGCTCTTCTTCGTCAATGGTGCTTGCTAACGCCTGATAGAGAATCATTGTAAGCGACGCTCAAGATTGATGCAAAGATGACATCTCGGCAATGTGAAGCTTGATGAAGGAGCTCACTTACCCTCAAAGCAAACTGCTTTATTCGGCTATACTTCACAAACCGACGCATGTTGCGTAAAACAGATATGTCGATAGGTATATCTGAGGCACTTCCTCCTTCTCTCACCCATGGATGTGCTGCATAGACAAAGGATCATAAGAAACCGAAAAATGTTCAACATCCCAACAAAGGCTAGAGGAGCTATCGAGAGACGAGGCTCAAGAGTTCATCCTCTATGAAACAATGTACCAAAAGCAATGATACTTTGATGTCATTTCAAAAGCAAAAAGATGAGAAACAAACATAGTGCTTGAGCAGCAGTAAGCCTTGCGTGCGGATCTTTCACAAGCAGCTTCTTGATGAAATCCTTTGCACTATCGCTTATGGTAGGCCAAGGTTTGCGGAGGAAGTCAGGCTTGTTCCTTAGAACCTGTAAGAAGAGCGAACGAATATCAGTACAAAAATGAGATTCAATCTATCTTAAGATCAACCAAAGAATCATATGAATAAGCTTCAGCTGTTTCATCACCATACCTCCTTGAAGATACCATCTTCTGTTTTATCCCAAAACGGGCGTCTTCCACAAAGCAAGATGTAGGTTATAACACCAATGCTCCATACATCTGACTCGGGTCCTGATTTACGCTTCAACACCTCTGGAGCGACATAATAGGCACTACCGACAATATCTGTGAATCGTTTCCCTGCAGTTGTCATACACACATTGCCTTAGAATCGCCCCTATTACATGTCGGTAAAATAGAGCTTGTGAGTACCGGGTTTGATGAAATCCGAGAGTCCAAAATCTGTAGCCTTCAAAGGAGACTCCTCATTCGTAGATTTGAATAGGAAATTCTGCAAGCAAGTTGACATCTTCATTGCCCAAATTGAAAGGTAATAGCACTTAATTCAAATCTTATGAGAGCCTTATAAGCTATACCTCGGGTTTCATGTCACGGTGTACTAGACCGTGCAAATGACACTCGGCTGCAACTTTCAGCATCTGACGCACTATCACCGCTGCATCTTTCTCTGTGTATCGGCTATCCTTCCTAAGCCGAACATATAGAACAAAGTTCAACAAGACAACCAACAAACCGCGCACATATTTTTGCTGTCATAGAAGATACATAAAGAAGGAAATGGTATGCAGTATGCTCACTTTGCTAATATCCGATCCAGCAATTCACCGCCTTCACACAGCCTAAAAGAGACATGTTTTTGTAAGCACAAAAACAATAGAACATAAAAAAAAACACATAAAAAAACTTACTCCATTGCAATGTAGACATAATCTTCATCCTCAAAAGCGTTGTAGAATTGAACGACGTTCTCGTGGCCTGCAAGCTCTTGCAGTATCTTAACTTCGCGCTTAACGTCCTCAACAGCAATAGGGACAACCATCTGCAACACAATGCATTAACATTATGTGTTTAATCTTTCGGAATCGGACCTCATTTACACCTTATAGGTTATCAAATCATTGCTAGTTATAACTAAGCCATTGAGATCAACACTCTGGCTGAAAGGGGCAAAATGTCTTGAAATATAGGCCTAAAATTTTCAAAAAAGAAAAAAAAAATTCATCCATGAGGGATTAGATGCCTTATTGAATCTTGATGCAACTCATTTGTCTTCGAATTCCATTCCTGATACCGAATCTTTCAGCTTCGAAATCAGATAGATTTGTCAGCTTCATGTAAAACCATTAACTAACTTAACTGATACCCCATAAGAAAAAGGGTAAATTACACAAAATCACCCATCAATAAAGTCACATTTAAATCATAAGCCATGGATAAATTTCGGAGCTTCAATTTCCAAAAGCACGAAATCGTTACCTTGTTCTTGTTAATTTTCTTAACTGCGACTTCATCACCGGTTGATTTATCGGTAGCAACATAGGTGTATCCAAATTGGCCATGGCCAAGCAATCTCCCAATCGTATACTTGTGATCAAAATCCCTAGCATAACCGAAATTGGTCCTCTTTCCACACGGAAGCACCGTCGGCGTCTTTGGTGTTCTAGGTTTAGGCTTTGCGTCTTTGTTCTTACGCTGATTGTCTTGCTTATTCACCGTCATCACCGTGGGCGGCACCACCAAGACCGGTTCTTTCCGGTGGTTCTTCGGAGGGGCGGAATGGGGCGATTGGGGGGTCGCATTTCCGTTCAATGTGATGATTTTGATTGTAGATAAACAGACCCCCATTTCGATTGAAAAAGGTGGGAGCTTTTTGAAGGATTCAGTTTATGGAGGGGATCGGAAGATGATTGGAACAGGTATGAATGTGAACAAAGAGGATTGGATTGGATTGGATTGATCGCGCAAAGGAAAAGGGTGAAGGTGATGGGGAAGGTTGGAGTGCGGCGGAAGGATTGAAGGAAGAACGGTTGAAGGAGGGATGGTGGCCAAAAAGGAGAGACCTTTTGACAACGTAGGAAATGGAGGGAGATTGGGGTGATTTTATTAAAATTTCAAATTTCCTCTTTCCCACTTTTTTAGTATAATTACACAAAATTGCCCATTTTTATCTACCTTAGGGAATTTCACAACAGAACGATGACAGATGATTACATTCCAACAACTGAACAACGTCTACTTTTCTTGCACTTTCTCACTTTTTCCCTTGTCTGTGTTAATCCTCCTAAGCTACAAAAACAAAACTGAACTTGGAACCCTTGTTTAGTATTGACCCGGTAGTCTAAATCATGTAAGACTCACACGACACAAGTCGTGTATGTATGACTGAAGAAGCAATCGAGCTTGCTCAGTAATGGCCCGGTTCCTTGCCTGCCTTACCCATATTCACCAACTACACTGAGGGCTTCACTGCCTTGGACGCCACTCTCGAGAACATCACAATCAGCCAAAAATTGGATAGTATTAACGAGAATGGCATTCAGATGAGTTGAGAAGAGTAGCTGTAGTGGAAAGATGCCGCAGCGCAAAGAAGCTATTACCTTAAGAAAGGATGCTATGTAAGCTAAAGAATGCGGCGCCACCTGGTGCTGATCGATGGTATTAAGCTAAAGTGCCGCAGTGAACCTTTCAACTCATCAAACTGGAAAACAAAGAGTATACTATGGAGTATGCTTGGCTTTTGGTTTAACTGTAGTGCCAGTGGAGTATCTGTTCCACGGATTTATGACAACACCAAATCCACCACTACCAGTGAATCATTATCGTAAATTTCTTAACTGCTTCTTTTTCCTGCACACGCTGCAGATACCAGGAAGTGGATTTCTATCTGCTCAAGTTCTGATTTTAGAATCTCTTCAGCACTTTCTTGAAGAGACTTGAGAGCTGCAGCTGCTTTTGCTTTCTCTTTCTTCATCTCCTGAATGAGTGAGTCCCCAGTAAGAAGAGCAGTGGAGATGCAAATCCTCCAATTCAACAACAGGACCTATGATTATGAATTGAACGATGGATTTTAGATTTGGGGGCTCAAAGTTAACGTACCATTTTACCCCTATTGTTTACCGGATAATTACGAAATTGCCATTTTCATTACTCTGTTTGGCTCTCCCTCTTTCGTCCCAACTCCCAAATGGTGCCGTGCCCCCTCGCTGCTGAGCTCCAGACTACCACCGTCTCCGACCTCACCAAAGCCATCCTTTTTGCTGTCCCCGGCTCCATCAACCCACCAAAGCATCCCCCTCAATTAATCGAGCTGAAGGCGAAACGAAGTTGTATTCTGATTCTGACGCCGCTCCAGGCTCCTCCTCCACCGAACTCCGCTTCCAGCTCCTTGCCACCGAATGCAACACTACATCAACCAACAGCTTCTTCTTCCCCTCCCAATTCCAAATCCGATTTCGCTAAATTCAAAAGGTTAGTCTTTTATACCTTGTACTTTCTGAATTACTGCTATAGCTTTTGATGATTTTGGTTTGTATTTAATGATAACATCATAACAATAATATTGGGATGATTTTGATATATGAAATGCATTTTGCTATCTCCGCGGTGTCTACTCTTACTATCAGCCCTTGTATTAATGTTGGCACCGCCCCCCGATAATGATTGGACAGCCCTGGCGAAACCAAACTTGATATATCGATTGCCTATATTAAAAGAAGATGATTTCAAGGCTTCCCTCCAACTTGAATCCTGATTTGGGCTTCAGATTGCTCAAGGTATATGCAAACTCAGGCGATTTGTTGCGTGCACGCCAGCTGTTCGACAAAATTCCTGAACCAAATGTTTATTCGTGGACCATCTTGATTGGAGCTTACACAAAGCAGCGGCTCCCGAATGAAGCACTCAAGCTCTACAATGATTTCCGGAGTCAGAATTATATCCCGGATAGGCCATTGCTCCTGTCTGCCGCAAAGGCATGTGGTGTATCAGCTAATCTTGTCAAGGCCAGGGAGGTACATGAAGACGCTATCAAGTATGGGTTTCATTTGGAGACATTTCTTGGTAATGCATTGGTGGATATGTACGGAAAATGTAAATGCTGCGAGGGCGCTGTTGAAGTATTTAGGGATTTACATGTTAAGGACGTTGTTTCTTGGACATCGTTACTTTCCTGTTATGTCAACTGTGGATTATTTAGACAAGCGTTGGTGGGTTTCAGAGAGATGGGGTTGAAAGGGTTGAGGATGAATTCAATGACTGTTTCATCAGTGCTTCCAGCTTGTTCTGCGCTGAGGGATCTGATTTCAGGCAGGCAAATCCATGGATATGTAGTGGTAAATGGTATGGATGAGAACGTGTTCATTACCAGTGCCCTTGTGAACATGTATGCAAGCTGCTCAAGCATGAGAGATGCTCAGTTTGTTTTCGATAGTATGACATTTCGGGATACAGTGTCTTGGAATGCTATATTGACGGCATATTTCACAAATGGAGAATCTGAGAAAGGTCTCAACTTGTTCACTCAAATGAGCAGAGAGCGAGTGAAGCTGAGTCATGATTCATGGAATGCTGTCATTGCAGGATGTATGCACAGTGGGCAGGAAAAACAAGCCCTTGAGATGTTCATAGAAATGCAAAAATCAGGGTTGCAGCCTAATCAAATAACAATCACCAGTATCTTACCAGGTTGCACAAACATAGAGCGCTTGAAAGCTGGAAAGGAGATTCATGGGTTTATTTTTAGGAACTGGATTTCAGGTGACATATCAACCACAACAGCATTAATCGATATGTATGCCAAATGTGGCAAACTGGAGATTGCCCGTCAAGTATTCAATAAGATGCCTGCAAAGGATACCATAGCTTGGAATACAATGATCATTGCTAACTCGATGCACGGGGATGGAGAAGAAGCCTTGTCACTCTTTAACCATATGATTAAATCTGGCCAGAGAGCCAATTCTGTTACTTTCACTGGAGTTTTATCCGGGTGCAGTCACTCGCAGTTAGTTGAACATGGTCTGAGCGTATTCAATTCTATGAGCAGGGATCACTCAGTTGAACCAGATGCTGATCACTATGCATGTATGGTTGATTTATTTAGTCGTGCTGGTCGAATGGAAGAGGCTTATAGATTCATCAAGCAAATGCCTATGGAACCAACAGCAAGTGCATGGGGCTCCTTGCTAGCCGGCTGTAGAATCTATAAGAATATTGACTTGGCACGGCTTGCAGCCAAACGGCTTTTTGAAATCGAGCCAGAAAACCCTGGAAACTACGTGATGCTGTCCAACATACTTGAATGTGCAATGCTATGGGGCGAAGCATCTGAAATTAGGAAACGAATGAGAGATAGAGGACTATCCAAAGAACCTGGTTGTAGTTGGATTCGGGTCAGGAACAAGGTCTATACTTTTGTTGTTGGGGACAAGCGGAATGAACAAAGCGACCAGATTTACAAATTCTTGAGTAAGGTCAGTTACGAGATGACAGCAGCCGGGTGCTTGCCTGACACTGATTTCGTTTTGCAAGATTTGGATCAAGAGGACAAGGAGCAAGTTCTGTGCAACCACAGTGAGAAGCTTGCCGTTGCTTTTGGAATACTAAACCGGGGTGGAGAGTCATCAATTCAAGTGTTTAAAAACTTGAGGATATGTGGGGACTGTCACAATGTCATTAAGTTTATGGCCAAGATTGTTGGCATAAGAATCATTGTTAGAGATTCGTTGAGGTTTCACCACTTTGAGGATGGATTATGCTCTTGTAGAGATTTTTGGTGAAGTTTTAAATTGAAATTATGTTTCAAATTTTAATTAGTTTAGCTTTTCTTTTTATTAAACTAGTTTTATTACCCGCGATCTTCGCGGTTTTTTTATATGACTTTTGTTATTTATGTACAAATTGTGTAAGATCATAAAAATTATAAAAATATTATTTTTTGACATTTTAGACACACATATATATATATGAATACTTAATGGTAAAATTTAATCTATAAGTCGGATTAAGGACATTTAATTTCAAATTTGTGTGATGCAATTTCATTATTCTTTTCCTAATTTTTTCCTTAAAACAAAATTATTTTATCGCTAAGCAAAGCAATATGTATAATGGATCTAATATTTGTATAAGTTTGGTTTATACATTAATTGGTATGTGAGTAATATTTGCATAAATTTGGTTTATAAATTAATTGTTCGTTAGAGATAAACACTTATTGATTTGAATTATTTTTTTTGTTTAATGTGATTGTTTAAAGATAAAAAAAATATTATTTTGTATGTGAGCAAAATTTGCATAAATTTGATTTATAAAATAATTTTTTGTTAAAGATAAACACTTATTGATATGAATTATTTCTATTGATTAATGTGATTTTTAATAATTTAATAGAATATATATAAACTGGTTCTCTCTCTATATAAAATATATATATATATATATCATAATAAAATATCATATATTTATTTTTTGGTCGTAGTCAAATGTGATTAGATAAAATTTTACCCCAAAAGAAGTAAAAGATTAAATTAATAGTTACTGATTTAAACTTCACATAATAGTTACTGATTATTTAACTGATTTAAATAATTAGTTAAGTAGGACGATTAGATGCCACCTCAATAAAATAGATGAGGTTGTTGTATGACGTGATTTAAATATATTAGATCGTCATTAATTGACCTGTCAAAAAACCCGGGCCAGAGGCCCAGATTGCACCAGAGTACAACACATAAGCGAATTCGACCAGAGCTCGCCACATAGGATTTTCACATCTCAGTTTTAGTATTATATTGATTGATATTGATTGATTGATATTGATTAATGGTGTATTAGATCATTCGAATATAAGTTATATAAACTCATTTTTTCAAATATACTAAAATTAAAAGATCTTCATAATGATATTTTTTACTATGATTAAACTATGAGGTTAATATCTATATTAAAAATGAGTATAAATTTAGTATAATAGTTTAATCAAGATAAACTAACCTCTTTGTAAAAAAAGGGGTCATAATCTTCTGAAAGTAAAAAGCTACTATTTCATTTTTTAAACACGGTCAACATTCAAAATACATAATCTATCATGATAAGGAGTATATATTAATGATATTGTAAAAGAAAATCTCTCTAAAATCATGATATTTTTTTTTAAAAAATCAAACCGGAAATCTTCCTAATACATAATACTTTTTTTCCTCTAATTAATAATATATGAGTTAATATTTCTATTAAAAATGAATATATATTTGATGATAAGATTTTATTGTTCAAATGATAAAAATTAATTATAACTATTAGTTAAGATAGACACCTAGTATGACATGTAGATAAATAGATTAAGTAGTCGTATGACATGTCTTAAATTTATTGGTCATTCATTAATTGACGTGTCGAAAAAACTCGGTCAGAATGCACCAGAAAACGACATGTAAGCGAATCGCACCAGAGCCCGCCACATAAGATTTCCACGTCTCTGTTTTAGTATTATACTAGCACAGTACCCGTGCGTTACGCACGGGATCGATTTGCAAAATATATTATATTGTTGTGATGACACATAATTACTAACGACTAAACAACTTAAATTTTAATTATTTTGATTGTACTATGTGACATTCATCCAACTAAAGAAATATCAATCATCATAAGAATAAATCAAATCCAAACATCCAAATAATAAATATACTAAACTGGTTTCACTCACTCGATCCACATCTTCGATCAATAATGAAAAGTGTGATGTATAAATCACGACAACTTTAATAATCCATCAACTTAAAGAATTCAAGGCGTCGATGCACAATTTTGATTTTGGATGTACCTTTATTTTTTTTAAAACTGGTAAAATAAACGTATTACATATTAAGAAACCCTTGCTAGAGCCAAGAGGTCAATGGTTCAAATCCCATTTTTGACACTCTATGTGTAATTAGTGGGTGCTCAAAAATAAATGTATTACATATTAAGAAACCCTTGCAAGAGCATGTCTGGTGGCTGTTGGACCAAAAATATATAGAGTTTTTTTTTTCAAATTTAGGAAATGATCTCCATTTTTTCTCCAATATTCTCCAAAAACTTAAGATGAAGAATTTGTTGTGATCGCTACATTTGTTAAGATTATTAGAAAAAACTAACAAAAAATGAAGCTTTTATTATATAATTTGTAGATTGTTGATATGACCATTTTTGTAAATTTCTTAAAAGAAAAAAAAAACATGTGCACATGTATATTGTTTGCAATATAACTTTTAAAAATATATGGTTTATTTATTTATTTTTCATAGGCATCAATTAAGAATATTAATTTGAAAATAATTTCCCAAATTTAATTATTTTAGATTAAATAATATTTTTTAATTCTTTATTTTATCCATTTATAGCAGAGAATCTTCCGAAATCAAGATTCTTAACAACCTATTCTTTAAGGATATAGGTTAGAAAATTAATATTGTTAAATATAAACTAAATAAAAATGGTAAGTAAAAATAATTTTAAATGTCGATTGTAAATTTATTGTTGGTTTGTGCAAAATAATTGTTAAAGAAATACATTTTTAGTTAATAACTTGATAAATAAAGTTAATAAAAAAAGAATTATATTATTGCATTTACAATTTGATAAATAAACGACATATGAAAAAGATAATGGAATAAAAGATTCAAATATCAATGAAAGATCAAAATGCAATAATTATTTTAATTACAACTCATTAAATATAGGTCCGAAATTAAATAGGAATATTAGATAGTCTACCATGTACTCAAATGTGCTAGTATAGTATCCTTATATATAAATAGTCATCAACTATATACTATTGCTATGTTATCTATAATAACCAAAATATAATTTTTTTCAAAAGTCCGATTTAATTAAGTGCTAATAAAAAGTAAATTAAGAAAGTAAAAATTTGTTTGATAGAAAATTATGGTAACAATATCAAAACATGGAAAAGAAAATGCATTAATTGAAAAATAAATAAATTAAAATTAGAAGCATTAATTAATTTTTGTTTAAATTGAAGGTGGGGTCAGGTTTAATATGAAATCGCCATGTAAGCCTATAGTTAAGAAAAGTTTGCCACGTGGCTTGAGAAGCAGCCGTTTTAGTATTATATTAGATATTAGATATTGATGATTGATGATATTGATATATTGATTCCTAAGTAGATCGATAATCTTTCTCGATTTAGATCATATGCCGGGCATAAGACCATTCAAATTTTTATCCAAATGTGTTTAGTTAACTCACTTCGTGTACCTTAGTCCAATAAGGAAGTAAAATATTTGATTTCACAAGGTCAAAAAATACAATTCTACTTAATGCATATATATATATCCTTCTCAAAATGATTAAAAAAAAGTAGTAGTTTAATTTATTTACAAGTGATAATGGTTATTTTATGTTTATTCTCTTTTACATTTTATTAAATTTATAAACCAATTTCCACCAAAAAATAAAATACAAACCATTACTTGCATTGAGATAGAAAACAAGCTAGTGAGCAATAATAATAATATTATACAATAAAATTATACTGCTTTAGGAAAGCAAAATCAATTCTTTAATTTAAAAACAAAATGTATAGACCTAACTCGTAAAATTAATAAATGGCCTCGATTATAGACCGTCAACGTATTTGTTTGAGATGTAAAGAGACTAACAAGTTCCTCATTATAAGTATATAATTAGTTTTAGAATGTATATTGAACTATTAGTGCAAATGTATTGGTGAATTGCATCATGATTCATGAGGCATATGCTAGTTAATTCAATCTCTAATTGAACAAATCCACTTGTCACGGTTATCTGAAAATTGATTGTGAACCAAACATAACCAATGGTAGAAATTAAAGTCCCTTCCACCCTTCAATTTACCCTCCATATCTCAAAGAAAAACCTATAAATACCCACAAATTACTTTTATTTTACACAATATTCCATTTTGCAACATGGCATTTCCAAGAGTTGTGCTTGTTCCTCTTGTTCTCTCTTTCCTACTTCTCAATCTTCTTCCATCTTTCCTACCGGTAAATATTTTTTCAACTTTTAATCCAATCTTTTCTTCGATCTCACATTAATCTTCTTAATCCAATCTATTTAGCTCAGGGATCTAAATTTAGTGAAATATTAAATAAATTTGACATTACATAAATTTAGTGAAATATTCACATATTGTTGGGATATGGTTCTTTTCCCCTTGCATTTTTGTATTTTAATTGTTAAGCTATATCTTATTCGCATATTGGTGTGTTCAATTCTTTTTGATGTAGGGCGGAGTTGCTACCGCAGATCCTATAGGTATACACCAAAAAACTCATTCTCATACATAGAATTCGATTTCGAATAAAAAAAAATATACGAAAAACAGATCATATCGATGACAAATATAACAAATATTGCAGATTGCGTTGCGGCATGCCAGTTTAGATGCAGCAAATCATGGAAGCCGGAGATGTGCAACAAGATGTGCACAGGCTGCTGCACCAAGTGCGGGTGCGTCCCGCCTGGCCCGACAGCCAGCCGAGACGTTTGCCCTTGCTACGCCCAGATGAAGAACCCTAAGAAAGGAACCTACAAGTGCCCTTAGATTCATTATCATCCTAAATTACACCTTATGAAATGTCATATATATACTCCCATTTTGGAGTACTGTGGGTAATGTTTGGGTTAGTTTTACCTTTTGTTAAGAGTGAGGCAGTAAATTCATGATGTTGCCTACTTGCCTTGCAAGATCATATAACTAAGGTGTACAATTGTATAATTTGTATATATTGCTATTAATGTGATGTCTTTATTTTATATATATGGTTCCATTTTGGGAGTTGAATTTTTTGACCTTGGTATGACTAGATACTAAGCTCACACCAAAACTTTCGAATATTGAATCTATGGGTAAGAAACATATACACCGATTTACAGGTTTCAATGTTCTATGTTCTAACCAATGTGTTGGAACCTAAAACTGGAGTTCTACTGAGTTAAAAAATGAAGATCATAATACCAGGAAAGTGCTAGAACCACGGATGCCAAGTCGGGTCCATCATGCACAAGTTCCGTGGGCTCAGTGCAGCATCCACCAAATCTGTGACGCCCCTCTGCACCGACTGTGGAGGATCCGTGTCGTTCTCCTCCTGAATGAATGCACGGGACATGTTAGATCAGGTTGGATTCAGGTAAGACATCATCATATGTAAAAACAGAAGAAATCAAAAGGATAAAGGGAATTTAGATCAAACAGTCCGTGCAGCATGAAAACCTGTTGCATCTTCTGTTGGATCACTGTCACCAGTTTTTTGTTTTTTTTTTTTTTATCAAAACAATCATTTCTAAATGTTTTTTCGATTTCGTGAACTAAGGGTGACTTTATGAAAAACACCCTTTTAAAATTATAAAGCTTTTGCATCCCATATATTTCAAGACAGAAGAGCTGAAAATGTTTTGTTTTGAATGAGCTAATGATGTCTTTACCTCCTCGCAGTAGTTTTGCGGGGCGATTACCCTGATCCTCTCAATAACTCGCTCGACATTTGTTGTGATCTTCAGCTTGAAATCTGTGGGATTTAAACTTCCACCTGCGGCAATAGGAGACATAGAGATCCCAGGTCGCCTCCCTGACCATGAGAGCAGCTCGTCGCGGAAAAACATTGCTAGATGATACCATAAATGTTGGCTTTGCTGGAATATGATATTTTTCAAAATCAATGAGCATGTAAAATATGTTCTCCCATTCCGAAGCAAACGGAAAATTTGACGAGAAGCTGAGAAGGAACTTTACCTTGGGTGTGGCCATAGCCTGTGCTGCAGAACACATATCAGATACAATAAGGCCTTCCACACCGAAGCTGGAGAAGAAGGCTTGCAGGTTTCTAGTGAGACGAAAAGGCACGGCTTCATCAAACTCAATCATTCCATTTGAATCATAAGTAGGGTGGAAGTCGGTCTGGAAAATCTTGCCCGTGTTCTTAGCAAAGAGGATCTTATTTGGGGACCTACCACCTATCTGTAACATGTATGAGATGAAACTCGATAGAGCCACCTGGGTAGCGAACTGCTTCTTGAAAGTCCACATTTGATTCCCATTTAGCAGTACTTTGTGAATGAACTGGGATAAAATGGTATCAGGCACATGATTCCGAGTCACTTCATTGTAGGCTTGGAGGCGAAGTTCAATGACAGCATCCGTGAAGATTTGCCCAGATCCAGCTTGGTTTAGTTGCTCCTTGAAAAGTGTTATTGGAAGATCTGCCTCCCGGTTGGTTCTTGCACAGTGATTCTCGTACACCTCAAGGAGGGTGCTGTACATCAAGTCATCTTCTACCATCCGAACCTTTAGGAAACAGTGAGAGCCATTGTAAGAAATAACAGTACTAGGTAATTGATGAATGGTGAAAGGAAAAATGTCGGGAGAGATAGAAAAAAGAGGTACAATAAAAGATTTTGCCTATATTTTGTACATAAAACATTACTAGAGTAGAAAAAACATAGCAAAAGGATATGTTTTCTAAAACAGACGAACCACTATAAGCAGTAGGAAGTGTTCATCAATAACATGATGCAGTGTCCTTGACCCAGAAAATGGATATGACAGGATCTAACCAACCTATCATATATTTCGGGAGTCCAGACAGAATTATCAACTAGCACTTTGATCTGTTAAGCAGACGGGAGGAATTGGAACAATCGATGATAGAGATCAAACCTGAGACCAAACAGGGATGATAACCGGCGTATGGATGCGTACATGTCGTCTCCTAGACTCTTTATGCTTATCAAACATGCGGTTCATTACACGGAAAAGCTGCAGCATACGTTCGTCACTTCTGGCATTTGCAGTTATTGATGTTTGGACAATAAAATGCCGCTGAGAACCATCTGAGCCTATGAATGTCAAGCGGCGACAACTGCTGCCACTTCTACGTACAATAGGGATATCTGGACCAATTCGATCCAGCTTCACCGTATGATCAGGTGCAATTTCCTGAGAAGTTGAAAGAAAAAGGAATAACAAAAAAAAAATAACGTCAATGAGAGTTGACAAGTAAAATAAATAAATGCAACAGAAAACTAAGGCCATATGTTCGTTTTACAGGTCTATCACATAGAAAGGTAAATTCTGAAGATGTTTCGAGATGTTCAAGGTACCTGGTCAGTAAAATACTGTCCAGGAATCTCTACATCAACAACATGGAAATCACGCAATACCCTACTCTCTTCCTCCAACTTCAATACAGCAGGAAATTTGTCCTCCACGTTGCTCTGCAGCATGTTTTTCCAGTGTTTCAATCTCTCAGTAAGTTCAGAAAGTGTTGCAGGGAAGGTAGCTGCATTCTCTGGATCAAGATCACGTTCAAAATCCTGTTTATAATCCTTTATCAATTCAACATGCTTACTCACGGCATCTTCAGAAAAGCAGGCCCTACGGACACCGGAGAGCTCTTTCTTGAGAACCTGTGGAACCTCAGCTGTCGTGGCTATAGGATACTTGTAGCAACGGTGAAGCAGGGCATTAACAACCACAAGTAGTCGCTCCACAGGTAAGGTAACAAATCTTGACCCGATCTCAGTGAGCAAAATCTGCAAATTTTGAATAGCTCTATAGTTACAAAAAAAGCTCGAGGATTTTGAATATCAGTGGTGGTAGTGGACCGATGATTTTCACAAGCAAATTCCTCTTTTAGGTATGCCCAGAGTAGTTTCCATATACATATATGCACAGGCAACTTGAAAAATCTTTTGACTAACTTACGAAATTCCAAGTTGGTTAGAATCATTTCTCGAAAATAAATATCATCATCCATTAAACAAATATAACAGCAAATCACTGATGTACCCAATAAGCTTAAGGTTTTGAACTTTGCAACATTCTTTCAACCTACCAAAACTATGCCCACATCAATCGATCAAATGAATTATCATGTATTCATGTTCCAAAGTACTTTATACAGCAAACCTAACTATATAAATGCTCCTTGATATCTACAATGATTTAAGTAGTCTTCCCCATATCTTCCAAAGAGATATGAGCCAGAGCAAGATTTACAAACAACGGAAAAAATCATCACCTCCAATTCGCCAGCAAGATTAGCATGCTTGCTGCTGAGGGCCTCCATGATATCTTTTGCAGAATCAAAAGCGCTTCCAGCTGATGCCACCAGAGTGTTGCTACGCTGTCGGGCATGATGATCACTTCCAGAATGAACACTACCTTCTGCAACTCTTGATCTTTCAGGTTCTTGAGCATCTGAATGCCCAGCACGATGGGGTGCAACACTAGCAGATGTCATTTGGTGAACCTGATTCTCAGAAACCATGTCACCATGACTCTGCATCCTAACAGTTCCATCAGTCATGTCCCGAGAACTAGCACCAACACTAGAAGCACTTTGATGTGCTCTCTGCTGCTGATGCATTAATTTTTTAGCAACATCACGCTGGTCAAGTAAATATGTACGCAACCAGTAATACAAAGCCTGCAAGTTAATTTTCAAAAGGATTACTTACCTGTTACCACATTACGCTAATGAAACATATGTTCTTACAAATTTCAGTGAAGATAACTGCAAACTACCTGCGGATACACTGTTGCAATCTTTACAAGTACAAGCTTACAGTGAAGAGCTTCTGTCCTTTGCAAGGAAAGTAGCAGTTGGGGAATCCAGGAAAGCCAAACCCAGTGCGGTATTTGATCCAAATATTTGTCAAAAACTCTTCCAGCGGATTCATTAGGAGTGTCAAAACTCAGAAGATACAGAGCACGAGCTAGGTAGCCTCTCGAGTTTGGGACACCAAATTTAATGCCTTGAAGAAAGCAACTAACAGCATATTCCAACCAAATTTCATCATTGGTTTCTTTGTATGCCTGAAAAAGGATTACAGCCTTTTAAATACAATCTCAGGATGAATAACATTTCAAAGATGTTGAACAAAATGGCAGTGAAAGGCATTACCATATCACAATAATTTCCCCAACTTATCCATCCTTTTGGCAAGTTTTTGAAGAGAGCTATGGCATTGGAATACTCACGATTAGCAGTTTCACTGTCATCGAGCTTCAATAAAAAGTCCCCCTTCAGACGGAAAATTTCCGCCTTTTGCTTGGTTTGAAAATATTCTAGATTAGTACTATTGATCAAATTCAGTCCGTTTGAAAGTTCTCCTGTTATTTCTAGATATGCTTTAGCTTGTTCTCTGACTTTGACAAAGGCCTCCTGCACATGTACAAAGAACAAAAAGTAATTAAACGTTAAGTTTGACAGGGCTGCCCACAGTGAAAAAATATTTAAAACATCAGAGCAATAAATCTGATGGAAGCATATTTATTATCACAAGTAAAGAGTACTCAAAGAACATTAATAGTAATGTTATGAAGAAACAATTTTACCTATACCCAATGCACAACTGCAACACTCAACCAAAATAGAAACCCGTCAAATCCCAAAAGAATGCACGTGGTACCACAGATGATGTCAGTTGGATTGGATGATAGGCAAGTGATTTTAATGGTGGCCCATCCGACCCACCAGTCCACCACTCGATACATCAGCAATCACCCAATCATCAGTTTAAAGCCCTTAGCTAATGTTATATATATCATGTTTTCATAATCTAATAAATTTCAAATCCCAGGGCTGACTTTTTCATAAGTTAGAATGTCGTTGATGTTTCTTTCCCTTAATACACTGTTTATTTTCTGTGTATATACTTGTTATGATGTGTACTAAATCAATGCAATCTAAAAATATAAAATAGAAGACCAAACTGAAAAACTCTTTAAGCACCTAATCCATCTGCAGATATGGTATGTGTAAAGTATACACTTGCCACCCCTAAATATCCGAACTCTACAAGAGAAATACCAGCTATGCATACCTGAAGCTCCATGGTTTCATGACCATACATCTTTTCGAGTATGGAGACACAAACTTCATAAAGACCCTGCTTTCGAGCAACACGTGCCAGCCTATTCACATTCCAAGCTTTGTCATGATAACCAAGCTGATGAAGTGGTGGGTTTGCAGCACCGAAATCCTTGAAGGCGTCTATAACAAAATTATATATTTCATTCCGCCACTGCAATAAATCATACCACATTGTCACCTTATCCCATTCATTTGGTGTTCTCAATCTCCATCTCTCAAGAATATCCTTCAGATCAGCATAAACTGTTCCACTTCCACTTACACCAGAGTTGGCAACATGCTTGTGACCATTCGCAATATCTACCAAGATTCTGGAAGATTCTTGAACTTCTACTAGCTGTTGAAATTGTTGCAAGAGAGGAATCCTTGCACCAACAGACATCTCAGGCAGCTGCCACCACTGTTCTAAAGCAAGATCTACACCTTTTCCCACAAGATTCTCAGCATCCACCACACCATTGATATTTCTCTCATGAAGGGCAAAGTAGGCTTGAATAATTCTGAGTTTGGGGGTTTCTTGTACTTGAGCTTTAGGAACTACATGATCTTTCATGTAAGCCCAATCAGGAACTTTCCATAGACTGTCGAGCAATAGTTCATAGTTTTCAACAGATTTCCCAAAATCTGCAAGTGCGTCCCATTGACTCATTTGTGAAGCAGAATAAAGCCAATGCTCTTCCCAGAGGCACATCTCAGCTTTTGGTACTGTATTGTTATAATTTCCTTGAGTTGCCTTAACCATAGCTTGGTAAAAGAGGCTTTGAGCATGTCGCCAGTAACCATGCTGCACAAGCGAAAATCCAGCCCTAGATTCTGCAGTAGCGGACTTTTTCTTCCATAACCCTAGTCTCATGTCCTCTTCACTCAGTAAATGATAAAGGTCAGCAAGACATTCATAGCACTTGCTATCAGTTACAAATAGCATTACATGACTCTCCAGAAGAGTAAGCGCAATATGCCATGCATTATATGTCTTCCCTATGTATTTGATGAGTTCACTTGGCATCCGTGGCTGGGGATGGCTCAGTTGAAGTCCTTCTAGAAGGGCTTGCACAACATTTGGTCTGCTTGCCTGTTGCTTTTTATGATAATCTTTCGATAGTAGAGAGATCATTGGTTTTGCAAGCTGAATCTGTTCTTCCTTGTTCAAGCTTACCCAAACAATGGGAAACACCAAAACCCACAAATGATATGCAACGTTTGCATCTACATGAGCCATCTCTCTTAATGGTGCAAGAAGATCAGCCACCTGCAACAAAGAAAACAAGTCCACTGAATCAGCTTCCGCAAGAAGCTGGCTATAAAGTTTTTGGCAATTCATGTCAGTTTCACATTTCAGACTTGAGATTGGCAAAACAACACTATGGACCGTTACGGCATTTTTCGAGTAACATAGTACATATCTAGATAGGGCCATTGCATAACTATTTCCATACGCGTAAAACTACTACTCCCTCCGTATCCGTATAATTGGCCCTTTTGGCACTTTTTTATTTAACAAAATATTTGTCTCTTTGAACACCATTAATGATAAAAATTTCTAATTTTGTTAATTTATCTCATTAACTGTATTTGATTTCCAAGATACTCTATTAATACTTCAACTTTCCATATTATTCTTTTTTTTTTCATTGGTCCATTGTTTTTTACATTATTTATTTGTTAAAATTTTAGCTATTCTTCTTTCCATTTTTAACTTTCTTAAAAAATGTGAAACTAGCCAGAGTTTATACGGATACGGAGGGAGTATTTAAAAATGATATAATTTCTCTTCAAATACCCTGACAAACAACAGCTTTTAGATGGATACACTAAACATTTCATGTCAACAAATGAAATAGAAATATAACTTGAAAACCTCAATGATACTTCCAAGTGCACATATATTTTAACAGCTTTCGAACAAGGTGGACACTTCAAGTGGCAATTTTATTGTCTTGAAATTTAATTCAAGTTTTTCACATTAGTGTGAAAAAAAAAATTCATTTTTTTATGATTTCTTTCCAGGCAAGCATCTCTAGTTGAAGAACTAAACCAACCAACATAAACAAGAATGGAGATAAGGGGAAAACATTAATAGTCGAGGATCTCACGAGTCACAACATTCCAAAGGATCACAATAATGAGAAGGAAAATGACCTGAAGTCGGCCCTTCCTGATGAGAAAATGTGCATGCTTTTTAACAAGCCCTTCAAATGTCAATGCAGTAGCCTCTGGAGTTTCAGAAATATCATTAAGTTGGTGCTGCATTGCAGAAGAATCAGTGAGTGAATTTGTTACTAGCTGTGGCACTCTACCAGAGTTGGGGGCAAGTGTAACGGACTGACTCTCATCAAGCATAGCTAGAAGAAAATCTAGTCCTTGTTTAAGCCAAAAAACATCACCAAGAGCCTCCCAATCCTGAATTTGAATGATGTATTGCAACCTAGTAAATAGTGTTCTCCCCAAAGATTCATGATAAAGTGAAAAAAATTTCAGCCTAGTATCAGGATCCTTTGCCCTTAAACCATACATAAATGGCCTTTCCACTTTCTGAAAGACTTCCTGTCGTAAGGGAAGAGGAAATCTGCACATAAGAAAAGGTCATTAAAACATCATAATTGACTCAATATAATACAGCAGATAATATAATTTCTTACTTGCTGGAGTCCGAACAAATGCCATATAGAAGCTCAAGGTATTTCTTATCCCACTCTTCAAGATCATTTGAAGAAAAAATCAATTTATCCAGTTGCGAGAGCTTTAGAAGAAAAGCCACAATTTCCTTTTGATGAAGAATAGTGTTAGAATTGACAGTGTTAACTGTTTTACTGCTGCCATCCTCAATCCAACCCTTCAACACATCCAGAGTACATAGAAGAACACTGGCATCGGTACCTTTCTCTGACAGCAACAAATACAAAATTTGTGTTACACCTTTCTTGTATTCAGGAATGGTCATGACCCTATCACCAATAAGTTTCAAGACTGATTTAAGATTAGAGATAACAACTCCAACATCAGCACCATGGCGGGAAGCAGTGACTGCAGAGTCCAGTTCAGCTTTCTGCCCCTGGATTTCGTAAGAAATTTGCACAAGAAAAGGTTATGACAAAAAAAAACTTTATTTTTAGCCCCTCTAATCAATTTGGTGGGAAGACCGACCAATAAAAAGGAAAGAAGACTTTAGTAACATTTACCTAGAAAAAGAAACAGCATGCACATGTGAAACCTATTAGCACAACATTTCCATCAACAACAAAAAGCTAAGAAAAAACTTTCAGCAATCCCTTACAAAGTACTCCCTCCGTCTCGTAAAACAAGTCGTTTTAGACTAGTTGAGTTGTATCAAAATACATGTCGTTTTAGGTTTTCTAGGTAGGGGGATAGTAATGATTTGTATTGATTTTTGTGTTGTTGACTTTTTAAAAGAGTTTGATTGGTTAAAAAATATAGTGGGTATTTAAAAACAATAAAATTAATGAAAAAAGTTAGTGGAATGATGATGTTGATTGATAGGTGAGTGTTTTATTAAAACTAGTGCACTGCTAAAACGACTTGTTTTTCGAGACGGAGGGAGTAATAAAAAGGAAAAAAAAACACCGATGAGTTCCTCAAAAAGCACTATGATCAAAAGCACTATCCAATAAGACTCATGATGGCAGGAAAACCCAGACAGCAGAAGAGATGGAAGTCAATCTTGTCTAAGAACATATTAAACGAAGGTAATAAAAATCCTAGACCTGGAATTGGAACAACTACATTGATCATTAGCAACTAACCAGGGAGATGATGACTCCGCTATAACACTTGATTGCTTCCCACCTAACATACAACTTCTAGAAGAAAATCGTGTAGTACCATAGAGTAACCACTAACCACTGCAGCAGAACATATCATGTATCCACTGTCTATAAAAGAACAAAACAGTAGACTCAAGTTCACCAGCCCCTCACCAAAAAGAAAAATGTCGAAGCAAAAAGAGAGGTAGGGTACCTGTCTTAACATAGTGCCTGTCAGAGAACACATATCACGGGCCAGACGTTGAAGGACTCGAACCAATATACTAGGATCAATCAAATACTTCTGAACCTCTGTCAGAGTTTTAATAACTAGAAGTAAAAAGCTAATTGAGTTAGCAGAGGCATCTTCCCCTAAAGTCTGAGGTGCAGTAACAGCAATAATATGTTTCTGAATCAGTTCTTCAACCTTCTGGTACAAAATCTTCACATCTTCTGGAGTGCTTGCAGAATCCAAGGGAAAAGCAACAAAAACCATCTTCAACAGAGAACACAGCGAATTTCCCGCATCCCGCATTTTTAGCTTAAAACAGGGTTCAAGGATCTGCAGTAAAAACCGGATAACTGATGCCATAAAAAGTATAAATCAATGAATGTAATATCAGCCAACAATGATAATACCTGAGAAATCTGGCCAATGTTGTTTCTAATGAACAAATGTGGCTGCTTTTCCAGAATTTTGTTCATCACATCCAAGCCCTGTGCAAGGGCTGTGGATGGATCCTTGGATTGAGATGGATGGATGCTGCTAAGTAGCTTCTCTAGGTAGTTAAAATTTACATTAGCCTTGGGCCACACTTCCAGAGCTTGTGATAATAACTCCAAAGCCTGTTTGTACATCAGACTCCCTTCTTTATCTTTAGGATCCATCACCAAGGCCACCTGCTCCACGGACAAAAGCAGATAAATACTTGAAACAAACACATGATATGCTTCCAAGTAGAACTTTTGAAATGTTGATTCATAAAATAATAGCAGAGAAAACCACATTATTTGCTTTGTTCTCTGAGGGACAACCCTATGTAGGAATTCCCCTCAGTCAGCCTATAGCTTTCACGTGCCAATCAAGCCCATCAAGGGGAAGTTCAACGAAATACTAAATTAAAATCATCAACATATCAGAATGAAATCCCAATGAAAGAGAACCATGTGTATGAATTTCCATCAGAAGTCAGTAACCATAGGTTTCATGCGTCAATCAAGCCCTTCAAGGGGGAAGTTCAACAAAACACTAAATTAAAATCTTCAACATATAAAAACAATAAACCAAATTTAAAATACAGCGATCACTCACTCGTATAAGAAATTTAATTATCATTTCCTCCATAGCAGAATTTGGCTTGAACTCTTTATCAGGTTGACCACCTAAACCAGGGATTTCTGCACTAGGTAGAGAAGAAGGCCCACCAGGAGACATCGCACATGGTGACTGAAGGCTGGGCTCCAACAGTGGTGTATCTGGAGAACATTTTGATTCAACACCACTGGACCCAGAACCTACTCTGTGATTATTCTGGGTAGCAAAATCTGTTTCAGTCACCACCCGCGTCTCACTCTGCCTTTGTCTTTCCCAACTAACAACCAACCCAGCCAAGTCAATAGCAAGACGTCTATTCTCTGAGGTAGTACTGTAGTGCAAGCCCAAACGGTTGAGAGAATTGACCATCTGAGGAACAAACTGTGCTCTACAACTGTAAAAAATATCTGAATGGCGCACAATCAGCTGAAAAACATGAATCAAATTAGGACTAGAATGTCCTTCCACCAGAATCTTTTTGATAAGGTGGATCCACATAGGCAATCTCCGTTGTAAAACAGGCACTAGTATATCAAGTGCGTGCTTGACCAGCATCTTATTCTCAGGTTGGCAAGTTCTTAGAAGAGCAGTGAACACCTGAGAAGAGCCAAATACTTTAGGAACATAAATTGAAAGGTCCTGTCCCTGAAATATCGTATAAAAAATGCTTGAAGCGGCCAAAATTAAAACAAGAAGCACAAGATCGTCCAATTGAGAAAACTGAAATTCCTTAATTCTTGCGGTGGGCTAGGCACAATTGTCACTTTAGTAGGAGTAATATAAGTACAATTGTCACTTTACTGCATAGCTTTATCAATTTCCTTTTTGCTAAGCCTTAGTCTACCAAAGAAAATGAATTCACTTTGTTAGGTACCTGTCGTATAAATTTCTCTGGAACCGGATAAGCCTTCAAGAAGTAGCAAACATTCACAAAAGCCCATTGCTTACTCGCACTCTCGTCATGATTGAGATGATTCCATCCAAACTTTATAAATTCCTTTTTGTGATGAACAAGGTCATTCTGAAGATATTTAAGCAGCAATGTTGCCAACTGCAAAAGTTGAATCCTCAACGGCTCATCATATTCGACAGAAACCTATATACAGAGATTTCTTCAGAGTACATTCACACAGATTCTTTACAACAAATAGTAAACTGCAATAGGAGTGAAACATACCGCATCAGGAGGATCAAGAAGTTTATCAACAATGGTTTTTATGATGGAAGGATCGACGACCTCCAAACTCTGACCATTTTGGAAAGCATGAGCAAGCATTGGAAGAATAAGCATTTGCATTATTATAACTAAGTGATCATGCCTTAGTTTCTTGGACTGGAAGATATTTAGAAAATGTAATAAAAGCTTTTTCTTCAAGTTTGGTGGGTAGGACTCTACAACCTGCAACGGGATGATTATCATTTAACTAATGAAAAAGAAAATAAAAGCACTCCCCAAATGCTTACAGAAGAAACTAAAAAGCATACCAAAAGGAGGGAATGGTAAGTATAGAATATTAGGAGGGAGATTGAATATCAGAGTATCAGACAGAAAAGACATAAAATCAACAACTTGATGAACAGTAAAACTTGATGGAACAGTAAAAAACAGTGTTGTGCAATCACAAACCTCAATGATATAGAACTCCTTTAGAAAAGTATAATCTATCCGAGTGTGATATAAGAAGATGGAGAGGATCTCGAATAGAACATTCATTTCATTCTTATCATGCCGTAGATAGTTCAGGAAACATTTCACAAGCCACTTGCTTTCTTTCACCTGCATTTAATAATCACGAAAATGAAGATCAATAATGAACTATAAAACCAATTTAGCATTGTCATAGTCCCGTAAGATTTAGTAAGAAGTGTGAGTTACAGCCACTGCAAGAAAATCTCAGAATTATAGAGAAGGATAGTAGTAAAACTTGCTACTTACTTGTACAAGATTCAGTTCCTGCTCTTTCTCAAGACGAGCAATTCTACCCACTGATTTCCAAACATGGCCCAAAGCATCAAACACACTCTGGTGGTTCTCGAGCCAAGTAGGCATTAACTTCACAAGAGTCTTAACCAGAACAAGTCCCTGAAAGTAAGCATCAGAAGCTTCTCCAGGGCTAGAAGATGGTGAATTGGAATCCTGGGGCACAGAAGCTATTATGCACTCATCTCCCACAAGAGTAGGAGGTGCTGTAGCAGCTCCTGCACCAACTGCAGTATCGGCTTTGGGTACAAATTCAGGAATGGCATTTTCAATTATCTTTTGTGGTGACTTTGCAAGTTCCTCTCTCAAGGGTTGGCCAGCATCTGACCTAATTATGTACATAAACCTGTCCACAGGTCCACAACAGCTATGATATCAGATAAATAAATCAGAATTTGGAAGAAATTTTTTTCCAACTTCAATACAAGCATTACCTTCTAAAATACTTTGGTTGATTCAAACGAGCAAGAAAATAATCAACAGCAGCAGTTGGGTATCTGTTCAAGAACTTTGTAAGTGGAAGACGATATGGACTATTGATCTCACTGTATACTAGTCCTGAAGGTAGGGCCCCTTCCAAATCAATAGTCAGGGTGACTAATTCGTCAAGGAACTTGCTAGCGGCAGGAGGAAGGAGATGAAAAAGCTCAATAATTGCTGCACAGGAAATAAATCAACATTAGGAGAATCATCTACATTTAAGAACTATAGCAACTATCACGAAAGACAAATTATAATCACCTGCTGCAATTTTTGGTTCTTCACCAGCCTTCCAGGATTTCTGACCCTGTGCAAGCTTCTCAGGCTCCAACCACTTCTTCAGATGCTCCAACAATCTATTTCCTAAGGCCACATTGAAACATGGTGATAAAAGTTCCAGAAGACTAGCCAGACCTTGAAGAAGAGGCATACTAAGATTTTTGGTTTGCCCCAAGTTCCCCAATATAGGCCTGAGGCTACTCTGAAGGAGTTCTTTGGGCATCCTCGGGTGGATAACCTATAAAGCATGGATAGCTAGAAGTTCAGTACATTCTGAATCTCATGAGCAACTAAATTCAGATGTGAGAATAAAGCACAGGAAATTGTGAACCCCGATGCTGAATATGACCACATTTGTTTATCCTCACAAACTGTTTTTTTTTTCAAAATATAAATATGTATAAATGATCCAAACATATACATGAGATTGAACCCGTAGTCCTACACAAAAAAATACTAAGAAAGTGCAATGGTCTAGCCATGCTCAATCAACCACTAAAGGTTGTGCGAAAGCAAGTCTAACTACTAAGATAAGTCAAGAAGGATGAGTAGAGGGCAAACATAACCCTATACACATGGGTCTTAATCGTATGAACAATTAGATCAATACTAAGCATTAAGTTTTCCAAAATTCTAGTGTTTCTAACTGCTAAATGTTGATAACTATCATCTTGATGGGCATTGTCACCACAAATCAGTAGATTACATAGAAAATATGAGTTTACATATGCCAACATAAGCAAGCAATATTTCAAGTCCAAATCTAGAAGGATTTCCATATTTTAGATTATGTTATAACATATACAACAAATAACATCACACCCTGCAATCAGCTTGTCGGATCTTACGGTCAATTATGACAAATTGAAGGGCAAGAAGAAAACCTGTCTTAAACCATCTTTAGCGGCAGTAACAATCTCTGGTGTGCAGCAAGTCAAGGATTTAAGGAACATGGAAATAATTCTCCCACGCAACTCAGTGTGATTAGCTGTCTTGAAATCAGACCATGCCATTGCAGTGCAGAGAAGCTCAATGCAAGCTGTACGAAGTTTATTCAGAGATGATGCCACTTTGGGATTCATAAACTTCACAACCCAGACATTCTCATCAGCCTCAGCAATATGCAATGACTCTTGGAGAAAATTAACTAAGTCAGGTGTCAACTTTAGAAGAGGAGGCCTCAAGGCCAAGCAGAAATTCAAAGCAGTTACAGTACCAACCTGCATAGAATAGAGTAAGTTTGGTGCTACTAGGAGTATAGGACTTTGTTAAAAGAAGAAGAAGAAGAAGAAGAAGAAGAAGAAGAAGAATGTGCATAATTTAACAAGTAGTTAACCTGTTGATCAACAGTTTTTGAGCGAAGACTTCTTCCAACAAGTGGCTGAAGTAAGGGCTGACACAGAGGCTCGAGCAACTCAGAAACCTCACGCCCAGTTCGGCTAGCCAGAAGAGCCAAACATGACCACACATTTTTTCTAACATTCATGGATGCATTAGCATTGAACAGTTCAGATGCAAGATATTCGACAACACCTTGAAAACTAATCCTGTAAGATTCACTGTTGGCTTGATCGACATTATTCACCACACGAAGAACCTGCATTAATACCTGACTTGTTTCGCCTTGCTCCTTATTAGCATAAACAGGAAGCCTTTTCAGCACATAAATCAAACCCCTGACAACCCTAACTTGAAAATGACACAAGGTATCAACTGTAACCCTTCCAACCAAAGCATCAAGTCCCATGACACCTCCCATCTGTGCTTGCCACGTAAGGCCATAGCACAAATGCAAAAGACGGGGCAGAAGCTGCTCAAGAACAGGTACATAGACACTCGGTGGTGAAGAATATACAGGATTCATCGATGGGCTTGAAACAATCCTAGGGGTGGTGGGGCTTCCCCTAGATACCGGTACATCGTTATGTTTTGCACGAGCCAGAAAGAGTATGGCTTCAGTGAACACATTTAATGCACTAAGAGCAGCTTTTGCATGAAGCCTATTCTCATCAGCTAAAACATCAACTAATGCATCTAAAAATATCAAAGGGTCCAAAAATCTCAAATTAGAAGCCGAATTCGTTTTAACCCTTGAACTAGTACTTATATTTGATGATAATGCAGGGCTCCCAAGAGTTGAAGCTAATGCTGAAGTATCACTATGAGAATTATCTACATGAAATATCATAGCAAAATGGCGGGAAACATTGACAACAAAATCATCACCGGTATCATTAAGATCAGAATCAGCACTCGAGGCAATAACCGTCATTAACAATCTCTTCAAGACAGACTTCTCAGCTAAAAGTTGAGTCTTGATTTTTACCCCCAACTCTGCCTGCCAGGATAATGTTGCATATCATCAATGTAATTTAGAATAAGTGAAAATTAGTAGTAAGTAAAAAAAAAACATCAATAGGAAATAAATGAAGAATGAATCATGATGCGCAACATAATTGCTTATTGTTTAATCACAAAACATGTTGTGCATCAAAAGTCCAAGCTTATAAGATTGCCCGAACTACTGGATAATCCAAACAGATAGCATCTTAGGTTGAGATAACTTGATGTACATTACATGATTTTAGCTTTAAGAAGGTGAAGAGAAGGTTTCTAAAGGACAGCCAACAAGCACATATAGATTACCGAAGGACAACATATACTTGGCACATTTAAAAACATACTCCCTCCGATCCAAAATACATGTCGTTTGACTTTTTAACACGTATTTTAAGGAGCTAAAAACTATATAATATATTAACTTTTTTATTATTATTTTTTTACAATTTAATACTTATTACCAACAAATATTAAGTTGTAAAAAAATAATTTAAAAAAAGTTGATATTTTATATAGTTTTTACCTTCTTAAAATACGTGTTGAAAAGTCAAACGACATGTATTTTGGATCGGAGGTAGTAATACATAAATGCTTCTTTTTCATCTTTTTCTTTTTATTCTATCTTCTTTTGAAACGACATACAAGTTTCTGAATAAAATAAAATATGAGAAGCAGAATAAAGATCGAGCAGGTTTGGAAACTTCCTAGTATGTGCTTCGAACATAAAAAATCCCGATATTTGACATTCCCTTCCCAACCTTACCCAATGGAAGAGCCTAGTAGAAGAGTTAGAACCAAGATGATCAATGACCACTACCTTCGTCTATTTTGGTAAAGGGCACCCCCCATACAGTTCAAGGCATAGGTAAAGGGCAAATAGATTGTTCTTAAGATTAATCAAAGCAGAAAACAAAACAGCTTCTGATTGCATATGATAACCAAATTTGCAGCAAATGAGGCAGTAAGGTGCTGGGGGGAAAAAATTTACTCCAATTTATAGAAGCAATTAGCACCTCAAAAGTATAGTAAGCAACTATCAAGGAAGAATCGCAAAACATTAGACACAAGAATAAGAAAAAAGCCTCTTTAATGGAGCGTAAACTTGGAGGTTTTCTGGCAAAGCTGAAACATGGATACATCATGACAAGAAAACATTTACTCCTATCCTACCAGATTTTCTTTAGATTTGTGAGCAGGGTCAAGAAGGTAGTCATCAATAGCTACTGGATCAGTTTTTATGAAAGCCGAATATTAGTTGATAGAGAAAAAACATCACTATGTGTAGCCATAACTTGTATCTTTACAAAATGAATGATACACTGTGAACCCTATCTGTACACTTTTATCCACTGCATAACTATGCGTCATGAAAAAAATTATTATTTGCTGTTACAATGAGATTGCTGATCTTCTGCATTCTGTTTTTGACAATATTGGGGTAAAAATGGTCAGGCACATACGAGGCTCTCAACAATCTCATTATAACAACAATCTTAGACTTATCACTTGGCCAAGGAAACTTCTTTTAGCAATGTGTGGATAAAAATGATCAAGGGTCTAACTGTCTAAGATCATGACAAAACGAATCTACACTACAAGAAAATGTATATATTTTGAATTATGCAATAACAAAACCTGCTGGCAAAAGTAACAGTAACTCAGTAAGCTTCTGTAAGAAGGAAAAGAAACCTTGTTCTCTGAAAGATCAGTTCTGCGAGAGCAATCCCCTGAAATCAAGAGGTTTGACAGTTGAGCTGCAATCAAACCCTCATCTGCAATACTACCTGGCAGATTTAGTTGAGAAGCCAAGCACACACACAGAAATTTCAGGGCTTGCTTTCTATAGAAAGCATCTACTGGTCCATTTTTCTGCAATATGGTTGCTATTGCAAGGTTCACAAACCGATCTAAGGGCACCATGAATGGAGTACCGGGCTCAAACGTAAGGATAACACGTATACCGTGCTCAGGATTTTCTTTGCACTCAAGAGCCATAGGATCTTTTAAAAAGCGCCTGTTCCGTCCACCTAGTTTACCAAGGAGTTGTAAGGACTTTTCACCCCAAGGATAAGGTGCAGGTCTTAAGTGAGACCATAGAGCTAGGATTATCTCAGGAATGACATTGGCCATACTTGACTCAAGGAAATCAGGAACTAAACTGTCTATCCAAAACTCTAATGTCTTCAAACCTAAACTAACAAGATCTTGACTTCCTTTCAAGCATAAGACTAGAGGCTTCATAAGACGTGGAAGAAAAGGCAACAATGAACTCAAATGAGCAGGTAAGGTCAAGCTAAGCTGAAGCAAAAGCTCTTTTATATCTTCCCCATTCGGCCCCTCAAGGACAGCCAATAACATGTTCAAACAAGGTTGCAGCATAGGAATCAATTCCCGCAATATAAGCTCAAACTTGCCTCCTGCAAGTGCTTGAAAAACTGTTTGAAGAAGCTGTAGATAACCAATGGGCTTTTCGACTTCAGTAGCATTTTTCATGCAAGTTTCCAGAATCACAGGCACATGAGGCGGCAAGATACGTTCAAACTCGGAAGAAAACTTCGAAACAGCAAAAAAGAGCAGCTGAAAGAGACGTAGAACCACCTTTGCTGCAGGCAATTCTGGCTGATTCAGAACATCAAGCTTACTGCTTACAAGGAAGCTGATAACGACGTCAGCAAAAGGACGGATAACTTTGGAGGACTGTAAAAGTGGAGAAAATATATGAATCAGCTGGTTGTTAGATATCATGCACTCGAAAAGTTTGGGCATGCATATTGACAGCGTGTCCATAAGTTCTCGAGGTTCCATAATACCCAATATTTGGGAATATAGACACAATATTTCTCTTTCTTCATCTATTTCCTTGAAAAGAGCTATGCAGTGCACACTGCTCTTCAGCACACAAGAGGCTTTCCACACCTACATGTGAAAAAAACAGAGAAAATGCATTAAAATAAATGATCAAGTGAAATATTTCTACCAGTCATTAGTTTGTAGGTACCTCATCCTCTCTCAGGCCTTTAAACGCTGGTGGTGGCTGCAGACCAGAAGATGATGAGACAAGCATCTGTTGGTGAACCTTTACAGCAGCTGAACCCTGTACATCATCAGATAATACATAATCAGAAGTGGGTAATTGGCAAGGCATAATTAAGACAATTGAAGATATGGGATTGTTGTTGTGGTTGTTGTAATTCAAGATATAGAGACCTGCGATCGCGGAGTATAAACATGAGTAACACTCCAGATTATAGTCTTCATTCCTGCAGATGCAACATTTGTCTTTATTGACATGCAGAACAAAAGCTTGTAACTTAAGCGAGAATGTGTGATGGAAGAACTTAGCAAAAAGATATACGGAGTATCCTATTAGAGTGGTGCAAGATAAACAGGCTCAAAATTTTTTTACAAATAAAGTTTGCATAAAATCAAGTTTAGGATGGCCTTGAACAGCATTTCCCCAGAAGTTTTTCTTTTTCACAAAAAACAGGTAAAGCAAGCCCTTGACTGCGAATGCTTAATGACTGGATACAGCAGTACAGTTGTCTTGAACAGCCAATCACCAGTACTCGTCCGCCTTGAATAAAACTTTAAAGTTACATTTACAGCATATCCTGCTTTAGTCTCGTCTTTCTTCATCAGATATTTAAAAGAGGACTCAACAAACATTTTAAGAGGAAAAACAATTACCCATGACTATTGTCTTGATCAAATGCTTACAATCATTGACCTCTTTAGAATGGTCAGCTGGGACCTGCCAATTTAGAACTGCCTGCAACCAAAATAAATCAAACTCAAAGAAGTAAACAAAGATAGAAACCAACTTTTGAACTGCAGTTAAGAAAATAGAATGCTAAAAGTACAATTGAGTGATTAACATGTACCAATAGATGAGATCACTAACATTATTATAAAAGAAAGAGAATAATAACGAAAATTCACTGATTATATAATCTGATCCACAATTTCTTTATGAATCATACGGAAGAAAAAACAAGAATACCGCAACAGAATGAACAGATTACCTAAACATTAACAAACTATACTATCAGTTCACTCTTAAAATCCATAGTACATCTACCACTTGAACAAACAGAAGTAAAGAAAATTGTGTATTCCCTTTATGAGCCCAAACTCATAGATCTCTCACACACAAAAACAAATATATATACACACTTTTATTTAAGACTAGCTCCACTGCAAGCACCTCCATCACACTCGGCCAATATAAGAATTTTATTAAAGTTACAACAAGTAAAAATAAGAATAACTGATAGCTAAAGGATAACTGATGTCATCATTCATGCAAATTTTTTGCTATTATCTTTTTTTTTATAGAAGAGACAAAAGATATTACTCTGAATTCACAACTGTGTACTCTGCAGCATAAATCTTCAAGAAAACATTAAATACACACAAGCATCAAAACAACCTGCACAGGAAGTTTAAGCTTTGACCTCAATGAAGCACGAGCTTTTCCATCCTCACCATCTTCCAGGAGCTAATGCCAAACAGCAGGAAGGTACACATCAGTAATCATATTAAGGGATTGTTTAGCAGGGACTCATAATAAGCTCCTTATCATAACAACTACTCCGTAAGTTTCTTAGCACATCGCACCAAACGGACCCTAAGACACTACCTTAAAAGCAAAAACCAATAGCACTCAGCAACTACATTTGAATGTCAAGGAAAGGTGATGTCCAACAAGTATTCTCAAATTTAACACATTCATCCTTCACTCTCCATAAGCTGCAAAAGCATATCGTCCAAATTTCAGCACCACATTTGCATTGATAAACACTCGAGTCTGGACATCAGTTCCCCCTTTCTTCTCAGTGTTCACAACATAAAAATACTAATGGGCTAATAGTGGGCCAATTGCCAAGCAAACACGCACCTGGATATCAACAAGAGAAACAAATAGAAGTTACAGAATAATCATGGAAACAGGAAGATCACATTCCCACCATCTAAGAACGCATCTTGGAAAAGATGTGTATTTGTTTACACAACTAACTGCTAGATTTCACCAATAACTGAACTTTTACTGGCCTGGATACAAGTATGGAGTTTTCATAGAAATATTATGTGAATGTATTTGTGCAAGATAGAGAAGGGTGGCATTTACAAACTTCATTCCAAAAAAATCCAGTCAAGGCACAGATATGTCCGTCAGGCATAAGGATAAGGTTCACTCAGCCGTATACACAGTCAACTCAATGAGAGGAAAACAGCAATTTGCAATCAAAGACTCACGCACAACCTGATGAATTTAGGCATTTTCAGAAAGCATATAAACCTTGTAAGATACCTGAGGAATGGTATGCTTGAAAGTACTAACTTTCCCAACAAAGGCATCCAGAATTCTTTCCTGTATGTAAATGTGCCATAAATTTCAAGAAGAAATGTAAATGTGAAACAACTTCTAACTGCATCTGGAAACAAAATATACTGCTTAAAATGAATTAAATTTCAGACCAGCAAAACCCGGGCTTCATCCATAGAGGATTGATCGACCCCCTTCTCAAAAATCGGCTCCACCTAAAGCCAACAATGAAGAAAAGAAATACAAGAATATGAGGAAATCTTTAAAAAAAAAAGCCATGCCCAAGACAAGGAAACCCTTTCTCCTAAAGAAAAATGGAAAACAAGCACGAATAATAGTAATGGAACTATGGAAGAGAGAAATGATACCAGATTCAGCATGAGTCGAGCACAAGTCGTGTGAATACTGAGCGAAAGTGAAGGATCATGCATGTTACTGGAAAACAAGTAAATAATCCGCGACAACTGCATCATTAAGACACCAGCCAAGAAGCTAGGTTAATAGGTTGATCACTATAATGAGGACTAGAAATCCTAATATGACCAAACCAAATGCTTCACAAGAGCAAAATTAGCTCAGATAAGAATGAGAGATAGTACAGGAAGTGGGGACCACAAGTGTTACATACTCCCTTCGTTAAAGAATACAAGTCTTTTTAAAATATGACACACCTATTAATGAATCATTAATTAGACCTAAAAAACACCTTTTTACTAAAAACATTCTCAATTTTAACACATTATTTGTTCACCAGACTTCACAGCCAATTAGGGGAGAGAAAAAAAAAGTAAAAAATAGCATAATTTAATAACAACTCTCATAACTTAATTTAGATTTCCTAACAAGATTTAAAGGCTAAAAACCGTTATATTATTTAACGGAGGGAGTAACATGTAATCAAAGCCTTTGGATTTGGCCACTCCATTTTCAAACATCAAAGATTACCTAAAGCATATGAGCATTTTAATGAATCCATTTCCTAAGCAAAAAGGAAGTATCATCAGGTGGCAGAAGGCAGCACTAAGATGACACATTTTCAAGAGGAAATACATAGAATTCCTACTAACATTGAAACAAAAAATAAAATAAATTTTACCTGGGGCAAGGACAGGTCTACTCGAACATGATGAACAATCTCGGCTAGTATGCTGTAAGCTAAAGGCCTCAAGGTCTCAAAGCAGGCCCGTCCAGTACCAACAAGGACCCTGAGAAGTAGTGAAAAGCAAACGACCATAAATTTGTCTATAAACAATAAAAACAAATTATATTAGAGTATATTTGAGTACATCAAATGTTCTAAAAATCAATGCGCCAAAACTTCACCTCTCTTCCAACAAAGAGTCAATCAATGGAAACAGACCCCTCTTGAAATCCGTACCCAGAAAATGCTTTAAAGCTATCAGCAATTCCTGAATATTTTAAATAAACACGATTTTATACCCAAAGTCAACAGTGTGTGGGTGGGTGGCCCGGGGGGGGGGGGGGTTGGAAAACAAAATTAGAATGCAAGTTCTTCACCTTTCTGATGGACATAGAATCAGGACATGTAACCAAGAGGGTCACAATGCTCTCACAGATGCTCACTTCATGGGGCCTGATGTAATCGGCAAAACTCTTCAACAGATAAGTTAAGAAAGAAAGAGTCTGCGATCATACATATAGAGAGAGAATGGAGAACTGTCAGATGGCTGATCTTTTCGAAACAAACATATTCAGCTGTGCTTCACTAACAAACCCCAGGAAAGAAATATGATAATGACCTATCAAAGTATTTCACACCCGAAAAATATATTTTTAAAAGACGTCAGAATGATATTCCTGCATTCATAATGATTATCAGCAAGTCAGCAACTATGTTGTCTAAAACAAGATCTTTAGATACCAATAGATTTCATATTTCAAGTTCCTAAAAAAAAGCATGCAAATTTATATCTCGTATAACATATTGTAAGCATATCTTTAGCATTTAGCAGTATAAATTTGAAGATCCGGTGCACGAACTCATCAATTCTGTCACATAGTCATAGTGAACGGTAACAATAGATTGAATAGAATTCAAGTTGTGAGCTCTCAAGCTCAATCGTGCAAATTTATCAAATGACAAACAACATACCTTAACCTGTGCGCATTTCAGTTCAGTGAAGTGTGTATTCAAGTGTGGAGGCACCTTTTCAGGACCATGAACAGAGATTGCAGAAACCATCAAAGGCAACAAATGAGGGAGGTTTGTTTGGACTAGCCGATTAGATAGTTGAAATAGAAATATAACCACCAAAGGACTCTCTGTAACAATCTTAAACGATCTGGTACTTGGATTTAGCTGAGTAGTCCCGCCATACCCTGATGAGACCACAGTAAGACTACTACTTCCTGGAGAAGAAAACTGATCTGATGCGTCAAAAGACTTGGCATCATCTGCACCACCTGACATTCCTACCCCTACACTTGAGCCTGACCCTGATACAGGTGCCTCAGACACTGCCCCACTTTCGAAATAATAGCTAACAGTCTGGCTAAAATCTTGGTATATTTGACAAAAAAAGTCTAAAAAAGCCTGAATTTCGTTCTCAAGGGTCGGTCTAAAGTTCCGAAGAAGCTCAAAGAGAATGCGAATGCAAATCAACCCATTTTCCTCATTATCAGTGGTCAACACTTGCAAAGCGACCTTCAACAGATCCTGGACAAACAGCCGAAGAACCTCGTTGTGAGGAAGACGGCTCAGAATCTCAACCACGACGTTTCGGAGCTTGTGTTCGTGGTTATCTACGGATTGTGGCTTTGTTATCTGAAGAAGGATCACCGAAAACGCCGGAAGATAGCACTTTAGAAAACTCATGTACTCTGGTGTGTGCACTATATCCAGACTTTCCCGCACCTCCATCGCCATGGTTAGTCTCATTTCAACTGCTGTTCCAAAATTAATCTAACACAAATCAAAACATAGCATTCACATGCAACTCATTTAACAAAAAAGAAATCTCGAGCGCATTTACTATCCAATGTCTCAGCTTGCTATCATTATCGAACCAATCAGCCAACTCCATACCGATACCTCATGCTTAATTTTTCCAACCAAACGCTCAACAATAATAATTGAAAGAGGAGAGAAACAGAGAGATTTTGAGAAGCATACTGATGTTAGGTTCAAGATCAACGAGCTTGCGAGAATGCTGCTCGAAATTCTGAATGGGACTCATGGTGCTCCGTCAGATTCGCAAGCTTGCCGTTCTTTAAAATAGTTTCGCGCAGAGCCGAAACCCTAAATCAAAGATTCAAGACCAAGATCAGAAAGCAGGACCTTCAAAAACGGAATATCGATTTCCCGCAACTCTGATTTCCCAGCTCTGGGGTTCCGAATGGAATTTCTTCAGTCAAGAGTAAGAAAACTCCGTTTCTTCGATGAATTAGCTTCGAATTTGAAGTCGAGAGCTCTACTTTCCTGCTTCGAAACGCTTGATCATGCACCGTACGTGAAAACTAGTTTGGTTAGGGTTTAAGCGAAATTGTTAGGGTTTGAGAGAGCAAGATTGAATTGAGAAGAAGTAGACGGAGAGGGAGAGATGATCGTCTGACCAGAACTCGCTCCGATGAGGGTGCGCTTTTCATTCAATCCACAGCCGGAGAGTGACGATGCCTCGAGGACTGGAGTTGCCGCCCTTTGTTCGTGCTTGGGCTGCTATTTATAGGGGTGTCCGAATAGTCGACTTCGGGCTTCGACAGCGGCTTTTGGCAACGGTACGATACTCACTGCAATGAGATTTCATGAATAAACAAAGACCATCGAATTCATGGATGAATTCGGATTAGGCGAAGTATAAAATGCAACGGAAGGAAGGAGTGTAACGTATAAAATTGTTTTTAGCACTCTATTTATGGAAGAAAATCTTTTCAAAATGATTTAAATACTTATTTTTAACTGCGGATGGCTCGGTTCTAGGAATCATTAATTGGTTTTGAAACCGACGGTTTTGATTCATAGAATTGGCAATTTCGAGGCATGCGTTATCCCAACCCCTTGGTGGTTCCGCCCTTGTTACCAAAATTTAAATAAATAAAATAAAATAGTTAATAACAGTAACGAACTAAACGTTCTCAATGACAGATAATGAAGATGAGTGGAGATGTTGATCTCTTGCATTCTTCTTCTCATGCGAAATTTTGAGGCAATGCAATCAGTACAATTGTTGATACGCATTACAGGGGTCCTCTATTTGGTCGATCCTTTGCTCCTCTTTCAAACACTAAGGAAAGGTCATGTGCATCCGTGAACACTTGGTCTCGACTCTCAACTAACTTTTTATCCGTCACGTCAGCATAAGAACACCCTTCGATTTTTTATCAATTTCACTCACATCCATTCACTCCACTTTCCCGCCCTTCACCTACTTTTTAATCATTTTCTTTTTATTTTATTAACCAAATACTCCATCTGTTTAAAAATTTAAGTCGTTTTAAACTAATTTAGTTGTATCAAAATATATGTCATTTTAGGTTTTCTAGGTATGTGATAGTACTCAGTAGTGATTTGTATTGATTTGTGTGTTGGTGACTTTTTTAAAGATTTTGATTGGTTAAAAAATGTAATGGGTATTAAAAAAAATTATGAAAATGTTAGTGAAATGATGACGTTTTGATTGAGAGTTCAGTGTTTTATTAAAATTTGTACAAAATCCTAAAATCACTTAAATTTTGAAACGGAGGGAGTACGAGATTGTTTTAATTATTAAAAAACGCAACTACATAATTAAATTGCAATAATCCAAATACTCATTTTGCATGCTAATTCCGAGGCACAACATATGTGAAGTATATTTTGTTTTACATGTGCAATGTAAATATAGTTTATCATTATTATTAAAACAGTTATGATAACCTATGCTCTTGAGGCATGCATAGATTCAAAGCTATTTGAAAATATTTTCTAAATTTTATTTAACAAAAAATAATTTCCTACATTCAATCCATTTTTCCCAAAAAATCTTCCTCAATTACCCTATATCTTGAAAGTACATGTTACAAAGAGTGTTATTAAAAAAAACTAATTAAAATAAAAGAAAATAGAGGTAGATAGACCACTTTTTGCAAATCTTTGCAATTCAACCTATGTAGGAGCGTTAAAAAAGTATCTTATCTTTTTACTATAAGAAAAATAACTTAACCTTTAAGATATGTAGTAATAAAGTATCCCGTCCCCACTCATTTTTATGGCTATAAAAAAATGAGGGAATTGCACAAGGTAACCCAAAAATCGAAAAGTGTTGCAAGGTTAACCCAACCCGGATTAAAATTGGGTGAAACCGGATAATTGGGAAACTCTTGGAGCCGGTTGCAGGTAAGGGAGGGGGGGCATCCTTCCAATGTGTGACACCTGACCTGAGAGAGAGAGAGAGAGAGAGAGAGAGAGAGAGAGAGAGAGGGGGGGGGGACAAGTCCCATCTGCAGAGGAGAGAGACAAAGAGAGAGAAAAGGCAATTGAGAAAGGCCAGGAAGGAGAGGGAGAGAGAGAGAGAGGTGAAAAAGAAAAGTGAAGTATGAGAGGAGAGAGAGATCAGTAGAGTGTCAACGAGGGGGCATAAAAAAATATTGTTACTCTTTCACTTCGAAGAAGTAATTGGGCGGGGGTTTATTTGCAGGTTGACGTGTCAGCAGTTAGTTTTAACTGGACACCCAAAGCAAAATCACATGACACATATTGGAATCGACTGGACAAGATTTATCGGAGAAACAGATTCTCCATCGACTTCGTATAGAAAATGGGCAAGTTTGCTTTCGATAAAGGTTATGCGAGAGGTGTCTCCCTCAAATCTCAAGCAAATTTACCCATTTTCTATTTGAAGTCAATGGTGAATCTGTTTCTCAAATAACTCATGTCTAGTCGATTTCAATATGTGTCATGTCGTTTTGCTTTGGGTTTCCAGTTAAAACTAACTGCTTACATGTCAACCTGCAAATAAACCCCCACCCAATTGCTTCTTCTTCGAAGTGAAACAGCAACAGTAAAGTTGCAGAGGAGAGAGGACCCTTCCATCTCTCTCTCTGTCCTATCCCCGCTGATCTCTCTCTCTCCTCTGTAGCTTTACTTTTCCCACATACACACACACTCTCTCTCTCTCTCTCTCTCTCTCTCTCTCTCTCCTCTGCAGGCTTTCTCTTTCCACTGCAGATTGTCTTTTACTTTTCTCTCTCTGTCTTATACTCACTAATCTCTCTCTCTCTTCTTCAACTTTACTTTTCTTTTTCACTCTTCTCTCTCTCTCATGTCCTCTCTCTCCTCTGCATATTTTTTTTCTCTCTCTCTCTCTGATTTTTTTTATCGAAATCAAACTTATCCATTGTCTATCCGAAGTCGATGGTGAATCTGTTTCTCCGATAACTCTTGTCCAGTCGGTTCCAATAGGTGGCATGTCGTTTTACTTTTGGTGTCCAGTTGAAACTAACTGCTTACACGTCAAACTGCAAATAAACCCCAGTCCATTTGCTTCTTCTTCGATGTTTTTTCTCTGAAACTTAAGATTTAATTCAAATTATATTAATGTCCCCTTACCGTCACTCTTCCCCCCTCTATCTCTGTCTCTGTCTTATCCTCTTTGTCCTCTCTCTTTTTACCGTCTGGGCTTAGGGTGGAGGGCGACACTAGAACCAGGGAAACATTGAGTGTAAAGTTGTTATATTGTTTATTCATCAATAAAAAAAAAAACAAAGTGGTTCACCAACCCTCTGTGAGGGCTCCTTCACTTCGATTCCACCTTCTCTACTCCAAATCCAGCCTCCACTCACCTCAAATTGACCTGGAAAAGTCATCAGAACGAAGGTGAAGGACGAAGGCATCAAACATGACACACATGACAGTTAGAGTTATAAACATGACATCTGACTACTACAAACATGACAGAAATCAAAGTGCCGGCAAATTCGTTAAAGGTTCGAAGGTATCTCAACATTAAACATTTTCAACTCGCCCTACTCCTGGTATGTCGTAATCCACCCAACAACTCCCCAATTTCCACAATTCCTTCAGAATCCCCAATTCCTCCAATTTCCCCTATTCCCCCAAAATCCTCAATTCCTCCAATGTCTTCAATTCCCCCAATTTCCCCATCTAACAACAACCAATATATCCATTTTCCTCCATTAAACTTCCCCAATTTTACCCAATGTTCAAGACCAACTGTTATTTTCCCCCAATTTCCCTTCTATCCCCCTCCATCGTCAAAACAAGAGCAAGCCTTCCCCAATTGTATGCGGTATCTGTTCCTTGTTTGATGTCCGCTGCTTCTTCCTTTCGTGTTCAAATCTGCAGACTTGCTCTTGTTCTTCTTCGAACTCCTTCCTCTTCTTCATTCCGTTTTCAAATTTAAGAGAGAGATAGAGAGAGAAAGAGAGAGAGAGAGAGAGAGGGCAATAGCAACCCTTTGCCCTTCCTCTTCCCCTTGAGATGACGTGTTTTTTTAAAAACTGTCAATTCCCCTTCCATCCACTTGTCTCATTCTCTTTCATCCATAAATGCAACCGGTCTCTCCCTCTATTGTAACCGGCTGAGCTGCAATTTATAAAGGATTTGGGCTAACTTTTTGCAATTAATATGGATAGGGGATAGGGGGTGCAACTCAACCGGGTTTTTGGGTTAGTTTTGCAAATAGCCCGCTATAAATTAGGTCAAAACAATGACATGAATTGGTCAAATGATATCATTATCATTAAAAACAAGTCAATATCATCCAAAATTCACCAAGATTTTAATTTCATCAATTATTTGCCCGGATTTATAGTAAGAAGAAAAATTGACACTGTAACAGGGGCGACCATAGGGGGCCGGAGTTTAGTAGTATTTGGAAAAAAAATTTAAAAAAATAAGGTAAAAAAAAAGGGAAAATAACCAAAAATAATCTCAACTATCCTTCTTCAACAAAAAATAATCCAACCTTTAATAATAACCAATTAGTAGCCCAACTATTAACCTATATAACAAAAACAATCCAACTCAATTTCTTCATATAATTTTAACTCTAAAATGTTCCAAACTTTCATAAATTCACAAAATGCCCTCGATACCCAAATCCATCACCCCGAGTTCAAATTCAGAATCCCCACCCAGGCATAGGTCTCACCTCATTCAATCCTTCCTTGTGGTCTTGCTCTACCAGTGAGGTTCTACTTTTCTTATGAACTCTCCATAATTCAATCTATCTTCTCCCGTTAATTAATCCCCCTAGTGAAATCCAAATTCAGTTCCATTCTCCTTGCCTACAAAAGTCCCAAATCTCCAAAAATAAAAAAAATGAGAAGAAGAAGAAGTTGTTAATCCAGAAAATGGAGGAAAAGGAGGCCGGGTCCAAAAAAAGAAAAGGTGAGAAAATGGAAAGTCAGGAAAAATGAAGGTGTTCTGCCTGGTTTTTGGGTCTCGGGTCGGCGGCGTTGGGGCTCAACCCTTTCCCCTCCTGGAGCAGTGGTGGCTTCAATCCTCCATTGTTGGGTGGCACAGCGGTGGCTTCACTCCCTTAACTACTGCCTCTACCAGATCTTGTGTCGTTGGTGGGGGTGGTGGCGAGGCGAAGTTGCGGATGGAGGTGAATTGGGTTTGGGTTTGTGGAGACTGGGGAGGGTTGAGATTGAAGGTTGTAAAGGGAATTTGGGGAGGGAGATGAAGTTGTAGAGTGTTGGCCAGTTGGTGTGATGGGTTTGAGGAGGGAGAGGGTATATAATGAATTTATCAAAGTTGTGGAACATTTTGTAATTAAAGTTAAAGGATGGAGTTGAATTGGATTATTTTTGGTATATATGTTAATAGTTGGGATATTAATTGGTTATTTTGAAAGGTTGGATAATTTTTGGTTGAGTGCTGATAGTTAAGATTATTTTCAGTTGTTTTTCCAAAAAAAATGTGAAAAAAACACTAGCTTAGTTTTTTTTTTAACAGTAGGCAAACAGTCGGAGCTATTTACAAAGAATGTAAACGCGCTCCGGGATCATCCTCGCGGATGATGGTACAAAGTTCCCTATTAAAAGGAATTGTAGATCTATCACTAATGATACCCCTAGTGGCTATATATTCTGCAATTTTGTTCGCTTCTCTGTAGATGCGATTGAATTCAACCTTTTCAAAGTCTGCTTCCATGATCTTGATTTCTTCTGTCTGGCGCATAATCTCCCATCTGCTATCTTTTCCTTTTGAAAGAATTCTCATCAGCTCTTGATTGTCTCCTTCTACAACAATCTTGTTCAAGCCTAATCTTCGTGCTATCTTCATCCCTATTAGAATTGTTGCTGCTTCAGTTTGAATAACGGTACCTTGATATACTTTCTAGTAGAAGATCTCAGTCACATGGCCCCTAGAATCACGAATGATTCTTCCCACTTGACTAATGTCGGTGGGTTTGACAGAATTATCTACGTTAATCTTGTAGATGGATCCTTCTGGTCTAGTCCATTTAGATCTAGACCTTTTTTCCTCTTATTGATATCTTTATTAATACTCCTGGAATTTGTTTCTCTCCAGTCCTGGATATTTTTATTAATCCGCTTAATCATGTTACCAAAAGTGTCAGAGCTTGTGTGTTTAAATATTAACTTGTTTCTAGTTTCCAAGATAACTTCCCAAATAACCACGAGATCTTCGAAGAATTGATTTGCATGCTTGATTTGACTAATTGTGTTACACAAGGAACCTTGCAATGAGAGGTTACGAAAGAACTTACCTCTTGTTTGTTCGAACTGGCTATTAGTTCTTTAGCAAAGGAGCACTCCGTAAAGAGGTGAGTGGCATCATAATTTCCGAGGTTACATAGGGAACAGGTGTTTGATACTCTATTGATGTACCTATTAAGCCTGCTGGTCGTGGGTAGAACATCTATTTTAATTTTTCATACTAGGTTTTTAAGGCGAGGAGGGAGGTTTAGGTTCCAGATCCAATTATGGTTTTCTATGTAGTGGTTATGGGTGTTGGTAATTTTCTTAGCAGATTTGGTGGTGAGTTTTCATGTGGGATTAGGCGCCCAGATTAGTTTATCCTGAGCTTGCCATGTTGGGATGTTGAGGGATAAAATACAATCAGCAATATTTTGAGGGAAAAGACTCTGAATGAGAGGTTTATTCCAGAGTTTTTGAGGGGTAAAGAGGTGGCTGACTTTCATGTTCGGGTTATTGTTACCCATGTAGTTTTTAAGTTTTTTTATTGGGAATCCAAGGTTCATTCTAAATATTTATGAGGTTGCCGTCTCCTATAATCCAAAGGAGACCTTTCTCAAATTTTTCTCTAAGAGATAAAAGTCTGGCAAATTGCCAAGAGGTGACTTGATTTGGTTTGTCCCTGATGTTGCTATCATGCAAATATTTTTCTTTGATGACTCTAACCCAAATATTATCTTCATTAGTGTAAAGTTTCCAAAGTAATTTAAACGTGAGGTTTATATTTAGGTCTTCGGCTTTTCTAATACTCAATCCACCTTGGGCTTTACTCTTACAGATGTTATCCCAGCTTATTAGAGGGGTGCATCTCTCCGAGTGAAGTTTATTCCAGAATAATTTTTTTTTTATTTGGTCTATTTGGTTAAGAATTCATTTAGGGAGCAAAAAGTTTTGCATCAATTCAAGTATTTAGTTTTGGAACTTAGATTGGCTTGAATTAAGATAGCTCTGCCTGCTTGAGACAGATTCGAGGCTTTCCATTTGGACAATTGCTTTTTTAGATTTTGGATGGCTTCCTCAAAAACCGAGTTTTTAATTCGGCCGTTGATCATTAGAATACCTAGATATGTTTCAAGAGTACTTGAGATTGGAATTCTCATACTCTGAGCAAGGTCTCTCGCTAGGTTTTGATTTACATTCTTAGAGCATTGGAGAGAACTTTTACTATAATTAATAGCGAGGCCCGAAAGGTTGGAGAAGTTGTTTATCATATTATGAATGGTATTTAGACTAGTATGTGCATCTTTAGCAAAAATAATCGTGTCATCTGCAAAAGTAAGAAAAGGTATAGGGTTACCGTTTTTGATGAGTTTGATTCCGATTAGCGCATCCTCTAGTAAAGCTTCCTTGTGCAGTTCTCTCGCTAGACCTTCCATTACTAACACAAAGATGTAGGGTGCAAGTGGTCTCCTTGGCGAATTCACCTACTAGGCTTAAATTGTTTACCTGGACAATTGTTAACTAGAATTGAGAAGGAGGAAGTTGTGAGACACGTCATAACCCAGTTGATCCATAGAGGATGGAAATCAAACTTATGAAGAACCGCTTTGATGTAGTTCCAGTTGATTATATCGTAGGCTTTTTCTATGTCGAGTTTTAATGCCATCCAACCACTTTTCCTTTTTTCTTATGAAAACTGTGGAATATTTCATGAGCTATTAAGGTATTATCATGAATAGATCTTTTTTCTACATAGACTCCTTGAAAAGGGTTGATGAGCTTGGGGAGAATAGGTTTCAGCCTGTTAGCCAGAATTTTTGTGATTACTTTGTAAATGGTGTTACATAAACTGATCGGCCTGTAATGGTTGATTGTGGTAGGGTTATCAGTTTTGGGGATTAGAGCAATAAAGGTTTTGTTTATTTCCGACAATAACTGTCCTGAGTGGAAGAAAGCTTTGACTGCTTTACAACAAGAGGGTCCTACTATATGCCAGTATTTTTTTTTATAGAATTCTGGTGGGGATCCATCCGGGCCGGGGGATTTATCTTCTGCCATTTCAAATATAGTAGTTTTGATTTCAGCTGTAGTCGGTTGAGATATTAGGTTTCGGTTTTCCTCTGATGTTATTTGAGGTTGGATGTTCCGAACATCCCCTGGGTTAACTTGATTTTGATGAGTACCTTACCTATAAATCTTTCCGAAAGCTCATTTGTGATTTGATCATTGATGGTGTCGTTGTCATAAAGGATATTGCCCTGTTTTGTTGTAAATGATTTAATTGGTCTTTTTGAGTTTTTTACTCTAGCCGTTATTTGAAAGTATTTCGTGTTCTTATTTGAAAATTGAAGATGGTTTGTGTTGGCTCTTTGTTTCCAGAACTTATGGTTGCATATATTCTAAGAGTATGTATCTCTTGAGTTCTAATCTCGCTAGCTTTTCTTCTTCTTTTTTTGCTGATGTTACCCCAAGGTAAACGATTTTGCCAATTAATAATTAGGCTTTCGACTTGAGAAAGTTGCCTAGTGGTATTACTGGTTTAATATTTGCACCAGTTTTTGGTATTCCGTTTGAGCGGTTTCTGTTTCTGTATTAGTTTAAAGCCTTGGGATCCATTAAACTTATTACGCCAAACTTGTCGAACCATTGATTCGTATATAGGATTTATCGTCCAGGCCATTTAAAATCTAAATGGAGCACCTTTAGTAGGATTTCGAGATCCTATTTCTAGAGAGATTGGGCAGTGGTCAGAATTAGAGAAGGAATGATGTTTCGTATGAATCTTTGGAAACCAATTGAAAATTTGTTGACAAGCCAGAATTCTATCCAAGCGTTCATATGTATTATTAAAATTCGATTTGTTTTTCCTCCAAGTAAAGGGAGAGCCCATGTAGGGAACAGTTTGGAGATCAAGTTCATACTTGACAAATTGTAATCGTCTAAATCTGGATATGAAAGGAGTAGCTCTCCCTACTTTTTCTGTATTGTTTTCTATATCGTTTAAATCACCAATGATGAGAACTAGAAGAGAGTGTTTGTTAGTTATCGGAAAAATTTCTTCCCAAAAATGAGTTTTTTCTGATTCAACGGATGGAGCATAGACAAACAGTAAGGCGAAATCATGCTTGTCCATCGTTGTTTTGATCATGAGAAATCTGTCTGACTGTTCTAGAATTATACTTATGTCTTCAAATTTTGTTTTATAGAGAAAGTAGATGCCACATTTGTGACCCTTAGCACTGACACTGAGAGCTTTGTGAAACCCCGAAGCTTTGATCATCTGATCCGATGGGGCTTCAGAAGCTTTGGTTTCAGTAAGCATAAGGGCATCAAGGTGATTTGTAGCTCTAAAATGGTTTATTTCTTGCCAAAAGAGTGGTCTTCTAGAACCCCTTACATTCCAGTATGCAACTTTAATCATAAGAATTCCATTGAAGAAGAGCTTTTAGCATATTACAATGTAAGATGGTGCAAGATTCAAGAATATATCGTTTAACTATTTAAGACATATACATAGAGAGCTGTTGTTTTAGTTTAAACATACAGGAAGTTTAAGACAGATCCAAGTTTCCCTCACATGAGACCTTCTGGTATGAGGATGCATGTGCCATCTTCTTTGATCAGTTTGAGTCCACCAGTGGGTTTGAGATCTGCATTGAAATTTAAGCGTATGTCTTGCACTTGCTGCAAGGAGATTTGTTGAAAGTTTTGCTTGTAAAGGTTTGATAATAAGGTTTGTGCAGCATGCCTCCACCAAGTCCCTAACGAGACCTGTGTGGCAATACTTGAAGTTTGTTGGGAGATGCAGGGAGAAGATCATACCTGACTGTTCCCAGTTTCCCATCATAGGCGTCTCATATGTAACTACTTCCCTGCAAACATTTATGCGTCTCTTTCCCATTGCTAAGATGGCAATGAGAGAGCCATCTCTACTGCTAAGACAGACAAGTAGAATATAGATAGACATGTAATTCAAACAATTACGATCTAAAAGGATCATACCATGGTTACTCCCGGTGGGGCTTGAAAAGTACCAGGAGCAACCAAGAGACAATCGAAGTTGTTTATTAATTGTGGGTGAGCCATTTTCACTAAATAGAAAAATTTTCACTAAATGGAAAAATATACTAGCTAGGACCATACCTGACGGTGACAGAGTGCTAGTATATGCAGTTATGCATAAGCTTTTATCTTCAACAAGTGGATTAAAACCAACATTGAATCTGATCTGACAACACTCAATCATCTTTTTGTTTTTACATTCCATGTTCAAGACTAGCCAATTCCTATCAACATTATAACATTTCCGCATAGCAGGAGGAGGATAGAAACTAGCATCATAGTAAATAAATACAGTTGGGACATAGAAAAGTTCCTCAAATGATGAAAAGAAAAAAGGACAACATTTGCAATTACAGAGATGATAATAGCAATATAGACATGCAGATGATAAAACTTGTAGCTTAGACATAGAAATCGAATGGGAGAGTAACCTGCAAGGAGCTAAGACAGCATAAATGGTAGGCAGATATCTAATAACACTACTAGTACGAGCAACATTCATGGGGGTATGGAAGGAAGGATTCTACTTAATGCAACAGATGCTTTTAAAATACATATAGTAATGGAAATCATGATGTAATAAAGATTCATATGGAAGAATAAAATTCAGACAAAAGATAAGAGTCATATGCATATATATAAACGTCAAGATTTAGAGCGAGGAGGGGTTTATGATTAATCTTATCTGTCCAGAGGCCTTGGTTTTTTCCGTATCCAGAAGAGGGATGACAGGCTGATGAATCTTCATCGAACTCACCCTCCTTGACACCAGTTTGCGGAAGGGGAGCTATAATTGGATTGACATGCTGATAAATCCAGTTGCATGCAAGGATGCGAGTCTGTATAGAGGGGAGATTTAGATGAAAAGCTTTGAAATTACAGGAGATTGATATAAAAGGTTTGTACTGAGATTTGGGGTTTGAAAATTTGGGTTTGTAAAAGTTTGTTTTTAAAGTTTGGGGAGGCATGAGAGAGGCCTGATGTTTAGCTTGTAAGGTTGAGAAAGACGATTGGAGTCCGGCAAGGTTCCACATCAGGCATGACAGTCGACAGAAGCAAGGAAGCCTCAGACGCTGGGCATAGCGATGCAGATACAGATCCGCTAGAGAGGGGAGGTTCTGAGGACGGGTTGATTGTTCATGGATAAGGGGCGGGTGGGCACAAGCGTCAGCGACACCATGCCGGAGAAGACAATGAGATTGAGCGCCAGCAAGTATAGAACCACCGGAGACAAAACTGGGGGAGACTAGAATGGGAAAGGGGGGGAACGACGCCGGGCAAGCAGAACCAGATGCCTACAAGGAAAGGCCATACCCTTGGGACCAAGCCGCCCGCACCCGGCTAGAACCAAGAACCGCCCTGATTCAGCAAGAGCTCGACCCTCCGCCCGCACCCAGCCAGAACCAAAAACACTAGCTTAGTTGGTAAAACTGTAAAAGGAGTGAAGGAAGTATAAGGGAAGTAAGAGGTCCTGGGTTCAAATCTCATTCCTTACCTTTTTGCACTACTTTTTATTCCTACCAAATTTTTTCTATTATAAATGTCATATTAAATCAAATTTTATATTTTTCTTTTAATATTTTCATAAGATTATTCATTATGTTACACATATTTTAAAAAATTCTTCTAATTTTTACTTCTATGAAATTGTTACTATCAATGTCACATGCAAACCACAATTTATGGATTTTTTGGTTATATTTTTCTTTTACATATTTTCATAAGATTATTCATTATGTTACAGATATATTTTAAAAAATTCTTCTAATTTTTACTTATATGAAAATTTTGTACTATCAATGTCATATTTAAACCATAATTTATGAGTTTTTTTTCCGTCATACTTTTCAATCCTGACATTTTTTTTCATTTACCAATGACAAATTCTTTAAAAAAATTATAATTTTCTTTCAATATTTTTAAAAAGGCAAAACTAATTAAAATAACCCAACCTTTGGAGGGGTGTTAAAAAAATATCCCTACCTTTCAACAGTAAGAAAAATAACCCAATCTCTGGGAGATGTGTAACAAAGTATCCCAATTGTTTTTACGACTATAAATATGAGCAAAAATGGTGAAATATAATTGAAGAAATTAAATTTTTGGTGAATTTTGGATGATATTGACTTATTTTAACGAGAAGGAGATCATTTGAACAATTTTATATCATTGTTTTGACCCAATTTATGGTCGGAAAAATGACTCGGGATATTTTGTTACCATCTCCCCAAAAGTTGGGTTATTTTTCTTACAGTTGAAATATGGGGATATTTTTTTAACAATCCTCCAAAGGTTATGTTATTTTAATTAGTTTCACCTATAAAAAAATCTTAATCATGCTACACAAACATATATATATATATAAATTATTAATTTTTTGTAATAAAATATCATACTTATACCACAATTTATGGTTTTCTTTCATTATATTTTTTTTAAAAATTTCTTTATTATATATACCGAGAAAAAAAAATTCTCCAACCAAAAATTTCGCCCTCCTCCCTAGCAATTCCTGCGGCCGCCACTTTTTGTTACCACCTTGTTAAGACCCTGATAGGATGGTTTTGTAAGGAAGGAGGAAGAAGAGAAAATATACACCCCTCAAAGGTTTGAATTATTTTAATTAATTAGTTTTGCCTTGAAAAAACATCACAAATAATTACAGTAGATCCTCTGTCGTAGATTCGGATCGGATTCTAATAACTCATATTATATAATTATATTCATTTGAACTGATTTTAAAGTTGCGAGAGTTACTATCAAAAAAAAGTTGCGAGAGTTTAGTTTTGCCTTATAAAAAAAAAGAGTTTAGTTTTGCTTCACATTAGTTGAACCGCTGAAGCACGAGCAGCATGTATCACTGAGTTTCAAATTTTGAAGCTGAAATTATAATTAGCTGATATAAACATAAACAACGAATATTATAATTACATTATCATCATCCATCAGGATGACCAAAACTCCTGAAACCAGGGAGTCCATGGAAGTAGACTATCATCCAGAAACCTGTTAAGCTCAAAATTGGTTGTCCTTCGGAGGCTGTCTCGTATGCGCAATAACAGAAGTTGGTAAATTATACGAGGTTCCCAGGTCGCCAGCAGAACCAGCCACAGCAAAGGGTTTGATCGTCGACTGGAGAGATTCCGGATCCTCCAGAGAGATTCTCTTGCACAAGGCATCACAGTTATTAATAACTTCAGTTAGCCTCCCTTTCAGCTCTCCAATCTCCACCTCCAGGGCTTGAACTGCCGGATGCAACGAGGCTAATGTAAGAATTATTCCGGTTTGATCACTAACCATTCCTGGGAAACTTAATTTTGGAAACAATACCTCCTGACAGATGTTGAGAAGTCGTCTTCATGGCTGAGCCGAGTAATTAAACCTTTTCAGAAGTTTACCGGCCAAAGCGTCAACAACATCTATCTTGTTTTCCAGCTCTTCCTGAAATACAATGCACATGTTTAGAAAGTAGAAGTAAGAATAACCCATCAGCAGTTGAATACAGTATCGACAAGTCCATACCCTATAGAACACGTCCAAGATGAACAGAAGATAAGGACCTTTGAATCTTAAGAATATCAGTACGCCAAAAAGCTTCCAGGATGATCTGTGGGTCTAAGTTACCTATAAAATAAAAATTAGATTTTACATAAATGTGTTAGTTTGGAGGTATCCAAATTAAACATTTCAGAATGCTGCATAGTTAAACACTACCCTGACAGCCTGATCTTTCAAAATAGTCAAATTCAGAAACAGCGTCTAATATTCATCAAAATTCTATAAACCCAATTAAATATCATACAAAATGGAAAATTACATTCAGCTACTGTGGTTAATTCCTAACGCTCATGAAATTTAGGTGTACATACATATATAGCTGATCAATGGAAGGTGCAATAGTTGCCATTGTCTTTTGACATGGATACCATAAAACAGATGCCCAACGAGTTTCACCAAGCAGCTTTCAAAAAATCCAGCATATGCAGTTATGCACCATAATGGATGCCGTTGGCTTGAATGGCATGATCTCAGACAAATGGTATAGCTTTTCGAAGATTATTTTATCCAAAATTCCAAATATCTACATGAGTAAATCCAGGCCAAATAGATATGCAACCAAGAGGGTCACAATGCTCTCACAGATGCTCACTTCATGGGGCCTGATGTAATCGGCAAAACTCTTCAACAGATAAGTAAGAAAGAAAGAGTCTGCAATCATACATATAGAGAGAGAATGGAGGAGAACTGTCAGATGGCTGATCTTTTCGAAACAAACATATTCAGCTGTGCTTCACTATCAAACATCAGGAAAGAAATATGATAATGACCTATCAAAGTATTTCACAACCGAAAATATATAGTTAAAATTACTGCATTCATAATGATTATCAGCAAGTCAGCAACTATGTTGTCTAAAACAAGATCTTTAGATACCAACAGATTTCATATTTTAAGTTCCTAAAAAAAGCATGCAAATTTATATCTCATATAACATATTGTAAGCACATCTTTAGCATTTAGCAGTATAAATTTGAAGATCTGGTGCACGAACTCATCAATTCTATCACATACTCTCATAGTGAACAGCCTAACAATAGATTGAATAGAATTCAAGTTGCGAGCTCTCAAGGTCAATCGTGCAAATTTATCAAATGACAAACAACATGCCTTAACCTAAATCAAATTGAATAGAATTCAAGTTGCGAGATCAACGAGCTTGCGAGAATGCTGCTCGAAATTCTGAATGGGACTCATGGTGCTCCGTCGGAATCGCAAGCTTGTCGTTCTTTAAAAGAGTTTCGCGCAGAACCGAAACCCTAAATCAAAGATTGAAGACCAAGATCAGAAAGCAGGACCTTCAAAAACGCAATATCGATATCCCGCAACTCTGATTTCCCAGCTCTGGGGTTCCGAATGGAATTTCTTCAGTCAAGAGTAAGAAAACTCCGTTTCTTCGATGAATTAGCTTCGAATTTGAAGTCGAGAGCTCTACTTTCCTGCTTCGAAACGCTTGATCATGCACCGTACGTGAAAACTAGTTTAGTTAGGGTTTAAGCGAAATTGTTAGGGTTTGAGAAACCAAGATTGGATTGAGAAGAAGTAGAAGGAGAGGGAGAGATGATCGTCTGACCAGAACTCGCTCCGATGAGGATGCGCTCTTCAATCCACAGCCGGAGAGTGTCGATGCCTCGAGGACTCGAGTTGCCGAACTTGTTCATGCTTGGGCTGCTATTTATAGGGGGTGTCCGAAAAGTCGATTTCGGGCCTAGACAGCGGCTTTTGGCGGCGGTACGATACTCAAAGCAATGAGATGTCATGAATAAACAAAGACCATCAAATTCATTGATGAATTCGGATTAGACGAACTATAAAATGTAACGGAGTCAAGAAGTGTAACGTATAAAGTTGTTTTTAGCACTTCATTTATGGAAGAAAATCTTTTTAAAATAATTTAAAATTTTATTTTTAACTGCGGATGGCTTGATTTTAGGAATCATTAATTGCTTATGAAACCGGCGGTTTTGATTCATAGAATTGGCAATTTGGAGTTATGCGTTATCCCAACCCCTTGGTGGTTCCGCCCTTGTGACAAAAATTAAAAATTAAAATTAAAAAATAGTTAATAACAGTAACAAATTGAATGTTCTCAATGACAGATAATCAAGATGGGTTGAGATGTTGATCTCTGGCGTTCTTCTTCTCCTGCGAAAGTTTGAGGCAGTGCAATGCTTTCAAATTTTTTCCAAATCAGTACAATTGTTGATAACGATTGCAGGGGTCCTCTATTAAGGTGATCCTTGGCTCCTCTTTCAAACACTAAGGAAAGGTTATGTGCACCCGTGAACACTTGGTCTCGACTCTTAACTCATTTTTTATCTGACACATCAACAGAAGAACATCCTTTAGCTTTTTAACCATTTTCCTCACATTCCTGCACTTCACTCTCCAGCTCTTCACCTACTTTTTAATCATTTTCTTTTTATTTTATTAACCAAAATACAAGATTATTTTAATTGTTAAAAAACACAACTACATAATTAAATTGCAATAATCCAAATACAAGATTAAAATACATAATTTTATCTCTTTTTTTAATTCAAACATATGTGAAATGGGAGTTTATGGATAGATGAAATTAAACTCTATTCAAATATATATTTTATTTAAAAAATATCTTAAAAAATTACAAAATTAACTTAAGAAATAATTAATTTTCCTTGGGACACGTGGCATGAGCTACTTTCAATTGTCGTGTCTGCCATTTCATTTGCATGCTTTCGAAGCACAACATATGTGAAATGGGTGACGTTTCATCTCCAAGAGAAGTCGCTTCTACGCGAACACTTGAGCCCATTGGCTAGATGGCCTCTAAGAGTCGCTTTTGCCGCTCGAGTGTGTATGGCCTACGTGTTCTTATCCGCAAAGTTGTTCTTGATTTGTGGTAAAATTATGGTATAATCTCATCTGGATTTTTTAAATATCATTTTGTATGAAAAAAAATTACATAGAAATATATTTTGTTTTACATGTGCAACATAAATATAGTTTATTATTATTATTAAAATAGTTTTGATAACCTATGCACTTGAGGCATAGATTTAGAGGTTTTACTTGAAAATATCTCCTAAATTTTATTTTAAAAAATTCATTTCCTACCTTCCATCCTTTTTTCCAATAAATCTTCCTCAATTACCCTATATCTTGAAAGTATATGTTACAAAGACTCTTATTAAAAAAGAATTTTTTTTCTAAATATTCACTAAAAATTAAAAAATTACAAAAATATTCACACTTTCAAACTATTTACGAAAATATTCATTTTTGTCAGATCGAACAGAAAAACGCGGTCTCAGGTCGCGTTTTATTCGGAAAGTAAAAAATCTGAAATTGGGTGAAAGGGGTAAAAAAAGCTAACAAAAGAGACGCGGCCTGAGGCCGCGTCTCTTGTTTTTTTTTTTTTTATGAAAAATTGAAACGGGAAGGGCCGGACTCCCCGGGAGGCGGAGGAGAGGGAAGGCCCGGACTGCCGGAGAGAGGGAAGGGCCGGACTGCCGGAGGGAGGCGGAGGAGAGAGGGAGGGGTGGAGGGAGGGAGAGGAAAGGGCCGGAGGAGAGAGCCGAGAGGAAGGGGCGGAGGCGGAGGAGAGAGGAGGTCGAGCGGGTGAGGGTCGGAGAGGGCACTGGGACTGGGAGGAGGAAGACACCGCTCGACGGAGATCTGAGGGAGGAGGGGCTCGTGACGCTCGTCTGCGCCGCTCGACGGAGACCTGAGGCAGAGAGGGGCTCGTCTGCGCCGCTCGTCGGAGCCCCCTCGCAACATCAAATCCCAATCCCCGCTCGTCTGCGTCGATTCGGATCTAGGCGCCGCTCGTCTGCGCCGTTCGGATCCAGGCGTCGCCGCGTCTTCCTCCTCCCAGTCCCAGTGCCCTCTCCGACCCTTACCCGCTCGACCTCCTCTCTCCTCCGCCTCCGCCCCTTCCTCTCGGCTCTCTCCTCCGGCCCTTTCCTCTCTCTCCTTCCGCCTCCTTCCGGCCCTTTCCTCTCCCTCCCTCTCTCCTCCGCCTCCCTCTGGCAGTCCGACCCTTCCCTCTCTCCGGCAGTCCGGGCCTTCCCTCTCCTCCGCCTCCCGGGGAGTCCGGCCCTTCCCGTTTCAATTTTTCATAAAAAAAAAAAAAAAACAAGAGACGCGGCCTGAGGCCGCGTCTCTTTTGTTAGCTTTTTTTACCCCTTTCACCCAATTTCAGATTTTTTACTTTTCGAATAAAACGCGGCCTGAGACCGCGTTTTTCTGTTCGATCTGACAAAAATGAATATTTTCGTAAATAGTTTGAAAGTGTGAATATTTTTGTAATTTTTTAATTTTTAGTGAATATTTAGAAAAAAAATTCATTAAAAAAAGCAAAACCAATTAAAATAATTAAACCTTTGTAGGAGTATTAAAAAATTATCTTATCTTTTTACTATAAGAAAAATAACTTAAACTTTAGGATAGGTGGTAATAAAGTATCATGTCCCAACTCACTTTTTACATAGAAATATATTTTGGTTAAATGATATCATTATCATTAAAAACAAGTTAATATCAATCAAAATTCACCAAGATTTTAATTTCATCAATGGTATGTCATCGTTTTTGCTTGGATTTAGAGTAACAAAAAAATTGAAATACTTTGTTACCTTGTTGTTAAGACCTTGATAGGATGAACTGAGTAGCTCGGTTGTGTAAGAAGGAAGGAAGAAGAAGAGAATAAGGAGCCGGAGTGGTGATATTTTTTTAACACCTAGGTTGAATTATTTTAATTAATTAGTTTTGCCTTGAAAAAACATCACAAATAATTACAGTAGATCCTATGCCGAGAGGGAGAGAGAGAGAGGTTTTGCTTCACATTAGTTGAACTGTTGAAGCACGAGCAATATGTATCACGGAGTTTCAAATCCAGAAGCTGAAATTATAATTAGCTGATATAAACATAAACAACTAATATTATAATTACATTATCATCATCCATCAGGATGACCAAAACTCCTGAAACCAGGGAGTCTATGGAAGGTAAGACTATCATCCAGAAACCTGTTAAGCTCAAAATTGGTTGTCCTTCGGAGGCTGTCTCGTATGCGCAATAACAGAAGTTGGTAAATTATACGAGGTTCCCAGGTCGCCAGCAGAAGCAGCCACAGCAAAGGGTTTGATCGTCGACTGGAGAGATTCCGGACCCTCCAGGGAGATTCTCTTGCACAAGGCATCACAGTTATTAATAACTTCAGTTAGCCTCCCTTTCAGCTCTCCAATCTCCACCTCCAGGGCTTGAACTGCCGGATGCAACGAGGCTAATGTAAGAATCATTCCAGTTTGTTCACTAACCATTCCTGAGAAACTTAATTTTGGAAACAATACCTCCTGACAGATGTTGAGAAGTCGTCTTCATGGCTGAGACCGAGTAATTAAATCTTTTCAGAAGTTTACCGGCCAAAGCGTCAACTACATCTATCTTGTTTTCCAGCTCTTCCTGAAATAAAATGGACATGTTTAGAAAGTAGAAGTAAGAATAATCCATCAGCAGTTGAATACAGTATCAGCAAAAGTCCATACCCTATAGAACACGTCCAAGATGAACAAAAGATAAGGACCTTTGAATCTTAAGAATATCAGTATGCAAAAAATGCTTGTTAGACCCATGGTTGATATAGATATTTTATAGGCATGATCACCTATTGGTTTTCATTTTTAGCATATTCTTGTGCCAACGGGGGGAATAGAGCAAGAGAATGCAGACCTGTTTCGTGGTTATCTCGTTCACCTTATCCTCCTGCCAATCACGGTACATAGAAAAAAGCTCCAGGATGATCTGTGGGTCTAAGTTACCTATAAAATAAAAATTAGATTTTACATAAATGTGTTAGTTTGGAGGTATCCAAATTAAACATTTCAGAATGCTGCATAGTTAAACACTACCCTGATGGCCTGATGACCTGATCTTTCAAAATAGTCAAATTCAGAAGCAGCGTCTAATATTCAGCAAAATTCTATAAAACCATTTAAAAATCATACAAAATGGAAAATTACATTCAGCTACTGTGGTTATCCTAATTCCTAACGCTCATGAGATTTAGGTGTACATACATATATAGCTGATCGATGGAAGCTTCAATAGTTGTCATTGTCTTTCGACATGGATACCATAAAACAGATGTCCAGTGAGTTTCACCAAGCAGCTTTAAAAAAATCCAGCACATGCAGTTATGCACCATAAATTCCATAATGGATGCCACCGTCTTGTATGGTATGATCTCAGACAAATGGTATAGCTTTTCGAAGATTATTGTATCCAAATATCTACATGCGTAAATCCGGGCCAAAGAGATATGCAAGCTATTACAGATCCCAATTTCTGCAAACCGAGTTCCTAAACCAGGACTTCAGAAACCAGCATAGCCTTATGAACCACTCCCTCAGTCCCTAACATGATATTTTAGGCCTACTCACTTGAAAGCAACATTAATTTCCAATCTCCAACTCTACAAAGAGTTGTTGCAGACAAATGATTCCAGCCATAGAACAAAGGAACCACCTTGAATAACTGAGGACAAGTTCTCTACACTATTACCTATGGTCCTATACTACCAGCTTTAATTGTATAACATTGAATAGATACCCCAAACCAGTTGTTGAACAAAGAGGAACCAAATATAACCCCTCCAGTGTGGTATCTATGTCACATGCCATTGCAATTGATTGCACAAAACCATCGCATTCAGTAAATTAACGAATGAAAGAGCCGAAGGCGCCAACCATGAGCAGAGGAGGAAGCTGGCTTCCGAACAAGAAGATCGGACAAACTGCTCTCCGCTGGAGCCGCAGTCAAGATCGGCGTTACCTGAAACGGCAAAACCCCCAAATTCGAACCAGTTAAACCTAAAATTAAAAAACCTACTCGATCAAAGGGGAAAGAGAAAAAGGCTGACAATTTTGAGGGAATTGAGCTTCTCCAAGACGGGATCGACATCGTCAGGTCGCTCGGATATCGTGGTGATCTGTTGCTCCGGCCTCTGCGAAAACAAAAGGATTCACTAATAGAGTCAAAGACGAAGGTTATGAGTTAATGGCGATGGCAGCAAAACAAGAACAACAAATTTGGCTTACCAGCGAAGATGAGAGAGTGGATTCATTGGCGCCCATTGCAGTTGCTCTCTCTCTTGAGAGAACGGTGAGAAACAGCAAGATAACAACAGAGGTTGTTCAAACTGTTCCTCTTTGTGGCCGATCGAGTAAAATGCAGAGAGAGATAAAATTTGGAGGAAATACGTATTTAAAAAAAAAAAAAAAAAGCCTGCACCAGCCGGGAATCGAACCCGGGTCTGTACCGTGGCAGGGTACTATTCTACCACTAGACCACTGGTGCTACGTTGAAACTTAAGATTTTGAGATAAAAGTATTCCTGACAAGAAGTGAAGTACACTTTTATTTCAAGGGTGGGTGTGAGACGAGACGGAACAGGATTCTCGCGTCCCGTCCTGTCCATTTTTATGAAACGGGATTTTTTTTCCAGATCCCGTCGTCTTATTCCTCACGGCAGACCCACTAGTCTTATGTGCTCGGCATGGGTGCTCATGATGCGCTCGGACGTGCAGACCCCATGACCCATGTTATATGGCTCATCGGGATTTATCATCATTAATCTCATGATAAGCAGGAAAAATAAACATGGAGCATGACGAACTAAACTACGCCAACATATTTAAGGCTGCAGGCGAGAAGACACCCCAACAAAATGGTGTTTTGTGGGATGATTCCGGATTCGGCCTTATGACTTATGAGTCACTACAATATGTAGTAACTGTACCCAACTCTGTAAATCAAAGAACGGGTTTGCTTGACGCAATGTACAAGATTCGATGGCTTCGTCTAAGTTAACATTGACAAGGATCACGAAGCAGCTATCCTCAGTTGAGGCTAATGGACTTGTATTGCCGGACAGTGTTCGTAATAGCTTGTTCAACCGGCAGTCTCTCAATGCTTGATGCTCCGTAGAAACCGTGCACACCCTTGGTTCTCCTTAGTATGAACTCTGCCTCTTGAGGGCCGGAAATTGGGCCTGCGAATCCAGATGCAGGATCACAAAACATGCTTATGATGTAAACGGCGTGGATCAGGTGTGAAAAAGACAGTACTGTTTTGTTCGTCAACTGATACCTCCATGGCAGAGTATGATAACACTGGGATTGATCCTATGTGCGGCATCTGCAATAGCTTGAACGCGAACTACGCTTTCCTCCATTGAGACGTAAGTTTTAGCACCAATTGACCCAGAGGTTGTGAGTCCCATATGGGCTACTATGATATCAGCCCCTGCCTTTGCCATTCCCCGAGCTTCGTCTTCATTGAAAGCATAAGGTGTCGTCAAGAGGCCCATCTTATGTGCCTTTGCGATCATCTCAATTTCCAAACTGGAGTTAAAGAAAGTGGAAAGAGAAGTGGTGAGGAAAGAGCTCATCCAGGTTGATACTAAGGGGAAATGATGGATCATTTATGAGATGTACCTATATCCCATTGCCGTCTCTTCAAGATTCTGCCTGAAGTTTCCATCGAAGAGTCCAACGGTAGGAAAGTTTTGTACTCCTGAGAATCCTAGTGACTCCAATGTCCTCAGGAAATAGTCCATTCTGCGAAAAGGGTCCGTTCCACATACTCCTGCAAGAACTGGTGTGCTCTTCACAACCTATATCAGTGTTTTTTGGTTAGAAACACATGGCATAAGACAAAGCAAATATATTAAAAAGCAGTCATAAATTATGTCCCCAACTTCCATTTCATCATGAAAATGCTGTAAATTTGGCCCATCGTCTTTCATTCATTCGCAACATTTTCCAAAATTTCAGTAATTTCATTATTACAAAATCAAGGTTAAGAGACAACATAATTTCTAAAGATCAGGGGTCCAGCACGCTATATGCCCGATCATAAAGCCACAGGAAAGTGCAATTCAAGTGCTTTTGTAGGTACTACTAGAAAAAGATCGCTCCAGCAACAAAAACAGAAGTCTTGAATAAATTCAGGAAGTTAAAACCTGGTACTTACAGGCAATACTTCATTGGCCATTTCAAGCACTACAGCATTAGCATCGGCAAAAGGCAATAAACCTGCTAGGGAACCCCTTCCAGCCATACGAAACCTTCCAGAGTTATAAACGACTACCAAATCAACACCACCTGTTTCCTCAAACTTTGCAGATATCCCAGTCCCAGCACCTGCTCCTATAATTGGAATTCCTCTATTTATTTGGTCAAGCAGTTGTTGAATTATTGCATTGGTTCTTTGCAGAGTTTCTGTTAACGAAAACACACCAACAATAAGCTCATAGCACATTTAATAAGGATGGTAAAGGTGTGCAGATCCGAGAGCATCAGCTAGAGGGCAAGTAGGGAGGGTAGTTTAGTAATTGTCTTTAGAGAAGCTCATTTTATAAGTAACTTCCCGATTGCTGTAAACACTCATTCATTCACACATTGGAAGTTGGAGTAACTAATTTCTCTCTTCCTAACAAACTCACAAACAAACTACAAGAAACCTCCATTGTTGAGCTTGATCAAGCTTGATTGAGCTCACATTTGGTTTCTTTTCAACATTAGCATTCTATTTTAACTATGATATTATCACTTGCTACTTTCAAACCAAAATACTACAGCAAATTACAAAGGTCAAACACAAAATCAATGATAAATACAATTTAAACACGAATTTGATGACAAAAAGTCAGTATCATGGTACATAAAACATTGACAAGTGAACATAAATGATTCATTAGCATTAAAGTTGGGTAAGAGCTGCATATATGAAGCAAAAATATGTAATGTGGTCATCAGGTGCAGAGGGGGAAAAAAATAATACTCCATATTGAATAAATTGGGATTACAGTATACAGGTGAAAATATCAACTGAGAAATATCATTTGATTCTTTATGCCAAGTCATTCAAATAAAATACGGGAAGGTACCTGGTTTTGCATCTGGAAAATCACTTAGGTTGTACTGCATAGCTTGATGGCGAGGTACATTGATCTTGGACTCAGAAACATCATGGAAGGCATGCTTGCGTTCATCTGAAACGGCGTTCTCAATACTAGGATCCTTCCGCTTGTTGGCACTAATCTCCAAAAAGGAATTGACCAGTAGTTCTGCAAACTCCGGATCATTGATATGAAATGGATATAATTTCACCTGTTATAAAATAACATAGCACAACCAGGAGCTTCAAGGACCAAACTTTCTAGAACCAGATTACTAAAAGCCAAAATTATGACATCATTTAATCAGTGTACCTGTCGATCTTCATTGGTCTGTATTGATCCTTGAAGCTCTGTAATGAGTGTTTCAGTAGCTTCAGGATCATAAAAAGGCTGGGTGGGTGTGTCTAGTGCAGATACACCACTCTGCGGCAGGCAGACTGTTATTTTTGAAGATCCCTTGTTCAGTTTGTTGGCAATGAAGTTAGCAATTTTCTTGCTTTCATCAACCATTGTCCGCATTAAAGTTACCTGTAGATACATATGACATTTAATTACTCATACAACGCCAGAGGACAAAATATGCAGGAGCACGTCAAAACAACCATGAGATATAGCTTAAATAAACACAAGAAAGAGAGAGAAAAACAATGAGGGAAAAGTTGAATTCATTGCTAAAGCGAAATTCGATACTGATGGTTGTGAGGATCACCTGATCTGTGTGTATATGTATCTTCCTTTTCTCGAAATTGGAAGGAATGGTATTCCTTGGCCCAAAATTTACCATATCCAAAGCCCCTACACTGAGGACCATAGGGATCTTCCTCTCGATGATAGCATCGAATCGTGTACTATCACAAGCCATAACACCTCCAACTATATAATCAGCAACCTCAGTTGTAGTGATGTCCAAAACACCCTACTTATGACATCAGTAGTGAGAAAATTAAGCTAAACACTCGGACTATAAAAGAAGAACACAATGAACCTAAAAAGACGACTCTCCTTGAATGACAAAACCTGCTGAAGTTTTAAGGGGCTGTAGTACCTGTATAAGCCCCCCTCTAACTAGCTCTTCCATTGCCCTACCTCCAATTCCAGTAGCATGAAAAACAAGGGTCTCGTATCCTTCGTCTTGTAACCTCTTCCTAACAGCATTCACGCAGGGAGTTGTAACCCCAAACATTGTAATGCCAACAGTTGGCTTCTCATCAATCGTGGTGGGAGCTTGCAACCGTTGAAGACTTCCAATGACCATTCCAGCAAAGGCAGCCCCAGCATTCGACAAAACAACTTTGCTGACACTATTAAGCCCACATATATCAACCACTGAAGGGAACAATACCAAATCCGATGTGCCAATGTAAGGTTCTGTATGACCACTGGCAACAGTGGAGATGATCATTTTGGGGAGCCCTATTCGTAAGACCTTGAAAGCGGATGATAGCAAAGATGTTCCTCCAGAGCCTCCAAGGCCAACAGCTCCACCAACAACACAGCCATCAGAAGCTTTCTTAAGGAAATATGCAAGGGCCTTAGCCATCATAGAAACTGCTTTCCCTCTATCACCTGGGATTGAAATCCGATCTTGCTTCACTGATTCCAGATAGCAACCAAGTACATCATTTCTTGAGATGAAATTGAAACCTTCCACTTCCTGAGTCTCCTTAGGGCCAGTTGACACATCAATGATAGTGACTTGGACCTATAAACTCAATCACTTGAGCATAAATCATTCACAGACAATCTAGAAAAGCTTCATCATTGTACCAATACTATCTAGACTCTACCCCTTGGGGCAATACATCACTTTGATTTGGGGCGGAACAATTCTATTTTGCCTCTTTTGGTACCAACGAAAAATTCTAGTGATTTCTCGCTGAATCGGTATAGTCAGGATCGTAACATTCAAATTTAAGCAAAATTAAGCAGCCCCGAAACAAGAGCAGCAACAAATTAGAAACCTAAAATGAGATTTTGTATGAATTGCTAAAAATCACAACGCCTATCTCAAATTCAACACCAGAAACAGGAAATTCGAGAAATACAGACCTGGAATTGGGAATTGGGTGAAGAGAAAGACTTGAAATTAGAGCGGACGGATTCAGATAAGAACCGGAGCTCGTCGAGCTTGGTGTCAGCAGTAGCAACGCAGAAGACTTGAACCGTTTTGCTTCTCGGATCCTCCATTTTCGCCTCTTCGCACTGTAGCCGGAGGCAATTGGATTTCTAACTACTTCGCGTACCTTGATTTTACGGAGCTTGATCCAGTGAAGGTAAATAAAAAATGGCGGTCTCAACTCTCAGTCTCTCAGACTCTCACTGAGTCAACCTCCACAGAGCTGAGCTATGAAAGCTACTTAGCCGCATTATAATCCACGTGCGTGTGTTTAGGGCTCTGATGATGATCATCATCAAGATCACGACGACCGATTTCATACGTTTCGTGATTCGTGGATCGTATGTCTCCGTTCGGCAGATTCGCGGGATGATTTTAATTTTTTATTTTTTTTAACTGAAAAGAATTTGACAAATGAAGGTATAGTCACTTGTCAAGAGCATCCCTGATGACGATTTCTTGAAATTCATGATTGTCGTAAGAGATATCCGAGAAAGCGAGATTGAGATGTGAGAGATAGTTTGTTGCCTGGTTTGCTTCCCGGAAAATATGACGAGCTTAGAATGAGCTAAAGCAGCTCGCGGAGAATAGAGCGTCTGAGACGATCATTTCGATTTCTCCAGGGGGGTCCAACAAACATTGAGGTTGTTAATGACCGAGAGGTTATCACCTTCAACTATGATTTTTGTGATATGGGTTTCAAGTGCAGCGGTGATCCCTTTCCATAATTCGAAGCCTTCAGAGCCAATAACTGAGTTAAAAGGTGAAGGCCCGGAACCCATGAGGGTTGGCCGTCCAGAACTGTCTCTTATTATGTATCCAAATGTTGCTTTCTCGGACTCTGAAAGCCACCATTGAAGTTAAGTTTGTGTGTTCGTGTCGGGGGTTTCTGCCAAGATGCTTTTGCCCTACTTCTCTTGTTTATGCGTAATTTATTTTGGTTATCTAGGTTGTCTGTGTCAGATTTTGCTCAGTTCCAGTATTGTATTTGAGTTTTTATATAAGACGAGATATTCCTAGGATATGGGTCTATATTGTCAAAAATGGATTTGTTCCTGAATATCCAGATGGCCCACCATATCCATGCTAGCTTTGAAAATTGTTCCCTTCCTAATTTTGTTTTTATGTTCCATAGTGTTGTCTTCATGTCGGGTCCTTCAATGAAGCTTGTTGTCAACCATGTGTGTGTTTAAGGTTCTAATAATCTAATCGTCGCTAGCGTTATAGGGCAATTCCAAAGTAAGTGTGGGGTGTCTTCGTAGCATGAGTCACAGACTGGGCAATATGTGGGAAATGGGAATACCCACTCCTCTAGCCGCCAGCCTAGCAGTAGTTGGCATCCCATTTTTTGTTAACTTCCAGATGAATGTTTTTACCTTTGGTAAGATTCACGGGATGATGATTCAAGATCTTCCCGGTACTATTTTTTTATTATTTTTTTTATTAGGTAAAAATTCGAGGTCAGACATACCTGGATCTCGAATGCCGACAAGTCGGCAGACGGAAAACCGTCATAAATAAGCAGAAATACAAAGAAGGTGCAAAATATAGGCAAAGACGCTATGCAAAGCGAAACAAAACGCAACTAAACCGAAAGAGATGAGATCGAACGTAGACGACGAACGAAGCCAAGCACTACCCAGCAGCAGCACCGCAGGCCAACGATACATATTTTGTGCCATTGCCATTGATTTTTTAAATAAATAATAGAAGTAGGAAATAAAATAAACAACTTAAATCTCAACCTGGTTGAGAAATCATTACATTTTTTTATTTTGAATATATGGAAAATTTTAGGCAAGAATGCACGAAAACGACCGATTAAGATGCGTTATTCTTCCCTATTGCGTCCTGATGGACGAGGGTCCGTAACCCCACATCAGCTTCCATAACATCATCGGCAGAAAAACTGTAAGCAAGACGAGCGATGCGATTTACTACAACATTTGTGTCCCTAAAAATATGACGAACAAAAACAGAATTAAAATAAGCCAGATTTAGTTTAGTATCAAATTGTAGGAATTCTATCTCCCAAGGACATGCCTAGTCACCTAGCATAGAGTTTATACTAGTGAGATTGTCGTCTTCAATTAGCAGATTGTCAATAGCAAGCTCTTTTGCTCTGTTAGCTCCCTTGTGTAGTGTCACTGCTTTCGCCATAAGGGCGGAAGTCCCATGACAGACAACACCACCCATACTAACCGGTTTGTCATTAGAAGTTGTTTGTTGCGCCGTGTTGCGGCCTTGAATGCCATTAAAACAATCCGTAGAGGGATCGAAATTCTTTGCAACTACTCATGATTGCTTAGACCATAGATAGGACTAGTAGATTGATTGTAGATAGATCTGATTGTGGGAGCCAAAAATTACTTGGTTACGATGGAACCATAAATTCCACCATATAAAGGAGATATCAGCCATACCTACCATTGTAGTCGACTTTTTGATGGCTTGAAGACCCTCATATTTCGATTTAAGCCGTTGAGAGATGCGAAGTGTTTGATTTGTTTCACTTCAATAATAAAATCTGCAAATTAAGTATAAATTTTACGATTTAAAAAATAAGGAATTTGAGATCGAGTGTCATTAAACTAGGAAAATAACAACAAAGTAATATAAAAGCAATTTCCATTTTAATATAACAGTCTGTTATGACCCTAAGGTTGATAGAGGATTTAGGTAGAAGGAAGAGAGATTGAGGGAGGTAATTCAAAAGAAGAGAAGAAAGTAGGAGAGACAGAGGTAGAAGGTAGGGATGGCAACGGGGCGGGTTCGAGGCGGGGAGTACCCTCCCCGTCCCCATCCCCATTTGCAAAAAGTCCCCCCGTCCCCGTTCCCGTTCGGGGATAAAAAAATGTCCCTCGTCCTCATCCCCGTTGGGTCCCCGTCCCCATCGGGGAATTCCCGTCCCCGCTTAATTTTCCCCGTTTGCGTTCCCCGCGGGTTTTCCCGTCGGGTTTCCCAGTTAAAACTCATGGTTCCCCTCATTTAATAGAAAACTATAAGATATTATTAAAGTTATGTAAAAAATATGGTATAAATATTACATATAATATCTCATAAATGTAAATTATAAGATAAAAGTTTAAAAATAAAGGCAAAATTATTTAAACTTAGGTAAGATCTAAATAAAAACAGGGATTCCATACTCCACATCGAGATCCCCGCGGGGTTCCCAACGGAGGCGGGGCGGGGCGGGGACTATTATCCCCGTCCCCGCGCGGGGAATCACTTTGGCCCCCATCCCTGTCCCCATTTAATTTCCCCATCCCCGTTGCGGGGACGGGGAGTCCTTGTCCCATTCCCATCCCTAGTAGAAGGCGGGGTAAGACGTCAATTTATTCATCGGTTTGTCGCTGGAAGTGTTTTTTTTTTGTAGGCAGTTTTGCTACTGGCAGTTTTAAAGTAATGTTTCATTGTTAATATCCTTTTTGTGGCTCATCATCTATGTTTTGCTACTAGCAATTTTAAAGCAATGTTTTGCTACTAGCTGGCATGTCTAAGGCTCATCATCTATGTCTTTTTTATATGTAGTTTTGTTGTTGGAACTTGGAAATGTCTTTTTGTGTGGCAGTTTTGGGATGACAGTGTTTCATTGTTATATTATGAAGCACTAACATTGAAAACTTTTTTTTTAATTTTCAAGTTTTTATAATATTTTATTATATTTATTCGAGGGACAAGACCAGTCCCGTCCCGGTCGCGTCCCGTTCCGTGTGGGACAAGGCCCGTATGGAACTTAAAAAAAAAAGTAAATCCTGTCCCGGTCCCAGAAAAATTAAGCGGGACAGGCCCCGTCCCCCCTCATCCCGTCCCATGCCCACCGCTACTACAATCTAAGCCCAATTATAACACGGTCTTTCTATTTTATGTTCTAAGGGCTTATGATAAGGAAAATCGTTAAAATACATGTATTTTATGATATAAATTTATTTTTTAATACAAATACACTCATGCACAACTTTTCTTCTTCTTTTTTCATTGGGACTCATGCACAACTTTACTACAATAATGGTGGAATTTTTTTTCAAAATATACAGAAAAAAATAAAAATTTACGAAAAAATTCGCACTTTGAAAATATTTACAAAAATATTCAAAATTTACAGGAATGTCAGAGAAACGCGGTCTAAAACCGCGTTTCTTTTGGAATAAGTGATATCCGGAAGTGGAATAAAACACATATGGAAGAAACGCGGTTTGAAACCGCATTTTATAATTAATTTTTGCTAAAACGCGGTTTCAAACCGCGTTTACTACGTTTTATTTTGAAATTTAAAAAGTTTATTTAAAAAAAATAGAAATTGAATAAAACGCGGCTTAGAGCCGCGTTTCATTTAATCCCCCCCTGTTCGAGCTCAGAAGTCAGATCGGCATGCTCCCGTCCCTGTTTCAATTCTAAGCCCTCGCTCATACCCTGTAGCTCTCCAGTCCGGCACTTCGGGCCTCCGGTCCTCCTCCCTGACATCCTCCCTCGTCCGCTCCGCCAGAAAGCGTCGCCACCATGGCTTGCGAAGGAGAGAATCACTTGGCCGGAGGCGTAGATGAAGCTCCATTGACAATAGCGGAGGCGACGACGAAGCTCCGTTGGGATTGGGGTTGCCGACCTCGAAGCTCCTCTTCAACGAAGCTCCGTTGACAATGTACTGAAGTCCGTTAGGACTCGGGATCGGGGGTCGTGTGCACGTGTGCGCCCTAGCGCTAATAGCCTAGCACATAAGCCGAGCGGGGTTCCATCCTAAAACCAATTGGCAATAGGAGGAGGGGGTCGTGTGCACGTGTTGAGAATGAAAGGGATGTGAAGAGACCAAAAGAGTCCCACATCGACTATATGAACAAAGAAGCCTTAGTATATAAGCTAGTGGACTACCCCACCTATTGCCAATTGGTTTTAGGATGGAACCCCGCTCGACTTATGTGCTAGGCTATGCACGTGTGCACACGACCCCCGATCCCGAGTCCCAACGGACTTCAGTACAATGGCAGAGGCGATGCCGACTGGCGGAGGCGTTGACGAAGCTACTCTATCCCCAACCGACATACCTCCTCCCTTGATGACGAAGCTCCTCTTTGATTCGGGCGGCCTCGGAGCTTCCTCTTCGATATGAGATTGGGGGTTGCCAACCTTGAAACTTCTGCCGCTAACAAGGGCTCCGACGACCATGGCATGGCTCCGACGATGAGGTTGGGGGTTGTCGATCGAAGCCTTCGCCACTATTGGGGTTGCCGATCTGACTTCTGAGCGTGGAGACAACTGAGGGGTGCTTACAAATGAAACGCTGCTTAGATGCGCGTTTCATTTAATTTCTATTTTTTTTAAATATACTTTTTTAACTTAAAAATAAAACGTAATAAACGCGGTTTCAGACCGCGTTTTAGCAAAAAATTAATTATAAAACGCTGTTTCGAACTGCGTTTCTTTCGTATGTGTTTTTTCCCCTACCAGATACGGAGTATCACTTATTCCAAAAGAAACGCGGTCTGAGACCGCGTTTCTCTGACTTCCCTGCAAATTTTGAATATTTTTGTAAATATTTTCAAGGTGCGAATTTTTTCATAAAATTTTATTTTTTTTCTGAATATTTTGAAAAAAAATTCATAATGGTGTACTGGGTGTGTAAAAAAAAGGTAAAAATTAAGTATAAATAGATGTTTTTTTTATAAGTAGTTTAAATGGGTGTATGGGAGGCCAAAAGCAACTACAAACAAGAGATCTAAAGCTAAATGGAGTAGACTACCCGAGGCTATCTACAAAATCAATGTGGATGGCTCTGTTAATCCCACTGGCATTTGCCGTGTGGGAGGGGTTGCTCGGGACTCCTGGGGCCATGTCATTGATATGTTTTACAAGGAAACTGTCAAAGGCTCAGACTGCTCAGAAATTCAAACTGAAGCTATTGCTATTCAGACAGGAATGGAGCAAGCAATTAGGAAAGGACTTCGAAGAGTAATAATAAAAGGGGACAATCTACAACTCATCAAAGCCATCACTAATAGCAATCATGTCAGATGGGAGATTATACATCACATTGGAAAGATCAAGCAATTGGAATCTGCTTTTGACCTTGTTCAATACAAACACTGCTACCAAGAAGCGAATCAAGTAGCCGACTTTATAGCTCGGAAGGGTATCATTAGTAATAGCTCTACTATCCCTTTTAATAGGGAACTTTGTACCATCATCCTTAAGGATGATCAGGATGATCAAGGAGCCAGATTAAAGCTTATGTAATCGCTCCTAATTCTTGCCTACTGTAAAAAAAAAAAGAGCAAAAACTGTTGAAAAAAAGGGTTAAAAAATAAGCTACAAATCGGTGCTTTTTTAGGTGTTTATTTTCTCTTTTATCTTATTTGGTTTGAAAGTACCACAATACCCCTAATAACAACCAAATAAACTTCATTTTTTACAAATAAACTGTTTTTCTCCCCATACGGAGATTATCTTGTTGTTTAAATTTTTAACTACTTTCACCAACAATTTATAAATTTTACCTTGTTTATAATTTTAGTCAATTTATTAACCCCGTCTAATACGAACCCTATATTTTTTCATAAATTTTTAACTACTTTTACCAACGGTTTATAAATTTTACTCTGTTTATAATTTTAATCAGTTTATTAACCCCGTCTCCATACGAACCATGTATAGTCCATGGGAAAAAAATGATTAATCATTATGAAATCGCTTTATTTACCCTAATATGTAGTAATTTATAGACTTTTGGTGGTTAGGTTTGACCTTTCTTTTTATATATAAAAGTTATTTTCGATCATTGCTATAAGTATATACAGTAACTTATTAGTATCATAATCAAATTATGAAATAACTCTTTTTCTTGAAATATTTTTCAATTTTAGATTTGAGAGATCACTTTGTGATGCTAAATAAGTTTTTTTCAAGGTATGAATGGTTGATAGATAGAGAGTCCAGATAAATCAATAAATGAATAGACCATTATGATACAATAAAACAACAAACAATAAACAAGCAAAACAACACGGTATAGGAAAACAAAGGCATCTTGAAGCATTTGAACAAATTAAGATGTAACCAAGCATCAAACCACTTGGATCATAATACATGAACATACATGTCTCATCGTCAGAGTAAGATATATAACAGAAATTTTCTAAAAAAAGAAAAGTGATAACTCATGCAGAAGTTTTTTTTTTATAAGGTAAGAATTCGAGGGTCAGACAAGTCTGACTCTTCGAGTGACCGAAAAAATCGGCAGACGACGAACCGTCAAACCTACAATGTAAAAAGGAACGGTACAATACAATCAGTTGCAAGCTAATAAATCTAGACGAACAAACAAATCTAACCCTAAAATGTTGGGGACAACATAGACTACGATCTGATGCCAAGCGCCATTAAGCAATGTCACTGCTGGCCAGCGGTATATCAAGAGTCCCTATGGGCAGTGAAAACGAACCTCCTATGAAATTTTCGGATAATGGAGTCGCCTCGATCGATACACACCGCCTCGATTCCAGCTAGTCCCCACACCGAACGCCAAAGCCCCAACAAGAATAGGAACATCACGAACACCGAGAGACGTAGCCGAGAAGCAACCAAAAGTAAAAGGCACCAGAAAACCCTTTTGGGTTTTTATTAAGGCTGATGATGCCCGAGATTTAAATAATGATATTCTCAAAAATCATAAATAAATAAGGTTTCCCGCTATATAAATAGAACCTTATAAACATTAAAAAATGGACGAGTGCAAGTCAAAAACTGAGACTCAAGACGTCCGCGGACGATAAACCGCCTACGGATCTCACATGCATGTCGGGACACATGACACCCATGCCCCCATCACACATGGTGTGAGACACTTGACATGTGGCAAACGAGTGACATGCAAATAGGAGTACTTGCACTATAAAAAGAGGTCGAAGCCTCATTAACAGGGGTCGGTTCCCAATATATTCCTAGGGGCATAGGCTGGGAATAGGGGGCTTCACAAGCCTATCTGAGCGGGTTCGTCTCGACTCAGTAATGAGCCGACATTTGGTGAGATTATCGCCCGAAAAGTGGAACGAGCCGAGCACTAGGTCCGGCGGCACAGGTCGAGGCCCCCATTTAGGATAGATAATAGTAGGAAGGGGGCTTCAGGTAAGACCGCCGACCAACTGAAAAGCGACACGCGGATCACCTCCCCCACGGGGACGTGGAAGGAGGTTCACTTTTCAAATGTGGTTTCATCACTGGCGCCGTCCGTGGGAACAAATCTCACGCTAAGAGGTAATGAACAATCGTCTTTAAATACCAGTCGGTTGACGTTTATTGATTTGGTTAAACGATTGTAGTACTATATTTATATTATGTTGCTTTGACCGACTTTATACCTATTCATCCGCGGATAAGTGCGGTCAATTGTTGTTAAAACTGATTGTTGTTGAAACTGATTGGTCCACGTACATCCACCACTCACTTGCATTTGAAATGAAAATCCGTAGATAGCGAGCCCACTGGCTTTTGGATGCAAATTTATACACATGGATATAATTTCTTTTCAAATGCAGTTAACTATATAGTAAATATATGAGAGTTTGAGGATGTAAATGTCTATCTCCTAGTATGCACATATAGGTTACTCGGTAGCTTGTGTCAAAGATGTCCGCGGACAAAGTAGATCATTGTTGCGCGGCAAGGACTTGTGCAGGGGTAGAGATTGGAAGGATATCTTTATGATTCATTAAACGGGAATGTACACATATGTATGTAGGCTTGCAAAGTGAGCTGCTAAATGACCAGCCCTTCTTAGTAATGTTCCGCGGCCAAGGGGCAGATGCTATGATAACCCCCTTCTCGCATCTGATAAGCCCCATGACGTTGGAGCTTGCTCCGCGTCGGGCATCCGGTCGTAGAGCTAGCCTCCCGGATCGATGATTTAATTAAGTCCCAGGACGCTGGAGCTTGCTCCACGCCGGGCATCCGGTCGTAGAGCTAGCCTCCCGGATCGATGATTTTGTTAAGTCCCAAGACGCTGGAGCTCGCTCCACGTCGGGCATCCGGTCGTAGAGCTAGCCTCCCGGATCGATGATTTTATTAAGTCCCAGGACGTTGGAGCTTGCTCCACGTCGGGCATCCGGTCGTAGAGCTAGCCTCCCGAATCGATGATTTTATTAAGTCCCAGGACGCTAGAGCTTGCTCCGCGTCGGGCATCCGGTCGTAGAACAAGCCTCCCGGATCGATGATTTTATTAAGTCCCAAGACGCTTGAGCTTGCTCCGCGTCGGGCATCTAATCATAGAATTTGTCTCCCAGATCGGAGTATAAACTAAGTCCCTCTGGAGTGACGGAGGGCCTCCGCTTGTAGCTTTATGAGCTCGTGGAGATAACTCTTAAATGAGTATAAATTAAGTCTCTCTCGAGTGACGGAGGGCCTCCGCTTGTAGCTTTATGAGCTCGCGGAGATAACTCTTAAGTGAGTATAAACTAAGTCCCTCTCGAGTGACGGAGGGCCTCCGCTTGTAGCTTTATAAGCTCGCGGAGATAACTCTTAAGTGAGTTTAAACTAAGTCCCTCTCGAGTGACAGAGGGCCTCCGCTTGTAGCTTTATGAGCTCGCGGAGATAACTTTTAAGTGAGTATAAACTAAGTCCCTCTCGAGTGACGGAGGGCCTCCGCTTGTAGCTTCATGAGCTCGCGGAGATAACTCTTAAGTGAGTATAAACTAAGTCCCTTTCGAGTGACGGAGGGCCTCCGCTTGTAGCTTGATGAGCTCGTGGAGATAACTCGTAAATGAGTATAAACTAAGTCCCTCTCGAGTGACGGAGGGCCTCCGCTTGTAGCTTGATGAGCTCGCGAGAGATAACTCTTAAGTGAGTATAAACTAAGTCCCTCTCGAGTTACGGAGGGCCTCCGCTTGTAGCTTGATGAGCTCGCGGAGATAACTCTTGAGTGAGTATAAACTAAGTCCCTCTCGAGTGACGGAGGGCCTCCGCTTGTAGCTTGATAAGCTCGCGGAGATAACTCTTAAGTGAGTATAAACTAAGTCCCTCTCGAGTGACGGAGGGCCTCCGCTTTTAGCTTGATGAGCTCGTGGAGATAACTCGTAAATGAGTATAAACTAAGTCCCTCTCGAGTGACGGAGGGCCTCCGCTAATAGCTTGATGAGCTCGTGGAGATAACTCTTAAGTGAGTATAAACTAAGTCCCTCTCGAGTGACGGAGGGCCTCCGCTTGTAGCTTCATGAGCTCGCGGAGATAACTCTTAAGTGAGTATAAACTAAGTCCCTCTCGAGTGACGGAGGGCCTCCGCTTGTAGCTTGATGAGCTCGTGGAGATAACTCGTAAATGAGTATAAACTAAGTCCCTCTCGAGTGACGGAGGGCCTCCGCTTGTAGCTTTATAAGCTCGCGGAGATAACTCTTGAGTGAGTATAAACTAAGTCCCTCTCGAGTGACGGAGGGCCTCCGCTTGTAGCTTGATAAGCTCGCGTAGATAACTCTTAAATGAGTATAAACTAAGTCCCTCTCGAGTGACGGAGGGCCTCCGCTTGTAGCTTGATGAGCTCGCGAGAGATAACTCTTAAGTGAGTATAAACTAAGTCCCTTTCGAGTTACGTGTTGTGAGCCTAATTTGCCATGTTTTACACTAACTTTTATATCGATTTCTGCATACATTGCATACATTTGGGTTAGAACAATACAGAATCTGTGTAGTTTACACTTATTTGCAATATATGGAGGTCAACACAAGTTTTGGTTATATTTCGCAGAAATCGGACGCACTTTGAAGCTTAAAGGAAACTCATGGAGAAGCTAAGAATGGTGCAGCTGGAGAAAAGACCATTTTTCACCATTCTTCATTCTGAATCAAGCTTTGATGTCTTCATGAGAGTTGTAGCCCTCGGAAAGAGCTTTCCAACGCATGGTCATATGCGTCAATCCGACGAACGAGGACTCGGGAAAGTGCGTTTCAAGAACAGAGCAGAAAGCTGAAGTCAAGTGTACTCGATATCGAGTACACCTTACTCGATATCGACCAACTTTGTTGAGCAGACCTGGTCGAGCAGAGCTGATCGAGGACACTGAGTCAGAGACAACCCGACACCCGGAATCCTACTCGATGTCGAGGAGGCCTTGTCGAGATCGAGGAGCCACCCTGCGCCAGTCCGAGTCCATGCCGAGGAGGAGTCCTCGACAACATCAGTCCGAGTCATCCTCGACCGCACTCTACTCGATCTCGAGTACCCTTGGTCGAGATCGAGGAGCCAGAACCACCAGATCCGAGCCATGTCGAGTAGGGCCACCCGACCAAGCCAGCCAGACGACGAATCCTACTCGATCTCGAGTAGCCCTGGTCGAGATCGACGAGCCGCGTCCGAAGCCACGTTACGCGCTTTGAGCAATCCTTGTCGAATTGGGAGTCCTTGGAGACTAAGGAAGTCGAGTTGGCCGAGATCTATCAAGTTCTATCTATGGAAGGAAGACCTATCAACATGAAGATATTCTACCTATTTTAGATTTATCTTTTCTTTTTTGATTTAATTCCTAAATTACTTTTATTTATCTTTTAAGCCTTTAGATATAGATTTAGATAAAGATAGATATTTCTATCCTTGATTAGCAAGGAATAGAAGGCTATAAATAAAGCCTTAGGGGGCTGATTTTCATTCATTCAAGTCAAGTCGTCTTAGGGCGCAAGGAGAGAGGAGAGAGGGAGGAGGCGAGAGAGAGAGAGAGCGAGAGAGAGAGAGGAGGAACGTTTGGAAGGTTTTGTAAGTTTTAGCTTATTTTATGTTAAAGTTAATTTCTTTTATGATGGTTTGTTTCTAATTTTCCTTCTTCTAGGGTTGGGGTGATCCCAACATAGATATGTTTGTTTGATTTATGAATTCATGATTTTGTATGTCTTTATTATCATCTACCTATGTGCTTAATCCTTTGCGACAGTCGAGGACAATTCCTTATTTGCAATTATGAAGCGAAAGTGAATTAATTATGAATTTGGATAGTAATTAGGCTTTGCCTGCGAAAGTTGGTTGATCCTAATTAAGAAAAGGTAGTAACACTTAGGGTTTATGCGAAAGCCTCTATATTCCTATTTGTTAATAACGAAAGTTATTTGATATAAAGCATGCATCTTTATGTGATTTATGATCTGCGCATATGTTTATTGTTGTGGTGATCCCTAACCTTGGAAGTTTGCATCTTTATTTATTTTATTTCATTATTTTTATCCTGCAAAGTTACCCGACACCGACCACCTCTTCTTCTATCATTCCCTCTACATCGACCAAGTCTTAGTCGACATCGACAACAACCTCCCCACCTTTTCCCGCTATCCCTGAACCCTAAAACACACTAAACCTAGAACTGCTAACTTCTCTCCTGAGGACGAACCTGACTCCCCTATACTATAGCAGGGGTCTTGACTACAAATTTATTTGGTCGAGAAACCCTCTCGTCATTACGGAGGGCCTCCGCTTGTAGCTTGATGAGCTCGCGGAGATAACTCTTGAGTGAGTATAAACTAAGTCCCTTTCGAGTGACGGAGGGCCTCCGCTTGTAGCCTTATAAGCTCGCGGAGATAACTCTTAAGTGAGTATAAACTAAGTCCCTCTCGAGTGACGGAGGGCCTCCGCTTGTAGCTTTATAAGCTCGCGGAGATAACTCTTAAGTGAGTATAAACTAAGTCCCTCTGGAGTGACGGAGGGCCTCCGCTTGTAGCTTGATGAGCTCGCGGAGATAACTCTTGAGTGAGTATAAACTAAGTCCCTCTCGAGTGACGGAGGGCCTCCGCTTGTAGCTTGATGAGCTCGCGGAGATAACTCTTAAGTGAGTAAAAACTAAGTCCCTCTCGAGTGACGGAGGGCCTCCGCTTGTAGCTTGATGAGCTCGTGGAGATAACTCTTAAGTGAGTATAAACTAAGTCCCTCTCGAGTGACGGAGGGCCTCCGCTTGTAGCTTGATGAGCTCGCGGAGATAACTCTTAAGTGAGTAAAAACTAAGTCCCTCTCGAGTGACGGAGGGCCTCCACTTGTAGCTTGATGAGCTCGCGGAGATAACTCGTAATTGAGTATAAACTATGTCCCTCTCGAGTGACGGAGGGCCTCCGCTAGTAGCTTGATGAGCTCACGGAGATAACTCTTGAGTGACTATAAACTAAGTCCCTCTCGAGTGACGGAGGGCCTCCGCTTGTAGCTTGATAAGCTCGCGTAGATAACTCTTAAATGAGTATAAACTAAGTCCCTCTCGAGTGACGGAGGGCCTCCGCTTGTAGCTTGATGAGCTCGCGAGAGATAACTCTTAAGTGAGTATAAACTAAGTCCCTCTCGAGTACGGAGGGCCTCCGCTTGTAGCTTGATGAGCTCGCGGAGATAACTCTTGAGTGAGTATAAACTAAGTCCCTCTCGAGTGACGGAGGGCCTCCGCTTGTAGCTTGATAAGCTCGCGGAGATAACTCTTAAGTGAGTATAAACTAAGTCCCTCTCGAGTGACGGAGGGCCTCCGCTTGTAGCTTGATGAGCTCGTGGAGATAACTCGTAAATGAGTATAAACTAAGTCCCTCTCGAGTGACGGAGGGCCTCCGCTAGTAGCTTGATGAGCTCGCGGAGATAACTCTTAAGTGAGTATAAACTAAGTCCCAGTCGAGTGACGGAGGGCCTCCGCTTGTAGCTTTATGAGCTCGCGGAGATAACTCTTAAGTGAGTATAAACTAAGTCCCTCTTGAGTGACGGAGGGCCTCCGCTTGTAGCCTTATAAGCTCGCGGAGATAACTCTTAAGTGAGTATAAACTAAGTCCCTCTCGAGTGACGGAGGGCCTCCGCTTGTAGCTTTATAAGCTCGCGGAGATAACTCTTAAGTGAGTATAAACTAAGTCCCTCTCGCGTGACGGAGGGCCTCCGCTTGTAGCTTTATGAGCTCGCGGAGATAACTCTTAAGTGAGTATAAACAAAGTCCCTCTCGAGTGACAGATGGCCTCCGCTGGTAGCTTTATAAGCTCGCGGAGATAACTTTTAAAAATGAGTATGAACAATGTCCTCCTCGAACGATGGATATGAATAAAAAACAGGATCATACGATGCATCATTGTCGAACCCCAGTTTAGCCACGACTTAACTGAAGTTCGAGGAGCTGTGATGATGCCCGAGATTTAAATAATGATATTCTCAAAAATCATAAATAAATAAGGTTTCCCGCTATATAAATAGAACCTTATAAACATTAAAAAATGGACGAGTGCAAGTCAAAAACTGAGACTCAAGACGTCCGCGGACGATAAACCGCCTACGGATCTCACATGCATGTCGGGACACATGGCACCCATGCCCCCATCACACATGGTGTGAGACACTTGACATGTGGCAAACGAGTGACATGCAAATAGGAGTACTTGCACTATAAAAAGAGGTCGAAGCCTCATTAACAGGGGTCGGTTCCCAATATATTCCTAGGGGCATAGGCTGGGAATAGGGGGCTTCACAAGCCTATCTGAGCGGGTTCGTCTCGACTCAGTAATGAGCCGACATTTGGTGAGATCATCGCCCGAAAAGTGGAACGAGCCGAGCACTAGGTCCGGCGGCACAGGTCGAGGCCCCCATTTAGGATAGATAATAGTAGGAAGGGGGCTTCAGGTAAGACCGCCGACCAACTGAAAATCGACACACGGATCACCTCCCCCACTGGGATGTGAAAGGAGGTTCAATTTTCAAATGTGGTTTCATCAAAGGCCCTTTCGGGATTTAATCAAGCTCTCTTGAAGAAGTATATGGTGATATGATCGACCTTCTCCCTACAATGAGATTTTTTTTTTTTCAATTAAACATTTTTAGAATCACCTCGATCAATAAGACGCACATGGATACGCCTTCTGGAACACTCACAAGTCACGCCAAGAGCAGTGAGTGGTGTTTGGCACTATTGATTATGGACATTGACAAACTGAATTCCACATGTATCCCTATAATTAACTTAATTTTCAAAAGTATATAGTTTTTTTTATCTTTCAGGAATGGAGCCCCAACTAACTATTTATTTCTGCTTTAAGCAAATGAATTGGAATCTTTGGTTGTTTAGTGGACGTAAACTTGTTAGCAGCCACAAGTGTGGGTTTCTTTTGTCACATGATAGCTGTCCACTTCCCACAAGCATGCAAGGTGCACCATTGCAACATTCCCCTAACTAGGAAAATTAGGCCAATCTAATTATTAAAGAAAAGAAAACACATTAATAAGTCAAAGTAGCTTCTCGATCTTTAATTAATTTCCTTTTCATTAATAAATAATTTAATTATATAATCTTTTAATAGGAAATGACTCGAATGCTAACCATACAAATTCTATTTTCATTAGGAAGTTATCTTCATCGCTAATTTTTTTTTATTTCTCCATTAAAGGTTGTATGTGTTGCTTATGACATTGGATATTCTGACATAATATTTTACTCAGCGTCTATCATATAGGGTTGTTAGTGGTCGAAAAATAAAAGCATATCAGTGATTCAGTGGAGAAGTTATTAGTTATTACTTCCTCCTTGAATAGGTAAATAAAAAGCGGTCATTCCGGGGTTCGAACTGGAGACCTATGGGTACTACCCACAAGTCCTTTTCGGTGAGCCATTCCGAAATGGTTAATTAACCATTCCGAAATGGCTCACTGGAAAGGACTTACGGGTAGTTATTACTTCCTCCGATTCAAAATAAGTGTCGTTTTAGCTCTTGACACAATTTTAAAGCAAAGTATTAATTATCATTGATTTTATACATTTTTTCTAAATCTTATCATTTATTAAATGTTTATCAACTTTTTTCAACCAATAAGTGGAGAGTTTGAAAGAAAAAGTAGTCAACAAATACAACTTTCAATAACAATATTCATTAATCAATCTATTAAATTACTTAGAAAACATAAAACGACACTTATTTTGGATCAAATTTAAAAATCTAAAATGGTACTTATTTTGGATCAGAGTAGTAACATGAACACTCTATAAGTAGAATCATTTTACAACTATGTTAAATAGCTCCTCCTTGTCAACGATTTAGTGGTTTGCCTTGTTTAGATGTTTTGTAGGGAAGTGTTCAATCCACCGGAATTAGTCAATAACCTTAAAACCTACATTAATCAATATCCTTTTCACTTTTTATTTCAATTTTAACTCTTTTTTTTTTTTTAATTTTTTCTTTTCTTTTCATCTTTTTTTTTGGGTGCCACTATATACACCGCAAATCCGGATTAAGGATTTGCACGTCCTTAAGGACGTGCATGCACGTTCTTAAGGACGTGCAAGTCTGGGACTTTGCACGTCCACTATTTCAGTCTTGCACGTCCTTAACAACGTGCAAGCACGTCCTTAAGGACGTGCAATACTTGCACGTTGTTAAGGACGTGCAAACCCTAGTTAGGGTTTTGCGTTTAGGGTTTAGGGTTTAGGTTTTCCGACGTAATAATAAAATTGAAGTGTTTAGCTAGTGGATTTGAAGTATATGTCAAAAAAATGTCTTGCAGTATGTTCCACAAAGTATGGCAAGAAGCCACTTCCTTGGAAAGGAAAACATTGGGATTCACCTTAATCTTGGCGAAGATGGAAGATCTTTGCGTTTTCGTGGAAAGTGAAACACTTACACAATGATAACATTTATTTCAGTAATATTTTAGGGTTGCACTTGCATATTAGTTTGCATTAATAATTTTAATAAAGTCGTGGAATACAATCTAGGAAAATAGTAAAGGACGGCCGGCATCGGCACGCAAGGCTCTAAATCTCTCAATCTGAGCTTGAAACGGAGCATCCCATCCTTCGACGCTCGGATGATGATGTTCGAACCATTCTAGTGGAGGCGGCGGAAGAGGAGCGTTAGGACGCAACCAGATCTATGAGAACAAAAATTTAGAGTTAGAGTATTGACATATGTATGAAAATCATGAATAGGTAATAACAAAGACGTTTGACGTCGTACCGCGGCAAAATGGTCTTGGTTTCTGATGCAGGCCCCTCCTGACCGTCGTGATCCTCCTCAACGACGTCAGGGATCACATCATCTGCAGACCCCAATGAGACAGCCGCTGGTGTGGCGGAGGTCGAAGGCTCGGGCTCCTGTGTGCCGGATGTAGAAGCCTCCGGGACGGTCGGTGGAACCCGAATAGGCGGTCTACCCATGTCGGCCCGTCGCCCACCGACTACGTCTGTGATGCAGCTACTCAAAACCTCAGGGGGCTCTAAGGAAGGCTGCAACCCCATCGTCGCATCGCCGGAAGGATCCCAAGGTGGCATACCCGACCAGAAGGTGTCGTTCTCGTCGACGGGGGGCGTCCCCATCGACGGCTGTAAGCGCTCTGCAGACGCGAGCAGATCGTCGACTGTCTGCTCGGGGGGTACGGTAGACTCATGTACCTGGCTGACCGCTGCCCGGTCGCCGAACCTAATAGGCCGAAGGGTACCATCATCCCTCATGAGCCTCCCTGCCTGTTATTATGATCCAGTTGAATATTAATGTCTTTTCAGTATATTTTAATATATTGTAATGTAGTTTAATGTCTTTTGATGTATTTTAATATATTTTCATATGTTTTATTGTCGTTTATTATATTTTAATGTTAATTAATGATTACAATTATATTTTAATGTTTTTTACTGTATTCAATATAATTTTATGTGTTTGAATATATTTAAATATATTCAAATGTTAATTAAATAATTTTGAAGTATTTTAATATTTTTTTAATGTTTTTTATTATCTTTCAATATATTTTTATATTTGAATATATTTAAATATATTTAAATATATTCAAATGTTCATTAAATACTTTTTAAGTATTTTAATATATTCAAATATAATATATTTGAATATATTTTTTATTATCTTTCAATATATTTTTATATTTGAAGTATTTAAATATATTTTAATATATTTAAATATATTCAAATGTTAATTAAATAATTTTTAAGTATTTTAATGTTAATTAAATACCTTTGAAATATTATAATATATTATAATGTTTTTTATTGTCTTTCACTTGTAATTATTTTCTATGTATTTGAATATATACTATCTATTATATTCTATTAAATTTAAACTATATTCTTTTCTATCACACTATATACTATAAAAAACATTACAATATATAAATAAATAAAAAAATATAGTTTCAATTATATTCTATCAAACAATATATATTATCAATCATATATTCTATAAAATTCTATTATAAAACTATATTATCTATCTAATTATATTTTAAAACTCTAAAAATAAATCAAAAAAATAATAATTCAAATAACATACCGGTGGAGTCGGGACCGGGGACATCTCAATGGTCCGACGCTTCCGCGGCGGCAATAGACCGTCGTCCGCCTCACCACCACCAACAACGCCGCCAGTCGCCGCCGCCCCACCACCACCACTCTCCTCCACCGCCAAAGTCGCCAGCACCACTAGCCCGGGAGCCACCGGCACCACCGCCTCCACCTCCATCGTCGTCGCCTCAGCCTTCGCCTCCGCCTCCAAGGCCGCCACCGGCGCCACCGCCTCCACCTCCATCGCCGTCGCCTCCGCCTCCGCCTCTGCCTCCAAGGCCGCCACCGCCGCCTCGAGGTCACCCTCTCTTTCTGTCTCCATCTCTCTCGGTCTCTCTCTCTCTCTCTCTCTCTCTCTCTCTCTCTCTCTCTCTCGACGGCGCTCTCTGCCTCTCTCTCGACGGCGTTCTCTCTCTCTCTCTCTCTGTGAAACGAAGACGATGGGAGACGAAGAGGCAAGTCCTCTTCGTCTTTAAAGGACGGGCTTGCACATCCTTAAGGACGTGCAGCACGTCTTTAAGAACGTGCCCTATTGCACGTCCTTAAGGACGTGCAAGCCCGTCCCCAAGGACGTGCAAGCACGTCCGGGTTTGAAAAAAAAAAAAAAGGGTACACCCCACTTGCACGTCCTTAAGGACGTGGGGATTTGCGGTGTATATAGCCGAAACGTTTTTTTTTCTCTTCCTTTCAATTGTTTGTTTTGTGTATGTTTGTTTGTATATTTTTAGTTTTGTTGTTTATTTGATTGGTAGGTGTATGTATGTATCTATTTTCCATATCAATTATTGGGTTAACTTAGAAGCTTAAGTAGTCAGAGAAAGAGTGAGTGTATATAAGTTGACGTTTTGAACGTATTTTAAATAGTTGTTAAAAGAGTATACAAATGGATACTTAACACTTGAAGGAGATTCCATTAAATTAAACCATTCCGGAATAGTTCAGCCGGAAAAGACTTGTAGATAATACCTAAAGGTCTATAATTCGAACCTCGAATGACCGCTCTCTATTTACCAAAATTAAAAGGTTACGCTCAATTTAACAATAATGGATGGGGACCCTCCTCCCAATGCCCTTGTTGGCCAAGTGTTGGCCTACAAACCCATTACTTGGCTTCTTTTTTAGCTACAGTATGTGCCTACACCTTTGTTAATGTGTAGTCGATATGATCCTACAATGGTCCAAGTATAGTAATAGCTAGTTTAAAAGTTGATTCTTAATTTGAGTTGTACATTTGACGTGATTGGAGGGTCCTTGTAATGTTTTACCCCCCAACTTTTTTATGCAGTTGTAAACTTACTCCTTCCTTCTATAAACAACTTCACACTCTGCTGAAAGCCTGAAATTATTCCACCAAATTGTTGTATTCACATCTGGCCCGGCCGTCAGCGAGATTATCAATAATTCAAATTTTAGGTTCGCTCATAATCATCTTGTCAGAGTGCATATTACCTGTTGTTTTATGTCCTTTTCTGGTTTATTGATTGTATGCTTGACGGTTTTCTATCTGTCAATTTGTCAGTCTGTCGATTGAATTCTTACTTTATTAAAAAAAAAGATATTTACACCACAATTATTACTATATACATCATTTATCCGATTTTTTTAAAATAGACCATGCCCCTCTTGAGTCACAGACGTGTGACTTAAGAGGGACATGGTGTGATGCATATAGTAAATTTTATAGTTGCAAATATTATCACAAAAAAAAAAACATGTTTTACACTGGTTGGTGGTAAGGGCATGTACGTTTGTGTTGTGAATTATTGCGAGTAAATATAACTAAAGAGAAATAGAATTAAAGAACAATAATGTGTTTGGGGTATGAACCATGTAAAATACCCTATAGAAAAAACCTATAGTGATTTGATGGATACCCTGTACACCATAATTTCAACCGTATGCAATATAGAAATCTCTATAGGTAGAACTTCTTATACATAAATCTAGATATAGAGGAAAACATATCTAGAACCTATTATAGATAAAACCATCTAAAATCAACCGCATGTATATAAAATCATATATAGATAAAATCTGCAATAGATAAATTAACTTGGACTCCAATTTAAATTATTTTTCTACCTAAAATGATTAATTGTCTCAAACAACAACTTACTGACGTTACTGTTGCTGTATCATGACTGTTCTATCTGCCATTTTCGGCCTCTCGACCTACCTGACATGTCTGGTTAATCGAATTCTTTTCGTTTAAAAAAAAAAGAAAAAGAAATAAAATATTGATTATTTTATAATTCCATATTTTTGTTCAATAATTAATTCCATAGCAATTAATAATAAGTACTTCTAAAAGTAAAATCACTTCATAGGCAACTTGGTTAATGGCCAAATCACCAATCATTTTTGCAGAATTTGGTTATCAAGTTTAATGAATTGTGTATGCTACCTCCACTCTAGATGATCCTCAATGTCGTTTGACCACTAGCAAATCAAGTGTGGTTATACATTACCCCCTCCCATAAAAATATAATAGTTTTACTTTTGTACATATAATTCAAAAAGCTAAAAACTATATAAAATCCTAAATTAACTTTTTACAATTGAATACTTACTACTCATAAGTATTATATTGTATAACAATTTAATAAAAAAAATTAATATTTTATATAGTTAAACTAAATATACAAAAGTAAAAAGTCTTGCATTTATCATCATTATTTGTATATCTTTCAAAATTGGTGATAAGTTGTCGTTGAAAGTTGACAAGACATTTCTTTCTTCAGTCTATAATTATTACTCCCTCTTATCCAAAATACATGTCGTTTTACTTTTTAACACGTATTTTAATAAGCTATAATTAAAATACGTGTTGAAAAGTCAACGAATGTATTTTGAATCGGAGGGAATATATTGTAAGGAAAATCATGGTTAAATTTGATAAATAACTGTAGTAGTTTGTTAGTTTCCACTTAAGGCGGTGTTTTTCTATATGATACATTATTCTAATATCCCACTCTTGCTTTTCTCATTTATTAATAAAATCTCAAAATCCATCTTCACTTATTATATCAATTTATAAATATATCCCTCTCTAATATATATTTTTTTATTAGGAAAAATTTCAGGCGAGTCAAGCTCTACCCGATAGCATCCTTTCGGATAAGGTCACGAAGACGGAAGACCTATATTATTATGAATTTCAGTACCCCTGGCAGAGTGGCAAATGTGTGCAACCTTATCCGCCACTCTGGTGCCAGATCGGGGTACATGAAAAAAGGACACTTCTTTCATATATGATAACATAAGTTTGATGTCCGACATGATGAGTTATATTTCCCAGGGGCATGTTGCTGTATTTTTAAGATAATTTATGATTATACTGGAATCGTCTTCGATTTGGAGTTTTTCGATACGTAGATGTAAAGCGCTTTGGACTCCAAGCTTTAAAGCGATAACTTCGGCTTTTAATGGACTCTGCTTGCCAAGTTTTTGATATCCAATATGGATTGGACAACTGTCCTAGTCCCTAACTATTGTACCAGCTGTACTGACGTTGTTAATTATTAACAGAAGATCCATCAAAGTTTAATTTGAAGAACCCTCTCTAATAATTATCATCATTATAAGATAGGTAGTAAATTAGTAATATAGATTTTTTTTAAAGTCAGAAGCCCGTTCATATATTGAACCCGGCCGGTTTATTCAAGTTGAACTAGTTTGTTTATAATTTATTTATAAAATAAAGACTCGTTAATAGATCAATTTTTTTTAAAGATAAAAGATTACATATTTTTTCACACATATTAAAATACTCGTAGAGTTGAACCAATTTATTGGAAATTCATTTCTCACGCATCAATATTTAAAAAATTATATATTTTTTCATGCATCACTATCAAAATTCAATCATATAACATAAATAAAATTGAACAAAATACTTACCAGTAGAGTTATGAGTGACAAAATATATAATAACTATACTATAAATAAAATTTTTAAAAAAGTAATTTATATTATGCGGTTGAATTTATAGTTGTGTGAAAAAATATATAATAACTATATACTATAAATAAAATTGAAAAAAAAGGTAATTTATAGCACACGGATGAAATAGTTGTGTGGAAAAATATGTAATTGAACAACTGTGTACTATAAATAAAATTCAATAAAATATTTATTTATAATATACGATTGAATTTTGAAAGTTATGTGTGGAAAAAACATATAATTGTTAAATATTAATATGTGAGAAACGAATTTCTAACAAACCAGGCCAACTTGATGTGTCTTTTTAATATATACAACTAGTATTACTCCCCACGATCTTCGCGGTTTGTTAATAAATTATTTTCTTAGAAATTCACTTCCATTGTTATATAATTAAATTGAATTACATAAATCATATTAATTATATCTAGATTAATTAAATACATTTATACTAATATATTATTTAATTATACAAGTCATGTTTCAACTTTTTTGTATTAAATTATAAAGGTTGAAATTGATTATTTAAAATATTTATATGTGAAAACCATATATAAACCGCCTATAATATACGCTATAAAGTTAAAATGGATTGATAATAATAAAAATATTATTCTAAGCTATTGTTCATAATATATATATATATATATATATATATATATATATATATATATATATATAAAGCTATGGTTTCATTTAGTATATATTAAGTTTATTTAATGAAAAATAATTATAAACCTTATATATATATTGAATAAATATTTATTAGAATGTTATAGCTCAATTTAATTAAAATCCATATATGTTTTTGGTATACTAACGTGATAAAGAATCTCAATATAAATATATTAATTTATTTTATTAGATTTGTCTATTATATATGTTATAGCTATCCATATTAACGTGAAATAGAAAAATTGTCTTTCAATAATTCCATTAACGAATACATTCCAAGTTCGTATTAAGATAAAGAATCTCAATATAAATATTATTCAAGTATATTATCTCTATACTATCTTAAATTGTATAGTCATAATTATATTAAAATGATAGATTTTGTAAATAACTAAGATATGAATTTAAATACTTATATTAAAAATGACAGGTTTTGTAACTACTTAAGATATGATGACTATTTATATTAAAAATTAAATTTAATCTTCAACTGAAATAGACACATACGTCGACACGTGTATAAATAGATGATATATTCGTCTGACGTGGCTTAAATATATTGGATATCATTAATCGACGTGTCAAAGATCCGGGTCAGATTGCACCAGAGTACGACACGTAAGCGAATCGGCCCCAGAACCCGCCACATAGATATTGGGTAAGAGTTTTATTATATTTGGTCTCTTGTTAAAAAAAATGCAATTTTTTATTCAATATCAATGTAGATATTGGGTAAGAGTTTTATTATATTGATAAGATTTTTATTATATATTCTTTATTTAAAATTCAATCTACAAGTTGATATTATTATATTATTATTACGGTATTATTTTGCATAGTAACTCAAGGTAAAATACTCTTAATAAAATGATAAGTTATGTAATTTTTAAAAAAAATATTTTTAGATCTATGTATTAACGATTATTTATTTTATAAATTATAAACAAATTATTTTGATTTGAGTAAATCGGATTTAATACATGAACCGAACTTCTAACTTAAAAATTAAAAATACATATATACTCATCTGAGGTTTTTTTTAAATTTTTTTTATGACGTGGAGGTTCCGAGGTTATCGACTAGTTCTCCACGGGCCGAGCACTAGCCTGTAAAGCACTCGGGCCGGGTAAGCCTGCCATAAGACAGGCTAACCCATGTCAAGGCAAACCAAGGCATGAGTACCCACTCAAGCACAAATTGCTCAGTGGGATTTAAACCCTTAACCTCATGATAGTGAGGCACAAGGAAGCACCTCACTCTTACTACTAAGGCAACAGGTCATTCATTAATGAGGTTTTTTAAATACTCCTATAACACAAAAGCTTTTTAAATATTATATTTTAAATACTATCTCCGTCCGCGAAAACTTGTCATTTTAGGTTCCGGCACAATATTTAAGAAATATGTAAACTACCTAGATTGCCCCTACTTTTGTCATAATTATATCAAAGCAAAGTACAATTGCATTTTTCAAAGTAATTCAAAATTTAAACAAATGATGGTAAATTTGGAAATATATGGGTACAAACTCTAAAGTGACAAGTTTTTTTGAACAAAATCAAAAGTCTAAAACGACAAATTTTCGCGGACGGAAGAGTACCAATTTGGTACTTTGGGCAATGAATCAAAACTAGTAGACATCATGATGAAGTATGAGAGGTGGGTGGATTTTAGCTTTTCCAAAAGTTCAGCCTTCCCCAAGTCCCCAACCCAACCACAAAAGAGGTCTAGTCCATCATTTTCAACCTAGCTCTTGCTCCCCATTTTACTTTTCCCAGTTTATTTTAACTGCTAAATCCCAAGTGTTAGGGCTTTATTTGATTCGGATTTACAACTATTTACTACAGTATATTGCAATTAATATTCATACGGTTTTGCAGGGCATAAGATAATAATAGTAATTTAGAATTTTATCATATGTCGTTAGGATATACAGTAAAATAGAAAGACCTATATTCATATTACCTAGCAAGCAGGGGCGGATTCTTTAAAGGACCGGTGGTGAAAGTCGCCCCCCCTAATAAAAAATAAAATCTAATATACATATTTCTCTCGTCGATAGCTTCAATTTGATATATTATAAGCTCAAATCTGATAACTGAGTAAAAAGTTATAAACATTTCAAAACTGAAGTGATATAAATTATTTTTCACAACATTTACCAAATTAATACACTTCTATCATACTCATCATTTGTTAAACTTCATAACTTAATACTATAATTAAACCCGAAAACTTTAAATATTGATGATTTTTTCGAAAAAAAAAATAGAGATAAATTTTTCGCCCCATCAACTAAACGCTTCAGGATCCGCCACTGATAGCAAGTTTTTTTTTTTTTTTAAAACCTCCATTTTAACAAAAGATTCTCAAGTTTGCACCAAAAATAGTTAAAACAGGCGAGAAAACTGTAGTAAATCAACATCGGTATAACTTTTATTAGTGTTATTAGTTTTCCAAGTTATATCAACCAAATATGTCATTGAAGTATATATTTAAAACATGGTTTTAGGAGTAATAGGGGACAAAACATATCTAAAACAAGTTATACCAAATACTCATATCTTTTGCGTGTTTAAAAGTTATACCGGCAATATCTTTTTATCGAAAATTTATTTATGTCATATTTTTTTTTATTAAGTACGAATTCGAGATCAGATATGTGGAGAATATGATTGTGGGAGTGTCCCACATTGGTTAGAAATTGTATCCAAGCCTTGCATATAAGCCGGTGGGCTACCCCACCTAACACCAATTGGTTTTAGGATGGAACCTCACTCGGCTTGTGTGCTCGGCTTGGTTAGCGCGTTTGCGCTTGGCGTGCGTTGCCCCCCCACGTCGGATGACCCACCGTTATTTCATAAGATATATTTAAATCTCGATAGCCGACAAGTTGATAGGCCCATCAAAACATATAAGTGAGAACATAAAAATTAAGGTGCAATAGAACAAGCGGAAACGCATCTTACAAAAGACGAATTAATCTAGGCAACACTAAATTCAGCAAGTTGGAGATAACTAATCACATGACATGATACACAACCAAAATCAAATAAGTGATATTTGTTACAACTAATTTTGATGTTCTCAAGATAATGAAAACTATATAAAATCTAGTTTGAGATGAATTAAAAAGACTGATTTTGATTTTTTTAAGATAATGAAAACTATATAAATTTTTTTTTAATAATCTAAACTTATTACTAAAAAGTATGAGATTATTTAAAAATTTAATTAAAATTTTAATATTTAATATAATTTTTATCATAAAAAAACGTATACAAAAAGTAAATGAATTATAAAAGTAGAGGAAGTGAGTAATAAATAACTAAAATTTTGAGACATAATATATTAATATGGTAATACTTCTGTTTTAAAATATAAGTTGTTTGATTGTATGACACGTTTATTTAGGAGTTAAAAAAATATATAAAATATTAATTTTTTTATTAATTTTTTAGCTGGTTAATATTTTATCTAATTAGTTGACAAAGGATCAACTCACAAAAACTAAATTACAGTAGTATAAATATATAACGCCATTACGCCTGACTCAAACACATCAGAAAGATCGAGGGAGCGCCGAAGTGCAAAGCACAGAAAAAACACTCTCCAATGGATGTGCAGAAAATCTTCCACATGAAAGGCGGCCATGGCGACTCCAGCTACGCCCGCAATTCCTCCCTTCAGGTCAGTCCAATCACTCAATTCCTTCAAATTCCGCTCAATTTCTCCAATTTTCCGTCTTCAAACTCAATCAATTGAACAAACGAGCGATTCGTTGTTCGTTATCCAGAGGAAGGGATCCGACCTAGTCAAGCACATCACCGCGGCGGCAATCCAGGAGCTCTACCGGTCAGCCACTCCTCCTCCGGCTACTGTATCCATGGCGGACATGGGATGCTCCTCCGGCCCCAACACATTGTCCGTCGTTAGGGATTTATACCGCGCGGTGGAGATCGCATCGCGGAGTTCGATCCAGCAAGCTCCAGCGTCCAATCGCCGCTATCAGCCGCCGGAGATCGTGGTTTACCTCAACGATCTCCCGTCGAACGACTTCAACTCGGTGTTCGAGGCGCTGCCTGATCTCTACGCGGAGCTCCGGGGAGCGGAGGACTTCGGATCCGGCTCCGATGATAAACCTTCGCTCTTCGTGTCGGCGTTTCCTGGATCGTTTTACGGGAGGCTGTTTCCTTCCTCCAGCTTGCACTTCGTCTACTCCTCCTACAGCCTACACTGGCTCTCCAAGGTATTTAATTTAATTTGTTTATTAATTAATGTAATTTATTTTAATTTCTAGATTTTTTTTTGGAATTTGGTAATTGGTTGCTTGGTCACCGATCTTAGCTAGGGGAGAACCTAATCGAATAGTTCAAGTTTTGGCTAAAACTAGTTATTTTTAGTGCTCTTTTTTCTTATTTGAAACTGCTATTTTTAGAACTACATTAATTCAAGGTTATTTTTCTTTTAGGTTAATAAAAATATTGAAATTATAATCTTGTTGAAGTTTCATATAATCAACACAAGCCTAATACTAGCTATTCTAAGAACCAGAATATAGAATAGTATGGTTCATCCATTGACAAATGTCTGAAATCGCCAGTTTTAGAATCCAGGGTACGTTGATCACTGAGTATTTATTGACTATTTATTCAACTGGAAAATAGACTATAGGATTAGTTTGGTTGAAATATGATGTTAGTTTTTTTTTTTAATAAAAAAATATAGTTACATCAAAGTTAAAAATACAAAATTTTGTACTTTATGAAAATAATTTCTATTGTTTTGACCTAAATTTTATTTTCTTAAAATAATAATTAAAAAAACACTAAAAACTTGAAGCCTATAAATAATTTTAGTCCTGGGACTAGGTGGTTGATGATCTACTTGTCCGAATAAGAACAAATCTTAGGTCAATTCGACGTGAATTTCTTTGGGAATGTTAGCTAGATTTGGCTTCATATTCTCATTTATGAAGTTATTTTATTATGATTTTTTTTTTATGAAATAGCAATGGAAAATAATTATTGGTTTCCTTAATTATTACTAGTTCTCAAAGCCAAAAATCCTAAGGGAAAAAATTGATTTTACACATTTGTTTATAATTTTTGAAAAATAAAAAACAGAAAACTCGAAGACAAGGACAAACATATACTTTTCAAAGTAGTTAATATAGTAGTAATTTTGTATAAAATGAAAAGAAAACTGAAAGTGTAATAATTTGAGTAGAACAAGCCCTAATCAAGGGGCATAGGTTAACTATTTTACTTTTTATAATCTAAGAAGGTCCCAATTGAAGGTGCAAAAGTAGTGGACAGTACCATAATATCAAACAGAGCAATAGAATCTTTAGCAAGGCAAGGTTTTACACTTTAGTTGAAAAAGTTGGAGATGAGAACAGCAGAAGATGGGGGTAACTGGGTAAGTGCTACTACTTTCCCACATGGATTGAATAAGATAAGGTTGTACTTATCAAACATTCATTCATCCATACATATACAATACACACATATCATCTATTATATATTATTCATCTATCATTTATATTCCTTATATCCTTACATTCCAAAGTACAAATTCAATATTGCAATTACAGTTGTCTACCGAATCTGCCCAAAAAAAGCTTTGGACCATCTCCTAATTATACCCATCTCTTACATGATTTACATCATTGTCTACCTCTTTATTCGCCTATTTTTATAACTTATTTAACATGAGTATTTGCTTAGCTATGAAATTTGAACTATATTATAATTACTCAGTTTTGAGTAACTTGGTTCAGCTTTTGAAAATCAAGTTCTTAGTTTGCATTTTGAAAATCAAGTTATTGTCACAAATTTATGGAAAAATGACTAAACAATATGACTATCAACTTTTGAACAAAAAATAATGGAAACTATAATGTTGTGTATGTGCTAGATTCCCAGTGGGATCTACGACGAAAATGGAAACTCAAACAACAAGGGCAGTATATACATCTCTCGGAGCAGCCCTCCATCGATAGTCCAGGCATACGAAAGGCAATTTCGAGGCGATTTCATGTCCTTCCTGCAGCTTAGATCTCAAGAGCTAGTTAGCAGTGGAAGAATGGTATTACTTTTGCTTGGAAGACTGGGTCCTAGCCACATTGACAGAGGGAACTCTTTCCTATGGGAGCTGCTCACCCGCTCCTTCGCCATCATGGTATCTCGGGTATGTCGTTGATCTCTAACTTGCACGTCTTCATCTCGATGATGACCACTTATAAATTCGGTTGTGTGTTTGTATTGTAGGGATTGGTGGAGCAAGAAAAGGTGGATTCGTACGAAGTTCATTTCTACGCGCCTTCACAGGACGAGATAGAGGAGGCAGTGCGAGAAGAAGGGTCGTTCGTGATAGAGCGGTTGGAGATGTTTTGTATCGAGAGGGAAGAGCGGTACAAGGACGGGGTTAGCCATGGCATGGCGGTGGCCAGGGCGGTGAAGGCGATTCAAGGGTCCATGCTTAGCCATCATTTCGGGCAAGGGCCAGTGCTGGATCAGCTGTTTGAAACTTATGCTACATTGGTTGATCAAGAGACGGCTAAGGAACCCATTAGGCCTATCACTTACGTTTTAGCCCTCGCTAAAAAATGACTTTTGTGTCACAGTTCGTCTCCATCTTTTATTGATCTTCATTCGATGCACGAAACTCGTATCGTTGTTTGTACAAAATATTGATATTTATGGATCAGATTGTTCGAAAATCCTCGTGGCTTCGTGCCCATTTGGTTCTATAACCCCTCACTCTTTACCATTGAGCTACCCCATCAGGGCCCTTAATCGTTAATCAATTGGTTTGAAAAGGAGACGCTAATCCCATCCCGAACCCAAAATCTATTTTGACCTGAACTTATCCGACCTGATATTGACCGAACGGGTATACACCGTCACACCGATAGATCCTTGCAACCTCTAGTAGTCTAGTGACTACCACCGTACAAGTTGACTTGAATTTATTTTGTTTACCTACTAAGATTAGCGTTAAGAGATGTGAATGAGACCAAAAGAGTTCCACAACGAAAGTTGAACATAACATGTCTTAGTATATGAGTCCTTCAGCTTGTGTGCTAGGCTACTAGCGCATATGTGTCTGAGTCGGCGAACGAAGCCTACGATGCCCGGGCATGAGGCTGCCAAGGACGAGGTCTTGGAGCCTCAGGAGGCGGTTTCGCCTGGAGACATTCAGTTATTACTATTTACTAGTCGTAGGTTGAATGTTAATGTGGATTATTGCAATCCTTTATACTCCGTAATAAATATCCTTGTGTATAAAAAGTTGTGAATGTGTGTAATGTAAGTTATAGTACAAGATAAATAAAAACACCTTTTCATAGGTTTTAAAGATACTTCATCCATTCGACTAAAAAAGATGTTCATCTCCATGCTCAAATTCGAACATAGTCCCTCACAAACTGTATGTGGCTTTGTAAGAAGTGATTTGAAGAGTTGAATGATGTGAGTAGTTTGGATTTGATTTGGGATTTTGCCTCCCTTTTTCATAGATTGGCTATGTTATGAATGTGTTGATGTTTGTTAAACTCGTCTTTGAACCCCGAAATATCCGAAACCATTACAACTTTGCCCATGGGATAGGCTAATGTGGACAAACAAATTACATAAATTTCACAAGGCTCAATCCTATAAGCTTGTCATGAAGTCATTGTAAAGATAGAGCCATTAGTTCAATAGTTTTAGTCACCACATACACTATGTAAAGATAGAGCCATTAGTTCAGTGGTTTTGAATCGACATACCTTAAAATCTTAAATGCAATGGAACTAGATACAATATCTTCTGGCAGTGCTAAACTGACATAGGAATATGAATGCAAGTTGCTTCCTTTCCCTGTCTTAGAGCCAGGTCTAATGGCCCCATCGGTGTAGATTCGGCCCGAATCATTTTCCTTGATCCCGGGATCATGGCAGAGCACTGCCTTGTATACATTACAGTCCTCTTGATCAAGGGCTGGGCTGGGGAAGGAAATCAGGATCTGGAGCCACCTCTGCTCTCGAGTGCCCGGTAGGGTGGAAGACGAGTTCTGGTGTCAGCCCAGCTGGTGAGGGCTTGTCATTGATCCCCCAGAACTCAGCTCCTTTAACATCGTCCTTGGTCATTAGTTTGGAGAACTCCTCGTGGTCGTATTCCAGTGTGGCATTACCACCGAACTCGGAAGGAAGGTTTTCAATGTCAAAATGAGATTTCATGAGCTCTAGGCTCTCCTTCTTGTTAGGGTAAACAAACTTCACCTTCTTGAATGTCTTGTCGTCTAAGAAATACTTGACCACCTGTCAACACAAGCAATAGCGGTAACGAGGATTGTTCTAATGAAACAGATTCCCTACCAATGCCTCAAAAGTCAAAACCATCCAATATGATCAAGACAAGACTTAAAGGACATTCCTAGATAAACTTGGGAATGAAATCCAATTCAAGGGTTCTAAGGTGATCAGGTGAAAACTGTATGATTTCATCAATAAACTGATCAGTGATTATTAGTTTATGCAGTGATACTACTAACCTTCCAGAAGGCTTCGAACATCCTTGGAGGGTTGTAAAGAAACGCTACACCGAGCCTCTCCGGATAGTGATTCTGCAATATGTTGACAGTCTCCCTGGTTGTTTTAACAGGAACACTGGTGCTAACTGACCAGCCAGTGAAGTCTATCAACCACGACATCTGGTCCTGTCCCTCTGGAAGATTGAGGATGGCATTCTCTATCATATAAACGAGGTGCCGAATATTTCCTTCTGCTGATGTTGTATTCTGTAAAATGGTTGATTGGGAACTTAGCTTTAAAGACAGTGTCATCTTACAGAAGACAGTAAAGAGGGAAGAGTAAAGATACCTGCTTCCCTGGCCTCAAGATAAGCACTGATCTACCGAGTCGATCCCTAAAGTTTGCTGTGGACACCTTGCCAGTTTCACCTTCATGTTCAACTTCACTCTGACAAACAGAAAGATCTTGCAAAATTGTGACAAGCTGACAAACAGAAAGCTACAAGCAGGCTAAACAGCACACATCATGACACCAAGTATGACAGAGATTAAAAAAAAATATGTATGACATGATTTACCCATCTGATTTCCTCAGGCTTATAGATAGTTCTCCACTTGACAGTCTCCTCCAGCATCTTCTTCGCCTTATCGACATTCCAGTTTCTTGCCTCCAGGTACCTCACAAGGCATGAATCAGTGCAGTATCTTAAACTCCGGCCAGATAGGGGTCCAAGAGCGACCCTCAGTTCTTTCACCTGATTGCAAAATGTATATTCAGCAACAGTACAAACAACTACCATCTAATTGGGATGTATCGTGTACGCATTAGCAGCTTAAGGGAAGGTCTTCAGGATGGATTTGGAATATCATGAACAATAACCATTCCGGAATGACTCACCCGAAAGGACTTGTGGGTATAGTTCCCCGGTTCGAACCCCGGAATGGCCGCTCTTTATTTACCAACTCAAGGAATATCATGAACAATCAGATACTTATTTCATATGAAAGCATCTAATTGAACTTAGCAAGCTCTTTGGAAAATTACTATCTCACAAAAAAAGCTACAGAGTAATGATCTGGTCAGATTAGAAAAAAGCCAAAAAATAAAAAGAAGCAAAACTAGGGTTAAAACATTCGTAGCGGCGCAGCCTCAGTATCAATTTCTCCAGATTTGATGATTGAAACTGAACACTCGATTATTTGATTCAGAAGAAAAACTGCTAATAAGAGAATTCAATACTGCAGGTCTCGAATCAGAATATGCAAATGATGAATTAAACACGATAGAGACTGAGAGAGTCATCGAACAATCAATCCAGTTTGAAAGAGGATGAGAAACAGGTAAAACTACCTTAGCATCTCGCTGAAAGGAATCGTTCTCATCACGATGCTTCCTCCGAAACATTTCCGAAACAGATGCGTATCTACCTTTAACCTATTAGCTGCAACAAACGCACATCAGTCTTTGAACTCCCATCGTCTAAAATTGAGCGATAAACAATCAGCAATGTCCAACCAAATCGAATTTTCCGGTACTGTGTTTTGCTATTGAATCAACATCTTCCAAATCACAAACTAATTCAAATTCAAATGCCGATAATCATACACGAGATCAGCGGGAATCAAAAGTAATTATCTATCCACAGCCAAATTTATAGATCCACCGCCAGCAGTGCAGTAAATTGGCGAAGATGTATTCAACAAAATTGAAATTACACAAATGAATTGAGGAATCACTGAGGATTCAAGAGAAATCCAGAAAAAAAAAAAAAAAACAGAGATCAGATCGAATGCAGAAATGAAGAAAAAACAGAGAGGAATAAAATTGCTTACAAACAGCAAATCGTTGACAATCGAGCGATTCGGAGTTGCTGTAAAACGCACAAAAAAGAGAGAAATTTGATGAGAGAGAGAGCGAGCGAGCTATATAAGAGTACAACTGCGAAGTACAAGTGATCACGCCATTTTATTTTACTTTTCGAAATTCATTTATTTATAGAATTAAAATTAAAAAGATATCGGAAAAAATAGATTTGATATGAATACTTTTGGCCTTGTCGCCCGAGAAAAGTCAAAATAGTTATAACCAGTCGTTTGTGCGAATAATAAATTTATATTCATTGATATTGGACCATTAATTTATTTTTTATACATAAATGACAATAAATTAAAGGTGGGAGGGAAATAAAGGGGTGCAATGAATAAAATAGAGAGACATTAAAATTAAAATGAAAAATTGGGTAAAGTGAGGAGTATATGACATAATGACAGTAAGGGACAGATGAATTTGTTACATAGTCTCATCCACACATTTGTCCCCACTTTCCAACTCGTGTATGCATCCACTAAAATATCAATCTTAGGTGTGTTTGGTAAATAGTAGATTATTTGAGAGTTGAAGATATTTTTTTAGCTTATTAAAATGTGGTGTTTGGAGGTTGTAATAAGAAAAATCCGAGCTCATCCCAAATAACGAATAGAAACGACATCAATTATTTTGTGGTATCCAAATCAATTCAAACATTCATCACACCTTGACCAGCATAAATATCTTGATCGTTTCTTTTCCTTAATGAGGTAATCGTTTCAATTCCTATAATTAAATGTCTTGATCGTTTCTTTTATGAACTAGTATAAATACGAGAAGGAAATTCTTATATTGACGATCACTGACTTGAGCGTCGGAGGGTCCTCCGGGGAGACAAGCCCCCGCCACGACTTCGTTCTTTGTTCATTTCGCAGGATTGTATCTTGCCAACGGAGCTCAATCTTCATCAACATCTATAGTGCGGATTTTTGCACTTACAGTAGTTATAAGGTTTAGAAGATTTTGTGTGGTAAAAAGACAAAAATGTCCGGGTTGGTTGTGCTTTCCAAAAACAAACAAAAAATCTACCATAAAAACTCCCAAAGCTTTCCCCCAAGATTATTTTTTCATAGAAAATAATCTCCAGCTGCAACTCCCGAAGATCCCACGTACGTAATCTACTGTCAAACACCTTAATTTTAGCTTTTTTTTGCAACCCCCATGATCTCCTAAAGCTACCCCCCAAATTCTACTGTCAAACACACCCTAATTTTCCAACTATCAATATTTTTTTAATGATGTGAAACTATGGGATTATACTATAGAGCATATGTTAGCATAGCATTTCATACATTGTAATTGAGTGGATTTGTGAAGGGAATTTATGTCATTTCATAGTCATAGACGCTCCTCCCCTCTCATATAAGAGGATTGGCGCCAAATGTAGAATGGGGGATTTTCGGTTGTAACAAACTCATCCACTATCTTCCTTTGATTCCCTCTAATGGAGTTTACAGAGGATTTGTGAATAGCTTAGTTTGTTCAAATGGTATCAGAGCGAAGTGAGATCTAGCTTCGTTTGCTGCGTTCTCAGTGGAGAATTGTGTGGATCTCGGAGATCGAGTTGTTTTTTTTCTTTCGATTGCAGGTCTTGATTTTCGATTATGGATGGGAGAGGTTCATCTACACCTCAAGGTTAGAGTTTTGCGGATGTCGTTAATGGAGGAGGTTGAGGAACATTTGTCAGTGTTACACCGCCGGCGCCTGGAGCTGGTAACAGAGGCTTCAATGGAGGTTTTAATGGCGGAATTCAGTTTGGGGATTTGGCACAAGGTATGACTTATGTGCACTATAATCCCTTGTACTTATCGAATTCCGATCATCCTGGTGCACAATTGGTTTCTACGTTGTTTAATGGCTCCAATTTCACCAGTTGGAGTCGTAGTGTTCGAATGGCCCTGGGGGCCAAGGCCAAATTGGTATTCATTACAGGCAGGTGTGTGAAACCTCCGATTGATAGTAAGGATTACGCTAAGTGGGAGCGTGCCGATTACATGGTCATGTGATGGCTGATTAATTCAATGAACAATGATGTTGCTGAAACGCTTATGTATGTTGAATCTACGAAGGAACTGTGGGATGAGATCAAGGAACGTTTTTGTGAGTATAATGATCCCTTGATCTATCAGCTTCGTCGTGATCTAGCAACATTAGACAAGAGAATTTATCTGTGGGTGCGTATTATGAAAAGGTCAAGAAAATCTGGGATGAATTGCAATTGTTAGATGTTGTTCCTAATTGCAATTGTGGTGGCATCAGTGGGTGCAGTTGTGGTCTTATGAAGAAAATTGTTGAAAGAGAGGAGAAATCTAAAATAATGCAGTTCTCGATGGGATTAAATGACATATATGAGCCTATGCGCAATAACATCTTATCCAAAGACCCTATGCCTGGTCTTCTCTAAGTTTTTCAAATGGCAGTACAGTTAGAAAGATCTAAGGGAGTTACTTCATTAATTCCTACTGATGTCAGTGCCTTAGCTATTACTAAACTTCAACAAGTTGAGATAGAGGCCAATGTTGTGAATAGATTTGGGAATGGTAGACAGAATGATAGTAGACAAGCTTATCAAAGCAGGTTTGAGCAGGCTAAGAGGGACTGAGGGAGTATAAGAAAGCTAAGTTTGATCGATTGTGCTCTTACTGTGGTGAAAGAGGACATACAAAGGATTATTGTTTCAAGTTTGATCGATTAACTACTCTACCTTACTCTCTCTAGGCCTGACATCTAATACTCAGTTCAACAGTTGAGTCAATTCCTTCAAAACCCTCTTACACCACATTGGCAAGCTGCAATGTATCTTCTGAGGTATCTTAAGGGCAGTTTTAATCTTGCTCTTTCTTATCCAGCATCTTCTACTTTCAACCTGTCTGCCTATAGTGATGCTGATTGGGGCAATTGTAGAGACACTGGTAGATCATTAACCGACTTCTGCGTCTTCTTGGGTTCTTCTTTGATCTCTTGGAAGACAAAGAAACAAAAGGTTGTGTCCAAGTCATCTACAGAAAGTGAATACAGAAGTGTATCTGCAACTGCTAGTGAATTGGTTCGTCCCATTACCTTGCACTGTGATAACAAATCTGCCCAGGAACTAGCTGCCAATCCCATTTTTCATGAAAGGACTAAGCATGTGCGCATTGATAGCCATTTTATTAGAGAAATGGTACAAGACAAGTTCATCAAGACAACTCATGTCTCCTCTGCTTTACAGATTGCAGATGTGCTCACTAAAACTTTAGGGGCTTCTCAACATCAGTTCCTCACTTCCAAGCTTGGTCTAGTTCTCCCTATGTCTAGTCCAGCTTGAGGGGGGTATATGAGATTATACTATAGAGCATATGTTAGCATAACATTTCATACATTGGAATTGAGTGGATCTGTGAAGGGCATTTATGTCATTTCATAGTCACAGACGCTCCTCCCCTCTCATATAAGAGGATTGGCGCCAAATGTAGAATGGGGGATTTTCGGTTGTAACAAACTCATCCACTATCTTCATTTTATTCCCTCTAATCGAGTTTACAGAGGATTTGTGAATAGCTTAGTTTGTTCAAGGAAACCCGTCATTTGACGACGAATCCGAGCACATGACCTAGTCAGCAAGAGCCACACACCAGGAAACCCATCATTTGATGGCAAGTTCCATAGTCATTGCGGCCAATATTATATTAAGTAGCAATTATAGCCGACACTAAATAGAATTCAGGTAAATGATATGAATGATTTTCCATCTTAAAACAAATTCCAGTGGTTAAATTCTTCCAATGGTTAAATTCCAGTATTATAGTATTAAGTAGCAATTATATCCGGCACTAAATAGAATTCAGGTAAATGATATGAATGATTTTCCATCTTAAAACCAATTCCAGTATGCCATATGACGTGGGGGTCACACGTCTAAGCCGAACACACAAGATCAATGGGGTTTCATTCTAAAACCAATTGACATTAGGAGTAGTAGCCCATCGGCTTGTATACAAGGCTTGTGTTCCTTATATTCTCAATGTGGTATGTGTATTATTTCACATCTTCCACACTTTTCATATAATTACAAAAAAAAAAAAACTAGGGCTAAAACATTCGTCGTGGCGCAACTTCAGTAACGATTTCTCTAGATCCTTTCATATAATTGTAAGACCAGGTTGCATCAGTCAATACCTCTTAATTAGCACCAGTTTTCATTTGGAGTCTGAAAAAAAAGAGCTCTTGTGATATGAATAAATTTAGAGTGAGGCTAGAGGCAAGATGTCGGAATGGCTATTGACAAGATAATTTCACCCAAATTACTACAAGTCCTTTTCATTTTTTCCGAACACATTGCAAAAAGGCCCAAAACTCTCTTTTCCGAATCGAAACCTAAATCTGACAAACGAATTGTTTTGATTGAAAACATCTTAAAATCGATGAAATTAATCAAAAGATCAATCAATCAACACACGAATTGGTATATCGCTCGCTTTACGTGATTATCGAATGGCGATTTTTGGTCTTCGTCCGAAAAAACTGTCGAAGGAAGAGCTCGGCAGATTGATACGAGGTGAATGAATAAGCTCGGCAGGTTTAGGTGAGGTGAATACGTAACCTCGGTGCAGAAAAACGAGGTCATGAAGGAGCCTCGTCTACTTTTCGTGAGGTATATAATGTCCCCTTTGAAGATCTTATCTAAATCCTCGTTTACATAAGCCGAGCTAAATCAATAACCTCGACTTCTGTTGTTGAGGTGAAGGAGGGAGCTCAACTTCTGTTGTTGAGGTTAAGGAGGGAGCTCGGCTTCTGTTGTTGAGGTTAGTATGTAAGCTCAGCCAATGTTGTTGAGGCTATAAAATAGCCTCCTTGACATTGCATAAATTCATTAAATTGTGTATATGTGTGATGGATATTGTTATAATGCAAACTCATATGCTTCTAATAATGAGACAGACTAAATGACTAAATCAGTTTAGAAAATGTTGTTTTCTCCACTTTTGATTGCGACTCTAAATGACTAAATAAATATCATAACTTTATCCAAATTAAATAGTAAATTAGTTCTTCTTAACCAGAAATGAAACAAATTAATGCATATTTTAATGTTTTATCTTACAGTAATTGTTTCAAGTGCCCACTTCCCACTTATCCTCAACCTAAGGATTAATGGCGAGTCCGTCGAGCCAAGCGGTTAATAACGAGGGTCATAGGTCTGCTTGATGTTAAACTGGCATATGTCCAATCAAACATGAGCTTTAGAAGTGATGATCTTCAGTAATTTTTTCCTTATACTTTTAATGCTTATATGGTTATATCTTTGGTACAACTTGTATATGACAGTTGAAAATATCGAATATCATCTTGTAAATATCAAAAATATATTTGCATATTTTTTTTACATTGTAAATATCAAATAACATATATATCTATACTTTTTTAATATAAATGAAAATTTTAAAAAATATTAAAAGAATCATTATTTTAGAATAATAATCATAATATTTATTACAAATATCATCTTGTAAGAAAAAATATGCAAATATATATTATTGGACATGCACAATATAAATATAATTTTTAAATTTTTTGTATTAATTAAAAGTACTCTAAATAATTTTGGGCTACACCCACATACAAAGTATTCAAGAATACTAATTTAAATACCTTGTAGAATGAAACAAGGTTGAATGGGTAGCTTGGGTGGTAAAGGGCCAGAGGCGTGCTGAATGCTGAACTGGTTTGGTTCAATTTGAAAATAGGATAGTTAGGGTTTGTGGAATTTGAGAACCAATTGGGTCTGATATTTGAATAGAAGGTTCACTTTGGGGCTTTTGAATTGTGTAGTGTAGGAGAAAGATGGATTTTCAAATCAATCGGCAAATCAAAGTGCTAAACAGAGGAACTTTGCAAAACCCCTCACGGCAAAACCTGTTGCTTGTTCTTATTTGAATAGAAGGTTCACTTTGCTTGTCAAAGCTATTTTTTTAAAAAAAGAAAAGAAAAAGAAGAAGAGGTTGCCACTAAAAATGAGAGCACAAATGGTTGTCCACTGCAAACAAAAAAAATCCTCAGCAACTCCCAAATTTGTGAAGTGGATTTCCTCTTATGTCTGCTGATTTGAATTTTTTTTTTGTTTTTGAAATCTTGCGTGTGATTTGATTGATTTATTAGTAAATACATTATATACAGCTCAGGTGATTAGAGCTGCTTTAATAATGGTAGGACTATTTATACCTTATGATGAGGAAAAGTTTGATTTTTAGTGCTCACGGAAAGAAAGAAAGAAACCAAAAGTTGTGGATGTGCATTCCTATGGTTTCTGTTTTGTGGAGTTTCGAGTTTCGGTTTTGTTTCTGATTCGGGTTAATTCAAAACAAGGAAAGACCAATGCTAGAATTTGGAGCAGATAAAAAGACACGAGACCAAATCAATTTAGGAAATTAGGGTTTATGATTGTAAATGAGATTCAACATTTAGAGCAGTACATCAAACGTTCTATGTCTTTCAAAATAATTGAACATGTTCGCTTTGTGCAGAAATTGTTGCACAATTGTTCTCCCCTGCTGGCCTTCTCTCTTCGCCTTCTGCTTGGCATTCCTGATGGTCTTAACCAAACTTACGTTATCTGTAAATGCTTCCCTAATGTGGCCTAGTATCAACGATGGCTTCATGTGACCTGCTATTAAATCCTTTGCAACCTTGTAACATCAATAGAGGTAATTTAAGATTTCAATATTACTTGTCGAACTAACATATATCAATATTTTTTGTTCATGAAATCATCGTGAATGCAACGTGGATGTAATTCCTAGTTGTTTTTCTATTGCTAATACATTAGATTTCCATAGCATAACAACAGTCACCACCAATGGCTTGTTATTTAGATTAGTACAGGTAATGTAGCTCCAGGTAATTACATTTTTCTTATTTACATATAAGGTATTTTGTGTAACTGCAACATTTATTAAAAAATGAGTTTAAAGCTACATTGGAAATAATTTACATACAAGGGAACGAATTCTTCATGACCAATGTGAAGATTCTCAACTTATCCTTGAGTTCTTCGCAGATCATTGCTTAATAGTGTGATTTTGTTCTCCGTTCTTCTCTCTCTATTTTTGTAATTCTGTTATTTTTTTACTTCATTAATTAATTAGCTTAACATGTCAAATCTAATTTTGAGGATAGATGGAAAGTGGCCACTTGAAACAATTACTAGAAGATAAAACATTAAAATATGCATTAATATGTTTCATGTCTGATTAAGAACAACTAATTTGCTATTTAGATAAAGTTATGATATTGATTTAGTCATTGAGAGTTACAATCAAAAGTGGGGAAAACAACATTTTCTAAACTAATTTAGTCATTTAGTCTGTCTCATTCTTATAGTCTGTCTCATTCTTAGAAGCATATGAGTTTGCATTATAACAATATCCATCACACATATACACAATTTAATGAATTTATGCAATGTCAAGAAGGCTATTTTATAGCCTCAACAACATTGACCGAGCTTACATACTAACCTCAACAACAGAAGCCGAGCTCCCTCCTTAACCTCAACAACAGAAGTTGAGCTCCCTCCTTCACCTCAACAACAGAAGCCGAGGTTATTGATTTAGCTCGGCTTATGTAAACGAGGATTTAGATAAGATCTTCAAAGGGGTCATTATATACCTCATGAAAAGTAGACGAGGCTCCTTCATGACCTCGTTTTTATGCACCGAGGTTACGTATTCACCTCACCTAAACCTGCCGAGCTTATTCATTCACCTCGTATCAATCTGCCGAGCTCTTCCTTCGACAGTTTTTTCGGACGAAGACCAAAAATCGCCATTCGATATTCACGTAAAGCGAGCGATATACCAATTCGTGTGTTGATTGATTGATCTTTTGATTAATTTCATCGATTTTAGGCTGTTTTCAATCAAAACAATTTGTTCGACAGATTTAGGTTTCGATTCGGAAAAGAGAGTTTTGTCCCTTTTTGCAATGTGTTCGGAAAAAATGAAAAGGACCTGTGATAATTTAGGTGAAATTATCTTGTCAATAGCCATTCCGACATCTTGCCTAAAGCCCTTATGATAAATTTAAATCACTTATGAATTTCTCTAAATATCCTTATTATATACGAAATAAGACGTTGTGTTACAATAATTACGGAAAAACACCTAGTTTGTCAATTTCATGTTAGATATCCCTAATAATAAGAACAAATTACTATGTCATGGTGGATTATTTATTGAATCGCCAATTGAGAGTTACAAAGAAGTCAAGAATACATACATAGTAATCCATAAAATCATGCACATTTTGCTAAACCAACAATTTAATTGACCGAGGAAATCAATCAATGTGAGCATCATGCACAATGTGTGGTAACGAGAAATTCCAATCCACTAACTCACAATATATACAATTTGCACAGTAAGTGCAACCTCCTCAATAAAACGATCGAAACAGCCCTCCATCTCTTTCAAAACCAATCCAAAAAATGGAGGAGGAGATGAGAAGCTTCATCAAAGTGTGGGCTCTAGCCATCTCCTCGGCCCTCTATTGCTACACCCTCTCGAAAACGACGCAAATCCGAACGGGCCTACCAAGGCTCCTCTTCGTCCTGCCCGTCGTGTACCTCTTCATCGTCCTCCCCTTCGCCCTCACCACCATCACCCTCATCGCGCCGGCCTCCTTCTACCTAAGTTGGCTAGGGAGCTCCAAGCTCATCCTCTTCGCCTTCGGTGTGGGCCCCCTCATCGCCAAGGATCCGGCTTACCCCTTATCCCTCCCCCACTTCGTCGCCATTGCCCTCCTTCCCATCAAGGTCAAGGACCACTCTAAACCTGCCCCCACGCTTGAGGAAAAGGCGACGCTTTTGAAAAAGATGAGGAAGGCGACGTTTTTTGTATCTGCGTCGCTAATGCTGACTCGGAAGGATGCTTTTCATAGAGGATTTGTGCATATTTTGTACTTCTTTCGCGTCACTTTGGGCATAGAATTGGTCCTTGCCATCTCCGCATACCCCATCAAGGCCCTCCTTGGCCTCGAGCTCGAGGCTCAGTTCAGAGATCCCTATTTGTCTACATCTTTGCAAGACTTCTGGGGTAGCAGGTTCGTGTGTCTCGTCCCATGCACATAATATATTAACGCAATATAAATATATAAAGATATATTTTGTCTTATGATAACTTTCTATAGATTATGACAACGTACTATTTTAAACTTTTTTTGGCGGGAAATTTATTTATGTTAATTTGATGATACAATTTGTATGTGTTTAAATGTTGGTGTGCTAGGTGGAACTTGATGACCTCTAACATCTTACGGTTGACCGTATACGATCCGATCCGTCGAATCACGTCGCCAACGATCGGAAAGCGATGGGGTGCGCTAATGGGCTTGATCGCGTCGTTTACACTATCGGGCATAATGCACGAGCTATCATACTACCATTACACGCGAGTGAGCCCAACGGGGGAGGTTGCATTGTTCTTCGTCTTGCACGGTGTTTCCACCGCGGTGGAAGTGATTCTAAAGAGTCGTCTTAACGGCAAATGGTGGCCTCACCCGTTTGTGTCAAGGTGCTTAACCATGAGTTTCGCGACCATAACCGTGTCTTGGTTGTTTTTGCCTCAGTTGTTGCGAAATCGCGTCGATGAAAGGCTTCTCGGTGAGCATTTTGCCATAGTTGAGTTTGCAAAGGGCGTCGTGTTGAGGTCGCAAGTGTAACTATTATAGCTACTATACTTACATTTTACATGCCATAAGAGAAAAAAATAAGGTTGCCATGTATAAAATAAATGTTTTTTTTTCTTTCCTGATAGATGACTTTGTTGGACGAGTTGATAAAAGAATACCCGATTTATTAACATTTGAAATAATCTAATTTAGTTTTGTTAACAAGACCTACGGCTACTCGATAAAGGTGCGTTAGTGCTGTTAGGGAGAAGTCTTGTTTGGCCCGATCAGAAAGTCCAACATATAAGCCAGACTGGACACCATCCCAAAACCAATTGAACCAATTGGCATTAGGTGGAGTAGCTCATCCACTCATATGTTAGGTTCAGAATCTACTCACTTCCGATGTGGAAAAAAACACACTAATGGACAATTTATTTCTCCTCCGACTTTAATTTATTGTCATTATTATATGTATAAATTAGCCCAAATGTTAATAAATTGGTGCAATGAATAAAATAAAGAGAATAAAATGAATACATAGGGTAAAGTAATAAGAGGTGAGTACGTATGACAAACAGAAAGGGACATCTGAATTTGTTACAGAGTGCATCACTGCGTCCAACAACATTTGTGATCCCCACGTTCCCACTCGTGTATGCAACCCCTAAAATATCAATCTATATTTTTGACAAATTTACATAAATCAACCTCTTAAATATATATTTTTCTTTTCACTTAACAACTTGAAATGCTAATGAAGAGAGAGTTCAAACACCGAAAACGAAAGACAAACTTGTATTAAAATGTTTGAAAACAAGTTTACAATCGATTCAAAACACACAACAAGTAGAGAAATAATAAATGATTAGCCTCAAGTAGGTCGACACCAATGACTAAGGATAGAACTGAAGGGAAATCGAGCTTCAAATCTCACAAGGTCTTAGAATCTAAGTGTTTGGATGTGAAAGGAACTCTACCTATGCTCAAGAGCACAAGAGAATCAGAAAATCTAGCAGAGTTCAAGAGATAAGGAAGAAAGGCCAAAGTTACACTCAGAAGTGTATCTTTTAGTATGTGTTTAGGGTTTAGAAACTCTTATAAACCCGAAGTGTATCTTTTAGTATGTGTTTAGGGTTTAGAAACTCTTATAAACCCGAGCCGAGGTAAGACGACGTCCTTGAGCCTTCAACGGTCAAAATTCAAGCACACGGGCTGATCTTGCTGCTTGGGCCGAATCTAAGATCACATTTGGGCCTATACAATCAGATTTTACACCCTTGAATATACAAATACAAACACGAATTACATAGGTTAAAAGGAGATGAGACTAACAATACTTCTTATATACTAGCAAATGACTGCAAACCACTCTAAATTTTGGCCAAAAAAATTACAGCAACCCACTAGTAAAACTCTTACCATGCATCAACAAGAAAATAAGAAATCACCTATATGGCGCCAATATCTCCATTTCATCAAATAAACTGTTAAATCAACTTGCAATTAATCAGTAATTAATATTCATATCTCAAATTAGTGGCGTAATTAATCATTAATAATACTCACATCTCAAGTTTGATGGGTCTTCTTTTTTCCAACTGTTTCGTAATTAGTTTTTGTGTGATCACTGATCACTATATATGTACGGTTGTTTCAGAAAGTTTCACGTTGATTTTTTCTACGACCAACAATCTAGTAATTTAGTACAGGGACGGGGCCAAAAATTTATCGAAAGGGAGCGAAGTTTTATACAAATTATTGATTTACTGTAGATTTTTTTATAGTATATGTAGCGAACCAAAACTATGATATTTTAATTTAAACCTATGTTTATATTAAACGATGATATTTTAGTTTAAACCTATGTTTTTTAGTACAAAACACTGTTTTTTTTTTCCTCAAAACGGTGATGTTTTAATTTAAAATTGTGTCAGTAGTTGTTATATATTTTTTATCTTTAAACGATAAAACGATTTCGTTTTAATCGATAACAACATTTTTTTTCGTCTAAAAATATATCGTTTGAAACTTACGAAGTCAATATGCACCTTGTTGTTCTCTTAGCCTTCAATAACGTGTAATAAGATATAAAAACTTTAAACTTGCATAATTTCTTATATAATTATCGAATTTAGTAATATAACCTCTTATTTCGAAACTCTTTGGTTGAATTATATTGTTACTTATCAAATTAAGTAAAATATAAAAGAATCATGCTTTATTAAAAGACATTTGAAATAATTAATATGTGTTTAACTTTCAAACGGTTATAACTTTTTACTCGTTTATCGGATTCAGTCTTATAATATATCAAAACGAAGCTATCGATGCGTAGAACAAATATAGGTGACTCGTCGGATGAAAGGGGGGGCGTATGCTCCCGCTTGCCCCAGCCTAAATCCATCTATGAGTAAGTAGTAACCCTTTGACATGTTTCGTAGTACATGGAATAATGTTTTTTTTTTTAGCTAGGCCAATTCTATAGGATAATACCTACACCTGTCAAAATACAACCCAATCCGGTCAACCCGATCCGAACGTCCGAAAAAATTTCGACCCGAACTTGGGAATTTCGACCCGAACCCGAAATACCCGGAAATTTTCTGGGTAATCTAGGTTTCGACCTTGTGACCTGATTGACCAGGTAATTTTCTGGGTAATCTAGGTTTCAACCCGGTGACCCGATTGACCCGGTAATTTTGACCCGATTTACCCATTTGACCTGGTGACCCGATTGACCCGATTGATTTATAATTATATATGATTAAATTTTTTTATGAAGATTCCAATTTATTACATTTTATAATTACAATCACTTGATCTTTCATTTTCAAATCAACTTTTATATTTATTTGTATTGTGTAATACTCCGTCCGATCGATAGTATTTCATTTTTTATTTTTCAACGGACTTTTTTAAGAAGATAAAAATTCTAAAAAATATTAAAACAATTCTATGCTTATTACTAATTGCATTAAATTATTTTTAAAAACTTATTTGAAAATTTGATATTTTATATATTATTACATTTTATTAAAAATTACGAGAAATAATAAAAATCAAATATTTTAGATCAAATATAGTATATAATTACAAGCACCAGAACTTATGAACAACGTCTTTAACTTTAGAATTTTAAATTTATCGCAAAATTATCAAATTATGAATTTTTTTTAATTTAAAAAAGAAAAAATTGACCAACCCGAAATGACCCGAAAAACCGTATTACCCGGGACCTGAAAATATCCGAAACCCGTATTACCCGGGACCCGAAATGACCTAACCCGAACCCGACCCGAATGACCCGTTTGACATGTCTAAGAATACCCCATCTATATATTGGACAAAACACGTCGTATTAATTATAAGATTAATTTTGGCCAGAAAAACATTTAATAAAGATGAAATAGTATCTTTATTGATTTTCTTAAGTAATGTGCATAAAAGTAAAATGATTGGGAGTACGGAAAAATAAAAACTTAGCTTTTAAAAATTAAATAATCGGGATGTAAAATATTGTTGAAGGTTAATTATCTTATGATATAATATAGGTTATAAAAATTGTACAATATATAGGTCATGTACGGGTCCACGTATAGGAGACACGAACAACGTATAAACCTAACAGGTTTTATCTCAAAATTAATTGACAATGAGACTTGGACAAGTAATTCAAAGACTAACTTTAACAGATCAACCAATTAGACAAATTACAAACGAGATCTTCTCGAAACTAAAAAAAAAACCAGCAGAAAACCTTAGCCACCATATGGTGGGGATTATGGACCATAAGAAACAAAATTGTCTTTAACGATGACAACTGTACAGACAAAAAAAACAGGAGATGTATCTACGAAAACCACTAAACCAGCTAAAGGCCGGAATCCAAAATATTATACTCGGAAGAGATGGAACCAAAGGAAGCACAACCACACCATACACCTAGGCGGCGGAAAAACATCAGATGGTCTAAACCGGCTTTTGGTGTGTTCAAGATCAACTTTGATGGCTCCAAGCTGCCGTCTGGTGAGGCAGCTATTAGTTTCGTTATCCGGGATCACCAAGGTCGTGTCATATCCACTGGCGCCTCCTTGTGCGGCTCCGTTTCAGCCTTGATAGCCTCACGATGATTAATTCGGTGTGTGGCAATGCCCGTGGGAGATCGAGATTATTAGCCGTATATGTAAAGTCTGATTCACCTAGTATATATCTATCCATTTGTAACTAGAAATATATTTTTCAATCCTTTTAGGATTAGGAAAGATATGTATCTTTGTAATATTTATATCCTCATTGATTAATGGAAAATACACAACTTCACATTCTCACATGGTATCTAGAGCCTAGGGTTTTTTTTTCCACACACCAGTAGCCATCCCTCTCGCTCCACCTCCCATCGCCGCCATGGCTAACCCCAACGCCGCCCTCAACGGCAATCTTCTCCTCGCCGCCAACGCCACAGGCACTGCTCCCCTCAACTTCCAAATCCCAAACATCACAATCAAGCTCGACGATGACAACTATTCCCTTTGGAAGAACACCGTCCTCTCGGCCTTGGAAGCCCGAACTCGAGTGCTTCCTCACCGACACCACACCTCCACCAAAGACCCTTCCCGGCGCTACTGCCGACGCCGAATCGACACCCAATCCCGCCTTCACTCTTTGGCGGCGTCGTGATCGGTTCGTCCTCCTCTGGCTCCGCTCCACCATTGCCGAGTGTGCCCTTGCCCTCATCACACGCTGCACCACCGCCGCCGACGCTTGGTCCACTCTTGAGCGCACTTACCAAGCTCAAACCCGGGCTCGTCGGATGGCCCTAAAATAACAACTTCAGAACCTGCCGAAAGGCGCCCTGACCATGATGGAATACATTCATAAAAAACGCTCCTTTGTTGACTCCTTGGCTAAGAGCCTCTACACCGTCGACCCCGAGGACCTTGCTGGCTACATCCTTGCCGGCCTCGACTCCTCCTACAGTCCGTTCATCACCTCATTCATGATGCGGACAGGCACCCTTGACATCGAGGAGCTTGTCGGTCTACTTCTTCAGGAGGAAGCTCGTCTTCTACGTGATCAACAGGCCGCCTCGGCGCTCCTCCCCTTTCCACCCACACCCAACTCGTCCACCACATCCCCTACAGCCAACGTTGCCGCCTCCTCTCGCGGCAATCGCAACCCCAGCACCCACCGTCAGCCTTCCGGGGGTCGAGGTCAGTCCTCTGCTCCGCCCACTGACGGCTCACCAAACGCCGGTAGTGGACAGCAAACCGGCCGCCGCCACCAGTGCCAGATTTGCGGTAGACTTGGGCATCTCGCCCTCAACTGTTACAACCGCCTCAACGAGGCTGATTTTCCGCCCCGCCGCCGCGACAACTCCACGCAGCAACACTCCGCCAACTACTCCTTCCCTTCGTCTATTGTGGATCCGTCGTGGTACTTTGACTCCGACGCCACTGATCATGTGACGCCTGATCTCCAAAAGCTGCAGATCTCGGACGTACACCTATGCTGGCTCAAACCGACTCTCCGTCGAGAATGGTAACCGTCTTCCTATCTCTAACATTGGTTCCTCTTATTTACCTAGATTGTCTGCCACTGTCAATTTACCTGCTGTTCTCCATGTCCCTGCCTTAACCAAAAGCCTGCTTAGTGTCTATCGCCTCACAAATGATAACAATGTGTTTATGGAGTTCTTTAGTAACAAGTGTTTTGTCAAGACATTACAGGGCAAAATCCTCCTCCAAGGAACCACTGACAATGGCCTTTACCGCCTCCACACCACTGCCTCACCACCCGCCCGCACCGCTCTCACAAGCTCTCGTACATCTCTCAAAGTTTGGCATCGTCGTCTGGGTCATCCTCATGAGTCCGTTCTCCGTCAGTTAGTGTCCAAGTTTCATCTCCCAACCACCACAAATAAGCTTCCGCCCGTCTGAGAAGCATGTCAGTTTTGCAAGAGTCGCAGGTTGCACCTCCCTGCAAAACACGTGTCCTCTGCATCTCTTTTTGATCTAGTTTATTCGGATGTTTGGGGCCCTGCCCCTGTTTTGTCCTTAAACGGTTCTCGTTATTTTGTATTCTTTATTGATGATGCCACAAAATTTATTTGGATTTACTTCTTATCACATAAGTCTCAACTTCATGATGTCTTGCTTTCATTTCTTGCAATGGTCAAAACACAGTTTAGCACCACAGTCAAAGTCCTCCAATCTGATTGGGGAGGAGAATACCGCTCCGTCTCCCCCTTTCTTGAGTCTCAAGGTATTATCCATCGCCTGTCTTGCCCTTACACACAGGAACAAAATGGTGCTGTCGAAAGGCGAAACCGAATTGTTGTCGAAAAAGGCCTTGCCCTTCTCGCTCAAGCCAAACTCCCTTCCCTCTTCTGGGAGCATGCCTTTCTTATTGTCATTTACCTTCACAACAGAACCACCACCCCAAACCTTCTTCACAAGTCTCCGTTTCATCTCCTCTACTCCAGCTTGCCGGGGGGTATTAGTCGTATATGTAAAGTCTGATTCACCTAGTATATATCTATCCATTTGTAACTAGAAATATGTTCTTCAATCCTTTTAGGATTAGGAAAGATATGTATCTTTGTAATATTTATATCCTCATTGATTAATGGAAAATACACAACTTCACATTCTCACAGAGATGATTGTCACCGACATATCTTACTGCAACAGTTTGAGGCTGCTACCGACAAACATGTGTTCCGAGCAGTGAACCAGGTTGCGGACAAGGTGGCTCATTTCCGTTATGCAATGAATCTTGATTCTTCGTCGTCGCATCCGAAGTTTTTGGTCCTTGTCCGAAAGGACGCTATTGGGTGGTAGGTTAGCAGGGTCTAACGCCACCCAAATCCTTATCTTGTATCAAAAAAAAAAAAAAATTGACAATGAGACGTCAAACTCATAAGTTGTTCAAGACATCTCAATATTATTTTCAATGTGAGACAACTCATATAAATTTATGGAATTGAAGGAAGATCAAATGAGATCTAGTTTTATATTCATAAAAAATATCTTTTCTCTCCTCGATCTTTTGCTGGGGTGGGGCGTGTTTGGATTCCTCTCTAGTTGGCTTGTTGTCGGCTATTTACAATGTTTAAGGGGCAACATGTCACATGATGAACCCATTATTAAGGCTGTTTATTCCTCTTTGTTTCGATGGTCATCACACAAACAAATACTGTCATGGTGATTGGTGCCGAATAATAGGAAGATGAGGTAAGTGGGTTTTTATAACTTTTTGGCATTTGCCGTTACATGGAGGCTAATTCAGGTCGTGAAGTTCAACTGTTACTCTAATATAGTGAATTAGGACATGTAAGTAACCATGTCGGGATGGTCGAGTAAAAAAAGATCTCGGATAGTAACTAAACGTCTCCAATTCAACTATCAGATAACCGCTCTCTATTTACCAAAATCAAGAATTAGGACATGTTAAACATGCTTGCTCGTTAACGGTAACTTAAGATTATAATCTGCATTATTTACTAAGATTTAAAGTTTAGGTTAAATGTGAGTGTTTTTGGAACAGTGTTAAACAAATAATGAAAAGCGATTTACTTAAAAATTATAATCCCTATAGGGTGTGTTTGGATCACGATCGTATTATGTTTATAATGCAAATAGATAAGGACATAAGGTGGTGTTTGGTTACCATAATTTTTAAATTTTAAGGTGTTTAAATTATGGGTGTATTTGGATTCGACGATGTATTAATTATAAAGCAATTATTTTATCTTGATTTGTGTGATTATTTGGTTAAATTACTTTTTTTTTACTTCGTTTTTATGATATTTTTATTTGTACAACTAAATATTCACATAAAACGAGATAAAATAATTGCATTATAATTAAAATGCAATGAAGGGTGTGTTTGGATTCCAAAATGCATTAAATATAATGCATTATTTTTACCTCGGTTTATGTGCTCGTTTGTTTACATTACATATTTCACCTTGATATTTGCGACTTTTTAATTGTGCAACCAAACATGCACATAAATCGAGGTAAAAATAATGCATTATATTTAATGCATTTTGGAATCCAAACACACCCGAAATCCAAACACACCCACAACGATTTAAAAAAGAGAATATTTGCGTTTTTAGACATCTAGAAGGTTTTAATTAGGTAATTGATCACTTATAATATTTTTTTAGGCGTGCTGGACCATTTTTAAAATTAATTTGCTGCGTGTACCCTGTTTCACTTTCCCTTTCATTCTCATTTTAGATCTTGTGCCCTCCTCCGTCCATGGCGAGATCTCTTTTCTCAACTTCCGATGGTCTCCATCGTCCCCAACCGTCGACGTCATCCCGAATCTCCCTCTCCCTCTCGCTCTCGGTTGTCGTCGATGTCTCACACTCTGCTTCCCTTCTTCCGCTCTCTCACCCTCGTTTTCGCTGCCTCTGCTAGCGGCCGTTGAGGGCCAAATAAGAGCTTCTGCCACCATCCCAATCTCTCGCTTTCCCCCCTCTCGATCGGGTTCGAAGGAGCCATCGCCTTGTCCCGCTTCCTACGCCACTATTGGGCCCAATTGAAGACGATGCTGAGCTCATTTGTGAATCCAACCACGAAACATCATGGCAGGTAACTTTTCTATCTATCGAGATCGAAATCTGCCACTCATTTGTGAATCTGGGAATGTTCAAGTGGTGCTAAATGATTTCGATGAGTTACTTTCTTTCGATCCGAGAGGAGAGTACTCGATGACTGCTAGGTATGGCTCGCTTGAGGAATTTCTAAGTCAGTAAGTGACAAGCTGATTCCTACAAAGCAATCCTTCAGTTCGATTGCCCACCAAGTGTTCGACGAAAGTCCTGAGTTCATGGAGAAATTAATTGAGTTGCTTGATGTATTCCCTACAGAAATTTGGTGTGCTGAGAGTGCAGCGAGCATAAATAAGGAACAAGCCGAAAGCTGTATTCTTCATCTGGAAGTTGGAAGCTGTATTCTTTTTTGGTGAAAAGTTTCAATGCAGTTTTTGTATATTACTCTTTGAAGAATAGCTTGGAAGCTATATTCTTCATCTGGTAAGTGAATTTTAGGTATCTTGCCAGGAGGGCATCTTGATGCCTCTCAATCACAAAGTGAATTTCAATTAGGGCTTATTACAAATTTAAAATGTTGGGTATTGCTTTGATCTTGATTGAAGCAGATGTAGCTATCTTATGTAGCATCTGTGGCTACCGAGGAGCAACAAATGGGATCTGTTGGGGCTCCTAACAAGCTGGATTTTAGAGCTGTTGGGGCTGTTGTACAACATAAATTGGAGGTTGCTGGTAGACAGCAAAGAGTTGTTGTAAGGGCTGCTGAAAAACATCTATTTGGGGCTGTTATTGCTGCTGTGAAAAGCCAAACTGTAGCTGCTGTAGGAGTGCAGAAATGTGGTGTTTGTGCTGAGGAAGAAATGCATCATTTCATTCTTTTGCAGTTTTGCTTATTTTGGAGTTTTTGTTGCTATGTGGTTGCGAACGAAGGTTTTTCACCTCATATCCTAATTCCTAATTGCATCCTTTCATCCTTCATCCTTGTGCAGTTGTGCTTATTTTGGAGTTTTCGTTTAGTGACAGCTTACTGAATTGAATGCTAATCGATGTGCAAATATGAAAATTATATTTGTATGGTTGCATATTTGCACTACCTGTGGATTGGCAGTACCCCTAAGTTCATGTGATCTTTTCAGTTACTAGTCCCTGTTATTCTATTAGCTAGTTATCAATCTACGAATTTGGTGTCAAGTTGTAACTTGTAATGCCTGTCCTATTTAATTAGGCTTTAGTTGTCCAGTGGTTCCACATTCCAATCTCCTTTATCTTTATTTGTTTGTTAGTACAAATTAATACACTTATACACATGTAAAATATTTTAGAGTACCTTTTTTTTGCTGAATTAATGCAAATATCTCTCCATTTTCTCGTTTGGAAAAACATAAGACTGATATAAATTAAGCACTTCCATATTTATGTGAGTGATCTTGGATCTTTGATTAATGTCATCTATGATTTTTTTTAAAAGGTGAGATTTAAAAAAAACAAATTAAATCTCGTCCCACTAAAAATACGAGGGACGGGACGCTGGATGACCTCAATCTTATCCCGTCCCATACCCACCCCAAATATGTCATCAAAATATTTTTAATAAAAAAATGTTATTGATATACAATCGACTAGATTCAACCACTTAGCAAACTGACATCATAGTAAACAAAAAATGTTATCAATAAAAATGTCATCAACAAACAATGTCATCACAAATGATTGAGATCAATAAAGTGTAATCACAAATGTCATCAATGAATAAAAATACGGTTCGGCTATATACACCCCAAATCATGCACGTCCTTAAGGACGTGCATGATTAAAAGGGGTTAAATTTTTTTTTTTTAAATTTTAATTAGTCACAAGGCTTGCACGTCCTTAAGGACGTGCAATTTTAACCTTGTGATTTGTGGTGTATATAGCAACACCCTAAAAATATAATAAACATGTCACTACAAGTGTTTGCATCAATGAAATATAATCACAAACGTGTCATCAGTGAATAAAAGTAGAATCGATGAAAACTTATCAATATACAATTGATTAAATTAAAAAAAAAGTGACATCAAACGATTTGATTAAAAAAGTGGCATCAAATAAGTACATTAGAAAAATGGCATCAAAACACTAATTTGAAAAAGTTGCATCACATTAAAGAAAAAAAATGTCATCAAAACACTACTTTGAAAAAATATGGCATCACAGTAAAAAAAAAATAGAAGTAATTTGGTCCAAAGGCCTTCGGCCTTTGGACCAATTACTAAATGGCCTAAAGGCTTTTTTTGCTAGTAAATGGCCAAAAATCTTTCATAATCCCCCTTTTGCCCCTACCTCTTATTTAGTACTTTCGTTCGTAGGAGAAACAATGGGCAAGATCTCTGGTTCCCGTGTCTTCTTCATCCTCAGATCTTCATGGCTGCTCCCTCAATTCTCGCTCATCCTCGCTCCCTCCATTCTCACTCGTCATCGCTCCTCTATTCTCGCTCGTCCTCGCTCCCTCGACGGTAGTACTTTGTGGGAGTGGCAGCGGCTTGGTGGTGACAGGCATTGAAGGCCGACCATGGACCTCTCCGCCATTGAAGGCATACCATGGAAGCTCGAAGGTCTCCATCTTCATCACCGGTGGATTTCTGTCACCGCGGTTTGTCCATTTCCAAGCCTCTCGTTTCGATGTCGTTTGCCCTCCGCGTCGTTCTAGTTCATTCCCTGCTCAGATCTAGGGTTTTATTATTTCAAGTGATTGAACATTGATCAGATTTTGGGCTTCCTATGATCATTTATTGTGCAGGATCGATTTGTCCACGATTTCATGGATGAGCACCGGCGGTATCTGATTCCGAGGAACGACGGGAGCTCAAGTACCAAATTTGGGATTTTCATGCGATTGAAACGAGAGACACTACTTACTCAGTGCTAATATATCGAATTGGAATTGAATGAGATGCAGATTTTGGAGCCATGAACTTGAAGAAGATGATAATGATGAAGGAGGGGCGCCATGAACGGAAGAAAGAGCTTTGCAATGTCAAAAACTTGACAACTAATGTAATTTCACCCAAAAGCATCAAAAGTGGTTGTTTTCATTGTGAATTTTGAGAATTAAAATTGGAAATCAGCTCCCTATATTGAATTTGATAGCATCCATACTTGTTAACTAGATTTCTAGTCATTTCAATTTTAGATTACTTTAGATTAAATTAGCTTTTTGATTGAGTTGCATCTTGGCAAGGCTATTTGACACTCAAAAAGTAGATGTAACGTACATGAAGCCACCTGTACAAATCTTGCCACCAAGAAGTGGAGTCCTGATTTTCGAAATAAATAGAGATTTACCGTGAGTTGCATGACGACTCGAACACATTTTTCATTCATAATGGATTAACACTTGTGTGCCAGTGTATATGACGACCCTATTTTTATTTTGGTTACAGTGTCAATGACCTTGTTTTTCTTTGGTTACAGTGGCTACGGCCCTGTTTTTATTTTGATTACAGTGTCTATGACCCTGTTTCTGTAGTGGTGACAGTGTCTATGACCTTGTTTTTATAGTGGTGACAGTGTCTATGACCCTGTAACCACATGTATTTTGACAAGTACTCCTTATATTCTCTTTAGTTTTAATAATAATAATAATGATGATGATGATGATGATGATGATGATGATGATGATGATATATTTTGAACATAATTAGTCCTCCTTGTCATACGTTATTTCTTTGGCGATGACACTGTCACCACATGTTTTTTCCCTGGATTTTCCTTTGGTTACAGTGTATATGACCTTGTTTTTACTGTGGTGACAGTGTCTATGACCCTGTTTTTATTTTGGGTACAACGTCTATGAGACTATGACCCTCTTACCCATTCACATATTAAAGGAGAGCTACCACCACATGTATTTTCGCTTCTCATTAGCCCTTATAGGGTTTGTGCTTCCCTTGTCATAGGGTTTTCCTTTGATTACAGTATCTATGACTCTGTTTTTATTTTGGTTACAGTGTATATGACCATGTTTTTATAATGGTTACAACTTCTATAGGGTTTCCTTTTATTACAGTGTCTATGACCTTTTTTTCATAGTGGTTACAGTGTCTATGACCCGGTTTTTATAGTGATGACAGTGTCTATTATTCTGTTTTCATAGTGGTGACAGTGTCTATGACTCTCTTACCCATTCAAATATTGAAGAAGAATTGTCCACCTAATGTCTTTTGGCTTCTCATTAGCCCTTTTAGGGTTTTTGCTTACCTTGTCCTAGGGTTTTCCATTTGATGACAACAATCATCTCTTAACGGCGTACTGTACTTAAGATTTTAGGGTTTAGGGTTTAGGGCCTTGGCCCTAAACCCTAAAGACTTAACCCTAAACCCTAAACCATACTGTACATCACATGTTCTTTTGGCTTCTCATTAGCCCCTTTAGGGTTTATGCTTCCCTTTTCCTAGGGTTTTCCTTTGATTACAGTGTCTATGAACCTTTTTTCATAGTGGTGACAGTGTCTATAAAGTTGTTTTTATTTTTGTTACAGCGTCTATAGGGTTTTCCTTTTGATTACAATGTCTATGAGTTTGTTTTTATAGTGGTGACAGTGGCTATGAGATTGTTTTTATTTTGATTACAGTGTCTATGACCCTCTTATCCATTTATGTATTAGAGGAGAACTGTCACCACATGAATATCGGCTTGTCATTAGCCCCTATAGGGTTTGTTCTTCCTTTATCATATGATTTCCCTTTGATTACAGTGTTTATGACCATGTTTTTATAGTGGTGACAGTATCTATCACTTTAATTTTTTTTTATAGTAATTACAATAGTAGTTACGTTTTTATTTTTTTTATTGTGGTGACACTACTTTAAAAAAATCTAAAAAACTAGAAATTACAAATTAGAGAAGAATTGTCACCACATGTATTTTGGCTTCTCATTAGCCCCTATAGGGTTTTTGCTTCCCTTTTCCTAGGATTTCCCTTTGATTACAGTGTCTATGAACTTTTTTTCATAGTGGTGACAGTGTCTATAAAACTATTTTTATTTTGGTCAACGTCTATAGGGTTTTTCTTTTGATTACAGTGTCTATGACTTTATTTTTATAGTGGTGACAGTGGCTATGACACTGTTTTTATTTTGATTACAGTGTCTATGACCCTCTTACCCATTTATGTATTAGAGGAGAACTGTCATCACATTTATTTTGGCTTCTCTTTAGCCCTATAGGGTTTGTGCTTCACTTGTCCTAGGGTTTTCCTTTGATTACAGTGTCTGTGACCCTATTTTTATAGTGGTGACAGTGTCTATGACTATGTTTTTATAATGATGAGAGTGTCTTTTACCCTTTTTTTTTTATAGTGGTGACACCCTGTTTTTATTTTGATTACAACGTCTATGATCCTTTTTTCATAGTGATGACAGTGTATATGGCCCTGTTTTTATTTTGGTTACAATGTCTATATAGTTTTCTTTTCATTATAGTGTCTATTACCCTTTTTTCATAGTGGTGACAGTGTCTATAAAACTGTTTTTATTTTGATTACAACGTCTATAGGGTTTTCCTTTTGATTACAGTGTCTATGTCTTTGTTTTTATAGTGGTGACAGTGGCTATGACACTGTTTTTATTTTGATTACAGTGTCTATGACTTCTCATTAGCCCCTATAGGGTTTTTGCTTCTCTTATCATATGATTTCTCATTGATTACAATATCTATGACAATGTTTTTATAGTGGTGACAATATCTATGACTTTATTTTTATAGTGGTGACAACAACTTTTATATTTTTATTTTTTTTAATTGTGATGACACTACTTTAAAAAAATCTAGATAACTAGAAATTAGAAATTAGTGAAGAACTGTCATCACATATATTTTGGCTTCTCAGTAGCCCTTATAGGGTTTGTGCTTCCCTTGCCCTAGAGTTTTCCTTTGGTTACAGTGTCTATGACCCTATTTTTATAGTGGTGATAGTGTCTATGACCCTCTTACCCATTCAAGTATTAGAGGAGAACTGTCACCACATGTATTTTGGCTTCTCGTTTGCCCCTATAGGGTTTGTGATTCCCTTGTCCTAGGGTTTTCCTTTGATTACAGTGTCTATGACTTTGTTTTTATAGTGGTGACAGTGGTTATGACACTGTTTTTATTTTGATTACAATGTCTATGACCCTGTTTATATTTTGGTTACAACGTCTATATGATTTTCCTTTGATTACAGTGTCTTTGAACTTTTTTCATAGTGGTGACAGTGTCTAATACCCTCTTACCCATTCATATATTGGATGAGAACTGTCCACCACATATATTTTGGCTTCTCATTAGACCGACCCTCTAAGGTTTGTGCTTCCATTGTCCTATAATTTTCCTTTGATTACAGTGTCGGTCTATTTTTATTTTGATGACAGCTTCTATGACCTTGTTTTTATTCGTACAAAGCCCGCTAATTTCCACACATCTATTCGTTTTTTTCTCAATCTCAAGATAACTAAACAAAAATAAATCCATAAAATGATACTGCCTAGAGCCAAATGAAAAAGAAAACCAAAAAAAAAAAAAATGAACATTGACCTACAGAAATAAATGCCAAATGAAAAAGAAAACAGTAAACGAACAATGATGATCTACAAATGGATCAATCAATTACCTCTACCAAAAAAAAAAAACAAATGGATCAATTACAAAATTGAAACACCGACTTGAATCAAACACCGACATGAAGCAAACACCGACCTGAAGCATTAAATTGAAATCGAAAGCATCAAATTGAAATCAAAATTGGAAGCTGTTGGCAAAGCATCAGCTATGGGCTTAAATATGGCAGCATAATCCTTGTGCAACCTGTGAATCGATCGCATCGGGCATGGCGGAGACAAGGGGTCAAAACAGAGAAGCTGGAGAAGAGGCGCTTATGATCAGCCTCCGAGTTTTAATCCCGCAATCGACCTTCGGAACGGCGGCGAGAGTGAAGCCAGCGGTGGAGATGATGAGGAGAGGTAGGCGGAGATGATGAGGAGAGGTAGCCGGTGATGACCTCTTCGACGAATTAGCGGGAGGGGCTGAAATTTCCACGCTCCATCAGCAACAGCGAGGACTTGGCCGAGTCATCGATCTGGCCACCACCGACGTCCAAGATCGCCCTCCCTCGCAGCATCCTCGCTCTCGCACGCTCAACTTCGCAAGAGATTTGGTGACAGAGCTTCGATCTGGCCACCACCGGCGGATGAAGGAGCGTCTATGGTTGAGACATTGATTAGGGATGAAACATTGAAACCTAGCGCGTGAAAGTAAGGAAATTAGAAGTAGGGGCAAAATTGGAAATTATGGCCTATTACCTAATATTGCCACCCTTGTGGCCTATGTCTTAAAAATTGGACCCAAAATAGCCACTTAGCAAAAAACCCCAAAAAAATATCATCAAAAAATTGACTTTAAAAAAATGTCATCAGTAGTCAACAGTAAAAAAAATTGGGATCAATGGTCGACGTGGCATCACAGTACACAAAAAATGTCATTAAAAAAATGGCATCAAAACGAAATAATATGTAATAAAAAATGGAATCAAAACGGTAAAAAAATGGCAGCATAAAAATGTCATCACTAAAAAAAATCCACATTAGTTGATCAACGTTGACCGGTCAACAGTCAACTGCTTGACCAGTCGATTGTCAAACAGTTGACCATTGACTTTAACACCCCATTTGGAGAATGGACTACCTAATCTAATTAAATAAGTTTCTTATCTAATTAGCTAATTAAAGGTTTTAAATAGCCTAATTACCTAAATCACCCTTTAAAAAACTTGTAACAAAAAGAAATTTTTAATCCTAAACAGCCTATCTAGTCTAACAATGCAAGAATTCAAACCAAATCTGAGTATCTGCCTTTGATATCTTTTCAATATTGTTCGATGGGCCAAAGGCCCAAACTCAACATTAAACAAGGGTAGGCCGTAGGCATGAACATTAAGTCGATATTTTTTTTTAGAACAAATTAATCCTACATTATCAAAATTCAAAATCATTAACAAAAACAAAGTTAGAATTGGAAATGGAAAACAAGATTACATCAATCATTTATTTCACAAGCCCAGGCAACGTCTAGTTGTTGCCTGTGTTCAAATAATCAAAACTTTGCGTTTTGCGTGAGCTGTGTTTCACTCTTTCATATTGGAACATTTACGGTTCATCAAATCTAGTCGATCTTGTAACAAACTACATAAGCCCAAAACCCGTGTCCTTTGTAAGGCATGAATTAATTTACAAACATTTTTTTTTTCTTCAAACCAAAGTCTTACTCTCTCAAATCTGCAATCTCTCATTTGACCGGCGGTTCATGTTCTCACATTCTTGATTGGCTCAATATATCCTCAACCGCCGTAAAAATTTAACCTTTAAATGTTGGAAACCAAAATTGATCTGCAATTAAGCTAAGTTGAGAAATATTAGAGCGAAGTTTGAACTGGAAATTTCATCTCTGTGTTTTCATTTCTGATTGAATGGAAAATTGAATACAAGGAAGGAGAGACGAGACTTTATAAAGCAACCACAAGAAATGATGGGCCGGCCCATATAGAAGCCCAAACCCATACAAACATAACCAAACTAATTTTATAACCCAACACCCCCCTCAAGATGAAGTCGGGGATTCCACGACGCCGATCTTGCGCAAAAGTGGCCGGAGGTGTGTGCCGGGAATGTTCTTGGTCAGAAAATCCGCTAATTGGGCGTGAGAGGGAACGTGACCTAGAGTGATGAGCCCTTCAAGCAACTTCTCACGAGCATAATGACAATCGAGCTCGATGTGTTTCGTTCGCTCGTGAAACACCGGATTCCGGGCAATGTAAACAGCGAATTGGTTATCACATTTGACCGAAATTGGTGTAATTCCAGAAACCCCAAAATCAGTCAAAAGACGAGTGAGCTAAGCCAGCTCTGTCCAGACTCGTCGGATGGACCGATACCCGGCCTCAGCTGATGAAAGCGATACACTCTGCTGCTTTTTAGATTTCCATGAGACCAGACAAGCGCTCAGAAAAACAATGTAACCACTCACTGATTTACGAGAGAACGGGCAACTGGCCCGGTCGGCATCACAGTATGCACGAAGAGTGAGTGGTTGAGTAGCAGACAGCAAAAGCCCCTTTGTAGCAGTGCCTTTGAGGTATCGAAGCACATGGAGAGCAGCATCCATGTGTGGAACCCGAGGAGAATGAAGAAATTGACTGAGAAATTGTACAGTAAAGGCAAGGTCGGGCCGGGTATGAACCAAAAAATTCAGCTTCCCGATGAGACGCCTGTACTGGGTAGGATCGTCAAGCAGAGAACCCGAATCAGGGGATAGCTGGAGATGAGGATCCAAAGGGCATGCCACTGCAGTGCCCGAGCACGGAAAGTCTAGGAAGATGTCGTTGATGAATCGCTGCTGGCTAAGTAGCAAGCCATCAGAGACAGATACAAATTCAATCCCTAGGAAAAAACTCAAAACCCCCAAGTCCTTAATCCGAAACTCCTTGTCCAGAAATAGCTTAAGAGCTTGCACTTCGTCTGAATCACTTCCAGTGATTAGAATGTCGTCCACGTAAACGACAATGAACACACTCAACCCTCTGTGCTTTCGAAAAAATAGAGAATGATCATTCTGTGACAAAGTATAACCTCGGTTAATCAAAGCACTAGAAAGACGCGCATACCACTGCCGGGATGCTTGTTTAAGTCGACAAGCCAAATTCCTTCCATGTACTTCAAGCCCAGGAGGAATTTTCATATGTACTTCTTCATCCAAAGTTCCATGAAGGAACGCATTGTTGACATCAAGCTGCAGCACAGGCCATCTGTTATACAAAGCAACCGATACGAGAACCCGGACTGTTGTCATCTTTACAACCGGGGAGAAAGTTTCTGTGTAATCTATGCCCTCTTTTTGAGTAAATCCCTTCGCCACAAGCCTAGCCTTGTATCTATCCACACTCCCATCAGCTTTCCTCTTAATTTTGTATACCCATTTGCAACTGATGGCACGCTTGTCCCTTGGAAGTGTAACAACCTCCCATGTAGCATTGGCATCCAATGCTTTAAATTCGTCTCTCATAGCATTTCGCCAGACAACAAATTCACAAGCCTCACCAAAAGTGAGGGGCTCATGATCTGGAAGAGCAGAAAAGGATGCAAGAGCTGAAGGAAAATCGAAAATTGATGTAAGTGTATGACAACACAACTCCATATCTTTGCAAGTAGTGCACACATAGTCAGACAAATATGAAGGGGGGTGATGCTATCGAGTAGAACGTCGAGGAGCCATACTTTGAGAAGATGCAGGCTCCACATTGTGAACACCAGTGTCAAGGTCCAGACCACTGGATAGGGAAGATGATATAACACCATCATCAACAACCAACGGTGATGGTGAAGAAGCGAAAGTGAAAGAAGGAGTTTCAGAAGCTGGGATAATGGAAGAAAAAGAAGTGGATTTATAAGGGAAGATCTCTTCATGGAAAACAACATCCCTTGACACAAAAACACACTTGGTCTCCAGATTAAACAACTTGTACCCCTTCTTGCCCCCTGGATAACCGAGCAAAACACAAGGAGAGGCCCTAGCATCAAACTTATCTCTTCTTTGTTGAAGAGTAGATGCAAAACAAAGGGTCCCAAAGCAGCGCAGATAGTCAAAGACAGGAGGTTTATGGTGTAACAACTCGAATGGAGACTTCATTTTTAACAACTTACTCGGAAATTTGTTGATGAGATGGACATCAGTAAGAACACTATCACCCCAGAACCGTTTAGGCAAGTTAGATTCAAACATGAGGCTTCTAGCCACCTCAAGAATATGTCGATGCTTCCTTTCGACAACCCCATTTTGCTGAGGGTTAGCAGTGCAAGATTGCTGATGCACAATACCTTTCTCCAAGAGAAACTAAGCATGCTCCTTGCTTGCTCCTAGTTCAAAAGCATTATCTGATCGAAGGATTTTAACTTGCTTCCCATACTGCCTTTCAACGAAAGCAAAAAATTGCTTGATAGCAATGAATGCAACAGACTTGGTTGGTAGGAGCTGCACCCAAGTTGTGCGTGTGTAATCATCAACCAAGGTCAAGAAATACTTGAAATTATCATAAGTGGGTACACAATAAGGACCCCAAATATCCGCATGTACCAATTCAAAAGCATTCATCGTCTTAATTGAACTCAAAATGAAAGGCAATCGTGCTTGCCTAGCACGAGCACAAACTGAACATGTTCTCAAATCAAATGAGCAGTTGTCTGTCATAGTTACACAGGGTAAAGTACATAACCTGTGTGAAGGTAGATGGCCCAACCTCTTATGCCATACTGAAGCATCCACTACAGATGGCACTTTATTCAAAACGCTGAAGGAATGAGCAAGATAAGAGGCAGATTGATCCTGTGAAGCCAGTCCCAAGACAAACAAGTCCTTGACCAAGTCACCAATCTTCATAGGCGCCATCATCGAAGGAGCCTGCAAATAACATCCATGAGGCTTCTAGCCACCTCAAGAATATGTCGATGCTTCCTTTCGACAACCCCATTTTGCTGAGGGTTAGCAGTGCAAGATTGCTGATGCACAATACCTTTCTCCAAGAGAAACTAAGCATGCTTCTTGCTTGCTCCCAGTTCAAAAGCATTATCTGATCGAAGGATTTTAACTTGCTTCCCATACTGCCTTTCAACGAAAGCAAAAAATTGCTTGATAGCAATGAATGCAACAGACTTGGTTGGTAGGAGCTGCACCCTAGTTGTGCGTGTGTAATCATCAACCAAGGTCAAGAAATACTTGAAATTATCATAAGTGGGTACACAATAAGGACCCCAAATATCCGCATGTACCAATTCAAAAGCATTCATCGTCTTAATTGAACTCAAAATGAAAGGCAATCGTGCTTGCCTAGCACGAGCACAAACTGAACATGTTCTCAAATCAAATGAGCAGTTGTCTGTCATAGTTACACAGGGTAAAGTACATAACCTGTGTGAAGGTAGATGGCCCAACCTCTTATGCCATACTGAAGCATCCACTACAGATGGCACTTTATTCAAAACGTTGAAGGAATGAGCAAGATGAGAGGCAGATTGATCCTGTGAAGCCAGTCCCAAGACAAACAAGTCCTTGACCAAGTCACCAATCTTCATAGGCGCCATCATCGAAGGAGCCTGCAAATAGCATCCATTTGCAGTGAATATCACAAAGTAATGAAGCTCTCTGATAAGCTTACCCACTGACACCAGATTGCACACAAACTTGGGAACAAAAAGAACATTATGCAACTAAAGGCCTTGTATAAGGTTAATTGTCCCAGCTGTAGTGATCAAGGTTGTCTCACCTGTAGGTAGAGTGATCATAAAAGGGCGTGAAAGAGCATAGGTACTATGAAATAATCTCAAGTCACTACACATATGATCGACCACTGGCTCCGCTATCAATAATCCAGAAGTCCATCAAGGATCTGTGTAGAGAGAGTAGTACCTGAAAAACCGGTAAAGTCATCAGCACTTGGTTCTTTTCCTCGCGAAGAAGAAGAGCCTGAAGCCTGTAATAGTACCACCAACTGAGATATCTGTTCATTCGTAAACTCAGGTTTCTGAGACTGTGAAACTGAGCCTGCAAAACGCCTGTCTGTATTTTCCTTTTTCATCTCCCTATTTCCAGGATATCCTTGATGAAAACCGATGATGAAAAAACACCTGTCTATAGTGTGATTTGTCTTCTTGCAATTTGTGCAAAACAGTGGTTTCCTATCACCACGAGGCCTATCAGGACTAGGCTTTTCAAAATTGAATTTCATGCCTCCAGATTGATTAGTGCCAGATCCAGGATTAGGACTAGGAGACTGAGCCAAATCCAGAGTTCTTGACACTGGTGGAACTGCCATGAGCCTTTACATGCATAGAAACACCACCCACCGTCCCAATTCTCGGACCTGATTTGCCTTCTCGTTGATTCTCTTCCTGAGAAATCAAAAAATAAACGCGATCCACCTCCGGTAATGGATCCATCAATAAAATAGATCCTCGAATCGAAGTGTAGGACTCATTAAGTCCCATAAGCAACTGAATAGTTTTCTGATTCTCATCATACTGCGAGACATTTGAGACAAATCCATATGTGCAAGTTCCACATGAACAGGAAAATTCTTCACACTTTCCAATTCATCCCATAGCGATTTGATCTTAGTAAAATATGTAGAGAATGAGCTGGTACCTTGAGAGACAGTACTCAATTCCTGTTGGATAGAATATAACTGAGTTCCTCCAATCTTACTGAACCGAGAAATCAACTGCTTCCAGACAGCACTTGCGGTGTTGTTGTATATGACACTTCGCCGGATTTCTGGACTCAAGCTATTGACAATCCGGGAAAACACCATGTCATTACATCGCTCCCAACACCGAAGTTTAACTGGATCTGTAATTGGCTTCTCAATAGCACCGAAAATGAAACCGATCTTATTTTTAGTCGACAACGCCTTCTTGACAGTTTGTCTCCATTCTCCGAATCCCTTGCCATCGAATGCAGGAGTGACTAGAGTAAGACCTGGATGATCACTCGGATGCAAGTAATATGGATCGTTCGGATCGATTTTCAATTGTTCATCGGCCATGACTGCGCGGGAAGCAAGTACGGAACAAGGAAATCACCAAATTAAGCAAGAGCACAAATCTGAAATGGACACAAGCTCAATTCAACAGATCAAGCTCTGATACCATGTTGAAAACCAAAATTGATCTGTAATTGAGCTAAGCTGAGAAATATTGGAGCGAAGTTTGAACTGGAAATTTCATCTCTGTGTTTTCATTTCTGATTGAATGGAAAATTAAATACAAGGAAGGAGAGAGACTTTATAAAGCAACCACAAGAAATGATGGGCCGGTCCATATAGAAGCCCAAACTCATACAAACATAACCAAACTAATTTTATAACCCAACATTAAATGAGTCGTACAATACTCAATTCAGATATAAAACGAGCAAAGTACGTCGGATCGAACTAGACTAAGACAAAAAAAAAATTTAATCCAATATTTAACATCAATCAAGGCAATACAATCAATAATCAATAATGTGTTACCAATTACCATCCAAAACTTGTACCGTTGTTTGTTGTTGCCCATCGAGATATCAAATCCAAAGTGTCAATAACCCCACTTTAATTTCGTATTTATAACTGAAAAAGCCTCCAAATTATAATTGAATACACAATTTACTTCCAAAAATTAACAAGGCGCCAAAATTTAATATGAAATCAGACAAATGCAGTATGATCCTCACCCCCTCCTCAAAAACAACCAAAAACAATTACTCATCAGAGACACAAATTACTTACAAATTTTCAATGGAGGAGGCGGACGGAGAAGATTCCGAAGAGATCACGTCGAACACCAATCTGATACCGTGGAGCAAGCTGTCGTCGTCTTCGTTCAGGCTGGAACGACCGCGGAGCTCACTGATCTCCTCTGACTCGATCCGCTTCCGATCCGCTCGGTTCACTGCCTACGAGCGGATCTCCGAATCCGAGTCATCGACGCTGGTTTCGGATGGAGTTGATATGAGGATTAAGCAGAAGAAGAGCATTACTTGGGAATTTATTGCTAAGGTTTTTTCGTTTCGCAAATCCAGCCACGGTGGTCGCCGGTGAAAGGCTCACCAGCTCTTGCAATTTGTCTATTTTTTAAATTACTCCGAAATTTTTTTCTCCATACCAAATCATCAAATACACTTTATACTAATTGATTATGTATGAATTATTCATCTTTTTTTGGTACATATCTACTTTTTTTTTTAACGAAAGTTGCTGGAAAATAACATCACTGAGAAAATTACAGCAAATCACAGATAATACTCATAACTGCATCCTAAACACTTTCTAGTTTTAAAAAATTTTTTTGGGCAAAATCTAAACATTTGTTATCAATTATGAGGAACAATGAGCTATATCTTCTAAAGAATTACATGAACAATAATATAGAACTTACACGTATGATGGTGTACTATCCCTGCCAAAAAAAAAGATAAAAATTCTGTAGGAGGATTTGAGGGTAATTAACCATTTTCGCCAATCACTGCAACTCCCCGACTGGTGCTTCATTGAGCCACAGGAAGTGAATGAAGTCGTAAAGCTTGGTGCTCACGCTCACCTGATTGGGACAAGCATAAAATATAACTTCATTTGGAGCCATCTACAAGCGATATGAAAGCATCGATTTTGAGGGATGGGCTGGAACTTGGAAGTGATTATACCTTGTATGGAGTAGGATTCAATCTCCTCATGTGATCGGGGCGCATTTGCTCCAGCTGCTTCATGCACCGATCCTTGATGTCCTTCAGAGCTGGCAACTCTTCTCTTGCTTTGTCTTTTCAAGATAGAAACCATAGTAAGATATATGTTTCCACCAAGAAAGTATATGCTGTTTTAATCCTTACAGATCATACTTAGGATTTGTTTAATTATATAGGCGATTAATCAGTTCAATATAAGCTGCACGGCTATTCTCTGTTTACAAAAAACCGAAAAGCAAACTGACAATGTTACCCTCTTTTACAAAATTAGAGCAGACAAACTTAACTTGCACCAACAATAAGCTGAGCTGCTGAAGGAAATGAAATTCAAGCTTTCTGAAAAATGAATCTTTGTACAGTTCAAGATGTGTATTCCATTTTTTTTTTTTTTTTACTAAACCATAGTCTTCAATTTCAGATCAATCAATAATGTGTTGAGAAGCTTCATATTATAAGTCAAAAGCTGTTTAGTTCTATCCTTGAGTTTTTAGGTCAGCACAAGTCAAGTGAGATTTGAATTTTGATAGTTCTAATCTGGGTCATTTAAAATTATTCTAGATTCATTAAAAAATGCTTCCAAAAATTCAATATTTTTAGGCCTGTTTGTAATTTGTTAATGCTAGATTCATTAAAAAAAATAGCAGCTTCAGTTGCAAGAAGAGTATCAACATATTACGTGGGAAACGATTGCAGAAATATGTCAAATTCTTTCTCAAGAAAATACATGTGAAAAAAAAAGAAGCAGCAGGCTTATATGAGGGTGAAAAGCTAACCTGCACTTCCATTCCAATAACACTTCAATAGCTCCTCAACGCGCTGTGGCACTACGTGAGCTCTCTTGGACTCGTTGAACGGGTGACGACATAGGATCCGCTCAGCTGTCTACTAGTCATTTATCAAAGGTCTCATCACACCCCAGCCTCTTTAAATTATAAATTTGGTTGCTACAAATAAATCTATTGCTAATATGAAACTGTACCTTTGGAGGCTGCTCATTTTCTCCGATCATTAAGTCTACCAGAGCGTAACCTTCTTTTCCATATAATCTAAAACACCGTTTTTTACATGGAATGGAGACCTAAAACAGAAAAAGGTGTAACTTGACAAATTTTAGAAAACAGAGAGAATTTTTTGGAGAATATCAAACCTTTGAAACATCTTCTGAGAGTTTTATGCGTGGTTGATCGTTTATCTCAACAAGCTTGTATACACAACCCAATGCAGCTTGAGCATAGCATGTAACCAGATACGTACCAATCCCAAATGCATCAACCTCATGACCCTGCGATGCAAGAAATTACGCATTTTCAGGAAAAAGTTTGAAATATCTAAATTTTTTCCTATTAATGCTTTCCAGTGTTTTGCCCCAACTGGAAAGCATTTTCAGGAAAAAGTTTGAAATATCTAAACAGGAAAGTACTAATCACCTGTTTGTTTAGATGATCCAAGGTTTCCTCGTTGAGGTCATTGCTAGCGGTAATAACCATTTTTCCAAAATTAGGCACACCAAATTCCTTCTCAATATAATGAAAGAACTTCCGAGCCTCACAAGATAAATAAGAAAGATCACCGGAGTCCAATCGAATGCCTGCTGCTTTGTACCTACATCAAACAAGCATAAAAAGGAATTATACACCAAAAATCACATAGCAAAAGAAGACAAGGGATAATTATGGCAATTACTAAAACGATTGCGTACCCTAATTCATGGAGAGCAAGAGCAACAGCACAGAAGTTTGGAATTCCACTCCTCAGTACCTGGACCAAAAGTATATTCCTTCAGCAATTGATATAAGATTAAATTGCTCAAAAGAGGCCACTTCGGTACGTTGTATATATTAATCTGGGTAAAGGTCATTGAACTAGTATGCCAATACCTCAAAATCATATGAGGATAATAGGATATCACGTAGAGCAATAAGTTAATCATGAGTTCCATCCCATATCTTTAAGTAATATCAAGAAGGAAAAAAAGATATAAATACATAATTCTATTCATAGTGTTGCTTGTTACTATATCATCATAATGAAAAGTTCAGAAGGAATCCTTACATCATATGTATCTACAAGAGCCAAGAAGTTATTAGGAAAAGCCAAGGCATAAGATGTAAAAGCTGCCAACTCGCTCTGATTGGTCTCACCAAAGCCACCATTTACTGACCTTGATTGCTAAAAGTCACAAAGAATATAATACAAGTGCTATATTAATAATGCTATAATCCCAAAATTAAGCACTTTGCACAAATAATACAAGTTCAACTAGAACATAAAGACGGGTAAAAGGAAAAAGTAGAAGAGAAGGTTTAAGCTATTTGGGTTAGCGATCAAGGACGAGATGTGTCAAAGGAGCATGCTATAGAAAAAGGGTTCATAGGTGTGTAAAACTGCAAATCAAACAAAAGATTGGGACATTGGGTATCTGATGGAAATCAGACCAAATACAAAAGAAAGGAAAATGTAACTGAACCTATGTAGCTCCTCATCTAGGAATCAAATTAAAAAAAGAGAAGCTCAAATGAAAGAGACTAATCAAAGAGAAAGCTCAAGTTGAAGCACCTGAATTTTCCTTAGCCAATTCTGTACCGAGCTAACAAAATCCTTACAACATGTTGAGCCATCAGAACTTTGAAGTGACTTCTCAATGATCTCATCAGGACTCTATAGAACTTGACAAAGTTAGAAACGAAGTAACAGCAAGGAAGATTAAGAACAGGTGTTGCAGAAAAGCATTAAACATATATAATGCATCAATAAGTCAATAACCTTCCTACCAAAAAAAAAAATAAGTCAATAACCTAGAGCGGCATGGCTGACAAGACATTAATTAAAATAAACACGAGGAATGTGTTACTTAATAAGGGGGATAGTTATACATATTACCCAATTCCTAGTATCCATGCTCACAACAACAAATATTCTGAACTTATGTAGAGAAACAAGGTGAAGGTTGATAATAGTACAAACCATATAGGAGGTGACAAAGGCATGTGAATGTGTTCCTTTCAATGGTATTCCAAACAGCCTTCCAGCAGCTACATTGCTGCATTTTCAAACAAAAAATATAATCTGGAGGTTCCAAGGGAAAACAAGAACAGGAATATAATAAAATTTCAAGCGTAGAGAAAAAACAGAGTTTTTTTTTTACTTCCTAGAAAGTATCATAGTTGATATTTTGATAAGATATACCCCTATCAACAAATAGTATAAATTTAATTTAAAGTTATCAATTGTTGATACTTTCTTTTCATAAGGTACTGAATTTCAAATTCATTAACCAAATTATCATGATATCATCAGTTAATCATGTTATGTTGATGTTTGGTACACATTCAATTGTCTTTCCATGGTCATACATTTTAAAATTTGAATGTGTTTGGACCAAGTAACTCGAAAAGGAAAGAGGATATTTTCCCCCCAAAAATGTTACCTTGTTCCATCAAAGCCACCAATGTAGCAGTACTTTGATGCCCCTATTCCACCATCAGGCCCCTGGTCAAGAAAATGGTGTGCTAAATTTAAGCATATAAGAAAATATCCAGTGAAAAAATTTCATAAAAATCACCTCTTCCTAATTTCATAAATATCACCTGTGCTCTTCGAAGCCCAAATTCAAATAGAAGTTTGGATTTCCCAGCAACAAATCTGTGCCTTGCAGCATTAGTAGCCACTAGGGATGCATAATTGACAAGATTGACAAGAGTAGTTTCTAGAAGTTGAGCGACCTGAATTCACAAGTAGAAACAAGATTCACACATTTGCGAGATAAATCGACACTCAAGGAGAACCTATGGATAAGCAACAAAAGATCTAGTTAGTGTAGAAGAACCAGAATAATGATTTTGACGCACAGCTATTGGCCCAGCCACTCTTATCAGTGGCACCCTTGGGAAGACAACTGAACCCTCAGGAACGGAATAAACTTCGACATTAGAGCAATCCATCTCTCTAAGGTAATTGAGAAAGCCTTCCTGACAAATCGAAGACCGAAAAATCAATTAGTACTTGGTTATTAGAGACCAATCAATAGTATTGGAGTCTCAATTGCCAGATTTATGCTTAAATTTTTTGCAAGGACTTCGATCAGTTGCCATTATCTCCACATGCTCTATCCACAATGTTACTTACTTACCTCACAATTACCAGGCAAAGCACATCTAATGTACGAAATATCCTCCTCTGTGAATTTAAAATTAGCAATGTATCTTATGCACTCTTCTAAACCAGCAAATACTGTATATTCACCGCCGAAGGGGCTCTTTCGAAAAAACAAATCAAACCTGAAAACAGAATCACGACCAAAAGTAAGGCATCTCTCAACGAACCTATAAGCTGCTACGATTCAGAGGATTTCCTATCCAATTAATTATAATAAAAAAAAAAACAGAATATGAAAGTTGTAAGGACAATCACGCGGATTAGGCAACAATCACACAACTCTGTTTAAGCAAATGAAAGACGATACGCATCAACAAATTAGGCAACAAAAATCAAACGAGTTCCCGTCCAATTGATAGCAAAAAACAAACAGTAGATGGAAGTTGTATTGACAAAAAAATCGCTGTGTAAAACAAGAAATTCAAAACGAAAGAGACGAATCGCAAATCGGGAGAGAGAAACATACACGGCGCGCTCGTTGTGCTTGCCGGCTTTCCAGTAAGCGTAGGCCATGGTGAACTGGTAGAGATCCGTGAGAAGAGGCGAGACCATGGGGTTAGTGGGGCCAGGGATTACGCCGGAATGGCCATTAGCTACGGACTCCATAGCCAGATTCTAGGGTTCGTCGAATGGAAGGAGATTGGAGGAGGGGAAACGGAACTTTTGGCTGTTTGGGAGGAGGGCGAGAAAAGTGGGCGATGGTGGCAACTGGCGAGGTTATATGTTGATGTTGCGAGACCGTTGGTACTATGAGGAGCTGCCTCTTTTGACCTTTTGCCATTGGAATATACATCCGCCACATGTACACACATAAGAGGCCAAAATACACTAAAATGAATCTAGTCTTATTCTTTACCCCCAAAATAAAATGAACCTATTTTTTTTTATTAGGAAAATGAATCTAGTCTTATACCTCGCATGTAATGGTGTTGAGCTGCTTTGGATGCACAAATATAAGGTACTTCAGGACCTAGTGTGCCTTTAATTGTTGATCTGGGGATCTGATGTATTAAATGGTGCTTAAGTTGCCTCGTTAAAAACCTTAACTTGGAAAAACCCAATGGGATAAAAACCAAGATTAAGGAAAAGAGTACAACATTGTATGATACTTCGGGACCTAATGCAGTGTCACCATTTTTATAATTATATGTACTCCTGGCACTCTAAGGATCTTTAATTAATTGTATGTGAGGGGACTTTGATAATAATGCTTCAGGCATTTTCAATTGATTATTTTCATTTATATGTATATGTCCGTCATTTACATTTGGAGCCAAAATTATATTCACTCCTAGTGAATACATTCTAATGTAACCTTTAATAGGCTTTTGTCCAATCAATTTGGCTTTATATTTTTCTTTGTACGAACACCCACTTAAAACCAATTAATGCTACACTTTTCAATGTTGGAGCTACAGGTCCAAGAACTTCATGCTTAAATAATCCATTTTTACATGAATTATTTCTTTATGGAATTTAGGATATACCGTGTATCCTTATGAGGGGAGTTGCCTCGTTAAAAACCTTGCTTTGGAAAAACCCAAATGGAACAAAAACCAAAGTTAAGGAAAAGAGTACAACTTTTCCCCCCCTCAATTTAGCACATAAATCACCAATTTTCTAAAGGCATGGTACTTCTGGACCCTTAATATCCTTTCACAATCTAATCAAAGATGAAAAGATCATTTGTCTTCATATCGTAATCTATCTATCTTTGTACACTCGAACTACAGGTCGGGATATTTTTAGAAGCTCTAACTATTCTTATCAAGCACTTCAAGTGCAAACTTAGATATGTTCCATTAACTCATAATCAATTCTAACACTGCCAACGTTCATGAAATCTCTTCAGGAGTTTTATACCAGTGGACATATCATCATTGTTTGAAGTTACTACTAGAACCTCGATCTAAATCATGCTAGTGCATTATTTGTTGTAAATGTGACTTTTGTCACCATCTTTTGCATTTACTAATGCCTTTACTAGCTTGTTTGCTATATAGTTTATTTAACTTCTGGTTCCCTTCTAGTTCATGCAACATATTACTTCTTGAATCCTTTTCCTCTCCCCCTAAATACCGAGTATTTTATCATCCGTGATAAACTCTAGGTATTTGATCATCTATGGGGACCGAATCCTCCATATACATCATCTTTCTTGCTTTACAACAACTTAGTGTAATCTGGGGAGATTTTGGCTTCTATACTGATCATGTCGATGCCTATACTGAACATGTAAATACCAAGCTCTCTACTGGAGATAAATTACAAGAAGGAGAATTTATTCAATTGTTGACCGAAATCGAATCAATCTCTTCATATTCATGCCTGCTTGTTAGCTATTATTGATGACTCTACTGGGTCATTCCATGCGTTAGCATTATTCTAAATGATAATCTCATAAGTAACGATTTCACTTGGTCGATTTAATCGTCAGCTTCTCAATGCTCATTTATCCAACACATCAATTTCATTGATATCGTTTCCATATTACATCCATATTTCCAATATGGGTAATCTATTTATTATGTATTTGATCTTCTTTTGACAACCTCGACTAGAGGAAAACCACTGCTTCTGGCAATTATCGTCTTTCACGATCCCAAATTTATCTTTCATAACTCCTTCTCTTTAGAGTGTTTTGACGCTCTTCTAGAGTCATCTTCTCATATGAGTTTACTGATTGACTATATCAACAGACCTTCGAGGACTAATTTTGATGCTCTTCTGGAGATATGCATAATGTTTAATTATGCCAAGTATAGACTTTATACAAATACTCATTAGTTATTTCATCCTGAAAACTTCAGGTTTTCCATATCATCAAGTACCAAGCTCTAAACCATTCTAACATTTTCATGCGATGATTCATTCACAGTTTGGGAGATTACAAATCCAATAGGTAAACCATCATCTTTGACTTGTTCTTCCACATTCTCCTTGATGTGGGAGTCGACTCATACATGATTATCTATAATCATTTTCAAAATTATGACCAGTATCCTAACAACGGTCGCGCGCACCGTATCCTCTTTATGTCCTCTGCTAGAGGTAACAATATATATTGCATCTGGCAATAAAAGAGGTTGTTATGAACCATAGGTCATTTAGCTAGCTATTTAATTGAGTTCTACCATACCCAAGTAGATTAAGAACAAGATCCCAAAATAAAGAGTCTTCGGGCTCTCGAGAATAAATTTATCGATTTCACACAATTTAACAAGGATTTGCTTCAAACTCTTCTCCCAAATCATCATTAGTTGAATAAAATTGGCAACATTTACCCATAATGGTTTCTTCAAGAAACATTTCCAATGCTTATACATATACATAAAATGTAAATAAAATCAAATAATAAATAAAACATAGATTCCATGTAGCTTCAAATAGCCAAATTATACTAATAACAAACCAAATACGACCAAGTTTGCAGAATCAAATGTGTTGGATCATCTAGGCTCTTTCGTTGATAATCTTTCATATGTAGAGATAAATTTATCTACTTCAAGAGATAACTTTTATTAACACAAACAATATATATAATATAAAACCACATATGTTTACGACATATCAACTCTTAACAAGTTGTTTCTTCTGGAAACACTTTGAGTTTTGTGCAAAAGTAAATTCAAAAATATATACACCTCACAAGCAAATAATAAAAGTGATCTCAGTAAATTAAAATAAATGCACTACAGATAATTAAAATTTATTCGGCCACTGCAGGTGGATATCAATTCAGATATTGATCATTTGTTTCAATAAACACTATCATTCACAAATACTGTAGGTGAAATAACTATCTCAAATTTTAATTTCAATAATTTCATCATCATCTATGAGAGAAAATGTCTTTTCTTATTTGCATGCAATTACTTTGGGGGATATAATACAAATCAACTTCATGATACATAAATAATGTCAACTTCTGGTGACCAGAAAACAAATAAGTTTAACCACTTCAGGAGTTTATATTTCACCTTCTATGAAACAAATCATATATGAAATAATTTACAAGTGCAAGATGGAATCAACAATATCATCTTAGCTCATTACTACAAAGATTAGGCTAATATTTTAGTCGATGCATGATGACGTTATTTATTTTATCAACTTATCAATGTATCAATTCATTTAGATATCATTATCATGTATCTATCAAATATACAGTCAATTTACTCAATAGTCATATCTATATGCATCGTCAATCCTCAATCGTACATGCTTTATCCATTCTTTAAATTCTTATATATCAAAGCATATTAGCACTATGTCATGATGTAGGGTATAAAAACCTATATGTGCAATCAATAACGTCATATTGCAATTAACAACTAAATGGTAATCCATATTTAATGTACGAGATGAACTCATAACATACATATATAATCATTCATGATCAAGAGGCACAAAAATCATAATTCAAATATATGATGTTTAGGCTTACCTGACCACAAGCTCTATCGGATATACCAATATTGAAAAATCAGTCCAGCTCCATCACGAGTCTTAAAGTAGAGTCTAACCCATATAGACTCACTACCAAGTATAGTTCAATCTTCTAGGATTCGCCTTCTTTTACCATGATATCCTAGTGTGGATCCGTGCACCAACCACTCACATGACACAATCCATCACCAAATCAAAATATTAATAAATTATAATCATGGTTTATTTAAAATATATATATCATATAGCATAATTCTATCCATCCTTATGTATAAGGCCTTAAACCTTTTGAAATTCTAATTAATCAAGCAAGGAAGGCCAACGTACCTCTTGTGTGAGCAACACGTAGATAATCAAGCTCCGAAACAGATTTACAGTATTATCAAAATGCCTTATTTTAATTAACTTTCCAATTGGCGATAATCTATTTTATTCATGACTAAACCAGTGCTAAAAACATCTGTCAAAACATAAAGAGTACCAAACAATTAAATAAAAAACAAACAAGAAACTCATATTATTATAATCCGCGGACAAAGGTCCAAAAAACCACTCAAAAGCGATCATCCGCGGATGAAAAAGAACAGATACGTGGCAACCATGCCCACCTCCCACGGGTATAACACGTGTTGAAAGTTGAGCACCACGTGGCGTAACATGCAAGAGAATCAATGATCTATAAATAAGGAAAAACTTCATAAAAAGTGGGACTTTTTGGAGATGGAGAGGAGAGGAAGAGGGCGGAACAGGACATAGTGAACCCAGAAGAAAGAAGATCGAGAAGCAATCATACGCGTAGAAAGAAATCTGATAAATTGAAAAGAGTCTACATCGTTCACAATGTCAAACTCCGCGGATGAAAACCCTGTCCGTTTTTTAGTGTAAAATTCTATTAAGAACTGTTGTTAATAAATCTCAAGACATTCAACGACGACAGGTAAACGAGTCAAGTTTCCAAATTGTCTAGGAAAAACTCGATAAGGGAACCGTCCTTCGTAATTAAAATTAATTAGTATGACTTCCCGCGGCACAGGTTGGGTCGCGTCGATTTTTTCGACGCGGGTCAGGTAAGTCCGTCGTGAAGGTCATTCATTTCATTAGGTAGGTTCCCGGGCCCCACTAAAAATGGTGGTCTTTTTGCTTCGGGGCTTTTTCACTGGCGCCGTCTATGGGAACCCCCTCACACTAAGGGGTTTCCTTTTTAGGAATTGATAAAAATCCTCAAACTTTAGAAAAAATTGAGATCCGCGAATAAAGTTATAAATACAAGTTTTCAGATATCTAACATCGAACTTTCTTTGATAGGCAGATTCACAATAACAAGAAGATGAGTGATAGCCAGAACAATCAGACTCAGAACATGAGTCAAGGGGTTCACCAAGATCAAGAAGCCTCTAGCATGTATGTCCCGCTGACACCACTAACTAATCCTGGTGCTGAAATGGGGGAACAGAACCTTGAAACTCCTCCTCAACCCTATGGTAATCAGTACGGACTAGACGGAGGATTCATCCCACAAAACTTCTGGTATTATGAAGCGCGACATGAACAGCCAAACCCTTTTCAACAGGAGCAGGCTCAGTACTTTTACTATGATCAATGGGGGCAGAATCCGCGTCAGCAAGGAAACTATAGACCAGAAGGACAGTATGGGAATTTTGATCGACGTAACACTGCTTATGATAATCCCAGTAACTGGAACTATGGTTTTCAGAACCAAGAAATACCATCAGACAAATCCTGCCCAAAAGATAGTTATCCACTACCATCCATAGATGAGCTTGTCGATGGAACCGCGGGGAACAAAGTCCTTAGTTTTCTTGATGCTTACTCAGGATACAATCAGATAAACCTGAACCCTTCAGACAAAAAAGCTACGACTTTCATCACCATTCAGGGAATTTTTTGCTACCGCGTCATGCCTTTCGGATTGAGAAATGCTGGGGCAACGTTTCAGAGAACAGTCGATTGGATCTTCCGTAGTCAAATTGGCAGGAATGTATCAATTTATGTTGATGATATTGTCGTCAAAAGTGAAAAAGCAGAGGATCACGCCGCGGATCTACAGGAAACTTTTGATTCTCTTCGGAGAGGAGGTTTGAATTTAAACGCAGAAAAATGTGTCTTTGGGGTTGATTCTGGGAAATTCCTCGGTTTTATGGTTAGCCATAGAGGAATTGACGTAAATCCTGAAAAAGTTACAGCAATTCAAAATCTTCAACCGCCGCGAACGATTAAAGAGTTACAATCTTTAAATGGAGCAGTGAACTATTTGAGCTGTTTTTTCTCCTGCTTGGCGGATAAGTCATTGCCTTTCTTTGCTCTACTCAAGAAAAAGGGACCGATACGATGGACTCCTGAATTACAGGAAGCTTTTGGAAATTTAAAACTTTTTCTGACATTGCTTCCTACCCTTCACCAACCTGAGAGACAAGAGGTCCTCCATCTGTATTTATCTGTAAAGAATGTCACCATCAGTGCAGTCTTGACGCGAGAAGAAAAATTCCCGGTCTACTACATCAGTCGTGTTCTTCAGGACGCTGAGACAAGATATGAACCAGTGGAGAAAATGATCTTGTGCTTGATATTCGCGGCAAGAAGGCTAAGGCCTTATTTTCAAGATCATCCTATCCGAGTTATGACAGATTTGCCGATGCGAAAAATCCTTCACTCACCATGTTTATCAGGAAGAATGATGTAGTGGGCAGTCGAACTCACAGAATTTGAAATAGAGTATACTCCGCGGAAAGCAACCCTCGCTCAATCTCTGGCCGATTTCATCAGTGAGACAAGTTTCGAATTGGGTTCTCTAACAGAAAGAAGTGAGTGGACACTCAGGGTAGATGGTGCAACTAACAAAGATGGATGCGGAGCAGGAGTTACGTTAACGGCACCTGATGAACGGCAGTACAATTATGCTTATAAGTTGGATTTCCAAGCTACCAATAATGAAGCCGAATATGAAGCCTTACTAGCTGGACTGGAGATAGCTTTGATTAAAGGTGCTAGACAGGTATCAGTTTACACCGATTCAGAAGTAGTGACGCGGCAAATAACAGAGGAATATGAGGCAAGAACCGGATTAATGCCCGATTACCAGAGAAAAGCGCAAGCACTATCCAAAGCTTTCTTAAGTTTTTGTTTGACGGCTGTTCCTAGGAATGATAACCAGCAGGCGGACGCGTTGGCACGGTTGGGAGCTGTAATGCCAGAGGAAGTAGGAAGAGAGGTGATTCTTGAAAGGATGAGTAACCGAAGACTTATTCAAGAAGTCTATCAGGTACAAGAAATGGAGATGGAAGACTGGAGAGCACCGATCGCGGACTATTTAGGCAAGGGTACCCTACCTGAAGATAGAGCCGCCGCTAAGAAGATACTCATTAAATCCTCTCGATTCACTATCAGGGAAGGAAAACTGTACAAGAGAGGGTATTGCTTACCAGATCTATTGTGCATATCGTCAGAAGAAGGAAGTCAAGTAGTGGAAGAGCTGCATGATGGAGTTTGCTCGCATCACCAGGGGTGGAGAGCTGTTGTGGCCAAAACAATCAGGCTAGGATATTATTGGCCTACTATGAGACGTGATGTCCAAAGTTATATACAGAAATGCGACGCGTGCCAAAGGTTCGGAAATCTGAATCACCATCCTTCTGAGACAATGAAGAGCATAACCGGAGCTTGCCCTTTTTCCGTCTGGGGAATGGACATTCTCGGTCCATTTCCCACTGCTCCCGGACAGTTGAGATATGTTTTGGTCCTGGTTGATTATTTCACTAAATGGGTGGAAGCCGAAGCGATGGGATTAATAACCGCGGAAAAGGTGAGGAAGTTTTTGTGGAAGAATGTTGTTTGCCGCTTCGGAGTACCCGAAACAATAATTACAGACCATGGACCTCAATTTGATTGCGAAACAATCAGAGATTTCTGTGTCGGGCTGGGCATCAATCTTAAAATCTCATCTGTGGCTCACCCACAGACGAATGGGCAGGCGGAAACAACTAACCGACAGCTGTTACATGGGATACAAAAGAAACTCGGCAACACAGCAAAAGGGTGTTGGGCAGAACTTTTACCATTAGTACTCTGGTCCTACCGCACATCAGCAAAGACTCCCACTGGAGAAACCCCATTCTCTTTAGTCTTTGGTATGGACGCGGTTATCCCAGTTGAGAGATTGATACCGTCAGCACGGATAATGACCTACGACCCGAACATCAATGATGAAGCGCTGGAATTTGAGCTCCATCTCATAGAAGAACGCAGAATGACAGCCGCTTTGAAGGAGCTAGAATACAAGAGGAGGCTTTCCAAGTATCAAGATAGACGAATTTCCCCGCGGCATCTCAAGGAAGGAGATCTAGTGCTACGACAAGCTACCTCGGGGGGGAAGCTAGATCCCAACTGGGAAGGACCATATATAATCATCAAAGAAGTTCAAAAAGGCGCATATAAACTCAGCACTCCCGAAGGAATCATCCTGAACAAGACTTGGAACGCGGATAATCTAAAAAAGTATTATGTGTAATCACTAAATAGCTAAATGAATATAAAACTGAGTCGCCCCCGCAAGAATCAAATAAGGCGGTTAGAGGGCGCTTTCTATGATGATTCGCACTTAAAGATACTTCATATAAAGTCCTAAGATGCTGGAGCTTGGCTCCGCGTCAGGCCTCTGATCGAATCCGCATTCTCAGAGCGGATACTTCGTATAAAGTCTTAAGACGCTGGAGCTTGGCTTCGCGTCAGGCCTCTGATCGAATCTACATTCTCAGAGCAAATACTTCGTAGAAAGACCTGAGACGCTGGAGCTTGGCTCCGCGTCAGGCCTCTGATCGAATCTGCATTCTCAGAGATGATACTTCGTATAAAGTCCTAAGACGCTGGAGCTTGGCTCCGCGTCAGGTCTCTGGTCGAATCTGCATTCTCAGAGCAAATACTTCGTAGAAAGACTTGAGACGCTGGAGCTTGGCTCCGCGTCAGGCCTCTGATCGAATCTGCATTCTCAGAGATGATACTTCGTATAAAGTCCTAACACGCTGGAGCTTGGCTCCGCGTCAGGTCTCTGATCAAATCTGCATTCTCAGAGCAAATACTTCGTAGAAAGACTTGAGACGCTGGAGCTTGGCTCCGCGTCAGGCCTCTGATCGAATCTGCATTCTCAGAGATGATACTTCGTATAAAGTCCTCAGACGCTGGAGCTTGGCTCCGCGTCAGACCTCTGATCGAATCCGCATTCTCAGAGCGGATACTTCGTATAAAGTCCTAAGACGCTGGAGCTTGGCTCCACGTCAGGCCTCTGATCGAATCTGCATTCTCAGAGATGATACTTCGTATAAAGTCCCAAGACGCTGGAGCTTGGCTCCACGTCAGGCCTCTGATCGAATCTGCATTCTCAGAGACGATACTACGTATAAAGACCTAAGACGCTGGAGCTCGTATCCGCGTCAGGCCTCTAATTGAATCTACATTCTCAAAGACGACACTTCATTATTAAAAATCAGAACACTAGATCTTGAAATATAGCCAACCTTTCCAAGATCCAAACTCATCGGTGGACCACTATTGAAATATTACAAAAGAGACGCTTTTTTGGGATTCCCAAAAAAGTATCATAATTATTGAAAGAAATCACAACGATTGACACATGATTAAAGCAAAAAGAAACCTAGGAAAAAGCAGGACACTATGATTAAAAGGGTTGGCAATCTCACATAAAGAAAAAACAAACATCCATCAACTTATATCCGCGGAAAACGCCCTGGGATGATACGAGTTCTGCCCTGACTTAAACGAAATCCATTTGAAGGGGGACCATCTGACTCCGAAGAGGCCCACTCCGCGTCCACCTCATCCCCCACAACATCTAAGATCTGGACCTCAAAGCGATTCCCTCCTTTGTGAATAAAGGTAAGAGAAGAACCGATATGGACGCTGTGAGTCTCAGCAAAGTCATTCCAGCCACCCCTCAAAAATGGAACCCTATAGTCTCCACGCGTTACCTCCACCGGGAAATCACGAAGAATCCTAGTGGACAGAAGAACATTCCTAGGAAGATCTGGCCCAAGTCTATCTTCGAAGCATAGGGGCAAAGACTAACAAAAACAACAGATTTCAAGAGATGCTAGTAGATAAACTAACTTGATAAAAAGAAAAAATCAACAATAAACAAACTAACCAGACAGAGAAGTTGCTCAGGAAAACTAATCCTCTCAAAGAAGGACCAAGGTAAACCAGCCATAGAAGGCATCATGAAAGTGCAGCAACAAGTTTAATGGTTTCTTTCTCACACTTTCTTTTTTATATAACAAAGATCTGGACATGTGTCGAAAGACAGAAATATTGGACAAATAAATTTGAAATGTCATATCATTGAGACAAGAACCACAGGCACCATGCATGAGATAAATAGTAAACACTATTACTGAATTTCTCAGAAATCATGTGAGGTGAACATCATGACAAATAGACCTCGAAAAACTAAAAAACAACATGCATAAATAGAGAGATCCCCAGAAGTAATTGCCATAAGCTGGATAAACATCTACATTACGAAACAGTTAGAGGAATCTAAAACCTTATTCAGGGCTAGGCATTTTAAGAACCATTCGAAATTGTTTCAGGAGGAGCACGATTATCGTTATTTCCCCCACGCGGATCCACCACCTGAACTTCGAAGTGAGCCTCACCCATATGAGTGAAAATCATAGAGACCCCCTGCTCGAAGCCATGAGAATCTACAAAGTCTTTCCATCCGCGGCCAAGGTAAAGAAGACCACCGTTACGCCGCTCTATGCAAACTAGGAAGTTGTGCAGTAGATAAGATGAAAGAAAAACCTGACCAGGGATAGCGTCGACATACTCCTCCTCAAACCGAAGTGGAAGTAACTAAAAAATAAAGAAGTATTAGTTAAAAGTAAGCTCTCTAAAGATTTCCAATATAGTTAGCTCACCAATTGCAAGAACTGTTCTGGATAATCGATCGCTTGAAAGAAAGCCCAACGGGTTTCCGACTCGACAACCCCGTCTGCCCTAAATGACAAGGGAGGAACTATAATAGATCCCCGCATCTCGATGAGATTGGAAAAAACAGTAAAAATCCCTTTACTTATCAGCCACAGGGGGACAGTCAAACAAGAAAAAGAAACACATGCGTGACATGCAACGGGTGACACAACCACCAAGGGCACGCGTCCCACTTTTTCCGAGACAAATTAACCAGATGTTGAACCTTTTCCCAAAATCGGTAAAAGTAAAATTTCAGTAAAGGAAATTAAAATTACTTATCGGTAAAAAGCGACGAAACCAAGGACAAGAAAACCTCATGAGACGAGTATAAAACACACCCAAAACATCCATGAGTAATGAGCAATCTTAAAAACAAAATGGATCCAAACCCACAGCCTAGGGCTTTCTACAGAGTCATTATGAGGGAAGAACAACTTCAAACCCTTCGCCTCCCTCTCATGTATGTCCTAATCGACGAAGACGCTCACACTCAGGCTAGACTCTGGTCCCGCTCCAACCAGGAACACGAGGTGAAGGTAGACAAAGATGAAGATGGCCTTTTTTGGCTAACCCAAGGGTGGCGCGACTTCACACAAGCAAATCGAGTCAATGTCGGGTCCGCGTTGATCTTCACCTACATGGGTGATTCTATCTTTGAAGTCGACGTTGTCAGCCCAGATAGCGAAGAAAATGGAGAGATAGGCCATCCTTGATCTCCCAATAAATTCTCCGCGTCAACGATGTAACAAGCTTAGAGGGATCCAACCCCTGTGAAAGGTTTCTGTACGCAGTTTTTATTATTAATAATAAAGATCCCTCCCTTTATTTCAGTTTGAGAAAACATGTGAAAATAGTAAGGAAATCATGAATTCCCTTTTTTGCTTTATTTTATTCCACTAAAAAGCTTATATCAAGAGACAAGCTTGAAGAACTACAAAAGGACAACGCGGAAATAATTCAATTAGAACTGCACGATGAAGAGACTGAGTCCGAAGTAGCCTTAGGTTCATCCACGACTTCACGACGCGGACAAACTTGAAAGGAAACATTGCCCTTATGAAAAAACATCATCGCGCTTCCTATTCCCAGGTGATGAAGCATAAGGAATTCATCCCAACCATTGTTAATTTGAAAAAGACCGTTTTCACTCCAAGATACGGCCACAGGAAAGTCGCGGACGAGATAAGACGAAAGAAAGGCCCATCGAGGCGGAAGAGGTCCATACTCGGCCTCAAATTGGGGTGGCATAACCTACATATGAATCAAATCAAGGCTTAAGTTGAGAAAGCTCAAACTTCATCTAAAACAAAATTAAAAGAAACTCACTAGCCGAGAAAGTTGTTCCACATTCTCAATCTTTTGAAAAAAGGCCCAAGGATTAAAATTTCCGGAGGACATGATACTTGCAGTAGCACGACCGGTTAATGCAACTCAAGAGATAACAAAAGATAGAGATCGGGGCCTTAAGAAGAGAAATTCATCCGAAAGAATAAAGACAAGTGGTGACGAATTTTGAACACCAGGACTAACCCATTCAACACTTGGAGGATCCAGAATATAAATATATAAATATTTACCACAAATAAAGCATGCAAGCAACGCAAACGTCTTAGCCAGAGAAATCTTCAACCTATTTTCAAAACAAAGGAAGTATCTCAATGATGCACCAAAAACCAGGAAACCATATACAGATTCCCAATGTTTCATCACCACACAAAAAACCCAAAATACCAAAGTCTTTCAAGGAGAGGTTGCCTTCTCAACTTCTTCCTCCGCTTCATCATCATCATCATCTTCAGAATAAGAGTCTTCCGCGTCCATCTCCTCTTTCGAAAGACCCCAGTCAGCACTCTCCAAGCTAGGCTCGAATTTTTCCAAAGGGACACCTGGGTTGCTTGATGAACGCGTCACGCTCTAGTTGATCCCTGCAACCATTCCCTTCCGAAAATAACTAAAGCATTTGTCTTTCAGAATACTGGAGCCTTTTGAAGTCTGAAGACAGGCCTTCGCCGCAGAGGATAGGAAAGAGAGACCAGCCTCAGTTTTGATCCACTCAGAGGATAGATGCTTCAAACCCTCAGGACTCTGAAGCCATTGCAGGGCCACGTCTTGATCTGAGCGCGCCTTAACGATGTCAAGCTCCTGTCTGGTGATGGATAGCTCCTCACGAAGAATGGAGAAGTCTTCCTCCATCTTATCTATGGTAGCCTGTTTAGTTTGAAGAAGCTTCTGCGAGACACCATCAGAAGCCTCTAGCTCTTTGACGCGGGAGGCAGCAGAGTTTGAAGAAATTTTCAAATCATCGTATTTCTTCTGTAAAACTACCATGGCCTCTTTCAGAGTTTGCACCTCCTCGTGAAGATCAACCGATCTTTTCTTAAACTTTTCCACTGAAGCCGGATCCCCTACTGTATTCCCCAATATGCGAAGCTGGTGGTTCAATTTTTTGATTTCTTCATCCTTCTTCTTAAGATCTTCCTCTCCGCATACCATGCGTCTCTCAACATCCGGTTGAATCACCCTCAACTGTAAAAATCGGAGTGAAAGTAAGAAAATCTGAAAAATAAAACGCGTCAAGAAAGTCAAGAAAGATAATGGGAAACAATAAAAGGATTTTAACTTACCCACTGAATTATACGATCGAAGTTAGCGGAGAGAGTGACAGGGTCTAAGCGTTTAACATATCCTTGCTCTGGGAAGCAATGTTTCTTGGCTGGAAAAGCGAGACCTTGTAGGTCAACTGGATCGAAACCTGGGATAGGAAATTCACGAAGAGTCGCCACACCCTCCAAAAAGAGCCCCTTTTTATCTGAAGCAGATGGCCCGACAGCTATGGCAAATTTCCTCTTTTTGGATCTCGAAGATTCCGGCGCGGACGGACAAGTGCGTTTCTCTCGAGAGGCAGGAACCAATGATGAAGATTCAACTAAAGCGCCAGTCTCGTCCGCAACACTTACATCAACATTTGACGTCACTTCTAAAACAGGAGGAGGAACAGGAGGATCATTGGCTACAGAACTTGATTTCCTCTTCTTTCCCGATTTGGCTTTGTGCCGCTTCAAAAGCGCATCCAGATCCATTTTGTCTGAAAAACAAAATACATTTCCCAATAAGTTATCCATTTTAAGAAAGGTAAAGTATGAAAACGCAAATTATTAAACAAAGAAGCCACCTAGTCGCGGATGAGGCATGCTCAAGCCAGCCATCTCAAGACAAAACGCGGATAACATTTTATCCCATGGAAACCTAGGAATATGAGAAAAGGACAGCTTGAACTGAGAAAGATTGGAAATTTTTGGTTTTGAGGCAGAGCAAAAAGGCCCTGGGACCGTTCGACAACTAAAGCCTTGTCCGGATCTGTCGCGGACCAAAAACCACTTATATTTCCAATTTGGTTTACTAGACAACCTCTCCATGTACTTACAACTTGAGTTGCATTGATAAAATCTTGCGTCTTGAGTCCCCTTTTTCAAAGAAAAAATACTGAGCATCAACTTCAATGAGGGGGCGACACCAATCTCCTTGCATCTCATAATAAAACTTGTAAAGAACATCCAACCATTAGGAACAATCTGAGCAGGACTCAGGTTATATTCCTCCAAAAACTTCGAGAAAAGGGGATGAAGAGGAAGTCGGAAACCCTGAGATAGACTAGCTACATATACGACTAAGCAATCTTCGTAAGCGTCCAAACAACCACCTCCTTCCTCGGGAAGACAGAATTCAACACCCGCTGGCCATGGGAAGACTTACGAAAGAGCATCAAGATCTCCAAGGTTCAATAGAGTAGTACAACCCCTCAATTTACTCACTGGGGACCTCCATGGATGAACCCTTTCAAGCACAATTGGTGGACGGCTGGTTGGAGGGGGAAGAGGTTTGAAATCCCCCAAAAAGAGACAAGAATCAAGATCCCCTAAGTCGTACACAGGGGTGTCCAAGTCACTCAAGTTCTCCTTAGAACGAATTACCTTAGGGTCTTCTGCTAAACCAATAGGAGGAAGCTCATAAGGAATCCAAACTTCCTCCGACTCTTGATCCGCCGACTGAGATACGGACAAGGTCCCCGCGTCCACGGAAGAACTAGCACCTGAGTCATCCACAACCTTTGGATTTTCACCTTCCGCGCATCCCTTCGAAGAAGAAGAAACTGAGTAAGGTGAAGAATAGTAATCAGGGTCAGAACGCTTCCGACGCCTTCTCACCTTAATAGGGCTACCAGTAGGACCAACTCGAACCGGGATAGACGCGGATGTAGAAGAAGATGACTCCGATGAGGAATCATCAGAGGAAGAAGAAGAACTCCCAGAGGAGGAAGAAAGTGTCTCTGGGGACGGACGCGCTTGAGAGGATGAAGCAACACCACCTCTCCATCCTTCATCCCTCTCAAAATCTTCTAGCGAATCACCCTCCTTGTTGAGATTAGCCATTTCTAAAAGAAACTAGAAGAAAATTGTACGAAGTTTTACTCACACAAAGTAAAATTTCATCCAAAAAACACCTTTGAGATGATTCCATACCCAAATCTACGATCCAAAGGTCAAAAAATCAAAGAACTCAACAAAGAAAACTCAAGAACAGCCTAGAGCAAGAAGAAATACCTTGAAGAAATTGAAGAAAACCACCAGAAACCTCAAGCAAACAGCCGGAACCATAGAAAACCGCCGCCGGAAAACTAAAGATTAGGATGAGGATTAAATTTTGCGGAAAGTAGAAGAAGACAAATGTTGGGTGAAAAAGAGAACGGAACGGGGTAACTTATAGGAAAATTACCGACGTTTGAAATTCCAAACATAAATGGGCCTAATGGGCCCAAGTTGGGCCGTAACTCGATGAAGGAAAGGCCCATCAACCCCATCGGAATCAATAACGGCAACAAAACTACAGATGTTTATATTTTTTGTCGATCCGCGTCAATTACTAGACAGAATCAACACGGCCCGAGGAGCTGTGACTAAACCAGTGCTAAAAACATCTGTCAAAACATAAAGAGTACCAAACAATTAAATAAAAAACAAACAAGAAACTCATATTATTATAATCCGCGGACAAAGGTCCAAAAAACCACTCAAAAGCGATCATCCGCGGATGAAAAAGAACAGATACGTGGCAACCATGCCCACCTCCCACGGGTATAACACGTGTTGAAAGTTGAGCACCACGTGGCGTAACATGCAAGAGAATCAATGATCTATAAATAAGGAAAAACTTCATAAAAAGTGGGACTTTTTGGAGATGGAGAGGAGAGGAAGAGGGCGGAACAGGACATAGTGAACCTAGAAGAAAGAAGATCGAGAAGCAATCATACGCGTAGAAAGAAATCTGATAAATTGAAAAGAGTCTACATCGTTCACAATGTCAAACTCCGCGGATGAAAACCCTGTCCGTTTTTTAGTGTAAAATTCTATTAAGAACTGTTGTTAATAAATCTCAAGACATTCAACGACGACAGGTAAACGAGTCAAGTTTCCAAATTGTCTAGGAAAAACTCGATAAGGGAACCGTCCTTCGTAATTAAAATTAATTAGTATGACTTCCCGCGGCACAGGTTGGGTCGCGTCGATTTTTTCGACGCGGGTCAGGTAAGTCCGTCGTGAAGGTCAGTCATTTCATTAGGTATGTTCCCGGGCCCCACTAAAAATGGTGGTCTTTTTGCTTCGGGGCTTTTTCAATTCACTATATACTTCGAGAGATATAACTTTTCATCTACTTCAGGAGATGATGATAAAAATATAATATACAAACAATCAAACAAAGTAATAATCATTGATCATCGCTACATGGATGATATTTGTTGTTTCATCACTACGGGAATAAATTTTATCGATCACATCAAATTATTTGTAATATCAATTTTTTTACTTTCATCCACTTCGAGGGATTTAATATTTTCTACTTCGGCAGACCAATTAAATTATTTATAAACAAAATAATAAATTAGAAAAATCATATTCCATCACCTCTACGACGGTGCAGAACTATAAGGCTAATAAATTAGTTTGTAATTCTAGCCTAATTGAATAGGCGCACCACTTTGGGGGTTCATATAACTTATCTCTACACATCATCTTCGGGGATGTGTTCATATACTCCAAAAGGTAAAATAAACAATCCTAAAAGTTTTAGGCCATTTTATGTAATTATATAAAAAGTACGAGCCAATCTGCAATTTTTAGGGACTATGGACCGGTTTTGTGATTAATAAAAATACCTTCCACACAAACCTTTCTTCCTCCTGGATTTTCAGAGGCATCGACGGCGGCGCGCGACACTCGATCCGTTGCTTCCTCGATCGCTTCAGATCAGCGGCAACGGTGGACAGCTTCAACTCTACAACCAGCGATCGACCAACTGCTTTAGCAAGCAGAGGCGGCGGATGACCTTCGGCCTGGGAGATCGAGATCGTCAATCTTCTCATCGTCGGCGCCGATAGTTATGCTTTTGGATTTGGAGGAGAGGGAATTCAGGGAGGAGGAACATCCATGGAGGAGGAGTTGTTCCCCCAGCCACTGTGTGCCCGTATGCAAATTCCAATCCCAACTCCTCTCTCAATTTCTCCAGGTTTTCTGATGGCGTTGCCCACAGCCACCCGGCGGCGAGCGGTGGAGCATAGCTGCGAAAACCGACGCCGACCAGTGCTTTCGATTGAAAGTCCAGCAGTATTACCCTGTGCTTTAAATTGAACGGGGCGGGTAAAACGAGAACGACGAAATTCAGGCTCGCTGAAATCAATCACTTTCAATCCGAAGGCTGAGGATGTCTGGATTATTAAATCATCAGAAGATCGAATTCGAACCGTCTGAAACCAAGAGGCATCGATGGTGACGATGATTGAAGCAATCGTCACCCGCCAAGTCGAACTTGCCTCATCCAAATCGCCGTCAGCCTCGGGCGAGGCGGATGGCATCCCACGCCGTCAGCCTCGGGCGAGGCGGATGGCATCCCAGCGAGCGCCGCCGGCGGTAGCGGTGGCAGAGATCGGCGGCGAGGTCATCGGGATCCATTAATGGCGACATCGGGATAGAAAAAGGGATTAGGGTTTTAGTTTTTGAGAAACTATCGTGCTGATAACGTATTGTAAACTAGGGCAAGGAAAAGGGAGGAGAATATGTGATTCTATTCAACTGATCTCTCTTGGTGTTACACCGGTACAATATATAGAGATAAACTCCTTAGCCTCCAAGCAATAATAAATCTATCTATAGACAAAACTCTATCTAAGTAAAGTGTATATTTTGTACATCCACATAATAATAATAATATTATAACAAAAATAATATTATACTTGATTTTTTAAATACAGGGTCATATTTTAGTTAAAATATTTTCCTTCAAAAAATTTGTTCAATTAGATTTTATCATTTCATTAAATAAATTAAATAATGTCACCTCTTTACAATCATTTTAGTAATTTTTTCTACAAATCTTCTTCATTACGTAATTTTTTCAAAAGATTGCATAATAAATTACTATCATATTATAACTCAATTATCATTATTATTACGGAGTATTACCTATACACCATATATGTTCATTTTCAAAACAATGTATTCCATATCAAAGAAAATATAAAATGTAAGTTCAAAGAAGTCAAAAATAGTAAAATGGCTATATAAAAAATCAAGAAATTCAAAAAAAAAATCTGAAGCAAAACTAGGGCCAAGTGAATAATTACCTTAAGGAAAATTACACATTTGAATTTGACCCCAGCCTGACCCGAATCCGAACAGCCAGAACCCCATCAAACGGAAAAGAAAGTTAAGACACGTCAACCGTAAAGCCCCACTCCGCCTGAACCGAAAGCACCAGAACAAGGCCGGCATATGGGGTAGGCCCAAGGGGCGGTAGCCTAGGGCCCCCTACCGAGTAGGGCCCCGGGAAAAAATTACGTTATATATATAATTAGGGTATTGTGTATTATTATATTTACATATAATAAAAGATTTACTAAAATTTATATGTCAAAAAACTCATTTTTTTATACTACTTATTAATTTATTCAATATTTTGAATCAACGACAAAGTGTATCAAAAAGTCTCCGTCTTTCAATTTTTGCTATAAATGCAAAACGGGTGGTTTTTAAGTAACAATAAATTTGTAAAATAACGATATGTTTTTAACTTTTAAGTGTTTAATCATACTGTTTTACATTCATGGGAAAAAATAGAATATTAAAAAATATTTTTTCACCTTTATTTCTCACTAAAAAATTCATGTATTTTTAATCTAACTTGGAAGGAAATATAATAAAATTTAGTAAATAAGTATATTCGTAAATTTAAAAATCATAGTCTTTTGTTGTGTTATATGTACCGAGAGATTGTCGTATTAGTCATACTCATATCATATACCACTTTAAAGTCCATAAATTTTCCTTTTGGTGATAAAAATAAAATCCGAATTTAATAATGGTTAAATAAATTAAAATTGTACATTGTTTAATAATTTTTTTAAAAAAATTATGAATATATTTATTTATCAAAAGACTCGTAATTTATCTTGCCTCGGGCCCTAAAAATGTCAGGGCCGGCCCTGCACCAGAAACCCCGGCGAGAACAAGGGAACCCAACAGGGAATTATTTACTATTAGTTATTATAATAATTTTTATTATAAATCCACCCCTTATACTTATTATTTTAGAAGCAGGCTCTTTGTAAAAGAATGAGCCACGTGTCCCCTTCTTTGAACAAAGTTAAGAAGCAGTTTCCCCTTCTCACCCACGTTCTTCTGGCCGCCAATACCAAAACTGAAATCGAACTGCACGACCACGACTATCCTAATCATTCCAATTTTCAGTCGTTCTCTTCTTCAACCGTAGCAACCCAAGAAGCCCCCCATTGTCTTCTTCAACCGTTTGTTCACAATAGAGTAATCGTGGATTTCTCTTCCACGTTCTTCAACTTCTCCCTCAAAATTGATTGGGCTTTTTCGTTGTGGAGGATTGGCGCGATCAGTGAGTGGTCGGAGATGTTAGTGGGCGGCGCAGTTATCGGTGAGTAACGTGTGGTAGAAGACGAGGGTCACGACGGCCGAAGGCGGCTCAATCGTTTGGCGACTCGGGTGTTGGCAGGTGAGGGTAGTGACGGCGGGAGGCGGCTCAGTCATCTTGTGACTCGGGAACTAGGTGCTCTCCTTCTTCTTCTTTCTTTCTTTTGTTAATTACTTAATTCTTTAAACAAAACTTCAAATTTGAGTACACAATTGATTTGTTCTTCCTTATGGATTCAATTTTGAGTCCTTACAAATTAGGGCTTATACTCGATTATTCAAAATAGAGCGTATTATTGAATCATGTTGTCTGATCTGTTGGTAAAAAGAACGAAGAATTATGTTGCCGGAGTTGTGTTTGTTCTTGAATCCAGATATTGTTGCTGTATGCTTTGAAAATTTTCATTTTATCAGTAATCAACTGCAACAATGGCTGGCCACAGCAAGACACTGAACAACTTCAATGGCGCAAAATAATTATTTTAGTATGCTTTCTCTTAATTCGACGGGTCTGCACTTACATAGTCGAGTTCTATGTAGAGTTTTGTTCAGGTCTAACAGCAACTCACACTTACTGATTCACCAGCCATGGCTTCTTGGACCTTATCCAGTACTCAAGGTCCGGACCAATGCGCTTGAAGGAGACGCCGAGCTTGCACAAGTTCTTGCAGTTCATTACAACTTCTCGCACTCCTATTGCAGTTATGGAAGAGCAATTAGACGCGTCAAGGCACATGAGTTCAGGGCATTTCAACGCAATCACATTCAAGCTCTTGTCGTCCAGGCTTGAGCCTCGTGCTTCCACCACCTCCAGCTTAGAAACCCTGCTGTTCGATTCAAGCGTGGCCACGCCTTCACAACCGTTCATCTCTATCGTCCTTAAATCCGAGCAGTGTCTCATGATTTCGCTCACGCCCTTGTGTGTGATCGTCTTGCAACAGCTCACAATGAGCTGACTTAAACAAGGGCAAGTCCGAGAAATCACTGCTAGGCATTGATCAGTGAGCATCTCATTGAAAGACAAATTCAGGGACTTCAGCTGATACTTTCTGAAGTTTCCATCACCAAACAAAGTGTACAGAACCTGATCCTGTCTGATTTCAGCGTCTCTTGTCTCAAGAGCCGTCAAAGAGCCACAGATGTTAACCAACATGAGGAGCTCTTTCAATTTGTGTTTGATGATTTTCCCTCTTCTTTTTTTCCTGGCAGGAGGGTTAGAGGTGGTAGTGGCTGCAAAGTGGGTGATGACAATGGAAGCTTGTGAGTTACTGTCTCTGTTATTATGTGATTCTTTAACTCCTTACCACTTGTAGGGCAGCCACTGTGTTTTACTGATCTATACTAAATGATGATTGAATTTACTGGGTCCTTTGAAGATGCATAATTAAACTAAGATGGGTATTGTAGATTTTGAGATTCAAGTGTATGAACTGGATTTGAGCCCCTTTTTTTTTCAATTGATGATGTATTTTCTGTGATCAAGAATTGACAGGTGGGTAGTCCCAGTAATCTAATTGGAGCCCTTTTTTGGTACACTTTCTGTATTGATAAGAATTAGGATTTCAAATCATGCTTTCTTTACCTTTTAATCCATGGTAACATGCCGCACCTTAAAACCGATGAAATTGTTGTGCAAAGATAAAATTGTTGTCGTTGGATTACATTTGGAATATATGGACTCCCATGGTAACATGCTGCACCTTAAAACCATCACAATGATGAATCCATAGTTTTATCTCAGCACGTTTCACAGCAATGGTGTGAAATAGTTAATGGCCATGAAACACATACTCGATGAAATAGTCAATGACCATGAAACACATACTCGATGAAACACATAGTTTTATCTCAGCACGTTTCACAGCAATGGTGTGAAATAGTTAATGGATATACTCAATGAAATAGTTAATGGCCATGAAACAGCAATGATGAATCAATTTTCAATATCAAATACAATGGGAATAAAAAAAAACCAAACATACTCGATGTTCAACCCATCATATATTTAGACTAATTTCTGAACTCAGTTTTCTTAGACAAAAACTATAAGTTGTGGAAACGATCGATTTACTTTTTTTATTGTTAAATTTGAGGTATTGATCATCTTGAGAAACACTTCACCATGATAACAAAATATTTCGAACAACGACGAGACAAGAAACATGGGCAAAACGCCACATAATAGATTTCGGTATTTTGTGGGGTATGTCAAACTCGGTCGAAAATATTCCGAACATGGTTCGGGAAAAGTACTAGTTTTATTTTAATTTATTTCTTAATTCTTTAGCCCAGTTTTGGGTCCAAGGATAAGCCTTGGTCCATAGGATTTGAAACGGTCCAAGGAAGGGATCCAGAGGAGAGGATCCTCCAACGCCACAACGCAGACATCCACCGGCAAGGAGCACGGAGGTTGTACAGCCGAAGGAAGAGTGCGACAGTGACCGATTAGGAGCAGCCCGAGGGTGGGCGGAACAATCTATTGAACCGAACACTCTCCGAAGCCGAAGAGAGATTTGAGGTATTCGAAGAGAGAGATTAGCCAACGATTAGTTGGAGTGGTTGCCGGCACCGGAGAGGCCGAAACGAGAGCGGATGGATTAGGGCACTGATGCGGGCCGAAGATGGATAAAGCCAATCAGGGACCTCGGGAGTCCGAAAGAGGCGAACAACACTCGAGGATCGGTGGATGTGTAACAGAAATCCCCAATCGAGCAAGTGATGTCAAGTGGGAATGAGATCTGAGATCTCAGTACAGAGATTAGAGAGGAAGAGAATAGGAAGAAGGAGATATTTTCATTAGTTAAAATCTGCAACTGCAAATACAACCTTATATAGGAGAGTATAAATCGGTTTAACTAAAGCAAATATAATATAAACGAACCGGGTTCGGACACCCCTAAACCTAGCAAATTGCCCTGTATCATTACTCCACCCTTCGAAGATCATTGTCCTCAATGATCATCTTAATATGGCCTGCGAACACCAGCAATCTATATGAGCTTCGTATGTGGACATGGAGCCTTGTCCTCCGGGATCGAAAACAAAGGAAGTAGCACCCTCCTCGCACTTGATGAGCACCTCATGGCAGAGCATCAGTAGCAAATTCAGGAGAAGGGTGAGTGAGCTAATGGGCTTTGGGTAGCAAGCTGCATAAAATTCTCCACCTCCGGGATCAAATATCAGCACATCGAAAACAAAGAAAGTAGCTTCTATAGTGCCTATCCAAGCAAAGCCGAGGGATTGTACAACAAGGCTGCGTTCCGTTTCAACTGCAGTAAAAGCTTGAAGACAATGTTGCGAGTAATCCCCTAAAGAAAACAAAAACATCCACTGCGGCAAATAGTCCATAGACAGCAGCTTTTGTCTCAATAAATTTGTCACACCAAATTCAATTGATTGTGGCAAAGGGACATCAAGAATTGCATTAATTGGGTTGGTGAAATCCCAGCAGTAGTAAGAGCCCAACTCAGCTAGGCTTTCCCCAGGATCAAATATTTTAATCCTAAACTGATTCAGAACGAGGCCATCTCTCAGCTTAGTTGCAACCCTTATAAGCTGTTCCTTATTATCATAAAGCAGCACAAGTGGAGGTTGAAGTCGCTCTAGCTGATGGGTAACACCTTCTGCAGCCAGTAACATTGTAGTAATCTTGGGACTTTGGTGTTCAGCAGGAGCCCCCACAGATGAGTCGTTCAAAGGCAATTCAACAAGATGATGCACAAAAATATAGTGTCTATCATCTTTCGAATATGCAGCCATACGTGGAGCACTAAAATCAGAAGTAGCAATGGATGATTGAAGGGCTTTACTCACATATAAATACTGCTGCTTGACCATGGGAGAGAAAGTAGTACCAAACCCATAAGCTTGAATCATGTCGAGTGCTGCTCCCATATAAAAGATTGCAGCAGCCCCAATATCCCCACTTGATTCCCTCTCAATTAATCTCACTAGAGGAAGAGCCATATTAAGTCCTATAACATCATCAACCAGGACTTTATGTATCACCAGCTTCTCCATTAGAAAATTTGCCCCAGCTCGATCACATTCGGAAGCATCAGGAACGTGTTGAATCACATTAACACAAGATAAGTAAGTTTGCCACAAGTTTAGCACATCACCCAGACCCTTACAAAACCTCAGCGATTCTCGATCAGATTTCAAGTTAAGAAGAACATCTCCACGATACCCCGACTCCTTATATATGATCCCAGGCTCAAAAGCAAACTGCAAATTAATAGAGTAAATCAACTTACTCTTATGCTCACCCGCTGCAGGTGCTTCCTGTTGATCCCAATTATAATCAATTCGCCATCCTTGCTCAACTTGTGCGACATCGACATCGAGATCTTCACTTAGTTTATCATTGATCTCGACTTCCCTGTTATCAGCCTGTGTGTACACTCCAATGACAACAAAGACTTCACCCAAATAGGCTACTAATTCATCAGTTTTATCAAGCAAATGACCACACACTGCATACTTTCGGTTCACAATTGTTTCAGAAATTTTTGAAGAGAATCCATTGATAACTCCTTTCGGCATCATCTCAGGCACAAAGTTCTCTGTACAACGCTTGGTTGTAGGGATGGAGAGAGTATTACCCGTATTCAACTCATCTAGTACCCGTAGGTGGCGCCCTACTTCAATTTCAAGTGTAATCAACTCCCCACCAGGATCGAAAGACAGCATGTTATCCCAATCACCCATCCTAACATTAACATTTTCTAAATCATTAGTAAGAAGTGTGACTAGGTGAATGGGGGAGTTACCTGCCAGGGAGCCTTCCATTTGAATGCTCTCATCAGTTGTCCTTGGGAAATCCTCCAAAAACGTAATTCCCTTACTGTTCGTCCACGGTGGCATTTCGTCGAGCACTTTGTGAGCGTCAGGGTTTCGGTGTTCCCTTGCAATAATCAGATCCCCTTGTGTCTCAATCTGTTCGAGCTCTTCACTTTGCTTCACAACCCCATCAAATTTTGGTTTCTCATCAATTTGAACTGATTGTGCTTCCGGTCCCGTAGGTGAAAGAGATGAACCATCCTCTTGCTCTTGGTGGATTGAAGGACTGAAGTGATCCATCAGCGACTGAAGCATCGCCTTAATCTCCAGGAACGTCTGAGATTGCTTCTGATCATCGGACATGATTGATGGTCGAAGAATCGCAAGCTCTGATACCAATGATGCGGGTCGAAGATGGATAAAGCCAATCAGGGACCTCGGGAGTCCGAAAGAGGCGAACAACACTCGAGGATCGGTGGATGTGTAATAGAAATCCCCAATCGAGCAAGTGATGTCAAGTGGGAATGAGATCTGAGATCTCAATACAGAGATTAGAGAGGAAGAGAATAGGAAGAAGGAGATATTTTCATTAGTTAAAATCTGCAACTGCAAATACAACCTTATATAGGAGAGTATAAATCGGTTTAACTAAAGCAAATATAATATAAACGAACCGGGTTCGGACACCCCTAAAACCTAGCAAATTGCCCTGTATCAGGCACCGGCCGGGGGGAGAGCTCTACCAAAAAGGCTGGTATAGGGCAGTGGCTGAAGGACGGGCGGAGGGAGCACCACCCAAACCAACACAAAACCAGAACCGCCCCGAAACCACCAAGGAGGATGATCGGACAAAGTTGACGGTGAAAGAAGACCGCCGAGGCAAAAAGCCCCAAATCAATTTCCCCGATTCGATGGAAAACGACAAGACCAAACGGCACCGAGTATAAGAGTCGGCCCAGGGTGTTTGACATCTGAGGAAGAAGATGGCACAACCGAGATGTCCATTTCATAAAAGAGTTGGGCCAGAGCCCATACTTGTAATAGGCCCAATGATAGTTACTCGGTTGTATATATATAACATATAGTCTCTGATGTAATATCATACATATATCAAAGTACAGAGGAGAAAACTCCCAATTTCCGTTTTCCCTCTATCTTCATCCTCAAGCTCTGCAACAACAAATCTTGATCGATTCTCTCACAGGGCAATGGAAAAGTAAGGGTAAGAAATCGGGAAAGAGGCCGGCGATGCGGACACCGATGAGGGACTGAGGAGGAGGATGTGGGACGGCGGCGCTTCTGTTTGCCAAAGCCACCTCCCGCCGATTCTTTTCCACACCACCGATCCACCAGCGTCCATCTCCACACCTTCTCGCAATTCAACAGCCACCTAACTTCTCCTCCCCTTTTCGCCGTGAACCGCGCTCCGGCAAGCCTGGGTTCTTCTCTCCTTTCCTTCCATCGTCGTCCGTTAGCAGGGAAGAAGATGGCTCTGTTTTGGGCGGGTCCGGGTTATCAAACACGGGCTTAATTGTTACTAACTATTGGGGTTGCTAATGGGTTGTTGTTTGTTATATATTAAACTATTAATTAATTGTTACTTTGTTAGATATCATTTGTTTTATCTTAATTGTTATATATTATAGATGTTATATTATATAGTTATATGAATTGTATCTTTTTTTTTATAGTTTAATAGTATTATTATTATATTATTCTGTTATTGGAAAAAATATATTTTCTGAAATTATTATTATATATTATAAAATTGTTTAAAAGATATATTATTTGGAACATGTATTTTGTGATGTTTTAATATGAATTTTAGGAATTTTGAAATGAATTATTGGCTTTGATTTATAGATATGTTTGATAAATGGATTTTGGCCAAATATGATTGACAAATTGTTTTGAATATGATTTGATCTAACTTGAACTTTTAAAGAATTTTGGGAAATCTTGGTAAACGACTTGCTTTGCCTAACTTTGTGAATGACTTGATGAATCTTATGTGCGGAATAATGCGATGAATGTTATTATATGATATATGAGGTATTGCGACATGTTATGATGACGAAATAATATGATGAAATGAGTATGGAAATAAGCTATGATAAGATGATGAAATAATGCGATGAGATATGAGATGTTTGAGATAATAATGACGGTAATGTTATGAGCTTGAGTCCTATCTGTCTATGATAGTCATGGTCATTGTATGCATTAGAACATAGACTTATGCATGTTATATTATGCTTGCTAGGTAACTTGATTGGATCCGCTTGTGATATTGCTAAGTTGCTTTTGGATTCTGAGCTTCTCTAGGTAAGTTTCCTACGGGAGCTTACTTAGTGATCGGACCTCATGTCTGATGTGTCATATAGTATGTAGGTGTTGCATATCGCATGCCATGTAGTATCATGCTTAGGACTTGCATACATGAATGAGCATCCGTCTTCTTTTTGCGTTTGAAAAGAGAACGGTCGTTATTTGTAAGTCCTAGAGTCGTTGCTAGGGTCATTGGGGGCATTCGTGTTTCATATCGTTTCGATCCTCAGTCGAGTCGATGAGCATGATATATATATATATATATATATATATATATATATATATATATATATATCATGCTCATCGACTCGACTGAGGATCGAAACGATATGAAACACGAATGCCCCCAATGACCCTTGTGCACACCCCTTAAGATATATCTTGTGCACAAATCTTGGCTTTTGATTGAAAGAAATGGAAGATCAGGATTAAATGAGTGTTTTCTTTTTTTAAAAAATAGAAAAACTGGTGGGACCCGCCTAAAAAGGTCTGACGCGCTTTTTTTTTCCGGATCTGATTTCGCTGTGTTGTAAAACCTGCCCATTCCACTGAATAGTGTTTCATAATCTACCGAATAATGTTATATTTTATTTTCCATCCATTTCAGATCAAATTTTACCAATTCAACTGAATAATTTGTCACATACAAGTATACAACCGAATAATGTTTAATTTTTTGTCAATCAATTTTAGCTTTGACTCCAAGTTAATTTTTATGCATTCAGTTTTGAAATATTATTCGGTAGAATAGTTATATTTTTTGGGAAATAGAAACAACATTATTCAATAGAAAACTCTATGTACCGATGAATAATGATCCAAATTTCACCGAATAATTAATAACTCAGTAACACTAACACCCAAAATTTGACATATTCATTTGAATAATTAACGAATACTGAACCGAATACATTCGAACTACAATGCATTCGAACGGAACACCCCCGCCACCCGCCACCCGCCCCCCAACCACCCACCACCCACCATCCTCACCACCCACCCCAGACCACCCCCGCCACCCCCCCCCCCCCCCCGCCACAAAAAAAAATGAAAAAAAAACAAGCAGATTAATGGAAGGAGGACGTAACGACGACGGAGATGAATCGGGACGGAGCACCGGAGAACGGAGTCTGTTGAATGAGCCCAACCACTGGTCATAGCCCGGAACGGCCCGGAGAGCGAGAAGGGAGGAGGAGGCCCGGACCTATGCAAGAGGGGATATATGAGTCGACCCTAGCACCGCCCAGATCTGAGCGAGAGGGGAGGAGTCGATCCTAGCGCCGCCCGGATCCGGCCACCTTCCAACCACCACACCACCGCTGACGCTCCCCCTCACCAGATTCGGCCACCCCGTGAGCACCCATTCCTGCCATACACCACCGCACCCTCCATTTTGCACCCCTCGCAACCCCCTCCATTCACACCCATACACCACCGCACCCCCTCTCCGGCGCCGACAACACCCATTCCGGCCACCACCCACCCCGCAACGCCAGATCCACGCCCCTGAGCCGACGAGAACAGTCCACCGAGCCCTCGCAACCCCTTTTCACTTCTCTTTGCATATTCGAAAGAAACCACCCCTAATCGTCTCCTCCTTCCCCTAACACCGTCGGATCTGAGATGAGGGAAGAGGCGCCGAGTACCGACGTCGCCACCACCACGCTGCCACCGCCCAGCAATTCGAATCATCGTGCTCCGCCGTCAACTCGACAGGGCTCTGAGTGCTCCACGAGGATGAAGAAATCATTTGCTAGGGTTTTATTTCAATTCCTTTACACGCGCTACACGCCTCATTTTTTAGTTTGGGCTTCTTTTCCACGTGGCATCATCCCAGCCTTTCATTTCCTTTAGATCAAAGGCCCACAATTGTGCACAAGATACACCCTAAGGGGTGTGCACAATTGATCTATTCCATATATATATATATATATAGGCAAAGGTTCAAATGTAAAATTACCTTGGGGTGTAAAATTCGCTTAAGGTGTAAAATTTCCATTTAAGGTAGCCCACAGCTCAAAATAGAATTATACTCCGTATTGAATTGAATGGGGTCCTCATAGCCAAAAAATAAAGAGGAAAAAAAAAAGAATAGGCCTGTTGCGTCTGGCTTCTCTCAATCTCTCAGCTATCTCGCCTTTCAGATCTCTCCCCCACTCGACAACGGCGACGGCGGGTTCCTCGCCTTCGACGGTGTAGTTCTAATGGCTAGACAATCGTCAGCGAAGGAGACGGTGGAGAACGGCAATGGCGAAGGAGATGGCAGGTCGTCATCTTTGAACCTGTGTCGGAGAAATCAGGTGCTTCTCTCCCTCAAAGGCGCCTAGGTATGTGCTCGATTTCTTTTCCTCTCCTCTCCTCTCCCTTCAGATTTCCTTCATATATGCTCCTCGGCTCGTCCTTCTTCCTACCGCGTGCTCCACCTAGGTTTTGCTGATGGACGGTTTTTAGTCGCGTTAACCGTATCAAAATAATTCGAACCTACCTAACTAATGTAGTGTGGTAAGCACGAGTCGATCCCACAGAGAATCAAGTTATTCCTAAGTTAAGTTTATTTACCAATTAGTATGAAACGGGGGTTTTTGAGTGATTGAAATAAGAAAGAAAATAAAATAAACTATAAACAAATTGACAGAGATAACAGTTAATAAAATAGTTTCATCTACAAATATCCACTTTATTTGGTTGAATTGATATTGTAACTTCCTCTTGGCCTTTTAGTCTTCCTATGAATGCCCTTGTCCCGACCTAATATAGTTACTAGTCCAACCAGTCCTAGAAACCCTTATCAATCGAACAGTCCCTAAAGAAGGATTTAACCCAATTGATAGCTTTAAATTCAGAGATTAACCAAGGTATTTGCAGTCCCTAAAGAGGGTTTTAACAACACATTCAGCTTCCTACTCATTCAATTAGTTCAACCAGCCCTAAAGGAACAAGTTTGCCACTTAGGTTAAGGTTCACAACCAGGAATCTACAAAACCTTAGCAATTGAATTGATCTAACAAGTTGGTCAGACAAGATAGAACAAAACAATAAACAATCAAGCACAAAGAAGTTGAAGCATTCAAATATAGGAAACAAGGAACGAGAATTAGAAACTCACAATCAATCCAAACAAAGCTTCAAATCGTAGACAAAACGGTAGAGTTTAGGTCTTCATGAAAATAAAACAAAAGACAATTAGGTTTTTAGGAAACAAAACCAGTCGGCCGATCACAACCCACGTTCGGCCTCCGTACTTCCGTGTGAATGTGTATATATATAGTGCTAGATCTATATAATAATATATCTCATATTCTATCTACTAATCTATCTATTCTAACTAAACTAATTAAATCAAATCAACTAAAATAAAGCAGTACTCCTATGAAGCAGCAATCACGTGGGCCTAAATATCTAATTGGATGAACCGGCCCAAAGGAGAATATGCATCGATGATCAGCTCCACGAGTAAAATCCGACCCTCTTAAGTTTAGCACAATCATCCATCTTCTCATTTGCAAACTAATTCCTTAAATTACGAGCAATCTCCAAATTCATACGATCCAGCTTGAAAATACCTGAAATATATCAAAATAATAGTGTAGACTCCGAAAATCAAATAATAACAAATAATCTATAAAACATCTAAAAATGCTCTAAACTAATATGCAATTCTATATTAAAAACATGACTAAAATATACTCTATCATTTGCCCTATTGCCTTATTGCCCCAATTTTCAAAGATTTTATTAATTTGATGTATGTTACATCACATTTGTATCAAGATGATGTTGTATGAATTGAATAGGCAATTTCTAATTTGAGGCACTGCGAAACACATGGGGGTAGCCCCACAGTAATTGACAATATGGACTATGTATTGTTGTATTGTAGGTACTAATCAAATTCAAGTGTTTACTTTGGATCTTTGATCATCAAACGAGACATGATTGCAGGCGTAACATAATGGGTGGCTCGTAAGGTGCTGAATTCTGACATATATATTCAACTCTTTCTATGGAGTATTTGTTAGTTCTTACGGATTATTCTCAAAATCTTCCTTTGGTTCAAGTTTTCAGGGATGGTAATAGTTCATGTTGTTTTACTGCTAGATTGAAATATTATTTTGGTTTTTTGTGATGTTTAGGATTTGAGGTAGTTTAAAGGCATAACATTTAAATGTAGGATGACTAATAACCCTCTTCCCGACAGGCAATCCCTTTACAATTAAGGACATATAAACTATTGATCAATCAGACAATGATACTAAACTTGTCCTATGTTATTTGCTGCTGATCTTGGTGTTTTGATTGGAAATATTGACCAACCATGTCTTATTTCTCCTTAAAAGGTTTTGAGATCATTAATAAAAATTGTCCTCCCAACGTCTTTGTGATGACGAGGTGGGATTCAATTTTACATTTCCAATTCTGTTGCTTCTCTTATTTTTGGTGTGGAGTTTATTGTACTTCTGTATTCTTGATCTACCATTCTACCAAACATTAGTTTGTGTGATTACAACATGAGGAGTTTTCCTAATGGAAAACATGATAGGTTAAGAAAATAGGATAGGTTAAGAAAATAGATGAAAATTACCTTACAGTGTAAATTCGGTTGCTGGGTTGTAAGATCTTTGTGAGGCTGCTGAAAGCTGGTGGTTGTTTAACATTTACTGAACTGTGCTAGCCCAATTGGGTGGTTTGGTTCATTGTATATTTTTTTTTAATTTGGTGTATTCATCATTCTATCAGAATGTTCTTGCAAGTATTTCTGGAAAGATTGAATCTTCTGTTGTGATCTGTTGAGGGGGACAGGTTGACTGCTTGAATAAGGCAAGGTTGCTTTTAGGTTTGTATGTACTATGTAGTTTCAGATGTTGGGTTTATTTAACAGCTAATAAGCTATGCAGCTTCAGATACTTATAGTTATGATTTTAGTTGTCAATTGTGAGCATTGTTCAGACTTTTGAAACTGTAGCATGAATTTATTTTTTCGATGGTCCTTAAGGTTGGTAGACAAGTGGTTCCTAACAAAAATAAATTCCACATAGATTAGGGTTTATGCTGCATGAACTTGACTACAATAAGGTTTTGGATGGTTTCTATATCAGTATCTTCCTGAAGGTTATCTGCCTATCTGAGTGTTTCATTCTCTTAACAAAGATACATAGTTCCTTGTACTTTGGCCTGTCAAGTAGCTTGCTGCTTAATCTTGATGTGTTTGTTATCTTTTCTTTAGCTTTTCCTCCCTTTATATGAGATTAGTCTCTTCAAAAGAGCAGCATGATGTGTTCTAGTTTTTTGTCTGGCCAAAATTTGCTTACTGCTCAACATGACGTTTTCTACACTTTAATTAATGCTTAATTGTTTTATATTGGAACTGGAGATTTTTTCCCTGGCAGTTCTAATACTTCAAACTGGAATGATATCGTATATAACAAGAAGGTCTTGAATGCCTTCCCATACCCATGGCTTACCTCAACTCTCTCCCTACCCTCTGGCTCTTTGATGATGTTAATCTCTCAGGCTACTCGAATCGCTAATGCCTCCAAGACTAATTTTTATTTCCGGAAGACATTGCTGCTTGTAAGGTCATTCGTTTGATATCTACTTTGATCTGATCAACTAAAATTGATCTACTCATATATGTTATTTTTGCATTTAGCGTACTTTTAAAAGTCTATTAGCTCAATGGGAGAGCGGTGTGTATACACACATAGACGTGAGTTCGACTCCCGCATAGGCTAAAACACATAATTTTGTATTAAAAGTGCAATAATAATTATATATATTAGTTGAGATGGTATTCAAAATGCATTTTTGAATTTTCATATATATACAAGTGTGCACGAAAAAGTGTGAAAGAGTCTTCCATATCTTATCCCAATCAATAGTGCAAGAGTAAGATGCAATTGTGCAGATTTAGAATACAAGTGTGCAAAAATAAGATACAATTATGCAGATTTAAACTACAATTGTGCAAAAGTAAGATATAATTGTGCAGATTTAGAATACAATTGTTGTGTACATTTAGAATACAAGTGTGCAAAAGTAAGATACAATTGTGCACATTTAGAATAATAGTGTGCAAAAGTAAGATACAATTGTGCAGATTTAAAATATAATTGTGCAAAAGCAAGGTATGCCAAAAAACAAACTCCTAATCCCATCACATTTCTCAAACTCAAAATTTATTTCAAAATTTTCAACCAATAGTTCATTTAAAACTGAAATCACTCCATTGCCTGCACTTCCTAATGGATGCCCTATTATTAGCAGACATGATATTCCGAATTGAACATTGAAACAGAGTATATAGATCCAGGTGGAGTCGAACCACCAACATCCTGAACAACAGGCGCTCATTCCTAATTGAGCTTATGGATCTTAACACAAGTAAGAAGCTAACCCAAATATGGACAAGCTACGAACATTTGAGTTTTAAAAATGCACTTTTCCGTTTTATACTTGCACTTTTTCAAACTAAAATTGCACATTTAGCAATGAAGAAATGGAACTTATCATTTAAAAAAAGAAGAAGATTGATATCCCAGATTCAAAATCTGATCAGAACCAACATATCCCACACAATAAAAACTGATAAAATGAAAGAGTTAATCTTAACCCACGAGTTGCTTACCTGGCGCCAAAGCATTAGTTCCCACGCGGATTTTGGCAAGAGCACCCCGCAAGTAGGTGCCTCTGTATCTGCAGCAGTCCCTGCTCCACATGTTTGGTGCCATGTAATTGATCTTTTCACAGTTCTTGTCAGCAACAATAGGACCTTCTATAGCCCTTGTATCTGCTCCAAGGATAACCCCATCCTAAATGAACAAAAAAAAATATGTTTAAGACACACAATTGACTCCCAAAATATCATAATATGCCGCTAAAAGTAATTTTAACTACTAATTATACTAACTTTATTCAAGAATGGATAAGTGATCCATTAATCTCCAAAGTAAAGAAATAGATCCAATAAGTTGCACACGACAGATTTTTAGTTGAAATAAACATTTTTCGAAGATTCTAAACTCTAAAGTATAAATGCAATAGCCGTTAAATATAGAAGCAGTTGTACCAAGACTCAAAATCAACCAACATGCCAAAATCCCTTCATCTTTGTAGGAACTTAGGACATTGGGAGGGGAGTGGCCGGAGATAAGGGCTTCTGAGCATGAAACTGCGAAGCAACTGGACCACCACCATATAGACCTGTTCGGAGAGCAGAAGCATTCTGTTCAAGGAGGCTTCAATCCGATTTTAGTGGCAAGATTATCACACACTCAAATAATCGTCTAGCACAGTGCACCTATTTTTCTCATCTATTGCAAAGAGCAAACTTATACCATCGCCTCAATCTTTCTAGAACTCCCAAAGTTATATTCCAAAATCCAGGCAAATAAGGCATTTCAGACCTAACAAAGTTCTTTCCAATAATCGTCTAGCACAGTGCACCTATTTTTCTCATCTCATTTGAGAACGTTTGCCTCCACTGGCATTCAAAACTGTCATTGATTGCTAAACTAAATTAATAACAGAGCAATAACAGAGCAAAAATCCAAGCAATGAAATAGTGCTAGCAAGAATTAAACAAGCAATCAGATAAGCAGAGGCAAAAATTACCTTCCCAAGCATCATAAAACCCTCTTCAATTGGGAACGAGAGATGGGAAGTAAGCGAAAACCCTAATCCCTAAAAATCGTTCGCCCTTACTTAAAAAAAAAGTGAGAAAAAAAGTTTGCTCATCGACATTGTTTGCTCATCGTCTAGCACAATGCACCTGAAGAAGCCAGAGAACGACAAGGATGAAGCAATCTTCCTCATCGACATTGTTTCGAAATCCTCAAGCCAACATCTGATGAAGATGGAACAAATTGAAAAAGGAGAGCGACGGAGCGACAAAGAAGAGGAGAGAACATAGGAGAGAGAAGATCCATGGCTTGTGTCTCTTCCCCATCTTCGATCTGGTGATCGGAGATTCCGAGGTCGAAGAAACAGAGAGGCGATGGGTAAACGGAGAGATCCATATCTTGTACCGGCATCGCCACTCCCTCGCCCTACCTTCAGCCTTCAATCAATGAGCAAAGAGAGGAGCGTGATTTATTTTTTCGGTTCAGGCTTTTTTTTTTAATGAAACGGATCCGGTTCGGTTTTTTTAAATCAGACCCGCGCGCGTCCCAACCCAAAATTTTACACTTTAAGGATTTTACACCCTAAGACAATTTTACATTTTAACTCTTCCCTATGTATGTATGTATACTTAAAAATTTTTTTATTGACATTCGGTTCAATTATGTTAAAACCGAACCGAACACAAACCAAACCGGCAAATAACCGAACCGAACCTAATACTTTCGGTTCGGCTTTCGGTTTGAAATTTTGATATTTTCGATTTCGGTTCGGTTCGGTTCGGCCCGGTTCGGTTCGGTTTTAGACCGATGCACAGCCCTATGTATATTGCTCCGAGCTCCCTCTCACTTCCTGCTCTTTTCCTCTCGCTCCAAACCTTGAAGATTCTACGCCATTCCCGAATCGTGTCGTTCTCACTCCTCAAAACATCTTCTCCAAATCCGATGCAAAAAGAGGTTATAGAGGACAAGGAATCTTTAATACCGATCGAAGAAGAAGCAGCTTAGAGAAATCAATAAGCAAAAGATCAATGATAACAACCAATTCTAAGGGGCTTGGAGGCTCAACTCGAGCAATTAGTGCGAGGAGCCCCCTCTCATTTGTTTTGGAGTTGTATCTCCACCCGTTGTTCCCTTGCTTTGACCTCACACACCCTGTCTGCAAAATTTGGAGAAACTCTAGCTAGTCGGGTCATATGAAAACGATTATATAGGTGTTGTTTTTTGTTATAAAGTTGAGATTTATCCTTCTAACACAAAAACTTAACCCATTGTGTTGGGGATTCATCTCCCCATGTATTTCGGTTTGATTTTTTCCCATTCCAACCAATGTGGGATGATATTTTATATCTCAACAACAAAAACAATGGTGGTCGGCGAACGTCGTTAGCTTTCGCTTCGTCCAAATAATAATGATATCCTAACTCAATGATCAAACCAATAGATTAATAAACCAATAAATTGATAAGCCAATAGATTAGTATAACGATGAAGTCCGGAGTCGAACCCACAAAGAAGAACGGTTGCAAATATAATATTTCTAACAATGATTCCTTAAGATAAAGCAATAGTTTATAGCAAATTGATGACAAAATAAAGTAAATAGAGTAATGATTGCAAAGTATTGATAACTAGGTAGAAAAGCATTTCACCTGTAATTCTTGACAATGGTTGAGGTTCAAGATCCTAGGATTGATTCATTAGTATTTATAAAGCATATGTCGACTTGAATAAGGTTGATTGATCCACAAAGATACAATCTTCTTATTCAATATCACTAAAGAATAGCATTAGAGACTCAAGTTCTAAGACCAATCAACATATCGATTCAATGCAAATAGAAGACAAGGGAGCAAGAGCAACCCTCTCGGTACTATACACATCAACTCGACATAGATCAATCGAAATCATCCACTACAAAGGCATAGAAATATTACTAAATCAATTATTCGTTTGCTATCTAGAAAACAACAATGAATTCATAGCATAGATGCAATTCAATGAATTCATAACATGGTGATCAATCATAGAAAGGAACCCAAATTTATATCAATAAGAACAAGATGATAAATATACTTATAGATAACTAATTGAAATCAAATCCTCGTAATTCATTCAACCATGTCTTTGAATCACAAGCGAAACTATGAATTTAACAACTCTTAGCCAAAGTAACGCTCATCTCTCTCAATGTATCTCATGCCTATCAATAATGTCGTCTCTCAACAAATTAATGAAAATAACCTAAATAGAGTCGTGCAAAACCCTAGAGAATAAGATAATAATACAATAATCAAATAGAATCTTCGGACTGAAATCGGCAATTGCTGAACATGGGATAACGGCGGGCGCCAGTGGAACAGATCCACAATCCTCCTTAGCTTCAACGTTGTGCTTCCTTGCTCTTTTCATGCTCCTTACTTAGCCTTCTTATGCTCCAAAATCAGTCATTTAAGCTCCTCCAAGATCCCATCCAAGGCTGGAATGTAAAACTGCAGAATAAACACTAAAAAGGCATAGATTCCGAACTTGAATACTTCACAGGAAATATATAGAAATAGACCAAAACATATGCAAAACCCATATCTAAATGCAATAAGAATTGCCTATAATGCCTATATGAAATATGCATTACCTATATCCCGCTCAGAGCCGGGTCTGGGGGTCGAATTGTACGCACCCTTACCCCGACTAGGTTGAGAGGGTGTTTCTTAGTGACCCATGAAAAGACAGAAAGGCAAGATGATAGCACACATTCTAGAAACTGTAATTTAAAAATTAAAGTATAAAATAAGAAAAACGATGAAAAAGATGCATGTAAGAAAGTTGTGATAGAAGGGAAGGGAAGCATGATGCGGTAAACTCTGCAACCAACTAGTGTTCATCAAACCGGATAACACTACTCCACTGCATCCTATCGCATGTCATCTCCTCAGTGAGTCCCAGAGCGGTCAGGTTATGTCAGATTTATTTTTGCTTTTTGATTATAAGGTCGGGATTGTAAGGGCCCAGGATTATGATTCCCGAGTTACGTTTCGAGGGATGAAACCCCTCGTTGGGATCTTGCGCCCCGAGTACAGGTTAAAGGTTTGAAATCGAAGATCTGTAGTTTAAAGTGGGATTTCGCACCCAAATCCGGAAGGTCCGTTGGAGACCCTAGGGTAAACCCTTGTACCTGTCCTAAGTCTACAACGCGGAAAATCCTTTATCATGCAAAGGGCATAAGTTCTGAAAACGATACAACGGGCGCCACGACAGAGCCGGGTCAAAACAGAATATAAGTAGGGAGAAATCCCAAAAGCATGAATCTGGTGAAGTCAGGTTTCAACACTCACTCTCCGCCATATGAATGGACCCCGTCATAACAGCACAAAATCAAGCAGTGTATCGGGTACCTGAAACTATACCACCAAGTCAAGCCAAGAGTCCGTCCGCGGGTCCTTTGACCGCGCTGAGGACATATAATACGCCTATACCTAGAATAAAGGATGCCTTCATGCAGTACTGGAATATTAACCACACTATCATGTTCCTAATTCATATGTGCAGAATATTAAGTAAGGCCTTAACAAAGAATACCAAGTGGTATATCCCTCTTCTACCACCACCCCCCTTCCAGGTAGGGTGGAGACTGGTCAGTTCGATTCGATAGCATCTCAAATCTCATCATCATATCGTGGATCTTGCGAAAAGAAAATAATAATGCTGATAATAGTAAAGGTGTTCCAACGACCCGAATGACTCAGGACGAACCCGATGAAGTTGGGCTATCCTATGACCCTATCAAGGATTCTAGGACTCACAGATAACGACCGTTCTTTATTCAAACGCATACAAAATAAGAATGCTCATTCGTAAGTGCAATTCCTAAGCATGATACTACATGACATGCTTTTATGCAGATGCAACGCCTACATACTAGGGCTGGGCATCCGGTCTGGAACGGATCGGACCGGACCGGAAATTCCGGTCCGGTCCAAGACCGGCGGACCGGAATTTTCAAGAACACGGACCGTGGATCGGACCGGGACCGGGAAATTTGGTCCCGGGTTTTCAGGTCCACGGACCGGTAGGACCGTATGCATCACTACAGCCATACCCGGAGAGCGAAGAAACTGAGCAGTCAGCACCCACGAGCGAGGATGATGACGTACGGTCAAAGGATAGGGCGGATCTGGCTCGGAACCTTGTGGATCTAAAAGATCAAGCAAAGGGAGAGTGTATGGGGGCGGCGGCACCACCGGAAGAGCTCCATCGAACCCTAGATCTGAGCAAATAGATCACCCAGAAGTTGTTTTCGTAGTAGCGAAAAGATGAGAGAAAGGATGTATCCGAGCATTGTGTGGAACAATATGAGGGAAGGGGAGGTTTGTGAGAACAAGTAGAGACGCCGGTGGGGAGGAAGAGCATCCGACCACCACCGTGGGTGGGGAAAAGTTGGGTTTCCTCATCGGGTAGAAGAGCGATTTTCTGATTTTTGAGTAACGAGAGAGAAAACGATTTAACAATGGGGTAAGAGAGGGTTCTATGGGGCCGACGGAATCTAAGGGTGGTGAAGGTCGCCGGAAAACATGGAGGTATAATGGAGAAGATGAGCCACCAGCAAAGAGCGAGAAACACAAGAAGAAGAAGCATTGGAGAATGGAGAGTCTGAGTTTCTCTCCTGTCTTTTCACTTCCTCTTTTTTTTTATAAGGAAATCCGGTCCATTTCCGGTCCGGTCCGGAAATTCCGGTATGTTTCCGGGTTTGGACCGGAAACCGGAAATAAGATTTTCTTAGACCGTGGACCGGACCGTAATATTCCGGTCCGATCCAAAGACCGTAATTTCCGGTCTAGTCCCGGTCCGATCCAAATTTTGCCCAGCCCTACTACATGTTATATGACACATCGGGCAGGAGGTACTGGTTACTGAGTAAGCCCCGGAGGACTTACCTGGCTAGCAGATCGGCAACAGGAGAATCCAGCACACAGTATTCACAATCACAGAGTATCACCTAGTACATAATGGAATATACATAAGTCTACATCCAACTATTAAGCACTCAAACACACCTCAATCAATAGAACAAGTAACATATTATGAAAGTCATTTCATCGCATCATCCGCTCTCCAAGACCACATCGTTCTCCATAAATCATTCAACCAATTCCGCATGTTCATATACATCAATTCCGCATATACCTCAACGGTTCATCAAAATCATAAGACATAATTTGTGTGATATAAAATCCTACTAGATCGTCATAATTATCCAACATTTAATCTCATATAATAATTCATCACAAGTCATGCTATTAGTCATACATATTATACTGTTAGTCAAACGATCATATTATCATGCTAGTTAGTCATCGAATAGGTCTTATTCCCAAGTTAGTTTCAAAACCGTTTCAAATCCCAGTTAAATAGTTAAGTATTCCGACCATTGAAAATACTCGCCAAATTCCCTTTTAAATTTATTTATTAGATTACTTTCCAACCTTGAAATCCGTTTCCAAATTCTTTACAAATCTTTAAGTCCCAATAATATATTTTAAATCTCAAATAGTATTACATGATATTTTAAATACCATTTATTTAACACTTTTATAAATTATTTCCAAATCCCCTAAAATCCCGATCATTTTTATTTAATAAATCAACCCTTATAATTCTCCCAGAATATAATAATTTATCTTTTAAATCCTCAAATACTATTATAATATATTTTAATTACCATTAATTAGTTAAATAATAAACGGATAACCCGAACCGAACCCAACCGAACCGACCGAACCCGTTAAATTAATCCAAAAACCGATTTAAACAAGTAGCAAATGTTTATAAGTTAGCACCTAGGGTCCACAAGGCCACGCTGGCCATCTTCCTCCTCTAATTTTAAAAGAGAAGAAGTCCCGCCTCGCCATGGATGCTCGACAGCCTCGACCTCGCTCTCGCCGGCGATTGAAGCTCTTCCTCCGGGCCTCCGTCTCCGGTGACGTCCTGCGCCCAGCTCCGCCTCGCCTCGGCCTCCTGCTCACAGCTTGCTCGCTGCTCTCGCCTCAGCTCACCCGTGCTCTGCTCATCACGCTCTCTCGCCCGTCGATGTTCGTCTCGCACTCTCGACCGCGCTCTCGAACTTGTCGGAGCTCTCGAACTTCACCCGACACCCCGCACTCAGCTCACGCACACTCGACACTTGCCCACAGCCCGACCCAAGTCAGAAACGAATCGAAACAGAGGAAGGAAAAGATTGGACTCACCGAGGGAGTTCGCGACTTCGGAGCTCTCGATCAGAGGTATGAGCGTCGTTGGAGGCTTGCGATAGCTCGTCGGATCTGCGTTGGACATGGGTGAGTGTGTTGGTGAAGATCGAAGGCGATTTCGATCGGAAACGAAGGAGAACGGCTTACCGGAATGAGGCTTCGCGAAACAGAGCAAGGAAGATATTCGGTGGCTCGTCGACGGCTTCGGTGGCTTCTGGGCGGCGTCAGGGTGGCTGTGGACGTCGGAGGAGGTAGTGTTGGTGACGACGACGAAGGAGTGAAGGTGATGGATCACCGATGGAGATGAGCAGGAGGTGATGGCGATGATGCGTTGGAGTGGCGGTGGCGTCGGTCGCTTCAACAAGGAGGAGGAAGGTGGGGGCTCTGGTTGCTGCTCGTACAGGGGCTACTGGTGGAGCTGCTGGCGACGGTGAGGTGGTGATGGAAGATATGGCGGAGGAGCTGAAGCCGGTGGTGACAGTGGTGGTGATGAAGATGGTGGAGATGCTGAAGAACGACGGTGATGAGGGACGAGGAAGGTGGCGCTGATGGTGAAGATGAATGAGGATGAAGGTGACGATGATGGTGATGGAGAGCAGGTGAAGAAGATGCCAGTAAAGGGTGAGGCATGGTTCCAATCGAAGGGTAAGGTGATCTGAAGGAGTATGGTGAATGATGGGAGTGGGTGAGGGATTGAGTGTTGAATTGAGTAATTAATACCCGTAAATAAATTCCGAATACGTGAATTTTGAATCCCGAAATTAGTTTCTGAATATTAGTTTTCGACTCTCGCTTTCTCGACCAATTAGATTTATAAAATCAAAAAGGATATCGTCATTTGATAATTATTTTCAATTTTCGAGTAAAAGGACGGATATCGTTCGTCAAATTTTATATTACGGTCGGAATCCGCTAAACGAGCTTTTAATTCGATTTAAATTCATTTTTAATTTCTTTTTTCCGAAAAAATTAGGATTTGAAAATCCGAGCCTTTACAGAGATCGACCCTTCTGATATAAAAGATTAACCCATTATGTAAAGGATTCGTCTTCCCTTGTATTTTGGTTTAGTTTTTCCCAATTTAGCTAGTGTGGAATCCACCCCTTATACTTATTATTTTAGAAGCAGGCTCTTTGTAAAAGAATGAACCACGTGTCCTCATTCTCTGAGCAAAAATAAAAAGCAGTTTTCCACTTTCTCTCACCCACGTTCTTTTGGTTACCAATACTAAAAACTGAAATTGTTTCTCAGATTACTTTCTCAACCCACGTTCTCTTCAAGTGCTCAAATCCCCTTTCTGAAATTGAAGTAACCATGGATTTCACCTCTTGCAATTGGTTTCTTTTCTCTTCACGTTATATTTTCTTCTTCCTCACAATCGTTATTTCCATCAGTGGCTGGTAGTGGCAGTCGTTGCTAGAGGCGTGGCGGTCGGAGGAGGGTGAGTGGCAGGAGGCGGCTTCGTCGACGACGGCGTGAGGCGGCAATCGGTTGGAGGCATAGCGTAATCGGATATGTGGCTGGTGGCAGTAATCTTTGCCGGAGGTGTGCCGCAATCGGGCGACGATCGAAGAAGGCTAGGGCAAGTGATTTGGGTGGTGTGAAGAACCCGACGAATGTGTGCGTGGTGCGAAAAAACCCAATTTCTCTCCCGGTATGTTTCTTGAATTTGTATAGGGGTGGTTCGATTTGAGAATTAGGGTTTTGATTTGGGGCTATGTTTTGATTTGAACTTGATGAATTTTGCCAATTGGATTTGAATTTGAGGAATTAAAATTCTTACTTTCTCAATTGGAACCTCATAATTTGCTTATGGCTTATATTTATCGCATATTCCTAAAGTATTCTCCCAATTTGAACCTGCTGTCATATTAGCAAAGCATCTCAGTTCTCTTTCATTATATCTAAATTTGCAAGTTTTGAATATTTGATCTATCATCATTAGTTCATAATCAATCATGTACATATGAAATATCGTTAGTGCCCTAGAATATGGTGTTTTGATGGGAATTTATATTGTTCATGTCCAATCTACCCTAGAATATAGCGATAGTTCAGGTTCTTCACAAAAGAAGTTAGGAGAAACCACTGACGATTTGTCTATCTTCAATGTTGAGAATTTGCTGAAAGAACACCAAAGTTATTAACTACATGTATGTCTTTGATTCCATCATTTGCTGAAAGTAGGAATTCTCTGCCTTAAAGAATGTTGGATTGCAATTGTTTTGTTAAGTGCTGAACTAGAATATGGAGGCTAGGACTGATTTCGATTCTTTTTCGCTTGCTTCTGAATTTCTGATTTTTATTTAGAATATGCTTCTGAATTTCGATTGCTCTAGGACTGATTCACATATGTTGCTTCTGATTTCGCTTCTAGGACTGATTTTGCTTCTGATTTCGCTTCTGAATTTTGAGTGCTCTAGGACTGATTTTGATTCTAGGACTTATTTTGCTTCTAATTTCGCTCTAGGGCTGATTTCTCTTCAGAATTTCGAGTGTTTTCGAGTGCATTGGCACTGTTAGAGTGCTTCTGAATAACATATGGGTTATAACTTATAACCCATATGTTGCACACATTCTGTCAATTGGGATGTGCTTCGCTTATATTTGTTGATTTGTGTACATATTTCAATCAAAATTGAATTTGACTGTGAAATGTGCTTAATAAAAGTCATTATTTGGTGTTAAACACCCGAATTGTTTTAGGTCATGTGTATTTGTAATTTAATGTAGCTCACATCTTAAATAAGATATTTGGTTATAGTTTATGTTGAGTTGTTATGTTTGATTACTGTTCTTATAACCATAATGTTTTTCACGGCATTGCTGTTAAATCTGTTTAACACATGCCATTGCTGTTGTTATGACCATATTTGTTTTCATGCCTGTGTTGTGAACTGTGCTGAGTAAAAGTCATTAGTTTGTTGTTAAGCACCAGAATTATTTTGGGTCATGTGTATTTGTAATTCAATGCACTAGAAAAGGTGAATGAAAAGGAAAATGCTAAAGGGATAACACAAGAATTGGATGAGGCTACTTGAGATGTTGTGAATGGACTATAGAGAAGCAAATATCTGATTCTTTAGTAAATAGGTCAATCTGAATATGGATGTTGAGGTTAAGATTTTAAAATGAATGATTAATGAATATTATATAGACTCAAAGATCTCAGTGGCTTAAGTATTGGTAATGAATTTAGTTATTTCATCATCTCCTTCACATTCTCTAATTCAGGCAGTTTTTTAATCTATAAAAAAGTTGTGTTTGCTTGTGCTGCAAATATTTCTATACAACTAGAGCTCCTTATCATGTGCTTAATGTGGAACACATGTGCATATGCAAATTCAATTCATTTATATAGTTTAGGTTGATTATTCTTTCTCCATCAGCCAGATATTGTGGGATTACAGAGGCAGATGAGAATCAAGGCAAGGATTGATCTCTCGAGACCACTGGTGCGGGGAATAAAGTTGGGCGTGGGGGACAGTTGGAAGTGGATTGACATCCAATATGAACGACTGCCAACATTTTGCTTTCACTGTGGGCGAATTGGGCACATTGCTCGCTTTTGCTCATACAAAACTCTGCCTAATGAGTCGACGGATGAACCACTGAATCCAAGCCAATACGGCCCATGGCTGAGAGCCGCCTTGTCTCCTAGAGGGCAACGGATGAGCGTCGAGGACCGGGAGCGAAGCATGAAACTATTGGAAAATCTTGCCAAGGCTGATAAGGAGAAGCAGATGATGACAGAAATGCTTGAGATGGGGATGGAAAGAGGAAGCAAGGCTCCGACAGACGCTTCGAAGGAAAATATTCCGCCCCTAAATCAGGAGACCACTAAGGCACCTGAAGTGACCGAAATGCAAGTACGAGAGGAGGAGATGAGATTAATACAATTCGAGACCAATGTGCGGAATGCGAAAGCAACAGAGACGGATACTGGCGGTGTGCTGTGTCAAGAACCCGTAACTGCGATCCCAAAGGGGACATATGACAAGGATGGCCAATTGGGGGATGTGGGTGGAGACTCTCGGAGTCATGGCGCTCGGGTAGAGGATGATTATTCAAAGGAGGCGCTGAATGCAGGGGGTAAGGGACTTACAGGCAAGCGTAAGACCCAGGAGGAAAATGACAATGAAGACGAAAGCACTGAGGATGGTCGGATTGCATCCAAGAGGGCTCGCTCCAATGCCCAGGAAGCAACAGAGTTTGAAAATGAGAAAGTAGCGGGTTCCGGTGACAGTTGGACCCGCGAAGGACAATGAAAATCTTATCATGGAACTGTCAGGGGATGGGCAACCCCCGGGCAGTTCGCGATATTCAGGATTGGTCCTGGAAATTTCGGCCTAATATTGTATTTGTGATGGAGACGATGATATTGAAAAGGGATCTCGAGCCTACAATGAGGAAATGTGGTTTCACGGAGGGGCTGTGTATTGACAGTCAAGGACTGTCGGGCGGGTTGGGTTTCTGGTGGAGGGACATAGACGTAACCATCAAATCTTTCTCGGCCCGGCATATATGTGCAGAAGTCACAGAAAGGGATGGTTTTAAGTGGATTGTTGTAGGAATATATGGCTGGCCAGCTAGGGAGAGGAAGCGGGAGACTTGGGAGCTTATGTGACTGATTCGGAATAATCATAATCTCCCGGCATGCTTCTTTGGGGATTTCAACGAGATCCTCTTTCAAGACGAGAAAGAAGGAGGAAACCCCCGAACTCAGGCGGAGATGGATGCGTTTAGAGGGGTGGTGGAGGATTGTGGGCTCATCGACCTTGGGTGGACAGGGGTCAAACTCACGTGGGAAAGAGGAAGAGGGCCGGGATCAACCATTAAGGAGCGGCTTGACCGTTTCCTCGCAAATGCAGCGTGGTGCGAGCACTTTCCTGCATTCCAAACAAGAAACCGTCCTAGGTACTGTTCTAATCACTCAGCAATCACCCTCGATACGGAGCAAAGACCATCTCGTAGGAGCAAACGACAATTTAAGTTCGAGACCATGTGGCTGAGGTATGAGGAATGTAGTAACATTGTAAGAAATCATTGGGGCGTCCCGGGAGGGAATCCGAAGGAGAAGATTTCAAATTGTGCGAGGGGTCTTGATTCATGGGCACGGAGCGAATTCAAGGGCCGGAAAAAACAGATCCAAGAATTGGAAGGGGAGTTGGGTAGGCTTCAGAACCTGCCGCCTTCGGGTGATATTCTGTCGAGAGGCCGGGAAGTAGTTGCTCAGTTGGATGTTCTGCACAGAGATGAGGAATCTTTCTGGCATCTCCGCAGTCATGAAAATTCGTTAAGGGACGGAGACAAGAACACTACTTATTTTCACCGTCGGGCGAATCATAGGAGGAAACGAAATCACATTGCTTACCTTGAGGACAATAGGGGTGATAGGTGAGAGGGAGATGCTGAAATCGAAAGAGTCATTGTGGATTTTTTTCGATGCCCTGTTCAGTTCGGAAGGAACCAACCGGATAGAGGAGGCTCTCATGGCAATCCAGCAGAAAGTTACCGATGACATGAATGCCGATTTGGATAGACTGCCGACAGCGGGAGAGGTCTGGAACGCAGTCCATCAGATGCACCCAATGAAGGCTCCCGGCCCGGACGGTATGCACGCAATCTTTTTCCAAAACTTCTAGGATGTGGTTGGGGGCGATATTGTGGGGTTTGTACAATCTTGGTGGGCTGGGAATGCAGACTTGACAGCCATAAATGAGACTGTTGTGACGTTGATCCCCAAGGTGTCGCAACCGAAGAGGGCATCGGAGTTCAGGCCGATTAGCATGTGCAACGTCGTTTACAAAATCATATCAAAGGTGATGGCTGATCGGCTGAAATCCTTCCTTCCATCAATAATATCTGTGGAACAAAATGCTTTTATAGCGGGAAGAAACATATCCGATAATGCCTTGATCGCACTGGAGGTCTTCCATTATTTGAAGGGCTTGAGGACAGGGAGTAGGGGCTGGATGTCGCTCAAGACGGATATGACAAAGGCCTATGATCGTGTTGAATGGCCTTTCCTAAAGAACGTCATGAGAAAGATGGGGTTCTCGGAGGCATGGTGTGGAAGGGTGATGAGTTGTGTCTCCACTCTGTCCTTCGCTTTTAAATTTAACAGGCAGGTTCGAGGCAGGGTGGTGCCAACACGCGGACTACGTCAAGGAGACCCCATATCGCCTTATTTATTCATTCTTTGTGCTGAAGTGCTCTCTTCCCTTATCGCCCAAAGGGTAAGTGACGGACGCATTCATGGAGTGCAGATAAGCCGAAACGCCCCAAAAATCAGTCATCTTTTCTTCGCAGATGATAGCTTACTGTTTGCTAGAGCCACCCCACAAGAGTGCTCGCACGTTGCCGGGGTCATCCGGTTGTACGAGGGAGCATCTGGGCAGAAGGTTAATTGGCAAAAGTCTGAGGTGTCGTTTAGTAGAAACATGAATTATCATCAGCAGCTCGTGGTGGTTGGGTTGTTGGGCGTGAGAAGAGTCGATTGCCATTCGAGATATTTTGGGCTTCCAACGGTGGTTGGAAGGTCAAAGACTGCAATCTTTGAATCGATTAAGGAAAGGTGCTGGAAGAAGGTTCAGGGGTGGAATGAACGTTCTTTATCTCAAGCTGGGAAGGAAATTTTGATAAAATCTGTCCTACAGAGTATTCCGACTTATGTCATGGGTGTGTTTAGATTACCAGAGGGGCTGATTGACGAGATCCACGGCCTGCTGAACCGGTTCTGGTGGGGTTCCTCGGATCAAAATCGCAGAATTCACTGGTGCAGATGGGAAAGACTATGTGCTCCGAAGAAGATGGGGGGTATGGGATTCAGAGACTTGCGGATCTTCAACGATGCGCTTCTCGCCAAGCAGGGGTGGCGGTTGGTAAAGGATCCAGCGTCGCTGGTGTCTAGGGTCTTGGGGGCTCGATATTTCCGCTCAGTAACCTTTTTGGAATCGAGCCTTGGAAACAATCCGAGCTTCTCCTGGAGAAGCATTTGGGGCTCAAAATCATTACTTTTGGAAGGGTTGGGATGGAGAGTAGAGAACGGGGAGAGCATAGATGTTTGGAGCTCTAACTGGTTGATCCGTGAAGGCCGGCCTGTATCACCGATCCTCTTACAACACTCCGATCTGGGGCTCACCATGGGCTCTCTTATTGATAGCGAAAACTGTTCTTGGCGCTTCCAAGTCCTACAGGAAAACTTCACTCAGATGGATATTGACTGCATCTTGGCAATTCCCCTTAGCATCCGAAGGCCAGAAGACACTCGGATTTGGTGTCCAAATAGGGATGGTTTCTTCACTGTGAAATCTGCCTATTGGTTGGGTTGTTGTGGGCACATGGAGGAGTGGTATCGACGGCTCCATGGGGCAATCGATCAACTGTGGCGGTGGATATGGAAATTGAAAGCCCCTCCAAAGGTCCTTCTTTTCGCTTGGAGAGCTTTGGAGGATGCCCTGACGGTCAAGACAAGGCTTGTGCAGCGTCATATCACGGATTCACCGCAGTGTGAAGGGTGCGATGCAGCGGAAGAGACTATAAACCATGCCTTGCTTGAATGCCCGATGGCGGATGCGGCCTGGGAAGGGTCTCAATTGGGGCTTCGAGTGAGAGGTTTGGGGAATATGTCTTTCACCCAAATTGCAATGGATGTACATGATTCCGAAGGCTCTGTAGGGCTCCTGGAATTCTTTACCAACTCATGGATTGCGTGGATGGCGAGAAATAAAAGGCTTTTCAATAGCAGGCCGCCAAACGTCCCTCTGCTAAGGGATGGGTGTCGAAAATTTGTCCAAGATTGCAAGGCCATCTGGGACGACCGGAATGAAAGGAGTGGGGCTGGTACTCGGCGGGTGATAGGAAGCGCTGCCTGGGTGAGACCTCTGCTGGGCGTGGTGAAAGTTAATTCTGATGCGGCACTGATGGGGGGCGGAGAGGTGTGGCTAGGGGTTGTGGCGAGGAATGCGACAGGCCAAATGTTGTGGGCTGAGGTCAAGCGTTCCAAGGTTAACTGGGACATAACCACGGCTGAGATGCGAGCGGCACTCATGGGCGTCGAGCGCGTAGCTGCAGCAGGGATGAGTCGAGTGCACCTCGAGTCTGATTCTATGCTGCTGATCAAATCTCTTAGGGATGCAGCAAGAGCCTGTTCCTATCACAAGGTGATTGCTGATGATATTTTAGGAATAACAGGGAATTTCCTATCCTTCTCATATGGACATGTACGCCAAAATGGCAATGTACTAGCGCATTCGGTTACTAGACTTGCACCACCGAATGGCATTGCTCATGTATTCATCGATCCTTTTCCGCCGAGTTTGATTGAGCTTGCGGAGATCGATTTGATTTAATAATACGCGCTACCTTACCTCAAAAAAAAAAAAATTCTTTCTCCATCAGCTTATTTATGTAAATCCAATTCCCATTTCTTTTACTTTCTGTGTTGTATCACTATTTAATGTTTTGTTGTATTTTATTAGTCTGATTCACAGGCAATGTGTGAACTATATTATGACAATGAAAAATGAGGTTTTAATATTATATACAATAAAATTAAGAATATCTGAAAATAAATAGTCTATTAGATGTCAAATTGAAATGAGTGGTTTGTTTGAACTTAATTTTATGATTCCATTAGTTTAATTTTAGAGGGTTCATTCAAATTTTAATGTACTTAAAATTGTTATTGAATAGATTTAGTTGGTGCTTATGAGTCTATGGTAGGTTGAGTTGGAATAATTGGACTACCATGATAACACACGAACTTAATACGAGTATAATCATAAAATAATTATTTTCTTCAACCCTTTTCACAGTCATGGTATGAAGTATATTATAATCATGAAAATCAGGTTTCAATATCAGCTAGATAGGTTTCTTATTTTTTTGTTTAAGATTGACTAATTGGTTAATAAACCAACTAGATAGGTTTCTTTTTCCCTTTCTCTTTCTCTATGTTTGCATAACAAAATCGCTCTTTTAGGTAAAATTGATGAAGCTTCGGTAGATAAACAATTCAATGCGAGGAGGTCATCTCTTCAATAGAGAATCAATATGATGTCCGGCGATGAAAAAGGCACTGCGTTGGAGATTCAACCTTATTACAACAGAGAGAAGACCGACAATGACCACAAAAAGATGTCACGCCGACCAGTACGCTACCTGATAATGCACATTTCTAATGGGCATTATAGGATAGTTTAGTTGCATTTACATTGTAGAATATGCATATTTTAGTGTTAATTTAGATTAAACTCTTTTTGTGGAAAAGTTCGGAATCTACGCTATTTCGTTTAAATTGTGCAGAATCGTAGATCCGACATGGTGGAAAGCAAGGGAAAGATGTTAAACATGTCCAAGTAAAGTCAAGAAATCAAGCTAAGAAGAGAAAGAAAGGAGGAAAGAAAGAACGAGGGAAAAACAAGGAAGAATCAAGTCTCTGAGCATATTTCGCTGCTATCGAGTGCTGCTCGCTGCCAGCGAGTATAACCAGGAAGCCCAGCGAGCATGCAAGCGAGGAGCAAGCGAGCAAAGGAAGCGAGCAAAGGAAGCCAGCGAGAGGAGGAGCCAGCGAGATAAGAAGAGGCCAGCGAGAGAGGAAGCTGCCCAGCAAGCGAGCAAGCCAACACCGTCCGCTGCCAGCGAGATTCCACTCGCTGCCGCGGAAAATCTTCGCTGCCAGCGAGAGGCACCATGACGACTAGAACTCAGCAGCTCGCTCCAGCGGAAGAAGGAACTCGCTCCAGCGAGTTGGGTCTCTCGCGGCAGCGGGTTCAGTGTCTCGCTGCAGCGGAATGAAGGACTCGAAGAGGATGAAAAAAATTCTAAGGCATGAGAGTTCGCTGACAGCGAGTGTGGTAGCGAGGTGGTAGTGAAAATCCAACAGGAGCTCAATCAAGGCCATTCGCTGCCAGTGGAATTTCTCGCTGCCAGCGGAATCCGACGCTGAGTTAAATTAGGAAAGTTCTATCTTTTATCTAGTTTGTTTAGGAAATTTCTATCTTTTATCTATCTTTTATGGAAGACATTAGACTTATAAATAGGATGTTCTAGGGTTAGTTTAATTAGATTTCAATTGGAGCAATCACCATAGAAGAGAAGAGAGCTTAGGTAAGCCATGAGCGGCTAATTTTCCTAGTGTTTCGCCTACGTTTTCGGAGACTTGGTTGGTGAATTGTGAGTTTTTAATTCAAGTTATCTTTCCTCTAGTATAATTCCTTCAACTTCCTTGTGCTTATTGTTATGTTATTGATGTTATCTTGCTTGGCCGACTTGATAATATTGATTTCGCGCTAAGATTTAATGCTTTCGTATTTGCGTTATTTCTATAGTAGCATGCATAAGATTGTGGATTCCGTGTTTGAAGCATGATTATGTAGGAAGTTGACATATATCTTAGGGGTTTTTTGCTAAGTGGCCATTTTGGGTCCAATTTTTAAGACATAGGACACAAGGGTGGTAATATTAGGTAAATGTCCACAATTTCCAATTATACCCCTGCCCCTAATTTCCCCCAAATTTCACGCTCCACAGGTTCTCTAAAATCAATCGAGCACGATTGCACGCTCGACAGATTTCACGCTCGACAGATTCACCATCTTCGTCTCCGGTGGCTGTCGGTCGGTCCTTGGTCGTCGCTCGAGGCTTCACCACTCTAACTCCGTCGGCCCCAACCAGTGCTCCGACCAATCGCCGATGTTCCTCCTCCGGCATCCGCCGCCGTCGCTTGACCTCCTCTCTGTTCGACCCTAAATCGAAGCCTTCTGCCCGCTCAATCACGTTCTACATCTCTCAAGGATGGTTTTCGTGCAAAAACCCTTCTCAAATTTATACAAAATCGCTAACCGCCATTGTTGGACACCTTGGAGCTTCGTGAAACACCCGCTTAGCAGCCCCTGTTCAAGCATTCGCCGCGGTGTGTAAGATCATTCTTCGACAAAATCAACACAACGAGACTGAAGTAGAGATTGCACTCGTCAGTTTGATAGGTCATACGCGTCAAACGGAGCTCTGTGTAAGGAGAACGAGCCGTCAGAAGATCGGCGAAAATCACTGTTGAAGCTGCTCGAGATGGGGGAAGAAGAAGAAGAATACGCCAAACTTCCCAGACTTTCTGTTTTTTATAAAATATGCCCCTGTATTAATTTCTAAAATTTCAGAAATTATCCCGCAATTATAGAAGTTGTTCTAACTCGCATAATCTCCGTTAAAAAATTAAAAATGTAACTATTATTGTCACCATGATAAAAACAAAGTCATAGATACTGTCACCACTATAAAAACGTGGCCGTAGACACTGTAATCAAAGGGAAATCTTATAGGGGCTAATGAGAAACCAAAATGCATGTGGTGAGAGTTCTCCTATAACATATGAATGGTTAAGAGGGTCATAGATGCTGTAAGCAAAATAAAAATAGGATCATAGACACTGTAACCACTATAAAAACACGGTCAAATACACTTTAATCAAAAGGAAAACCCTATAGACGATGTAACCAAAATAAAAACAGCTTTATAGACATTGTCTCCACTATGAAAAAAGGTTCATAAACACTGTAATCAAAAGAAAATCCTAGGAAAAGGGAAGCACAAACCCTATAAGGGCTAATGAGAAGCCAAAATACATGTGGTGACAGTTTTTCTCTAATTTCTAATTTCTAGTTTTTTAGATTTTTTTAAATTAGTGTCACCAAAATAAAAATAAATAAAAATGTAACTACTATTGTAACCACTATAAAAAAAACAGTGTCATAGCCATTGTCACCACTATAAAAACCAAGTCATAGACACTGTAATCAAAAGAAAAACCATAGGACAACGGAAGCACAAACCCTATAGGGGCTAATGAGAAACCAAAATACATGTGGTGACAGTTCTCCTATAACATATGAATGGTTAAGAGGGTCATAGATGCTGTAAGCAAAATAAAAATAGGATCATAGACACTGTAACCACTATAAAAACACGGTCAAATACACTGTAATCAAAAGGAAAACCCTATAGACGATGTAACCAAAATAAAAACAGCTTTATAGACACTGTCACCACTATGAAAAAAGGTTCATACACACTGTAACCAAAGAAAAATCATATAGACGTTGCCACCACTATAAAAACATTATCATAGACACTGTAATCAAAGAGAAATCATATGATAAAGGAAGCACAACCCCTATAGGGCTAATGAGAAGACAAAATAAATGTGGTGACAGTTCTGCTCTAATATATGAATGGGTAAGAGAGTCACAGACGCTGTAATCAAAATAAAAATAGGGTCAAAGACACTGTCACCACTATAAAAATAGGGTCATAGACACTGTAACCAAAGAAAAATCATATAGACGTTGCCACCATTATTAAAACATAGTCATAGACACTGGCACCACTATAAAAACGGGATAATAGACACTGTAATCAAAAGAAAACCCTAGGACAAAGGGAGACACAAACCCTTTAGGGCCTATGAGAAGTCAAAATACATGAACGGGGTAATACATGAATGGGTAAGAGGGTCATAGACACTGTAATCAAAATAAAAACAGTGTCATAGCCACTGTCACCACTATAAAAAACAAGTCATAGACACTGTAATCAAAAGGAAAGCCCTATAGATGATGTAACCAAAATAAAAACAGCTTTGTAGACACTGTCACCACTATTAAAAAAGGTTCATAGACACTGTAATCAAAGGAAAACCCTAGGAAAAGGGAAGCACAAACCCTAAAAGGGCTAATGAGAAGCCAAAAGAACATGTGATGTGCAGTATGGTTTAGGGTTTAGGGTTAAGTCTTTAGGGTTTAGGGCCTTACCCTAAAATGTTAAGTACATTACGTCGTTAAGAGATGATTGTTGTCACCAAATGGAAAACCCTAGGACAAGGGAAGCACAAACCCTATAGGGGCTAATGAGAAGCCAAAATAAATGTGATAACAGTTCTCCTCTAATACATGAATGGGTAAGAGGGTCATAGATGTTGTAATCAAAATAAAAATAGTATCATAGCCACTGTCACCACTATAAAAACATGGTCATAGACACTGTAATCAAAGGGAAATCATATGATAAGGGAAGCACAAACCCTATAGGGGCTAATGAGAAGCCAAAATAAATGTGGCGACAGTTCTCCTCTAATTCATGAATGGGTAAGAGGGTCATAGAGACTGTAATCAAAATAAAAACAGTGTCATAGTCACTGTCACCACTATAAAAACAAAGTCATAGACACTGTAATCAAAAGGAAAACCCTATAGACGTTGATCAAAATAAAAACAGCTTTATAGACACTGTCACCACTATGAAAAAAATGTTCATATACACTGTAATCAAAGGAAAATCCTAAGAAAAGGGAAGCACAAACCCTATAGGAGCTAATGAGAAACCGATATTCATGTGGTGATAGGTCTCCTCTAATATATGAATGGGTAAGATGGACATAGACGATGTAATCACTGTTAAAAAATGGTCATAGATACTGTCACCACTATAAAAACATGGTCATAGACACTGTAATCAAAGGGAAATAATATGATAAGTGAAGTACAAACACTATAGGGGCTAGTGAGAAGCCAAAATAAATGTGGTGACAGTTCTCCTATAATAAATGAATGGGTAAGAGGGTCATAAACACTGTAATCAAAATAAAAAGTGTCATATCCACTGTCACCACTATAAAAACAAAGTCATTGACACTGTAATCAAAAGGAAAACCCTATAGACGCTGTAACAAAAATAAAAACAGCTTTATAAACACTGTCACCACTACGAAAAAAGGTTCATAGACATTGTAATCAAAAGAAAACCCTAAGAAAAGGGAAGCATAAACCCTAAAGGGGCTAATGAGAAGCCAAAAGAACATGTGATGTACAGTGTGATTTAGGGTTTAGGGTTAAGTCTTCAGGGTTTAGGGCCAAGGCCCTAAACCCTAAATCCTAAACCCTAAACCCTAAAATATTAAGTATAGTATGTCGTTAAGAGATGATTACTGTCATCAAATGGAAGACCCTAGGAGAAGGTAAGCACAAACCCTAAAGGGGCTAATGAGAAGCCAAAAGACATTAGGTGAACAGTTCTCCTTCAATATATGAATGAATAAGAGAGTCATAGTCACTGTCACCACTATAAAAATCGGGTCATAGACACTGTCACCACTATGAAAAAACGGTCTTAGACACTGTAATCATAGGAAACCCCTATAGTGTTATAACCAAAATAAAAACAGGGTTATAGACACTGTCACCCCTATGAATAAAGGGTCAAAGACACTGTAATCAAAGAAAAACCCTACGACAAGGGAGGCACAAACCCTATAGAGGCCAATGAGAAGCCAAAATACATGTGGTGACAGGGTCATAGACACTGTCACCACTATAAAAACAAGGTCATAAACACTGTCACAAAAATAAAAATGAGGTCATAGACACTGTCACCAATATAAAATAGGGTCATAGACACTGTAACCAAAAGAAAAAAATTTGGTCACTTCATCTCAGAATCCATGCCATTACGTATTTGCACAAAATTTCATCTCAAAATCCGCCAATTTCTATCAACATATGATAGGTCGTTACTTGTTAAACATAAATAAAACATTAAGAATGTAAGCTATGGAGGACCTCTTGGTGACAGCAAAATCAAGTGCAATTTCATTGCAAATCAAATATCAATTAATTAATATTCCATGAAAATTAGATTGTAGGCCATGTTGGGTCGTAGTTCATATTTTTTGGTTTGACTTGCCTCTACACATAATTTGTTCACAAAGAGGGCTGATTTTGAAAAGCTTTTGTTTACAACTAAGAAACAATCTTTTAGTTGTTTGGTGACACTGTAACATGTCCGTCGAGCGCCTTCGTTTGAGACTTTTGATCAATTTGGGCACACAATGATGAGATTGAGAAGATTAATGCCATTCAACTATTTCAAACACAGGAAGATCAACTCACTGATTACACAATTTTAATGGTGTAATCAACCGTGAATGTGCACACTGTAATCAATAGCAGCAAAACCCAACCCAAAGTGAAATCACTAGTGGACTACTAGAATTGTGTTAATAGACATCGGATCTTTTATATCGGCCAAAAAAACGCATGATGTTAAAAATATTTAAAACATCAGTTTAAAAATTATTGATGTTATTGAGATTAGATACATCAACTTCACTTAGCGGACAATTTTAAAACTTTGTTTTAAAAAAAATTTCAGATGCGCGCGGGTGAAATTTTAAGTAAAAGAGACCAACTGTGAACCATTTGCCAAAATAAAATTAATGCGGGTAAAAGACCGCCATATCAAAACACTTGGCCACTTGGGCCAAAAATTTTGAAATTTGTATTTTCACCTAAAAGCAAAAATAAAATCCCAACACTTAACAAACAATTCCCGAATTCCCCATTTTTCAATTTAGGTCATCTCTTTCATCTCACCAGGGGAAAGTGAGCAAGCTTAGACCTCGACGACGTCGGCGATTCTTAAGGCTGCTCACCGACTAGCTTAGCCCTCTCGGCGGTTACCTTGGTGGCTCCTCCGCCCTGGGTCGTAGGGGGTACGTTATTCTTCATCCATCCATCAATCCCTCTAGCTCTCTCTAGATCTGTTGAAGAACCCTAAACAATCTCCCCTATCTCTCTTTCCAGATCTGTTTCTTTCCTAACCGTCTCTAATTACAGATTCTAGATCTATTTCTCAAATCATGTCCTGTTTCTATTTCTATATCTATGGTTTCTCGTCTCCTTTACCAATCGACCCTATGTCACTCCATCTATTCATACGAGATAGAAAGTACAAGGTACGTACTAAGAGAGAGGATAGGCTCTAAATCTAGGGTTTTTCATCCAATTGAGAGATCGAGAAAGGCAGTAGTGGAAACGATTGAAGGCGTTCATCCAATGTTTGTTCTACTTCTCACTATGTTTCAACCAATGGTTTGAATATTCTTCTACTTAATCCCTTTACTGTTTTGTACACTTTTAGTTTGTCTCATTCGAGTTTATTATCATTGTTGATTTAAGAAATTCCTTCATGATTCTTTTACACCGAGTTTCCTCAAGTTTTAGTATTATGTTAGTAATATGAGTATTATGTTAGGAACAACTTAGTTGAGATGGATGAATTTAAAAATAAAAACAGAATTGAGATTCTAAGGGGCATATAGATGAAGTTGAAACTTAACATTGTAGTTTCTTAAGGAAAGAAGATTTCTCTAATTTTTATTAAAATTTAGATTCTAAGGGGCATATAGCTAATCTAATTGCTGAATTTATTAAACTTTAGGAGTCTCATTGATGTTAATTCTTGCTGGAAATTGAATGTTTCAGATCTCAAATGAAGACATGCATGTATCCAAGGAACCACAATAAGACTGAAAGCTAAATGGTAAGAGCTTTTGTTCTTTTCCTACATTGGATTGAAGGTTTGTTTGTTATTCTTATTAGTAATTAATTATAGTACTATCTTTCAAATTTGAAGAAAGGTTTTATGTGCTTGTGCAGATCGAATCAATCTCTTCTTGGTATGGCCACAAAATTAGCTCATCCAGGTAAAAAAATATCACTTATCCCTTCATCCTTTGCTTGGCTTGGGCTTTGGCTAGTAATTAATCGACAGACTGATGAAATTCAACAGAAACTGCTCCTCTCCTAATTACCTGATTATGAATTGAACTGATATATCCAAGTCTAAATTCCGTTTCAATTTCACTTGTGCATTGGATGATTCCAAAATGTGGATCATAAACCTTCATCAAAGTATATGTGCTTCTTCTGTCATCTTTCTCTGTCTAGCTAAGCAATTTTTCAAGTGTTTAATCTATTTATCGTAAAAATTTATATTGTAAATTCAAGCATTTGGTTTCTATGTTCTCGAGCATAGTAAGCCTTAGATACTGTCATGTTAGCTTGTTCTTGCTCAATCAATTCCTGCCTTGTTATTGTGAATGTCAAGCACATGTTTCATTCTTGGGTGTATGCAAACAAATATATAGTATATAACTTTAGTGCAACTTGTTCTAGCTAAGCTGTTTTATGTTACTTATTTGTTTTTATCTTCTGTGATCTTTAAAGCGTGCTGATGATAATATGGTGTATCTACTTAGATGATTGCATCACTATGCTCTTTTAAGCTTTGATTTTTTATTAGATATGGGATTATTAATCTATTTTTTCCCAGGAACACATTCTATTTCATTGAGATTATGTATGTTCTGGATGCCATTCATCTTTTTTGGTAGCTTTGGTTTTGTGTGTTGGTATTGTCATGTCCAGTATTTCGTCAAAGACATTTTGTGCCTTATGATTTGCACATTAGTTTAATCAATTACTAGTCAATCTATCAACTATGGACACCATTCGTTTTTTTAACTTCTCAGGGTGGTATTTGTTAACCAATTATATATAGGACGCTTAGATTCAGAATGATATAGCTGGTCATATTGAGAGAATGTTCGGAAAGTGAGCCTCCAGTTTGATAAATTTAGACGTGGGTCTGAAATTTTATTTTCCCTAATTATATCTTCTATTTCTTGTCATTATGGAATTATTTAGTGATATTTATGACTCCTCGTAGAATTCTAATCTTGTCTCTACCAAGGATGACAATATATGAAATTGCATTTCACTGTGTCTATTCTCAAAAATGTATGGCTTGATAGCTACTTGAATAGGATTTTCATATCGTAAATATGAATTTGCACCCGATGCCTCTAATTAAAGAACGAATATGAATTTTCAGTTGTGAAATAAAAATATATTGCTGAATTAGTTTATGTAATAAAGCGCTTTATTACAATCTCTGATGAATTTGTCTTTCTTGGGACTTTCTTTAGTATTTCAGAACCGAAATAATTGCTAAGGAGCATCAAGCTGATCAATTGCCACTTAAGATTAAGTTCAAATATAGAGATTGGTGTTTGCTGAGTTTTAGGTGATATGGGAGTAAGTGACGTCTTAATCAACCTTGGGTTCTAGATTAGGTTTAGTAATGTAGATGAATTTGTCCCGAGTATTTGGATCGTCCATTTTGGCCTGATTGCTTTTTTTTTTTTTCTGTAATCGGCAAAATATGGGGCTGCACATTATGTGCTTTGTTTGACAGTTGAGAGAAAGAATGTCCTGCTTGATTATTTTTTACAAGAACTTAATTAGTTTGTTTGTGTAATTGAACTGATTAATTTGTTTGTGTAATTGAATTGATTTAATTAGTGCAACAATCTGTTTCTTTTCTTTAATTTCAATTTCATTATTCGCACGTCTAGCTGCAGTGATTTTTATAAAGGCTTTGCAACAAGATCATAAACGCTGGAACATATGTTGTCTCTTGGAGTGACAAAAGATCATAAAAGCTCTGCAACAATATTTGGACATGTTGTAGGTGCACAAGTGATCTCCCAAATAGGAACTTCAAAATTGAAGAAGAAACATCCTACAGGGTTGTCAGGTTAGTAACTGTTCTAATGCAATAATTGTGGGAATTAAAAAATAAATAGTCCTGTGATTAATAGAGCCTAGTGGGACCTTATAATGTATGTTGAATTTGATCTGGCCCTGTTTGAAGTTATTTCTACTTTAAATTTGAATTCGTTCTGATGAGAATTTGTGATAATTGATAAATGTGAACACACATGCATCTGGTAATAAGACATCTGGTAATAGATGCATCTGATGCATCTGGTAATAGATGCATCTGGTAATAAGACATCTGGTAATAGATGCATCTGGTAATAGATGCATCTGATGAGAATTTGTGATAATTGAAGTTTGTTTGTTCTTTTACAAATAAATTGAGAACATGGTTTCCTAATAATTCATTGAGAACGTGTGATGATAAATTGATGTAAAAATAAATGCTTAAATTTTTTTTTTAAAAAGGGAGACGTGGACCTTTTTTTTTGTAAAGAATTTGTTTCTAATTTTTTAAGGATGCAAAAAAAATTTCCTTATATGTGCGAGTCTTTTGTCAAATCTTTCATACAAAACACCAACTATAAGAATGTTATTTTGATTAGTTATCATTTACGATCTATCAATTTCTTGCATCTCAAACCTAACCGAGTACTCATAATTTTTTTTCTACATACACAAGTCATGCCCAACTAATTTTCACATTCCATCAATTTGAGAGGTATAACATTTTTTTTAATGTTTTGGCCTCTTTTTTTTTATACAGTAGGCAAGAAGTAGATCGACTCGGCGATCTAGAAGATCGACCCAGCGATCTTGAAGCCATCAAAAGATGGCTTGAATGACCCTACACAGAGGGTCGCCAGTAAAAAAAGAAAAAATTTCTAAGATTACAATTACAAAAATTTAAAATTTAAAATATCTATAAATTAAAACTATGTTTCTTCCGATCAATGATTGGAGCCTTGATTCTTGATATCTATAAATTTTCTTAATGTTTTGGCCTCTTAATGTTTATACACTTACAAATAGAGTTCCTTTTTTTTTCTAATTAAGGGTCTAAGTATTATAAAAACACACACTAAATATCATTTTTAAAATTCTTTAGCTATATAGGGTTTATACATTTAAACTTAGGGTATCTTTATCAAATTGGTTTATAATTTAGATCAATTTAAAAAGTGTAGAATGATGTGTAATAGATAAAATATCATAAAGGATCCGAATTCGGCTTTCTTAAGCTAAAAACTATAAGGTTTCTTTAATTTCTTTGTCTTCAATTAGGATGGATACTAGGAGAAGCGTAGAAGCGGGTGATTTACTATTTTTTTTGTCAAATTTGAAGTATCGATTGTCTCAATAAAAAAGTATTTCATCATGATAATCAAATATTTCGAAGAACAACATGACAAGAAGCAAGAGCAATATGTTAGTAGAAAATTAATGTGTCGAATATTTTGTTTAAGATATCAAACTTGACCGTAATTATGAGACTTTTGTTTGTGATTGTAAGTGTTATTGTATTATAACGAGGGTTATAATTGATAACATGACAACAATTCAAATGAAATGAAATATATTCATAGTACGAGGGGGAACTAAAACGGTAAATTTCAATAAAAATACTCACCCGTACAAGGTACGGGAAAAGTACTAGTTATATTTTATATCCCAACACCGTCCCAGTATTGCGGTTGTTCGCTATGCTTGCTTTCCGCACTCCGTTAGCACGTGGTACTGTATGTAGTACAACTTGGTTTCTCTACTATATATGTGGTGTTGTAAAATTTCGAGAAACTCCGATCGATCGGGTCGTATGAAAATGGCAATCGTGTTGGATTTTATTTTATTTTTTGTTATAAGATCAGGATACATCCACCCTTTTAAACACAAAAGTTTAAGCCAATGTCTAGTGGCTTCACCATCTGTTATATTTTGGTATTTTATTTGCCCCCCAAACCAATGCGGGATGAACTTTTTATTCCTAACACACCCCCTTAAGTGCAACCCACCTGGATCGGGTTGACACTTGAACATTTTTTCCTTCTTTCTAGTCGAGACTTTCAATCTCTTTATAATTTGCCCAGTTTTTATTTTGTTTTGTTTTTTTTTTCAACGGATTTCAATATTTTCCATCTCTTTTAGCCTTACCCTAAGATAAGAAGCCGATTCGGACCTGATACCATGTGATTAGAAAGCTTGCTGTAATATTTTAACAGTTATTTTTTTATGGAGATTAAATATATAAACTGATGCACAATATTTTTTTTGATTTTTGTGTTAACAAATACAAGCCATTGATTGATTAAAAATGGATGGATGAGATTATTCTCTGAAATTAATTAATTGTAATATTAAAAGAGAAAAAAACTCTCTTTTCCCTTAACATGCACGCGTGGGATCACAACTCAAATCCCTTTTTCCTCATCTTCATTCCCCTCCCAGAAACCCTTTTTGCCGTTTGAAGAAGACGATCCGGCGGCCACCACTGCAACTTCCGGCAACGCACCCAGACGTACCGATCAGTGACAGTAGCGCGACTTGAAGGGGGGCATGTTGGCGGAGAAGCAATCAACGGTGGCGAGTGGAGGATTGGGTGAAGCTGTGTCGAGTTGAATAGTAGAGACGGTCAACGGTTGTGTTGTGTCTAAATAGCATTCCTCCATCGCCCCACAAATTAAATTGTGTTACTGTGATGAATATTTCTTAAATTTTGCCGAATATTGATGAATAACTGGGAAATTGTGATGAATATTGCCAAGGTTGATGATAATGAATCATAAACTTTGATGAATCTTTGCTGAATACTCTTTGCAACTTTGATGAATAATTGATTGAAAGCAATGAATATATGATAAATTATGCCGAATATTGATGACAACTTGGAAAATGGTGAAGATCAAAATCTTTGATGAATCTTTGATGAATAATTGTGAGATTGTGAGGAATATTCCTTGAATTTTGCTGAATACTGATGAATACTTTGAATATTACGATTACTATGTGATGAATATTGCTAAGGTTAATGAATAATTATTCATGGTTTTGATGAATAATTGAGTGACTGTGGTGCATATTTCATAAAGTTTGCCGAATATTGATGAATAATTGTTGATGTCAATTAATCCAAAATTTCACAATTAATTAAGTGACTGTGGTAGTGCATATTTCACAATTATTGATGAATAATTGAGTGACTGTGGTGCATATTTCACAATTATTTGTTAGTTTGCTTGTAACTCACTGACGCTTTGAGGTTTAGGTGGTTTTGAATATACATAACTGGCCATTTAGTTTGCCGACGTTGCAAAGGACAAATGTTTGCGAAATTTTTGCTTACTAGCCAATATATGATTTTTCCTTTCCAATAAAATCAAAGTCTATGCCAATAAGATAAGAACCCCTGACATATCTTATCTATCTCAAACACTTCCCATCCTAAGTATATCAACCATTAAACCCAAACGAAATGCGTCATAACGTAGAATTCACAACAACCATCCATAACACATATAAACAAGTGTCCACAATATACCTTATCAGTCATCAAACACGAGTCATCCAAAAGGTGAAAACGATTAAACAATTAAGACCTAAATCAAACACTACGAAGTACTAAAGCTTTGTCCTTGTTACAAAGTAAAAAGAAATACTGAACTAGGTGCTGAAACACAAAAAAATTTCCATACAACCATATACATGACAATTACTAGGAATTAAATGGTTTGAAGTAATTCACCATAAAGGCTTGTAACGACTTTGCTCCTGGCCTTCACTCTTATATAGTAGACATCCATTATGAACCAATTCACTTGGTATAGAAAAAAATTTCAGCAACCACAAAGCCACCATGACAGCACATACAAATTGATCTCCATGAACCAACAACACATGTCCTATTACCCCATTTATGTCGAAATTGTAGCATGACAACAACATTGTTCTAGGCAGCCCAATTTGCCGGACCTGAGGCAAGGCCCAACAGGCCGTCGCCTCGGGCCCAATTTCTGTAGGGGCCCATACAATTTATTTTGGTTATATTAATAGTATTAGATAACCTCTTTTATTAAAGGAAAATATAGTAGCCCAATTGGTTAAGTGATCATGAGTCTAGAGATCGAAGCTCCTCTGTGTCATTTTTTGGTGCATTTCATTTTTTTTACTACTTAACTTCCCCCCTCCCCCTTTTTTTGTGTTTTTTTTGGTGCATTGGATTCTTTTTGTACTTAACTTTTTTTTATCTAGTAAGGGTTTTTTTAATTTAACTTTTCCGCAAAATTTTTATTTTTGTGGTATGTTTTTTGGTGAATGCGTTGGATTTTTTTTATTTAACTTTCTGTAAGGATTTTTTATTTAAAATTTCCCCCCAGTAATTTTTATTTTTTTTTACGATATTAAAGTGAATTCTATTGGTGTTTGATTGATCTTGATCAAATCTGAGGATCACATCTGTCTCGGAATCAAGTGAAGATAAGAAAAGAGAGTAAATAGAAAAGTTATGTAGCTATTGATAAGTGGATTATTAAGAACAAAGTAGAGGGTTGTTTTTCTCATGTAGCTTCTGTGTTGTGCAGTCTGAGTAAATTGGATGTGATTTGTAAATAGAAAAGTTACTTAGGATTCGAGTCTTACGATCTGAAATTTGTCTTTAAGGCGATTTGGTATGGACTATGGAGAAATTTGATTTAAAGCTGGATTTGAAATGGTTGTAACTGATCCGTGGTGTTGGATCGTTGGTTTTGTGATATATTCAAGAAGGGAGTTTTGATTTTCAGATTTGCTGATTTGCCAATGCCTAATAGTTCTACTTAGATGAATCCGTGGTGTTGGACTCTTGTGATTTAATGTTAGCTAGTTGATCAATTATGCTTTATACTTGTCATTTGGATATTGAAGTTTAGTAGTAAAGCACGTCGTACCTTGTGATTGGATACTATCTGTTATGTCCCGATTGGGATTTATAAACACCCTTACACATATAGTTATACATGACACTATCCATGTACTATTCAGGAGTGCCTGTTATACAGTTGATGCTCATACATGAAGTGTCTGATGCAGGTAGCCAAATGTGGGCTTGGCTTTGTGGTAAGGGACGAGGCGGGCACTGTGGTGTTGTTTGGATCAAAGCGAGTCTAGGCTTCCATGAGGTTGAAGTGGTGGATGCGGAAGCGGTGCTGTGGGCAGTGCAATCGTGTGTCACACATGGACTCGACATGGTGTTGGTGGAAGCTGATTTCCAAGCACTGGTGCACAAGCTCAAGGGAGGATGTTGGCCTCGTGCAACTCTGGGCATGCTGCTGAACGAAATCATGGAGGCTGTATCAAAACTTGACAGCTGCGAGTGGCAATATGCAAAGAGGCGGGGCAAATAAGGTGGCCCACTGTTTGGCACAACTTAGGCCTCGTGCAACTCTATAGTTTTGTGCTTTGAGAATCTTTATTAGCCCAGAAGTAGTCTTTTGTCTGTCACAGAATTATAAGCCATTTTAGTTTTGAGTTGGTTGGTAAATTTTGTTCCGATGAACTGCAGTGAAATATCAGTCTTTGAAGTATATCTGGTGACAATGACACTCTTCGTATTTTCCTCCTTTAGCATTTTAAAAAAACTAATGCCACTAAACTACAAAAAGGGATTTGGTTGTCAAATAGGTATATTTGCCCTCTACACTTACAGTGATATAGTTACACCCAAATTTGTATTTAACCCGGTTCTTTTATGTATTTTCATGGACTTTTTCCTGTCTCTTTGTGCAAGGTAAAAAGTTGGCAAGAAATGATTAGGCTATGTGAATTCAAGTGTTTTAAGTTTATTTGGGTGCAGTTTTGGCTATTGTGTTAGAAGATTGTGCATTTCATGTTAAAAAATATCAATGTGTTTTCGGTGCCAACAATTTGTTCTTTTCATTTAGATATTAGATTTTGCATCTTTATAAGCTTTGAGGACAAAGCTTTTATAAGGGGTAAGTATTGCATTTTATCGCTTGCTAGTTTGGTGATAATAAGTTTTTAACTCCGCTTGTGTTTCGGTACACAACCGGTCCCAAGTCCAGAAAAAAGGAGGAGGGAAGACATGTTATGTGGTATTTCATGTTATTAGATTCTTAAATTGCATCATAAATGTGTCACCAATAAAAATGTCACCAATGAAATGTAATCAAATTTTATGCTCATATATTACCAATTGTATAAAAATGTTATCAATAAAAATGTAATAAAAAAAAGATGTCATCACAAATGATTGAGATCAATGATTTGTCATCACAAATGTCATCAATGAATAAAAGTCATCGATAAAAGATGTCATCAATCAAGTTTAATCACATTTTATCCTATTGTGTCATCAATGAATAAAAATGTAATAAACATGTCACCACAAGTGATTGCATCAATGAAATGTAATCACAAACGTGTCATCAGTGAATAAAAGTATAATCGATGAAAATTTATCGATATACAATTGATTAAATTAAAAAAAAGTGACATCAAACGATTTGATTAAAAAAGTGGCATCAAATAATTACATTAGAAAAATGACATCAAAACACTAATTTGAAAAAGTTGCATCACATTAAAGAAAAAAATATATCATCAAAACACTACTTTGAAAAAATATGGCATTACAGTAAAAAAAAATATCATCAAAAAATTGACTTTAAAAAGTGTCATCAGTAGTCAACAGTAAAAAAAAAATTGGCATCAATGGTCGACGTGGCATTACAGTAGACAAAAAATGTCATCAAGGTTTGAAAAATATGTCATTAAAAAAGTGGCATCAAAGCGAAAATAAAATGTAATAAAAAATGGAATCAAAACGGTAAAAAATGGCATTAAAAAAATATCATCACTAAAAAAAATAAAATAAAAAATAAAATAAAATCCAAATGAGTTGGTCAATGTTGACCGGTAACGGTCAACTGCTTGACCAGTCGATGGCCAAACAGTTGACCATTGACTTTAATACCCCATTTGGGAATGGACTACCTAACCCAATTTAATAAGTTTATTGTCTAATTAGCTAACTAAATATTCTAAATAGCCTACTTACCTAAATCACCATTTTATTTTTGTGTTATTTTGTTTTCATGCGTTGGATTGTTTTTTTTAAACTTTCTTTGATCTAGTAAGGGTTTTTTATTTAAATTTTCTCCCATTAATCTTATTTTTGTCTTTTTTTTTGGTGCGTTAGATTTTCTTTATTTAACTTTCTTTTGTCTAGTTAGTTTTTTTTTTAATTTAACTTTCCCCCAATAATTTTATTTTTGTGTTTTTTTTGGTGCGTTAGATTTTTTATTATTTATCTTCCTTTGATCTAGTAAGGGGGTGTTAGATGATTTTTTTTATTAGGTAATAATTCGAGGATCAGACAAACCTGGCACCTCGAGAGGCCGACAAAGTCGGCAGACGGCGAACCGTCAAACATACAACGTAAAATAAAGTACGGTGCAATACAAAGAGCGGAAATCAAACAATCCCAGTCGAAAATGAGCCTAACCCAAAAAGTTGAGGACAACGTAGACTAAACCCGAAGCCAAGCGCCACCAAGCGATGACACCGCTGGCCAGCGGTACATCAGGGGTGTTAGATGATTAGAAGAAGAGATTACTTCATCATAAGATTTATTTTTAATTTAAATTCCAGTGTTTTTCTTGTGCGCTTGATTTTTTTTATTTGACTTCCCCCAATTGGTTAGGGACGCCCAACTGATTTTTTTTAAAAAATTTAACTTTTGTTTAAATAGTTTTTGGTATGAGAAAACTATTTCAAAAACCATTTAGTCTACCATAACTTAGGTATATACATATTATATTATAGGGGGGCTAATTTTAAATTTCGCCTCGGGCCATAAAAAACTCAAGTCCGGCCCTGAGCCCAAATTCAACACTAAACATTCATTCAATTTCAGTTGTTTGCCTTTTTCAAGAATCAAGTTCTCCACCTGGATAAAAAACAAAGCCCTTGACAGTAGCCACTTCATTTCCTGATTTCCCTCTATCATAAGGCATTTTATTTTCTTCACTACATAGGCCATCGAAACCTCTACTCGGGTCGAAAATAGTTATGTCTACCCAGGGCCGGACTTGAGTTTTTAACGGCCTGAGGCGAAATTTTAAATTGGGCCCCACTACGAGTTTTATGGTAGAATAAATTATTTTCCAAATAGTTTTCTCATGCCAAAAACAATTTCAACAAAGATTTCAATTGAATTGATATGGACAAAGAAAAATTAGCAAAATTATCCTAATTCCTAGATTAAAATCCTAATTAGTACTACATGCAAATTAGGAAAAAATTGTAAGGAGCTAGAAGCGTTGAGAGTTTTTGCATCTATCTATCTAGAGGTCAAAGTTCCTTGCAACTTATAAAAACACTAGTAAGACACAATTCAATTCCTGAACTTGGGCATGAGCAATGACAGAGGATTCCTCTCGGGTGCCACAGGTGCTATTTGTCATACACAATTCCATTCATAAATCCTCCAAATTCAATCTTAAATTCAAAACAAATTCAAATCCTAAATCCGACAAATTCAATTCCAAAACCCTAGGTATACTAAAACTAAAAGTTACATATGGTTTCCAAATAATCTCAACAACCTAGGATGAAATTGAAGAAAATATACCTGATTTCACAATTAGACCTTAGAAGAATGGATTTTGTCTTAATAAATTCAAGAGGAAGACGACGACATTCGGAATACGGCAACAGGAGGATGGATTGAAGACGGAAGACGACGACAGGCGGAAGGATTGAAGGAGGCTGGCACTCAGGCTGTGTTGGAGGGAGTAAGGGAGAGGCCGACGCCGAGAGGGATAGCTTGGCCCCTGGATGCCAGTGGGCGGCGAGGGAACTGTGAATGGATGCCGGCGGCATCACCCTCTCGATCGAATCGCCCAGAAGAGGGTACCCTCAGATTGTTCACCTTTTTTTTTATTTTGCTGCAACGCAGCGTTCAGAAGAGAACACTCTTTCTTTTTCTTTTTTTTTTTCCATCAGCGTGTCTGCCAGTGCCAGGTAATGTGGTATCCGCTTTTTTTTTTAATTTTTTAATATATATATATATATATATATATATAATATATATATACGGGATTACGACCCCCCTGAGCTAATTGGGCCTGAGGCGATGGCCTGTTGGGCCTCGCCTCAGGTCCGGCCCTGTGTCTACCATTCTAGGCATTTCTTCAAACACCTGGAGTGCACTACAAATTTTCATACTACCATTTGAATTTGGCCTAGCTCCTTTTAACTCAACATCTTCGATCACCAAAGGAATCTCAATTTCCATTTTCTGTTTCTGAAATATTTGCGCTAAACTATCCCAAGGTAGAGAGCTGAATTTTACCTTTGACTGCTCGAATTAGGACTGAAGTTCTTCAGGCTTCTCGTCGAATCCTTGCCTCGGTGCTTCAACATACATCTAGTCAGTAAATACTATTATCTAGCCAGTGACAACATCCTTGCCTCTGGTTGGTCTTGTAATTGGAGGCGCGACTGTCGTGATTTTCGCCTCCGCTTTTCTGTATTTGTGGTTCGCTAAGAAACGACGAGGAACTCAAAATCACTTCGCGGAGGATCGGAATTTGCCTCCTCCTCCTACTGGACCTTTAGGTTTGACTTCCCCACTTTCAATTTCAAAATCAATTTCCTCCGGAAGTCTTGAGCTTCTCCAGTCCTTTACCCCGCCTCCTCCCTTCGGATCCCGTCGGAGATTCCGCCGACCAACGAGGAGAAGTCGCTGGAAGATTTGGAACCGGAATCGTCGGAGCGGGAGGAAAGGAAAGACAAGGAGGAGGTCAGCGAGGAAGAGGTAGAGGACGACGTCGGCCGAGAAGCACTTTGCCGGATCTGGAAGCGACGACGGAGGTAATTGAGATTCTGGCGAGGGGGTAATCGTCCTAGATGGAGAAATTCGGTGTTGAAAGCCTCCATTCGAGGGAGTCTAGGATCGTCACATTTCATTATCGGAGAAGAGGGGGTTAATCGGCCAGAGGAGGTAGTAAGCACCGATTATTTTTGCAAAAAAGGGATCAATTTGCTATTTTTGCAAATTTGGACGCGAGGTGTTATTTTCTCATTGTTATTTTTGTCCCTTATGCTCAACATCGTTATAATAGCGATGATCTTTTTTATTTTAATAGTAATGATCCTTGACAAAACGTTACAATAGTGTTGACTCTCAACACAGTTATAATTGAGCTAGCCATCAACATTTTTAATTTTTTATAATGATACTGATCATCAACGTACACCGTTATAATGGTTCTGATCCTTAGCACCCCCTTACGACATTGATAGTATTAAAAAAATATCATCCAACTTAATTATTAGTGATAAATAATGATTAAATTTTATAATTATTGATAAAAAATTAATTGAATAATTTGTAATATATTTTATTTAAAATTTATATATTTTAAATATATTATAAAAAAAAATACTAACCAGATTCTATTTAAATATTTATACTTGGGTCCCTCTTTTTTTTAAGCAGATAAAGATTAGGAGGGGCGATCAAGCACGAGCATCCTTCTAAACGCATCCTTCCGAATGAGAACCCGAAGTTCTGGATCATCTTCTAAGCAGACGTCAGTAGGGAAGCTGTAGGCGAGACGAGCAATTCTATCTGCCGCAACATTTGATTCCCTGAAAATGTGACGTATAGATACATAAGAAAATGAGTTGAGGTCTAACAAAATATCCGATTGTAGCGGCTCGATGTTCCGGGGACATTTCCAGTCACCTAAGAGAGCCCTGATGATGTCCATGTTTTGTGCCATGATTTACATTTACTTTTATATCGATTTCTGCATGCATTTTATACATTTGGGTTAGAATAATACAGAATCTATGTAGTTTATGTTTATTTGCCAAATTATAGAATCTACACCAGTTTCTGTTTAATTTCGCAGAAATCGAGGGAATTTACAGCAGTTCAGAGAAAGAAGGAAAAGCTCGAAGTCAACTACAGAAGTCCGAGGTCAAGGAGTAGCGGAACCAGGACAAATCGAGCTGGAAACAAGAAAGTCGACTTGACATACACTGGTCGATATCGAGCACTCTTAGTCGATATCGAGTAAGGCAAGCCGATTTCCATCAGAAAGGCTAGAATCGACTAAGGAAGACCAGAGAGGTCGATATCGACTACCTCAAGTCGATATCGAGTGCCCCATACCGAGTCAATATCCTGGAATCAAGTCAAGAAGCTGAGCAAGGAGAGACGTAGGTCGATATCGAGTACCTTAACTCGATATCGAGTAAAATCGACTCGATTTTCACCCTGGAGGCCGATATTGAGTGTCTGAAGCTGAAACGAAGTTGCAAGTCGATATCGACTGGGCAAGGTCGATATCGAGTTGACACCAGTAGCCGATTTCGAGCTAGTCCGGGTTCTTGTTAAGGTTCTATCCCGAATCCGATGGAGATATTTTCGAGAGCAGATTCCCAACACATGAAGATTTATCTTTTTATCTTTTTATTTATCCTAAGGGTGGAACAATTAATTACCCTAGGATTTATCTAGTTTTACTTATTTAGATTTATTTATTTCCTAGTAAAGTTTTATCTATAGATATAGATATAGATTTCCTTCCTTGATTAGCGAGGACTGGAAGCCTATAAATAAAGCCTATAGGGCTGATTTTTATTCATTCAATTCGAGAGAAGGAGAAGAGGTAGTAAGTAGAGAGAGAGAGAGAGAGAGAGAGCGTGTGGCCAAGAGGAGTTTGTGAAGCGAGAGCAGAATTGACTTCCTTTGGTTGTAAGCTCTACTTTAGTTTATTAATGCAAGTTTATTTTCTTTTATTATTGTCTTTCCTTGTGATGAAGAGCGAGTAGTCCACCCACTTCTAGGGTCGGGGGGAGCCCGACGATAGCCAAGCGTGTTTTGAGGTAAAGATCCGACCTTTATTATGTTTTGAGCATCTACTACCCTTTATGTGTTTATTACCTATTTAATAGAGATCCATGTTAACCACTTGGATTATAAACATAAAATCGGTAGATACAATTAGGGTTTCTTGAAAGAGTTATCTAATTGTTGGAAAAGGCGAAAGCTTGTTCCTTTGATGTGATTGCATGATTATTTCTATATCTTACCTTATGCATGTTTGGTTATCGTTGTTGCAAACTCTGATCTTGGAAGTTCTTTTTCATACATAGTTTATTCCGAATTCCGCAAAGATTTGTCTTTTATTTCGTTACTGTTACTACTCAATTTCGACTTCTGACTTTCGATCTAGAAAGATCACTGCTTGTTTGTGTTTCTGCAGTTTTGGTCGATTTCGAGGAGAGTTGGTCGATATCGACTTGCCCTAGGTAGATATCGAGTGCACTTGGCCGACATCGACTGACTTTATGGAGCTGCCCAAAATCGACTGGACAGGTCGATATCGACTCACCTAGGTCGATATCGAGTTGATCCCCTGAGTCAAAATCGAGTGAGATTTCTCCGCTGCCTGAGATCCACTGACACGCTTCCTCGAGGATCGATCCTGACTTCCCACTACTACATCAGGAGGAGGTCTTGTAATTATTTGCAAGGGACAGAATCAGTTTGCCCATCTTACTCTTATCTATTTGCAATCTCGATTTCCTCATACAACACCTGACAACCATTAGATTACCTCCTTCAATAAACAAATTGGTGATAAGTAATTGTATAGCCCGTTGGATACCCATCTTAAGGGCAAGTGTTTCCGCATACAGAATCGAAGTGTTATTGCACAAACCAGCCCCAAGGGACACAACAGTCCCTTGAGAATCGCGGATGGCGAAACCATAAGAAGCAGAACCATTCGAACACAATGAACCATTGAAATTAAGTTTGAGAGCGTCAACTGGTGGCTTATCCCACTGATCGTTCCTCTTCAGTTTAGTAACAGTTTGTTGATGACTACGAGGCAACACCCCGGCTCGAGGCCGATGCTCCCCCCCCTCCCCCGATCGTACATGAAGCGGAGGCCATGCTAGGCTTTGGAAAAGAATTCCTGATGTATGAGCTTGCTTGATCCCAAGACTCCGTAATGTGAAGGTAGAAGAACTTCAATTCGGGTATTGACACTAAGTTTACATGCCCAAAAGATAGTTGGTTTCTAAAGAACCAGATAGTCCACCAGCAGTTGGTCAACTTGCTCATTTGGGACAAACCTACGAATTTTTTTTATTACATTCAGAGGGATCGGCTTGTCAGGCAAAATACCAACAGTGGTGGTAATCGGGATAATATTTCGCAGTTCATGCCTGAGCTGCACAGAATAGATACAGTTTAGGCCCAGCCCTGGGCAAGTGCAAGGTGGGGGATTGCACTGTGCCTTCGATTTTACGGGGCCTCATTTTTACTAATTTTGGTATATATAATAAAACATTTTATAAAAACGTACAAGTGTCTGTTGACATGGTGGTTGTTGAGCTGCTACTAGAGCGCGCATGTTTTCTTAGAGTCACGGGTTCAAATCTTAGATTTAGCACAACTCTTGATTTTTGAACCTTTTTTTTTCTATCGGTTAGGCCGCCGCACCTGGCCACCTCTTTCTCTTCATTTCTGTAGCTGATTCCGAGGCCTCATTAAATTTCATCAACTCATAGTGTATTATGAAGTAAATTACTAATCCAAATTTAAACACAGGTATCTTTTAGTTTTATTTTATAATTATGTCATTCATGAACAATTTTAGTTTTATTAACATCTATAACTATATTATACTTTAAATGAGAAGCAATTTTGCCAAGTGTCACCATTTTATGCCAAGTTATTTTAGGTAAGTGTATTTCCTTAATAATTTAATTAGTTAGGATAAATCAATTAACCTATTTATTATTTATCCATATATCTCAATCTTTCCATATATATCTTAATTTATTATAGGTTATTCTATTTGATTTTAGACAATATTCTTGAGGCATAATTGGATATATATATATATATATATATATATATATATATACACCCATTAAATTTTATTAATTTATTTATATACACATAAAAAAAATTCAAAACTTTTGTTTGTATACATTAAAATATAATGATCTTATTAAATTATCCAAAGTATGATTATGGTTTAACGATTATAGATTAAAGTTTTCATTTAACATATTATTTTAAGAAAATACGTGAATTTTATTTTAATACCTTCCTTTCTATATCTACCCAACTTCTAACCTATTTAGTTTTTGAGAAAATAAAATAAAAATTAACATGTTAAATAAAATAATAAAAGTTGTCTTTTGTATTAAATTAATAAAATTTCTTCATTTCTACAAATTGAATATTAAACCTATAATCCTACTACCACATGTCGCCTCCTTATGCAAAGACTTTTTGATCATTTTTTTTTCAATTCATTATAAACTCCATTTTCTTACCAGTGGTTCAATGTAAAATATTGAATTAATATTAATATTAATGTTAATACATAATTTTAATGAAAAGTAAGTTTGAAGATGTGACATCATCACGTTAATTATAGTTTTTTCCTCAATATATTCTATATTTTCTAACCAAGGGGTTTATATCATTTTTAATGAGATGTTATCATTACATTTATTATAGTTTTTTGAATTTACTTCAGTATCCAAGTTCTGCTACTTGCACCCGACTGATCCCATGAGCCCTGAAGTTAAAAACTAGGTAAACCCTCCAGTGGCCACCTGAGACGGAATTCGAACCGGGGACCTTTGGGTACTTCTCACATGTCATTTCCAGCTTAACCAACCCTAAATGGTTTACATTAATTGTATTTTTTTTCAACCAATAAAATTATACATTTTTAATTGATACTAACTTTTATTAAAATTTTACAATATTAATTTGTCAAATTATTATGATTTAAAAATAAACTGCGCAATGGCTCGGAAACTGTACTAGTGAACATTCAAGAAAAAAAATTCACATGGTCGTAGCTATATTTATATCAATTGAATTGAATGGGATAAGTTGGAACTATTTTTTAATTAATAACATGTTTGAAGGAGTTTTAGAATAATATAACGATTTTTTAAGGAATGAGTATAATATATATATATGTAGAGGGAAATGCACAAACTAACCCAAAAAACCTAAAGTATTGCAAGGTTAACCCAACCCGGTTTATAATTGGGTGAAATCTGTTATTCAGGAAACCTGGGCAGGCGGTAACAGGTATGGAAGGTGGGGGCCAGCTGTGACACCTCAGAGAGGGAGAGAAAAGGAAGGGGGAGAGAGAGAGAGGGAAAAGGCCGGGCGTCCATCAGAGGAGAGAGGCAAGAAAAAAAAAAGTAAAGTTGCAGATAAGAGAGAGAGAGAAGGGATATGACAGAGAGATGGTAGAGTCCTCTCTCCTCTGCAACTTTATTGTTGCCGTTTCACTTCGAAGAAGAAGCAATTGGACGAGGATTTATTTGCAGGTTAACGTGGAAGCAGTTAGTTTTAACTGGACATCCAAAGCAAAACGACATGACACATATTGGAATCGACTGGACAAGATTTATCGGAGAAACAGATTCTCCATCGACTTCGGATAGAAAATGGGCAAGTTTGCTTTCGATAAAGGTTATGCGAGATGTGTCTCCCTCAAATCTGAAGCAAATTTACCCATTTTCTATCTGAAGTCGATGGTGAATCTGTTTCTCAGATAACTCATGTCCAGTCGATTTCAATATGTGTCATGTCGTTTTATTTTGGGTGTCTAGTTAAAACTAGCTGCTTACATGTCAACCTGCAAATAAACCCTCACCCAATTGCTTCCATTTCTCTCTGTTCTATCCTCACTGATTTCTCTCTCTCTCTCTCTCTCTCTCTCTCCTCTGCAACTTTACTTTTCTTTTTCACACACACACACACACACACTCTCTCTCTCCTCTGCAGGTTTTCTCTCTCCACTGTAGACATTCTTTTACTTTTCTCTCTCTCTCTCTCTCTCTCTATGTTCTATCCTCACTAATCTCTGTCTCTCCTCTGCAACTTTACTTTTCTTTTTTCACTCCTTTCTCTCTCTCTCCCCTTTGCAAACTTTCTCTTGCTCTCTCTCTCTGATTTTTTTTATCGAAAGCAAACTTACCCATTTTCTATCCGAAGTCGATGATGAATCTGTTTCTCCGATAACTCTTGTCCAGTTGGTTCCAATAGGTGGCATGTCGTTTTACTTTTGGTGTCCAGTTGAAACTAACTGCTTACACGTCAAACTGCAAATAAACCCCAACTCACTTGCTTCTCAAACGAAGGTGAAGGACTAAGGCATCCAAGGAGACGATTGCTTCATGTGGACGATTGCTTGTAACTCAAAGTCCAATCGTCAATTATGGTTACAAGAATTCACTCGTTATAATAATTTTAGGTATAAGTAATTAGTTACAAGAATCAAATATATTACCTATAACAAATTAGTAACAATAATGAGATTGTGTTGATTACAATTATAATTACATATCAAACGTTTCCGCATTCAGAGCAAACTTTGTAAGCTTTTATAAGGTTCAACCGAATATACGTCGAGGTAGTTTCGAATTTCACATGACATGTTGAGTTATAAACATGACATCTGACTACTACAAACATGACAAAAATCAAAGTGTCGGCAAATCCATTAAATATTCAAAGGTATCGCAAGATTAAACATATCCAAGTCGCCCTACTCCTGGTATTTCGTATTCCACATAGCCGTTCTCCAATTTCTCCAATTCCCCCTAAATCCCCAATTCCTCCGATTTCTCCAATCCCCCCGTTCCCCCAATTTCCTCATCTAACTACAATCAATATATCCATTTTCGGGGTGTGTGGCCTATTTGATGTCCGCTTCTTCTTCTCCTCTGCAGACTTGCTCTTGTTCTTCTTCGAACTCCTTCATCTTCTTCCTTCCGTTTTCGATTTCCAGAGAGAGAGATATAGAAACTCTCGGCCTCCCCCTTCCCCTTTGTAAATCCTCTCTCTAATCGACAGTTGAGTTGACAGAAAAACCTGTCAATTATCTCCCCCCACACGTCTCACTCTCTCTCCTCCATAACTGTAGCCGGTCTCTTCCTCAATTGTAACCGGCTGGGATGCAATTTTTAAAGGATTAGGGTTAACCTTTTGCAATTAATATGGATAGGGGATAGGGGGTGCAACCCAACCGGTTTTTTGGGTTAGTTTTGCAAATGGCCCATATATGTATATATATATGTGTATATATATACACATATATATATACACACATATATATACATATATGTATACATATACATATACATATACATATACATATATATATATGTATGTATATGTATATGTATACATATATATATATATATATATATATATATATATATATATATGTATATATATATATATATATATATATATATATATATATATATATATATATATATGTATATGTATAGAAATACTAGGGATTTGTGTTTAAAAATAAATGACACAAGTAAATGGGTGGTATATAAATTATTTTTAATATTGTATAAATTTTATAGAGCAAAAGATTGATAAAAATAGCTTGCGTGCGTAATCTGTACTATGGATTAAAACCTTTTGTATAAAATTTTTAATATAAATTTTACCGCTGATTTTCTAAAAAATTCTTATTTTAAAGTTTTCTATAATTTTTTTTAAATATCAACAAAAAAGAATCTAAATTTTTTAACATACTCATCCTTAAGATATATATTTTTTAAAAATTATATATAAAAATTATACTATAATTAATAAAATTATGAACTGGACCTACAAAATTGATTGGACGGCCTAATATAGTTAATAAGAACATTAGGGTGTGTTTGGGTGTAGGATGTAAGGGGTTTGGGGGATGGCGTTTTCGCCTCGGTTTTCCCGCCGTGTCATTTGGGTGTATGGGTTTGCCGGGTTTGAAGGGTGGGAAATGGGGGGATTTGGGGGATGGAAGTGGATGGGAAATGGATCCTCCTCATCCAAGGTTTGGTGGATGGGGATTCCGAAATTCCCCGTTTTGCCCATTCGGCTTCCCCTCTCCTTCCATAAATGCCTCCATTTCTTCACTCTTCTCTCACACGCTAGAAGCCTAGCTGGAAGGCGAAAAAACCCGACGATTCCGAAGCGATCGAAACCGCCTACCTCCGATGATCCAGACCACCATTCCTCCTCTGTCGTCATCATCAGGTACCTTCGACGCCCTCCACCATTGTTCTCTTCGACGATGTGTGTACAGACTCCACCATTGTTCTGTTCGTCTTCTGACATTTTAGGGTTTGTTCATATGATTTTGGGGATTTTTGAATTTCTTCTGACATTTTAGAGGTAGGCCGTTTGTTTGTTCATATGCACTTTTTCAGTTTGTCTTGACCGTGGAGTTTTCGTGTTAAGTCATTGTTAGAGGCATTTACTTGTTGCTCGTACCCCATGCTCTTGTCATTCAGTTGCCATTTTAGGATGACGCCACTTCGTCGCAGCGTAGAGAGGACGCTGAGGATACGAATGCCCTCGTCGACTTCGCCAAGGAGGAGCTTGCTGTTGTCAGAGAACGAAACATGACGCTTATAGCCCGGGACGCTACACGGGTTTTGGAGCTCCTTGCTACAAGGGGTGAGCTCAACGTGGCCAGGGGGGAATTCCTGGCTACCAAGGCGCACAACTCCAGCCTTGCCTCCCGCCTTGTCGCTTCCGAGGTGAGCAACGACCACCTGGTGCAAAGGATTGTTGACCTCTGCACCTACTTGTGCGCCAGGTGGGTCGACCACGCTGCGGAGCAAGTCCGAGGCGCTCAGCTAGGCCGTGTGGCGAGGCTTCGAGGGTGGCTGCTCGTTCTAGCGATGGTGGTCATCCTGTGCCTGTGGTTCAGGGCGTAGCCAGTCCCTGTGTTAAAGACGTTTTTTGTTATATCTGTTTGGCCTCTAAGCTTGTTGTACCATGCAGATACAATGTCGTTGAACTGTTGCCCCGTATTTTGTGCATGTTTTGAGGTTAGAATTTGTAAGAACTAACAATCTCTGTCCTGCTTGCCTGCGACATTTTGTGCAGGTTGTTGTGTCCGTCTTCGTGGGCAAGCAGTGCCGGCATGTTATGAACCAACTATGCAATGCTAATTACGTTTATATGCACTATAAGCTTGCTTTTGTAGTTGTTATGTGTCCGTCTTCGTGTGCTGGTTGTGTAGGTTTGTAGTTGTTATGTGTCCGTCTTCGTGTGCAGGTTCTTTAGCTTTGTAATCGTTACATGACATTGTCCTTGTTATGACGTCAAATAGGTTTGTAGTTGTTGTCGTAAATTCGATTTAGAATTGGAAAGTGATGCTGCAAAACAAAACTTACACACCACAACTCACTTGGCAGTTTGCACCTACATTAGTCACTTGGCAGTTTGCACCTCAAAATGAAGGCCTTGTGTGTTACAACGCGGTTCATGGCATGCGCCTGTCGTTCCAAATCTGCCGAGCGATTTCGTACCTCGGCCCCTTCATCCCTGTGACAGGGCCTCCATCCTCGTCCGAGTCATACAAGGGATCATCGTCCTCGTGACCAATTTCCTCTTCGTCGTCGTAGAGGTCATCCTCGTCCTCCCCGTCGGACGTGGAAACATGCAGGGTGAACTCCGTGAACCGCGGGTCATCATCGTCCACGATCTCGGGCTCCGCACAAGACTGCCTGAAGTAATTGTGGAGCGCAAAGCAAGCTATGATGACCGCAATCTGCTTCCGAATAGGGTACTTCGGGAGTTGCGTTAGAATCTTCGACTTGGACTCCAATATCCCAAAAGACCTCTCGATAGCGCCCCTGAGGGACGAGTGCGACTTGTTGAAGGCCTCTTTCTCATTCGACGGCTGTGAAGCAGCGAATGTCGGGTGATGGTACTTCGTCGTGGAATAGGGAATCATGTAACCCGGCCGGAAGAGGTACCCTTTGTCGAATAGGTAGTAGCGGCCTACACAACATGAATGTGCATTAGACAACACAATACCACGTGCATTTCCCCCATCATGTGTCGGGTAATGTTAAATGAAGTATCAAACGTACCGGCAGGAGGGTGTGGGAAGCGCAACGCGGTTGTTCTTAGGGCGTGATCAAACACACGTGCATCGTGTGCGCTACCCTCCCAACCGGCCGATATGAACGTGAATCGTAAGTCGAAGTCGCATACCGCCATGACGTTGTACGTGCATGTGCCCTTCCTGCACCGAAACCTGATCTGGTCGCCCCTGGGTATCGCCGCTTGAATGTGGGTCCCGTCTATTGCACCGATAGCGCCCTTGAATGGCGTCGGGTATGTTGTTGAAGTGGGGGTCCTGAGGGCGGATGATGTCTCCTGCGAAGCCACGGTAGCCATTGCATCTAGCCCCACACACTGCGTCTAGAACTTGGCCTATGCTGTCGGATATAGTGTACGAGGATCGTTGGAACCGTTCACATGCATTCCGATGGCTGGCCCCCAAGCCATCGTGTTGACGAAGATGGCAACCTTCTCCATCACAGACATCTGGGTGGAAGCTCGGAGACCGTATTGATGCTCAAGAATCCCACATAGCCGCACGAATGCACCCTTTTCCATCCTGAAAGAGTTGACGCTCCTCGTCTACGACCAATGCGTCAAAATGTCATCGACCCAACTTGCTCCTCTCTACGAACCGATGTATTGGGGGACTTTATGCACATGTAGAAAGTAGTGCTGAAAAATGGGGATGGCCTGCTGCTGGAGGATGAGGCAAGCGATCACAATTCTTAGCCGTCGTCGACGCCTACGACGACGACACTTGTACCCCATGGGTTGCAGCCTACAATTAAAGGTAACCATAACAATGAAGGCATCATTGGTAATAGCATTCATGCACTTTTTCAGAAGCACACATATGACACAATCACACACATTATTCACAAACACACATGTTATGGTCCTAACATCACACACATTAGTCATGGTTTGGGACTTGTAACGCAAACCATATGAAACTGTTGACAACCTCAATGTGATGGAAACGAAAGCCGAACGCAAAGTCGCATCATTACAAACTAACAAGTTTAATGAACGAAAATTTTAAAGTTGCGAAGGAAAATGGGAACAAGCTTTCCGCCCTCGGAAAGCTCGAACATAGTTAGATGATGATGTATTGGGATTCAGGGGGGACAAGCGCCCAAATGTTGCCCGTCGTTCGTGGAGTACAACCACTTCAGCCACGGCATCCGGGACTCGTTCGTCTCAATCTCTAGGAACACCTCCCGCCTTTTGGGGGTGGGAAGGGCCAAGCTGAAGCACCACATGGGATCCCCTTCCTTCATTAGCCCATCTGTCACCATGGTTTACACAATGTCCATCACCTCCCGGGTGGTCCCATGAGGTTTGTTGGATGACACCTCCTACCTCTCCTCCCTCGCATCCCTCTCCAGCATGGCCTTCGGTAAACTGTTGGTGTCTTCCGACAATTCAAAATTTCACGAAGCAAGCTTTGAGCCCTCCGACTTCCGAATGTTGCGTTTTGGAGCGACGGTTGATGCCCCAGACCCGGAACTGGCTAGACCTCGCTTTTTGCTGGTAGATGGACCAGAACCTGCCACATATGATGGACCCAAAGCAAATTAATATTGAATTCAACTTCAACCGGAATGAAAACACTCGACACAAAAGCAGCAAATTGACGAATCAGAACACAAGAAAACGTACCCATCCGAACCGCATACCTCCCAACCCTATCAAACTCAATTGCTGAATTCAATCCATTTTAGTTCTGAATTCATGAGGAGGGTTGCGTTTCAATTGTCCTTCCGGACTTGTGAAATGCTCAATTCCCGCCCTCAACAATCATGTACGGCCTCAAGAACAATCGACTCCATATGACTAACGGCCCCAAACACAAGGAAACCCCCATTCAATTAACACAAATTTCCCCCATTTCAATGCCGACCTAACCCTAACAATTTCATCTTATTTCGATTCGAGCTCCTAAAGTGGAAAAAGGGGACAACTTACATGTTCGACGACCAGTAAGGGGCTTCGTCGTCGGGTGTCGCCGTAACTGTCGGCCTTCCGGTGCCAGTGGTCGGGTGCAGTCCGTCTTCACCGTGGAAGGCCTTCTGTCGCCGTCGCGATGACCAGGAGCCATAGGTGTCTCACAACACCAATAATGTCGACAACCGATTTTCATGATTGAAATGAATTTCAAGAGGGGTATGAATTTGGGGCAATTTCGTCTTTTCCTGTGCGTAAGTGGGGGTAATTCGGTGTTTGCCCATTACTCCATCCACCAAAAAATCAAAATAAAACCAAACACAAAACCCAAAAATTTGGGTGTTGAGTTTTCATCTCTTACATCCCAAAAATCCATCCCCATCTACCACATCCCCTAAAATCCACCAAATCCACTAAAATCCATCCCGTTCCCAAACACACCCTAAGGTGTTGTTGAGTTTCATTTTTTTTTTTGGTAGGCAAACCACTCCACTAGGGAGAATTTATTAGAGGAAACAAAGAAACACAGCTATTGATAATGCCATCGGTCAGTGGAATTTCCTCTGGCATCATCCCTAGCTTGGTTCAACAACAGAACAGGACAAACGTTCAAGTAAGTAAACCCAAGCGGAAAGGAAAATGCAAAGCTAGCTAACTCATCCGCGAGGCCATTTGCCTCACGGAAGACATGTCGGATCTGGAGACACCAGCTCCTACTACGGAAGCCATGGCAGATGCTCGCCAGGCTGGCACACGGATGTGTTTTCTTGATCTGACTCGAGAGCAGCTCCACAGCACGCTTGGAATCAGTTTCGCATATAACCTTCTCGAACCCCTTGCTCGATGCCATCTCCAAGCATTTTTCTAGCCCCCAAAGTTCTGCCTCCACCACTGAGCAACGCCCTATGTTGTGGACTAAACCAGCAATCCATTCCCCGTGCTCGTTACGGAGACCACCTCCTGCAGCCGCCACCCCTGAATCCTTGACCGCCCCGTCGACGTTCAGCTTAACCCAACCCTAGGGAGGAGCGCACCAGCTAACCGTTGTAGATGTCTTCACTTTCATCATCTTACTTCCGAGGATGTTCCGTCTCGCCATAGAGTACTGAATGGCTGCTCTTCTACAGCTGTTCGGCGTTAAGGGTGTGGTTCTGCTGTCATTAAACACAACCCCATTCCTCCTGTACCAAATCATCCAAAGGGCCGTAGCAAAGAAATCCCTCCACAGCAGCCCTTCATGGTCGTCCTTCTCCGAGGATATGTTGCTCCTCAACCACGCGGCGAACGGAAGGGAGAAGAAGTCCCCCTTCTGTTCCACGCCTTCAACCTGCAACCAAAAGTTCTTTACAGCCACGCAATCTCTGAAGAGATGGTTAAAAGACTCGCTACTAGTTAGACAGATGGGACACACTTCGGAGTTACCTATGTGTCGTCTGGCTCTTTCAGCGTTCGTAAGGACTCCCCCGTTGCACACCAGCCACATGAAAACCCGAATCCTCTCATTGACATTAAGCTTCCAGATTCTATTCACAAACGAGGAGTCGGCAGATCTAAACACTCCGACATTGTTGATAGCTGCATACCCAGCTTTAAATATACTACATTTATTGGTGTGGCCTTAAATACTCCGACATTATTGATCTCCGAGGATATGTTGTTGAGTTTCATTGGTGTGGCCTTAAATATACTACATTTATTACTTGGGTCCCTCTTTAACCACCTTGGGCCATTTTCTTCTTGACAGTTTTAAATTTCATCAGTCTTCGTTACTACGTAGTAATTTAAAACGTATTATTTTACGGAGTATTGTATACTCCTACAGTCCTATTAACTTGAAACGGAATAATTGCAATTTGCAAATGTAAAATCCTCTTTTTCTCTGCAAAAAAGACAATTTTCTTTAAACAAAAAATAAAATTGGACTCGATTAAAGTTACCCCATTTGATGGACCAGAACCTGCCACATGTGATGGACCAGAACCAGAACCTGCCACATGTGATGGACCCGATTTGAAGCCTCGGAGGCAGGGACCTTGTCGTCATCGATCGAGATGCACCATTTGAAGCCTCGGAGGCAGGGACCTTGTCAGGTGAGCTCCCGTCGTTCGGCTCTTCGTCGCAGATTTTGTTCATTGCTTGAGAAATAGATGGAGTCCGGGTCTGACTAGGGAACAGCTCATCAAACTCCTCGTCTACCCCCTCATATTGGGAACCCTTTGGGTCCACTACATTGCCTTTTCCATTCCCATGGCGACCATCGTCGTCATCGATCGAGATGCACTCCGGTTGTCCTTAATCGCGTGTGGGGGGGGGGGGGGGTTCCTGAGATGCCCGGGCCGATGGGTCCATGGATCGGGCGACGCAGTACTCACCGGTGGCGACGGTGCCACCGTAAAGTTGGTCAAACAAGTCCTTCAACTATAAATATTCGTTTCATTCCCTTAACCTGAGACATATCGTTGGATTCAATAGGTGCTAAAATCTCGTCTGGTTGTCGTCAACCAATCGTCGAAGGTTAAGGCAAGTGATTTCGTTCATCGCCCTTTTGCGTGTTTCGTGATTCTTTTGATGTGCCTTTTAAATTCTTCTGTGTCGAATGCGGCCCTGTGGCCAATTTCCTTGCCAATTTCGATAAATTGCATACCCGTCTGCTTGATGTAATTTATCTTTTTAATCATAAATTGGCATGAGTTAAATTAATGGGCAATTATTAAAGTAATTATAGTGTTATAGTATTAAATGTGATTTGGTTGTTTATAACTCAAGATAAGTAAAGGTTGCCCGTTTTCTTCTTCCTAAAGTGCATTATATTCTGCTTGTTCTTTCATGCAAACTAGTGGCATGTGATAGTAAGACCCTTTGAATTATCCATGCTTGTCCCTGTTTGATTTAATGTCGTTATTATGATCACCTAGTATAAATTGTTTATATATGATAAGATAGGCACCATGTGATGCTTAGTTGTGATATGTTAAAATGCGCACCACGTGATGTGAGTGGCTTTATGCCTTTGGCAAGTTGTGCAGTAGGCTGACTTGCAGGTTGTGGTTCGTTAAGCCACCGCCTTATAAGGTTTCATGAACACCATCCCGGAATGCATTCTCTGCGGGGTGATAAAACAACGATCTGATGTAGGTCGTGGTCCTTGTTAAAGGCCCGACTGGTACCACGTAGTATTATTATTATTATCGTTATCTTTATTATCGACTGTTAAATAGGTGATCATTTCAGTTAATTATACTTATCTGCCTCGAGTATAATTCCATTTCTTATCTTATAATCGATCGATATGATCATCCGAGTCATGTGTGAATTTTTATCATTTTCATTCAGTTTCTACTATAAATATTCGTTTCATTCCCTTAACCTGAGACATATCGTTTTATGGTCAATTTAAGGTTAAAGTCTGAACATTTTCCTTATCATTTGCTAGTCTTAATTGTACTAACCATCCTATTTATTGGATGGCTGGTGTCCTTCGTTCTCACGAAACACCAGACCATATTCCACAGGTCTAGTGCAAACAGCGGAGCAGGAGAGAGTTGAAGAGCGGGATATCAGTTATTGAATATTTTATTTTGAACCTCAAAAGTTTCCGCACCGCTACTTTAATTTCATCTATTTTGGAATTTATTCATACTTTATAGTTTTGGAATTTTTATGTTATTATGAGCAGATATTCTAAACTAATGAATTTTATTCACTTCCGCCTATTTGATTGTATTTTAAATTATCATCATGTTTATGGGAGCATGGTTGCATGTCCCTATAAGCCTCAGGTGAATTCAAAGACATTAAAGTCTGCGGATTCACTGGCGCTGTAACATTCCCTTGGGATTTAAAAAGGGGGTGTTACAGAGGGTGGTATCAGAGCTGTAGGTTTCAAAACATTTCCATTCGGATTTTAAAATGATTTCTAAAGTGAATTTCAAAAAGGCTTTTATCAAAACTAATTTCTATTTACAAAGTTAAGTAGTTTTGGAAATAATTTTAAAATAATTGTTCGATAGTCCTGCTCAAGCTCCTGCTCCTGCTCCTGCCATAGACTAAGCTTATATTCTTTATTCTTATTCTAAATCTTGCTTTCTGGATGTTCTCACTCGAGTACTGATGACTCCTCACCCTACTCGATAGATGCCTAATGTTCGCAAGACCTCAGGACTGCACGTCACGAGTTACCCCTAATGCATTGACCTCACCAACAACTCTGACACTGGGTCTGACTCAAGCATATAGGTGGAGGTCGTGGGGAAGGTGACAGTGGAGTTATCCAATTGGATTCATGTCCTGGTCAACCCTCTTGAAGGAGTTGCAGCCACATAATATGACAGGAAGCTCATCTGCGAGTGGTACAAGGAATATAATTTGGGAACTCCTCGATTCTATAGCGAGGGAAAGACAGGAAGGGAAAAGAGACCCATGCCAGCCCCCCTAGATGACAAAAGGAGAAAGTAACTCCAGAACCTCGTCCGAGTGTACGGCATGGAGTCATCTCAAGGCCCTAGTGAGGAGGAGCCAAAGAAGAGATCCTTTTTGGAAATCCTAGCATATGAGCAAGCATACCAGGCTTTGCAGGCAAAAAGAGCGGGGTAGAGGCTCCGCATAAGGGAGGCTGAGGAAAGATACAAGAATAAGGAGTGGATTGTGGATAAGCTGGAGAAAACTCTGTGATCGTGCTAGGGATGAGCTGAAAGAGATGTGTGAGCATGCTGAGTCAAAGAGAGATAAAGGATCACAGAAGCATAGCTCTGAATTAGACAAACTCGTCGAGACTTCCAAATTTATTAGATAGCCGAGCAAACTGTTGAAAGACTCGGATTAGAATCTGTGACTCTAGATTATTCCTTATTTGTGAAATTCCCTTATGGGTGATAGAGTTCGAGGTAGGAAAATGCTATTCCGCTTCCCTATCGCGATAAGTGGCGATGAGTACCTTGCCGATATTCTCAGTATGGATTGGCTTACTCGCCATGTTGCAATCATTGATTGTGGACGGAGAATCGTGACCATTTTGTCGGACGGTAGGGTTGTGTGCAGATTTCGTGGGCGCATCCCCGAGGAGGATGGCCGTGTTATTAATGTAATGCAGGCAACCAAATTGTTACGTCAAGGTTGTGCCAGATTCTTATGCTATCTGCAGAATCAGCCGTCCAAACTGGTCCCCATCTCCGATATTTCTGTAGTTCGGGATTTCCCTGATGCTTTTCCTGATGAGATTCCTGGTTTACCTCCAAAGCGGTTCATTGAATCCACCATCAATTTAGAGCCAGAAACTGCTCCTATTTCCAAAGCCCTGTATCGCATGGCTCCAATGGAGATGCAAGAGTTAAAGAGTTAGCTTGAAGAGTTGTTAGAGAAGGGTTATCAACGACCCAGTGCTTAACCTTGGGGGTGCTCCCATGCTGTTTGTGAAGAAGAAAGACGGCTTCTTCCGTCTGTGTATTGATTATCGGGAGCTGAACAAGGTGATGATCAAGAACAAGTATCCGCTGCCACGCATCGATGATTTGTTAGATCACCTTCAGGGAGAAAAGGTATTCTCCAAGATTGACCTTCGATCTGGTTACCATCAGCTCCGAGTTCGTGATGAGGATATCCCAAAGACTGCTTTCAGGACATGTTATGGGCACTATGAGTTCGTGATGATACCTTTTGGCTTAACAAATGCCCCAGCAGTCTTTATAGATCTAATGAACCGTTGTTTTCACCAGTATTTGGATAAGTTCGTCGTAGCCTTCATCGACGACATCTTAATCTACTCGCCATGTGAGGAGGCTCACTCCGAACACTTGAGAACTATGTTGATGACACTGCATGAGCATCAGTTGATGACACTGCAAGAGCATCACTTGAGAACTATGGTGATGGTTGACCTCCAGAAGATAGCAACTATAGAGAAGAGGAATATGCCAAAGAACGTTAAGGAGAACCGGAGTTTTTTGGGACTAGCAGGTTACTATAGGAGGTTCGTGGAAGGTTTTCCAAATTGGCCCAACCACTGACCTTACTTCTGCGTAAATCCCAGAAATTCGTTCAGAATGACAAGTGCGAAGCGAGCTTTCAGGAGCTCAAGAAGCGGTTGACCATATCACCTATTCCGGCACTCCCTAAGGAGTCAGAGGATTATATGATTTACAGTGATGCTTCCAAGCAAAGTTTGAGTTGTGTATTGATGCAAGATGGGAAGGTGATAGGTTATGCATCACGACAGTTGAAGCCGTATGAGGAGAAATACCCCAGTGCATGATCTGGAACTAGCTGCTGTGGTATTTGCTATAAAAATCTAGCGACATTATCTGTATGGAGTTCATTGCTAGATATACACCGACCAAAAAGCCTCAAGTATGTGTTCACTCAGAAGGAGTTGAACATGAGACAGAGACGCTGGTTAGAGCTCATCAAGGACTTTGACATAGAGCTTCTCTATCAACCTGGAAAGGCTAATGTCGTAGCCGATGCTTTAAGCCATAAATCTCAGCACGAGGCTATGATCAGTTGTTTGACAGTAAGTCCTGCTCTGCAGAAGGATCTGCTCAAGTTAGAGGTTGAGGTCTGGTTTGAAAGGAACCGAGGGCAAATGTGTATGATGGAGCTTCAGTCAGATTTGTTAGCAGAGATAAAGGTGAAGCAGACAGAGGATGTGGTGTTTGTTGATAGGAGGAAATCGAGACTTGCAATAATAAAATATATAAATAAATCACAGCAAACCAGATTCCGTCCCTTGCAAATAATTACAAGACCTCCTCCTGATGTAGCAGCGGGAAGTCAGGATCGATCCACGAGGAAGCGTGTCAGCGGATCCTAGGCAGCGGTGGAGTCTCACGGTCAGAAGTCGACAACAGTGGTACTCGACCTCGACTAAGGGTTAGTCGACAAGGGTCGGGCACAGTCGAACAGAGTAGCAGTCACAGGCACTGGGCTGGTCGATATCAACAAGGCCTACTCGATATCGAGTAGAGTCTTTGGTCGATTTCGCTTTGTCTCGTCGAGTACTTGCACAGGAGAAGCTACAGCGACTTGGTCGAGGATCAGTTTACTCGATATCGAGTAGTGCAATTCGAGATCGAGTAGAAGGACAGAAAGTAAAAACGAAGGAAAATAAAGAACAAATGCTTTGGGATTTCGAACTAAACTTAATGTAAAAGGACTTCCAAGATTGGGGTTCGCAACAACGATAACCAAGCATGCATAAGGCAGAGATAAAACAGATAATCAGGTGAATCGCATCAAGGACAAGCTTTCGCCTTTTCCAACAATTAGACAACTCTTTCAAGAAACCCTAATTGTCTCTACTGATTTTATGTTTACAATCCAAGTTGTTAACATGGATCTCCATTAGATGGGTAATAAACACATAAACAAGTAGGAGATGCTCAAAACATGATAAAAGTCGGATCTTTACCTCAATTATGCAGGGCTATCGTCGGGCTCGCCCCAACCCTAGAAGTGGGTGGACTACTCGCGCTTCATCGCAAACTCAGACATTGATTGAAATGAAATAACAACTTGCATTAAACTAAATTCAAAGACTTTACAATCCCGGCGATCCAACTCTCGTTGAACGCCAAAACCCTAAAACCTTCGAACTCCTAAACTGTCTCTGTGAACTACCTCTCTAACTTGTGAATTGAATGAATCTAAAATCAGCCCCATGGGCTTTATTTATAGGCTTCTAAACCTTGCTAATCAAGGATAGAAATATCTATCTATATCTAAAACTATATCTAAAAGCATTAATGATAAATAAAAGCAACAAAGAAATTATAAATAGAAATAATATCTAAAGTGTCTCAAGTGGATAGATCTCTTCCTTCATGATGTGTCTTGATGATTTCGGATAGAATCGGCAAACTTCGAGCCCAAGGAATCCCAAACCGAGTAGGATTCGTCAAACCGAGTAACTCGTCTATGGAGGTCTCCTCGATCTCGACAAAGGTCTTGTCGATCTAGAGTAGGATTTGTCGGTCGACTAGGCTTTTGACTCTGTGTCTCGGCTAGCTGGTCCTCGACAGACTCGGACTTGGCTCCTAGCGCTCGTCGATCTCGAGGACCCTTTGTCGATTTCGAGTTGGGTGGTTCATCGACTAGGTCTTCTCGGGTGGCTCTGCTCGACAGGTTTGGATCTGGGCTCCGGGCTCTTGTCGACCTAGAGTACCCTTACTTGATCTCGAGTAGGGTGTGGAGTCGGGTTCGTCATCTTCTGTTTCTCGACATAGGCTCCTCGATGCTGGCTGGTGTCTAGACAAGTCTTGTCGAGATCGACTAGGGTTAGTCGATGTCGAGTAGCTCTGTGCTCCGGTTCTCGCCTCTTGGTTTTCTGCCGAAATGGTTTCATATTCTGCGATATTAAACAGAAACTTATGTAGATCTCCATTTCTGACAAATAAGCTTATACTACATAAATCCGACATATTCCCAACCCGAAATATGCAAAATGTAAAGAATATGGAACTAAAATATGCATAAAGACATGGCTACTTTGGAGACATCAAATCACCCCATACTTAGACTTGCTTGTCCTCAAGCAATAACCAAACAATAACCAAGACCTACAACACATCCTTCAAGTCTTCGCCTTTGTCAAAAGCAACATCTCAAGTAGTAGCAATGTGAGACAAGTGAATTTAACGTCATTACACATATATGAGCGATCCATAGGCATAGGCAATATAAATCCAACCTCACAGGGATAATGTGTTTACACTCAACTCTCAAATGTGTTTAGGCTATGAAGATCAACTCTCAAATCAATTCCATACACAATCTCATAAACATTGCAATTTAAATATGTATCCACTTCGCAACCAATTATGTAAATGAAACAAGAATTATCAGGAGGACTTCGCTCAATAGAAGTCTTCAAAGAAGATTCCATTCGGCGGGGTTGTAATGGGGCTTGGTAAGAAATAATAAGGTATGGAATTATTTGGCCATGTGGTGCTAAATAAAATTCGGGAATCAAGACTCCTAAATCTCCCAACACAACCAAACCATAACTTCCCAATCATATGCGTCAACCAAACTCTCCAATTTGTCTCAATGGAGTATATAACCTTTCAAACTTTCTCAACCTCTCCAAAGTATGTATCTTGCAAAATAATGAAAGAAATAAGGTAAATTTGGCTCATGCACTTTATTCACAAACATATGTACTTTTTCTTCTTCTTTTTTTCGGATTTTTTTTTGAAACGAAAATAAATAAAATAATACTAGTGCATTTATAATGTGAGCCAAAAATCCTTTTACATAATATGTCTAGCAAAATGTACAACCAACCCATATCTCAATAATTTCCCCAATCCTTCTTGAAATGCAACATAAGCTCATTCTTTCCACAAATCATCATTCCAACCAACTCTAAGTCTTAATTCTCAAATGGGGGTCAGGCTCAATTTGGCTAAGGATAATTTTGTGGAGTTTACAATAAAAGTCTCAGGCTAATGTTCTGGCTTCAAGCAGGGATAATGTAGGGTAGGTAAAGAGAGGATAAAATTGGCTTAAAAGGTGCCTCCATCATTTAATTCTCATCAACATAAACATATAAATGCATTGGCTTTGAATAACTATCACAACATTTAGAGATGCATAGGAAGAGTAAATACATTCAAGAAAGCAGAGGGATTTTTGATGTTCTCCCTATAAGGCCAAAATTCTCACTAGGACAATTTTTGTTGGATTTTAACCTTTAGCTTAGGATCATATGTGCTCAATTTCATCACAAGTTCACAATCCACATAAAAACCATTTTGAGGACTTAGGCTAAACCTTCCAAACATACCATAGGATTTATATGATCAAGTCAGTCATTATTTATTATCATAGGACATCTAAGTTAGGGTATCAAAACTAAAATAATGCAAAAATTAAACATGCATATTTTTTTTAAAAATTTTTCGACATTTTCTATTTTTTTTTTAATTTTTATTATTTTTTTTTCTATGCAACTAAAAATAAGAATAAAGTATGGCAAAAGACTCCAATGCATAAAATTTAAACATGAATGCATAAAAATTTAAATTTCACCATGTAAAACCAAAAAGCAAGACTAACACATATGATAGTGATAATGAGTCCTTCCCCCACCCCATACTTAAAATTTACAGTGTCCCCACTGTATAAAATCAAATAAAAATAAGAGTAAAGGAAGGAACTCACAGGATAACACATCGAGGAAGGCGAATCAGTGTATGTCGAGTAGGTTGCTCGTCGATCTCGAGTATAGTGTACTCGATCTCGAGTAGCTTTTCTGCGTCCAGTGGTTTTCTGAAGTCGAGGAGTGTCTTGGCTTGTCGATGTCGAGTACGTCTACTCGAGGTCGAGTAACTTCTGGGCTTCTCCTCCTTGTCGTCGTTGACTTGGCCTTCGTCGATTCTGACTGGTTTTCAGGGACTTCTTTATCCCACTTTTCGCAATCCTTATATGCTTGCCGACCTAAAAGTGTTAGATTTCACAAGAAACAAGACTATCCACATGAAATATTCTAAAAGACATAAAACTAAAAAACAAAAACCAAAAAGTTCAAAAGGTCCCAACAAAATTCATAAAGTTCTATATACATGCTCTAGATTTTAGAGTCGGTAGGCCGACTTCTCCGTTTGCGCTCAAGGACCATTATTGTGGGGCCTGCTCATGCTTGGCCCTTCTCCTGGATCATCTAGGTCCTGATGGTAGTATGCAAGCTCAGCTGATAGGTGGTTGCTTGCATCATCTCTCTTCTCTTTCTTTCTCTTCCTTCTAGCTCTTAGCTTTCGCAGATTTTCTTGCCACTGGGCCTTACCTCCCCTTAAACTATTAAAAAACTTCTTTATGGACTGAGGGGGAGTAGAATTCATACCTGAACTTACCTTTTCGGACCCAAAACAGGAAACTTTGGGCTTGGGGCTAGTCGAGATCGAGTACAGCTGGTCGACCTCGAGTACAGGGACCCCATACTTAGGCTCTTGGCAAGTCAGTAGCTCAGCAGAGTTCGTCGACCTCGACAAAGTCTTGTCGAGATCGAGTGGGGCCCTTGTCGATATCGAGTAGCTCTTGTCTATCTCGAGTACAGTGTTGGCACCCTCCTCCGCTGTTTGCTTGGTCCCGTGGTTGCTGATGCTTTTCACCTCCAGCCATGAAATTTCCTCTTTTGCAGGGCCAAAAGAGAAATCTAAAACCTCATCGCCAATGGTGAAGGTGAGCGATCTATTCTTGACACTTATTTTGGCATCTACAGTAGCTAAGAACGGTCTACCAAGAATAATGTGGCTAGTAGGATCTTCAGCACAGTCAATGATAAGGAAATCTGCTGGAACAAAGAATTTACCAACCTGGACAGGGACGTTCTCAACTATACCTGTAGGGATGACTACTGTATTGTTCGCCATGTATAGTTTGGCATTCACAGGTTCTATGCATCCGATTTTTACCTTCCGCCAGATTGATAGAGGCATGATGCTCACACTTGCTCCTAAATCGCACAGAGAATCATATTTATATTGTCCAAAACCCACAGTAACAGAAAACTTACCAGGGTCAGGTCTCTTTTCAGAGAAGTGGAGTACTTTGCATTCGCCTGCGATCTCTGAGATGGATCACTTCTTGCTCAGGATTTCCTTCAGAAATTTGACATATCCAGGCATCTCTTGCAGGGCTTCTGTAAAAGGGATAGAAACATTTAGTTCTTGCAGCATGTTAGCAAATCTGGTAAACCTACCTGCAGTGGGATCTTTCTGTGCTTTTGAAGGGAAAGACAGTGGCTTTTTCAGTTTCGGAGCCAGATCAGTTGTCGGAGGTGTTGCAGAGTCGTCGACGTCGGCCAGATGCTGCTCCTCAATCTCGACCACGGGCTCCTCGACATCGAGTAGGGTGGTCGACCTGGAGTTGCTCGTCTACGCAGCGGAGTCCGAGCTCAGCTTCATGTCTTGGTCGAATAGCGGCTTGTCGATATCAAGTACATCCTCCTCGAGATCGAGTACACCTCGCTCTGTCTCGAGTTGCTGTTCTGCCTTGCCTTGCTGTTTCCCGACCTCTGGCTCGTGTAATTGATGCCCACTCCTGAGTTTGATAGCTGCGACGTGTCCAGTCTTCCCCTTAGGATTTGGTTCAGTTTGCCCAGGGAGCTGTCCGGACGGTCGTGGGATCTGCGCAGCGATTTATCCCATCTGGGTCTCAATGCCTTTCTTCTAGATGTCTAGCTCTCCAAAATTTGTGTTGAAGTTCTGGAGCTGATTGTTGATGGTGTTTGTAGCCTGCAGGTTCTATGCATGATTCCGGCGCATCTCATCAAGAATCAGTTGCAGATCGTCCTTCTTTTGATCCCTTTCTGGATGCCTTGGAGCTTTGTAGGGTGGGGGATTCCTAGGAGGGCCTTGGTTCCACTGAGGCTGATAGAACCTTTGATCTCCCATGTAGCGATTTGGACCCCCAACGTAGGCTGCTTCCTCATGTGTCTCTGCCATTCTGACTTGCTCAGTGTGTGGGCACTCAGTAGTGGTGTGCCTCTGTGATCCGCATTCGATGCAAGGCTGATTGACAGATAGATATTTGACTTGCTTGAGAAGCTTACGATTCTGGTCTCTATAGAACTGCTCCCTGACATCTGGGTCAATCTCCTTTGCTGGCTCATAGAGTGGCATAGATGGTGCTGGCCTGGCATAGGAGTTCTCCTCATAGTTTGCAGTAGACCCATATTTGTTGTCATAATTAGTGAGCTTGTCTAGCACACCCCATGCGTCAACTGGCGGCATCGTCAGATACTCATAGCAAGTATACTGGTTGATTCTGTCCTTGGTGACTTGATCAAGAGAGTTGAAGAAGATCTCCTGAATGACGTAGGGTGGCTGTCCATGAGTGGGGCAGGATCGCAGCAGTTCTGTGTAGCGTTCTCATGCCCTTGCCAGCGGTTCCCCTTGCTTCTGTTTGAAGGCGGTGATTTTCTGGCGGAGAAGTGCTGTCTTGGCAGGTGGGAAGAATTTATTCAGAAACTCTTGCTCTACTTGGGCCCATGTTGTGAGTGATCTTGGTTTCAGCCCTTCGAGCCACTTCAGTGCAGGCCCAGCGAGAGACCAGCGGAAAGCCTTCATCTTGACATATTCCAAAGTTGTACCTTCAGCAAGAGTACGGCGCATGTCATGAAAATTGGTAATATGTTCAAGAGGACACTCATTAAATCTTCCATAAAAAGCATTGTTTTTAAGTTCTATCAGAAATTGAGTGCGAATTTCAAAGGAGTTTTCAGGGATAAGAATCGCCAATTCAGGCACGACGAGAGTTGGATGCATATAATCCTCAGTAGTGGTTGGATATTGGGCAAGCTCAGCTTCTGCTTGCCTTGCGCGTTCAGCTTCTTGTTCCCTCGCTGCCCTTTCATTGGCGATAGTGGTATCCTTTGCGGCTAGCTCCCTTGTAAGCCTCGCAATCAGCTGTTCTTGTGTTTCAGCGGCCGCCATGGCTCTTTGTAGTTTAGCTCTGATGTGTAGAAGGCGATCTGGTTCGTCTAAGCCGTCAAACTCAGGTGGTTGACCAGAACGGCGCATACACCTGTAAAGTAACTCAAAGCAGACGTGGGATTTAACTACCTAAGGCGCGAATGATAGCCTCCCCGGCAACGGCGCCAATTTTGTTGATAGGAGGAAATCGAGACTTGCAATAATAAAATATATAAATAAATCACAGCAAACCAGATTCCGTCCCTTGCAAATAATTACAAGACCTCCTCCTTATGTAGCAGCGGGAAGTCAGGATTGATCCACGAGGAAGCGTGTCAGCGGATCCTAGGCAGCGGTGGAGTCTCACGGTCAGAAGTCGACAACAGTGGTACTCGACCTCGACTAAGGGTTAGTCGACAAGGGTCGGGCACAGTCGAACAGAGTAGCAGTCACAGGCACTGGGCTGGTCGATATCGACAAGGCCTACTCGATATCGAGTAGAGTCTTTGGTCGATTTCGCTTTGTCTCGTCGAGTACCTGCACAGGAGAAGCTACAACGACTTGGTCGAGGATCAGTTTACTCGATATCGAGTAGTGCAATTCGAGATCGAGTAGAAGGACAGAAAGTAAAAACGAAGGAAAATAAAGAACAAATGCTTTGGGATTTCAAACTAAACTTAATGTAAAAGGACTTCCAAGATTGGGGTTCGCAACAACGATAACCAAGCATGCATAAGACAGAGATAAAACAGATAATCAGGTGAATCGCATCAAGGACAAGCTTTCGCCTTTTCCAACAATTAGACAACTCTTTCAAGAAACCCTAATTGTCTCTACTGATTTTATGTTTACAATCCAAGTTGTTAACATGGATCTCCATTAGATGGATAATAAACACATAAACAAGTAGGAGATGCTCAAAACATGATAAAAGTCGGATCTTTACCTCAATTATGCAGGGCTATCGTCGGGCTCGCCCCAACCCTAAAAGTGGGTGGACTACTCGCGCTTCATCGCAAACTCAGACATTGATTGAAATGAAATAACAACTTGCATTAAACTAAATTCAAAGACTTTACAATCCCGGCGATCCAACTCTCGTTGAACGCCAAAACCCTAACCTTCGAACTCCTAAACTGTCTCTGTGAACTACCTCTCTAACTTGTGAATTGAATGAATCTAAAATCAGCCCCATGGGCTTTATTTATAGGCTTCTAAACCTTGCTAATCAAGGATAGAAATATCTATCTATATCTAAAACTATATCTAAAAGCATTAATGATAAATAAAAGCAACAAAGAAATTATAAATAGAAATAATATCTAAAGTGTCTCAAGTGGATAGATCTCTTCCTTCATGATGTGTCTTGATGATTTCGGATAGAATCGGCAAACTTCGAGCCCAAGGAATCCCAAACCGAGTAGGATTCGTCAAACCGAGTAACTCGTCTATGGAGGTCTCCTCGATCTCGACAAAGGTCTTGTCGATCTCGAGTAGGATTTGTCGGTCGACTAGGCTTTTGACTCTGTGTCTCGGCTAGCTGGTCCTCGACAGACTCGGACTTGGCTCCTAGCGCTCGTCGATCTCGAGGACCCCTTATCGATGTCGAGTTGGGTGGTTCGTCGACTAGGTCTTCTCGGGTGGCTCTGCTCGACAGGTTTGGATCTGGGCTCCGGGCTCTTGTCGACCTCGAGTACCCTTACTCGATCTCGAGTAGGGTGTGGAGTCGGGTTTGTCGTCTTCTGTTTCTTGACATAGGCTCCTCGATGCTGGCTGGTGTCTAGACAAGTCTTGTCGAGATCGACTAGGGTTAGTCGATGTCGAGTAGCTCTGTGCTCCGGTTCTCGCCTCTTGGTTTTCTCCCGAAATGGTTCCATATTCTGCGATATTAAACAGAAACTTATGTAGATCTCCATTTCTGACAAATAAGCTTATACTACATAAATCCGACATATTCCCAACCCGAAATATGCAAAATGTAAAGAATATGAAACTAAAATATGCATAAAGACATGGCTACTTTGGAGACATCAGTGTTACTGTAGATCACCATTGATTTCTTCGAGGGAAAATCCCAGGCTTTGTCGTGAGGAAGGATGGATATCTATGGTTTGGGAATCGCATCTGCGTCCCCAATGTCCCTGAGATCCGACAGACCATCCTTCGGGAAGCTCATGCATCCAGCTATTCGGTGCATCTTGGAGCTAGTAAGATGTATAAGGATCTGAGGCAGAACTACTGGTGGTCTGGTATGAAGAATGAAGTGACCGAGTATGTGGCCAGATGCTTGGTATGCCAGCAAGTCAAGATTGAGCACCAGCGACCTGGTGGGAAGCTCCAACCCCTTCCAGTACCCACATGGAAGTGGGAACAGATCTCGATGGACTTTGTTATGGGGCTCCCTAAGGGTTAGGGACAGAAGGATGCCATTTGGGTGATTGTTGATCGACTCACCAAATGTGCACACTTCATTGCTATTCGATCTACCTGGAAGCCGGCTAAGCTAGCAGAATTGTACCTTCAGCACATCGTCCGTCTGCACGGGATTCCTTCGTCCATTATTTCTGATCGCGACGGACGATTCATCTCAGAGTTCTGGAAGAAGCTGCACGAGGGACTTGGTACACAGCTGAATTACCGCTTTTTACCCTCAGACAGATGGTCAGTCGGAGAGGACCATTCAGAAACTAGAGGATATGCTAAGAGCATGTGTCCTTGATAGGCCGACAGATTGGGAAAGCAGTCTGAGCCTGATCGAGTTCACCTACAACAACAGCTGGCATGCGTCCATAAAGATGGCTCCTTTTGAAGCCCTCTATGGACGGAAGTGTCGATCGCCAGTATGTTGGGATGATACCACTGATGCCATTCATATAGGCCCGGAGCTGTTAGAGAAGACAGCTGAAGAAGTTGCAATGATTAGACAACGAATGTTGACCGCTCAGAGTCGTCAAAAGTCTTATGCCGACCCTAGGCGTAGAGAGGTCAACTTTGAGGTGGGTGATAAGGTGTTTGTAAAGGTGTCACCCACGAAGGGAGTCTTCCGGTTCCGAAAACGAGGGAAGTTGAACCCTCGATATGTCGGGCCATTTGAGATTCTGCAGCGTGTAGGAAATGTTGCCTACCGCCTTGCTCTGCCTCCGTTAGCTCATCCAGTACATAACGTCGTCCATGTATCATTGCTACGGAAGTACGTGCCTGACCCGACCCACATTTTGAGTTATGAGGAGATTGAGGTCCGCCCAATCGGAACCTATAATGCGAAATAAGGACAAGGTCCCAATGGAAGGAACGTTTAAGCAAGGTCTTAAGCTTTGCACCTTAGGTGCCATTACCGAAGCTGATGAATAGGAATAAGCTACACTGAAAAAGTTGTGCAACGTCAAGCTTTTTAGTAATTCCTTTATGCTAGTACGTTCTAGCATTTCAATAAAGGGAGTCAATGGAAAAGTATTTCCGATAAACTCCATATCTAGCAATCTAAATTCCGGTATTGTTATTCTAAGTAGTCAATTTTGGATTCATCCTAACAACCTTACATGTTGAAGGCAAAGTGGGGAATTGGTGTGCGAATTGGTAATATTCTAACGTTGAATACCATATAAGTTTTGCACATTTCCCTACTAATATTCCTTTCATGATATACAGTAAGCTCCAGTAGGTTGATACTTCTGATTCCATATCAAGTTGGTCAACCCGTGTTTTTTTTTACAGCTATCGAAAAAGAGTTGGGAAGTGCTCCCTATAGACTCTAGAAAGGCTCATCTGTTTCACTTCTGTATAAGCAGGAATAATACCCACATGTGAAATCAGGGATTAATGATCGATATGTCATACGTAAGGTCCTTCATGAGGATTAGTAACTTTTTAGGTAGGTAGGTTAACCTTTCCTAAATCTTGTTAGTATTAAACGATCATGGGTTATATATCTCATCTCTCATTTCCATGATTGAGCAACCGAACTCTCATGGGTAACAAGCTTAAGAATAGTACTTTTAAATATAGATGTACACGATTTATGTTTATGAAGAAGACAAGGACGCAAGGACGCATGTGCTGAAGAACCGGACAATGTTCATGTCGATAAACCAGAAGACGAAGACCCACACTCATCTCATATGGATAAGGTTGGCTAGTTCTGTCATAATGGTTGCCTTCAAAGCCACCCGGGCCATTTGGCAACCTGGAAAAGGAAGTCAGATGGGGCTGAGACGAAAGCCAATGACAAGCTAGTTAACCCTGTTTCTTATGTGATGCGAGTTCACTTATCTCGAGCAACGAGAGTGAATATCAAAAGATATCTTTAAAAATTTTATTATCCTTGTTTTAAATACTCATAACTCTAGAGATATATACACTGTTTTCATATGATTAAAATTTCAAGCTTTTCCATTGAGGAGTTCGGAAAGCAATGAGTTACCTTAGATGTAATTCCCATCGCTCACGTATTCGATAAGTTCAGTAAGCGAAGCATGCTTAAATTCTACCTATTCGGGAACCATTGTTGATACACCTAGCACTGCTTTGATCAGTCTATATCCTCTCATCTATTTTGAGAATACTATCTTATCTTCAATTCATTTCTTGTTTCTTTTCTAAGTTTCGGGACGAAACTTATTTCTAGTGGGGAGGTATGAAATACCCCAAATTATTTTTGGGCTATTTCTTATTTTTATTTAATTAAATAAATCTATATTATATTCAAACTATATTATATATCTTGTGAGTTTGGTCATTTAATAAATTCACATAAGATATATGGTAGAAATTAGAATAATTAAATTATTCTAAAGAGAAATAATATATGATGGATTAAATTACATAAATCCTCTAAATACCTTTATTATTTAATTTATGAAATTAAATTAAATAATATTCATCCCGCTAAAGTGGAGAAATATATCATCTATCTCCGTCTTTATCCGATTCTTTTCATTATTTTTCTTAAATTCTTTTATCTACCCTTAATCCCTATTTTAATTGATTCTTAATCGCGAAGAATAAAAAATCCATCTTTATCTAACCTAATTCAGCAGTATAGATACACGTCAAATATTAGGGTTTTCCACAACCCAAAAATCGCATCCTACGTCACCGTCTCTCCCGTTCTCCCCTGTACTCCCGTGAGCCGCGACCTTCCTCACCGCCCGAGCCGCCGGAGAACGCCAATGCCAAGGCCAAGCCGGAGAACGCCCATCCTTATCGAGCCCATCACCGCTGACCATCGCCCTTGCCCGGAGACACACCGCCTTCTCCTCTCAAATCGATCGCGAACAGTGGACGCCGGACCTCCGTAGTCCACCACCGCCAGCAATCGAGCCGACCTTCGCAGCCTTTCACCGCCATCGAGCCACTGCAGCGCAGCCTTGCCGGAGCACAGAAGGTCGAGGCCGCCCGAGTCGCCCCAATTGTCGCTGCACTCGCCCACCGACGCCGGAGGAAGAGAACCGCCTCCAATCCCTGTCCGAGTGCCGCTGCTGGTCCGCCACCAGACACCGCTGCTGCTCATCGCCTCCGATAGCCATCGCCAATCGCCGTGCTGGTCGTCATCCCCAATCGCTGCCTGCCGTGAGCCATCGCCGCCGAGGGAGGAGCTTCCTCTTCTTCGCTGTACGTGAACGGTGAACTCCGTTGAATCAAAACAGAGGTTTTGATTTCTTTTGTGAAAAGTACATAAACTTCCCTTACTCTTATACTATTCTTGTTTCTGGCCCTAAGTTAATTAATTATTAAGCTAAGCGGCCAGAATTTCTAAACTATTCAATTCTTGCCCGTTCCAGCGACACCAAGCAATCTCGAAGAACCTACGCCGGATCCCGCTCCTCGAGGAATTCATATTGGTATAGATTCTTAACTTTATAGAATTAATTCAATTTTAAATTGAGTTAAGTAAAGTTAATTGTATGAAATATCAATATTAAATATTCATTTTTTCGTTGGATTCAATAGGTGCTAAAATCTCGTCTGGTTGTCGTCAACCAATCGTCGAAGGTTGTCGTCAACCAATCGTCTGATTTCGAATGTCGTCAACCAATCGTCAACCAATCTCGTTCATCGCCCTTTTGCGTGTTTCGTGATTCTTTTGATGTGCCTTTTAAATTCTTCTGTGTCGAATGCGGCCCTGTGGCCAATTTCCTTGCCAATTTCGATAAATTGCATACCCGTCTGCTTGATGTAATTTATCTTTTTAATCATAAATTGGCATGAGTTAAATTAATGGGCAATTATTAAAGTAATTATAGTGTTATAGTATTAAATGTGATTTGTTTGTTTATAACTCGAGATAAGTAAAGGTTGTCCGTTTTCTTCTTCCTAAAGTGCATGATATTCTGCTTGTTCTTTCATGCAAACTAGTGGCATGTGATAGTAAGACCCTTTGAATTATCCATGCTTGTCCCTGTTTGATTTAATGTCGTTATTATGATCACCTAGTATAAATTGTTTATATATGATAAGATAGGCACCATGTGATGCTTAGTTGTGATATGTTAAAATGCGCACCACGTGATGTGAGTGGCTTTATGCCTTTGGCAAGTTATGCAGTAGACTGACTTGCAGGTTGTGGTTCGTTAAGCCACCGCCTTATAAGGTTTCATGAAACACCATCCCGGAATGCATTCTCTGCGGGGTGATAAAACAACGATCTAATGTAGGTCGTGGTCCTTGTTAAAGGCCCGACCGGTACCACGTAGTATTATTATTATTATCGTTATCTTTATTATCGACTGTTAAATAGGTGATCATTTCAGTTAATTATACTTATCTGCCTCGAGTATAATTCCATTTCTTATCTTATAATCGATCGATATGATCATCCGAGTCATGTGTGAATTTTTATCATTTTCATTCAGTTTCTACTATAAATATTCGTTTCATTCCCTTAACCTGAGACATACCGTTTTATGGTCACTGTAAGGTTAAAGTCTGAACATTTTCCTTATCATTTGCTAGTCTTAATTGTACTAACCATCCTATTTATTGGATGGCTGGTGTCCTTCGTTCTCACGAAACACCAGACCATATTCCACAGGTCTAGTGCAAACAGCGGAGCAAGAGAGAGTTGAAGAGCGGGCTATCAGTTATTGAATATTTTATTTTGAACCTCAAAAGTTTCCGCACCGCTACTTTAATTTCATCTATTTTGGAATTTATTCATACTTTATAGTTTTGCAATTTTTATGTTATTATGAGCAGATATTCTAAACTAATGAATTTTATTCACTTCCACCTATTTGATTGTATTTTAAATTATCATCTTATTTATGGGAGTATGGTTGTATGTCCCTATAAGCCTCAGGTGAATTCAAAGACATTAAAGTCTGCGGATTCACTGGCGCTGTAACATTCCCTTGGGATTTAAAAAGGGGGTGTTACAACCTTGGCCCATTTTCTTCTTGACAGTTTTAAATTTCGTTAGTCTTCGTTACTACAGAGTAATTTGAAACGTATTATTTTACGGAGTATTGTATACTCCTACAGTCCTACTAACTTGAAACGGAATAATTGCAATTTGCAAATGTAAAATCCTCTTTTTCTCTGCAAAAAAAGACAATTTTCTCAACGCGGCCAGGGGGAACTCCAGGCTACCAAGGCGCACAACTCCAGCCTTGCCTCCCGCCTTGTCGCTTCAGAGGCGAGCAACGACCACCTGGTGCAGAGGATTGCTGACCTCTGCGCCTACAAGTGCGCCAGGTGGGTCGACCATGCTGCGGAGCATGTCCGAGGCGCTCAGCTGGGCTGTGTGGCGAGGCTTCAAGGGTGGCTGCTCGTTCTAGCGATGGTGGTCATCCTGTGCCTGTGGTTCAGGGCGTAGCTTGTTGTACCATGCAGATACAATGTCGTTGAACTGTTGCCCCGTATTTTATGCATGTTTTGGGGTTAGAATTTGTAAGAACAAACAATCTATATCCTGCTTGCCTGCGACATTTTGTGCAGGTTGTTGTGTCCGTCTTCGTGGGCAAGCAGTGCCGGCATGTTATGAACCAACTATGCAATGCTAATTATGTTTATATGCTCAACTATAAGCTTACTTTTGTAGTTGTTATGTGTCCGTCTTCGTGTGCAGGTTGTGTAGGTTTGTAGTTGTTATGTGTCGTCTTCGTGTGCAGGTTTTTTAGGTTTGTAATCGTTACGTGACATTGTCCTTGTTATGGCGTCGAATAGGTTTGTAGTTGTTGTCATAAATTCGAGTTAGAATTGGAAAGCGATGCTGCAAAACGAAACTTACACACCACAAGTCACTTCGCAGTTTGCACCTACATTAGTCACTTGGCAGTTTGCACCTCAAAATGAAGGCCTTGTGTGTTACAACGCGGTTCATGGCATGCGCCTGTCGTTCCAAATCTGCCGAGCGATTTCGTACCTCAGCCCCTTCATCCCTGTGATAGGGCCTCCATCCTCGTCCGAGTCATACAAGGGATCATCGTCCTCGTGACCAATTTCCTCTTCGTCGTCGTAGGGGTCATCCTCGTCCTCCCCGTCGGACGTGGAAACATGCAGGGTGAACTCCGTGAACCGCGAGTCATCGTCGTCCACGATCTCGGGCTCCGCACAAGACTGCCTGAAGTAATTGTGGAGCGCAAAGCAAGCTATGATGACCGCAATCTGCTTCCGAATAGGGTACTTCGGGAGTTGCGTTAGGATCTTTGACTTGGACTTCAATATCCCAAAAGACCTCTCGATAGCGCCCCTGAGGGACGAGTGCGACTTGTTGAAGGCCTCTTTCTCGTTCGACGGCTGTGAAGCGGCGAATGTCGGGTGATGATACTTCGTCGTGGAATAGGGAATCATGTAACCCGGCCGGAAGGGGTACCCTTTGTCGAATAGGTAGTAGCGGCCTACACAACATGAATGTGCATTAGGCAACACAATACCACATGCATTTCCCCCATCATGTGTCGGGTAATGTTAAATGAAGTATCAAACGTACCGGCAGGAGGGTGTGGGAAGCGCAACGCGGTTGTCCTTAGGGCGTGATCAAACACACGTGCATCGTGTGCGCTACCCTCCCAACCGGCCGATATGAACGTGAATCGTAAGTCGAAATCGCATACCGCCATGACATTGTACGTGCATGTGCCCTTCCTGCACCGAAACCTGATCTGGTCGACCCTAAGTATCGCCGCTTGAATGTGGGTCCCGTCTATTGCACCGATAGCGCCCTTGAAGTACGGCCAGTACCGGTTGTCGTTCTGGATGGCGTCGGGTATGTTGTTGAAGTGGGGGTCCTGAGGGCGGATGATGTCTCCTGTGAAGCCACGATAGCCATTGCATCTAGCCCCACACACATCGTCTAGAACTTGGCCTATGCTGTCGGATATAGTGTACGAGGGTCTTTGGAACCGTTCACATGCATTCCGATGGCTGGCCCCCAAGCCATCGTGTTGAGAAAGATGGCAACCTTCTCCATCACAGACATCTGGGTGGAAGCTCGGAGACCGTATTGATGCTCAAGAATCCCACATAGCCGCACGAATGCACCCTTTTCCATCCTGAAAGAGTTGACGCTCCTCGTCTACGACCAATGCGTCACAATGTCATCGACCCAACTTGCTCCTTTGTACGAACCGATGTATTGGGGGACTTTATGCACATGCAGAAAGTAGTGCTGAAAAATGGGGATGGCCTGCTGCTGGAGGATGAGGCAAGCGATCACAATTCTTCACCGTCGTCGACGCCTACGATGATGACACTCGTACCCCATGGGTTGCAGCCTACAATTTAAAGGTAACCATAACAATGAAGGCGTCATTGATAATAGCATTCATGCACTTTTTCAGAAGCACACATATGACACAATCACACACATTATTCACAAACAGACACGTTATGGTCCCAACATCACACACATTAGTCATGGTTTGGGACTTGTAACGCAAACCATATGAAACTGTTGACAACCTCATTGTGATGGAAACAAAAGCCGAATGCAAAGTCGCATCATTACAAACTAACAAGTTTAATGAACGAAAAATTTAAAGTTGCGAAGGAAAATGGGAACAAGCTTTCAGCCCTCGGAAGGCTCGAACATAGTTGGCTGATGATGTATTGGGATTCAGGGGGGACAAGCGCCCAAATGCTGCCCGTCGTTCGTGGAGTACAACCACTTCATCCACGCTATCCGGGACTCGTTCGTCTCAAACTCTAGGAACACCTCCCGCCTTTTGGGGGTGGGAAGGGCCAAGCTGAAGCACCACATGGGATCCCCTTCCTTCATTAGCCCATCTATCACCATGGTTTTCACAATGTCCATCACCTTCCGGGTTGTCCCATGAGGTTTGTTGGATGACACCTCCTCCCTCTCCTCCCTCGCATCCCTCTCCAGCATGGCCTTCAGTAAACTGTTGGTGTCTTCCGCCAATTCAAAATGTCGCGAAGCAAGCTTTGAGCCCTCCGACTTCCGAATGTTGCATTTTGGAGCGACGGTTGATGCCCCAGACCCGGAACTGGCTAGACCTCGCTTTTTGCTGGTGGATGGACCAGAACCTGCCACATGTGATGGACCCGAACGCTGGCCAGTTGAAGGACCAGACCTTGTCCCATTTGAAGCCTCGGAGGCAGGGACCTTGTTAGGTGAGCTCCCGTCGTTCGGCTCTTCGTCGCAGATGTCGTTCATTGCTTGAGACATAGATGGAGTCCGGGTCTGACTAGGGAACAGCTCATCAAACTCCTCGTCTACCCCCTCATATTGGGAACCCTCTAGGTCCACTGCATTGCCTTTTCCATTCCCATGACGACCATCGTCGTCATCGATCGAGATGCACTCCGGCTGTCCTTCATTGCGGGGGGGGGGGGGGGGGGGGGGGGTTCCTGAGATGCCCGGGCCGATGGGTCCATGGATGGGGCGACGCAGTACTCACGGGTGGCGACGGTGCCACCATAGAGTTGGTCAAACAAGTCCTTCAACTCAGGAGGGACGCCCTTCTTTCGAAACTTCCTGAAGTTATGGTCGACCTGCTCAATGGGAATCATGAAGGCATGTATGCCCGACGTCATTGATAATTGCGGTGTGCACATTGAAGACGAGACAAACACAAAAGGAGAACGTACCACAATTTTCTTCTCCCACCATTCGTTAGACGCCATGATGGTTTTTCTAACGGGATCCCAACCCAACCCCGTCTCATCCTTCTTCAGCTCTTTCCAACAGTTGTAATAAGTTTTCATATCGCGAGTCCGATTCTTAAGAGTTTTGGTGTTGCACTTCTTCCCCATCAATTCCTCAAACTGAGCTGTAAGGGGAGCCCAAAGGAAGGCATGCTCCCTTCAATTTTTTTTTCTGGTATGCTAGGAGAACTCGCACCAGCTTCATCATGAGGTCGAAGGACCAGTAGAAGGCGGCTGGAACAGGGACCTTATCGTCACCACTGGCGGGTGTCTTAGCTTTTCCCCTTCGATTACTCGTCGCCTTTCGCTTACCTTTGTCATTGGGAACGGGCGTTGAATCCATGCAAATCTGGAATGAAAGGATGACGAGGAATGCGATGGCCCAATGGACGGCGATGCACAACAACAATCGAATGTTTCCAAAGCAAATTAATATTGAATTCAACTTCAATCGGGACGAAAACACTCGACACAAAAGCAGCAAATTGACGAATCAGAACACAAGAAAACCCATCTGAACCGCATACCTCCTGATAGGTACGCATTAATATTTCCAATTAGAGAATAATATAAATACTACAAATTAAGAAGGAAAGCACCATAAATTAGCATAACGGTTTATAATCAAATCCCACCATAAAGGCCAAATTAAATGGGAATATTACACCCAACTAGCCATTAGAAAGAACACACCAATTCGGGAGTTAATTGGCAAGATTAAGAGGCTCCATTGAGGGGGGAGTTACAAAGGAAGACAGAATAAAAGGGAGGACTCGAGGATTCAGAGAAAAGTGGACCATCCAAATCCAGTTCGATAATCTAAAGTTGAAATTACAATTACACTAGAATATTTGGTGTAACATTTGGCGCCGTCCGTGGGGATCGAAGGATGGTCGAGGCTTCCGAATCAGAAAGGAACTTGGCGGAGAGGAATCGTCTGTTGGAAGAGGAGGTAGCAGCCCTGCGCCGCCAGAACGCTGCTCTTGAGAAGTCCAACGGCAAGCGACCGAGAGAGGAAACCGGAGGCAGCGGACACCGATTGGCCAGCTCCATTGATGGTGTTCCGCCGAGACAACCCGAAAGGAGGATTCGACATCGGGATGAGGCAAGCGAAGTAGAATACGACCGACATCACAGCCATGGGAGAGCTCAAAATGAAGAGAGGTGGGAATACCATCTCACAAGCTCTCATCACCGGCGCGACAAGGAAAGGAGGCGCGATGATGCGCTCTATGAAGATGTGCCAGAGGGAGAGACTCACAGCCCCGAGCAGACGGAGGAGGGTAGAGGAGATCGAAACCTTCGGAAGGAATCGGCGGAGGGCTCTCACAAGCGACATCGACCCTCCGAGCGTATCAGCCAAGCTGAGGAGAGATTATTGAGGTTGTTCGCTAATCAGGGGGAATCACTGGTCTCAGCCCAGGAGCAGGCCGAGGCTAAGCTGCTACAAATGACTTCGACGCCGTTCACCAGGCGCATACGTGAGCAGCGCCCTCCAGATAAGTTTTCGGCACCCGTCTTTGAAGTTTATGATGGAAGGTCTGATCCGGTTAGTCATGTAGCATTGTACACTCACAAAATGGCCTTATGGGTGCAAAATGACAGCATGATGTGCAAGATGTTCCCCGCCAGTTTGGGGAAAGCGGCTTCGAAGTGGTTCCATTCTCTCCCGCCCAACTCGATTACCTCTTGGAGTCAGCTAGCTCAAAGTTTCGTGGCCAGGTACATAGCAAACAGCAGAGAGTCGGTTTCAGTCGATGTGCTGTTTGCCTTACGACAGCGCAAAGGTGAGCCCTTGCGGCAGTTTGCAGTGCGGTTCTTCGAGAGCTATGCCGATATCGATTCTTGCGAGGAAAGCACCGCCGTGTCAGCCTTCAGGCTAGCCTTGCCGAGGGAATGCCGCCTAAGGGAAAGCCTTACATTGCGAGCTCCGCTGACTATGGCCGAGCTACAGGAGCGGGTCCGGTAATACTCGAAGCTCGAGGAGGATAGGCGAGGTGCGACGGAGAGCAGACCGGTATCGCCCAGCCGCAGGCCAGTCGGATCCGATGTGAGCAAGGAGAGGGGCCATCCCGATAGAGGCTCGTTTCATGACCGAGGTCTGCCCCAAGGATACCGCATGCCGCGGTTAACACCTACTTCAAGATACCGATTTATCGAATACTTCCGCAGATCAAAGACAAACCATTTTTTAATTGGCCAAGCAAGATGAGATCAGACCCCGCAGCTCGTGATGCAAGCAAGTATTGCTCTTTCCATCTTGAGAATGGGCACATGACGGAGGATCGTAGGACATTGAAGAATTACTTGGAATATCTTGTAGAAAGAGGTCATCTGAAGGAGTTCATTGATAAAAAATCCATGGGAGGAGGGGACAGGAATGATGCCAAAGTAAACCACCAGTCCGCGGGGCTCGAGGATGAGGTCCGAGGAAGGTAATTTACCAAATTGATGTGAAACCAACGAGGGGCGCAGACATCCGACATGAGTTTCGTAAAGGATGTCACGCTCTCGAGGTGCTGCGGGCAGAGAGTAGGGACCCAAAGCGACACAAGGGGCTTCCAGCAGCTGCGTTGAGCTTTACAGACCATGATTTGGAAGGGATTCAACTCCCGCACAATGACCCGTTGATCCTGACCCTCTCTATTGGATCCTTTGAGGTTCGGCGGGTGCTAGTGGACTCCGGGAGCTCCGTTGACATCATGTTCTATGAGACCTTCACGAAATTGGGAAAGGATTTGATGCCGGTGACAACTCAGCTAGTCGGGTTGGGCTCGTTTCCGGTGTGGCCTAAGGGAATGCTTACGGAGATCGTGCAGCTGGGAGGAAAGACAGTGGCAACCGAGTTCTACGTTATAGATGTGCCATCGTCTTACAATGTGATTATCGGTCGCCCATGGATCCACAGTATGGGAGCGGTTCATTCGACGCTTCACCAGATGATTCAGTTCGTTCACGAAGGGAGCCTAATTTGAATTCGGGGCGATCAGATGACGGCTCGACAGTGCCTAAAGACAGACAGAGGCAAGGCGAGGGCATACACAATCCAATCAGCGCCCCAAATCCTTGAAGAAGTTGGTCGCCCGCCTGACGAGAAGTCGATTGAGGAAGCTGCAGAAAATCGTTTCCAACAGGTAAACCGGTACCAAGGACCTCGGATGCTTTACGTTTGAAATTGTTTTTACATTTAGATGCACTATTGTAAGGATATAATAAGGGGTACTCTTTTTTCTTTTCACGCGGTTTTTTTTCCAAAAGAGGTTTTCCCGTGGAAAGGTTTTAACGAGGCCCCGGATGTTTTATTTACGCTTTTATCATATTAAACGCACCATAGCCGATCAAGGCCACCTTAGCCGATCGAAGCCACCATAGCCGATCAAGGCCAAATTAGCCGCTCAAGACCGTGAGAATCGATGGGTACAATCACTTTCAGATGATTTCATCGTAGTATCGCGTGCAAAATCATCTGAGGGGCTATTGATAGGTACGCATTAATATTTCCAATTAGAGAATAATATAAATACTACAAATTAAGAAGGAAAGCACCATAAATTAGCATAACGGTTTATAATCAAATCCCACCATAAAGGCCAAATTAAATGGGAATATTACACCCAACTAGCCATTAGAAAGAACACACCAATTCGGGAGTTAATTGGCAAGATTAAGAGGCTCCATTGAGGGGGGAGTTACAAAGGAAGACAGAATAAAAGGGAGGACTCGAGGATTCAGAGAAAAGTGGACCATCCAAATCCAGTTCGATAATCTAAAGTTGAAATTACAATTACACTAGAATATTTGGTGTAACACCTCCCAACCCTATCAAACTCAATTGCTGAATTCAGTCTATTTCAGTTCTGAATTCATGAGGGGGGTTGCGTTTCAATTGCCCTGCCGGACTTGTGAAATGCTCAATTCCCGCCCTCAACAATCATGTACGGCCTCAAGAACAATCGACTCCATATGACTAACGGCCCCAAACACAAGCAAACCCCCATTCAATTAACACAAATTTCCCCCATTTCAATGTCGACCTAACCCTAACAATTTCATCTTATTTCGATTCGAGCTCCTAAAGTGGAAAAAGGGGACAACTTACTTGTTCGACGACCAGTAAGGGGCTTCGACGTCGGGTATCGCCGTAACTGTCGGTTTTCTGGTGCTAGTGGTCGGATGCAGTCCGTCTTCACCGTGGAAGGCCTTCTGTCGCCGTCGCGATGACCAGGAGCCACAGGTGTCTCACAACACCAATAATGTCGATAACCGATTTTCATGATTGAAATGAATTTCAAGAGGGGTATGAATTGGGGGCAATTTTGTCTTTTCCTGTGCATAAGTGGGGGTAATTCGATCTTTGCCCATCACTCCATCCACCAAAAAATCAAAATACAACCAAACACAAAACCCAAAAATTTGGGTGTTGAGTTTTCATCTCTTACATACCAAAAATCCATCCCCATCTACCACACCCCCTAACTAAAATCCACCAAATCCACTAAAATCCATCTCGTTTCCAAACACACCCTAAAATGTTGTTGAGTTTCATTGGTGTGGCCTTAAATATACTACATTTATTACTTGGGTGCCTCTCTAACCACCTTGGGCCATTTTCTTCTTGACGGTTTTAAATTTCGTTAGTCTTCGTTACTACGGAGTAATTTGAAACGTATTATTGTACGGAGTATTGTATACTCCTATAGTCCTACTAACTTGAAACGAAATAATTGCAATTTGCAAATGTAAAATCCTCTGCAAAAAAACACAATTTTTTTTAAACAAAAAATAAAATTGGGCTCGATAAAAGTACTCCGTATTTTTCAATATATCGATGGATTTCAGGTTGGAAGTAAAAAAAGGGTGCTAAATTGTGGTTTGTATACAAAAAATACTTGTATTATATATTTTAAGAGATAAATAATATATTTAAAATAATGGCGCAGATTTTTTAAGTGGAGATATATTATACTAAGGTTGAACCACTGTAATTAATACTAATAATCACACAGAAAATATAAAATGTAATTTCTAAAAAGTCAAAAATAGTGAAATGGCTATATAAAAAAATCAAGAAATTCAAAAAAAATCCGAAGCAAAAGTAAGGCCAAAAATTACAAATTTGAAATTTGACAGTGAAAATGGAATAGAAATCATCCTTTCATTTTATTTTGAAATCAAATGCCTTATATAACTTAAAGGAGATCAATTTCCGCAAGGTCAATGAGACCCTGTGAAAACTGATCAAGCCAAATACAAGAAGAGTCATAGGTCGGCAAAAGTCTAGTCGCAAAATGAGCAACAGTGTTAGCCGCCCTACGAACATGTAAAAACGATACGCTAGCACGAATAGGTAAAAGATCTAAGATATCCTCACATACGAGGTCTACATAAGTATGGCTATGGCCTGAACAAAGTAGTCGCTGAATAAGGTTAAGATCGTCGGACTCAATCTGTAGTTGATCGTAGGCTAGGCCGGTCATAGACTGAATCCCAAAAAGAAGGGTCCAGGCCTCTGCTAAGGCAACTGAGACAGCACCCAGGATGCGCTTAGAAGCTACCATAATAATAGCCCCTGAGTGATCGCGGAGAACCGCATCGAGGCAGATCGATCCATGGAGGAGTGTTGCGTCTGAGTTGAGCTTGAGGGTGCCAAACGGGGGAGCAGTCCAGACAGAGGAGCTCGGTGCTGAATCATCCTTTCATAAAACTATAAACAATGGAGTATTAATAAACATGTATTTCTTTTGTTTTCCGTTTACTTTTTTTGTTTTGTGTGTGAAAGGGAAGCATTTTTTTTTAATATACAATGCGAACATTTGAGATTGGTCAACCGCGGTTGAGCCACCATCCAAGGGCGTCCTTATGGACGAGCTCGTCGACTACAACATCATTTCTTCAATCCGAGGGAGTCGACAACAAACCAAGGCGAGCGAGCCGATCAGCAATATGGTTGTCCTCTCTAAATGTATGAGAATACGACACACTAACAAAGGATTGACCGATGGCAAGCGTATCCTACACCGTCATCTCAATTTCCCACGAGCAGCTCCACGCCCCCTTGACGACATTAATAGTCGTCAGACAATCGCCCTTCTCCTCAAGATGTATGTTCGTTGTCCGACACGCTTCCTGCATCTCATGATGAAGATCCATAGCCTCTACTTGTAATGCCGAGGACTTACTGAAACTCTGCCCGCACTTGAGAATTTTGCCATGATCATCACGAATAACGAAACCCCAAGGCGTTTCCATTGGTGGTCCTTGCACCATCGAAGTTCAGTTTCATGAATCTTTCACATGATTTTTTCCCTTTTATGATTTTTGGTTAGCGTAGTTTGTTCCGGTTGTTGCTCGGGTCTTTGGTTATCTCTTCCTCATCTAGATCTTCCGTTTGTGCCTTCTTCTAGCGTGAAAGGGAAACAATTAACGCGTCTTCCTTTTAACATATAGTAGTTTTTAAAGCCAAGAAAAAAAAAATTAGAAACTACCATTTTTAGAGGGTTAAAAAGTAATTGTCTATATTTCTTGTCCTAATTAACTACTTGTACACCATTTTGTTTTTATTGATTAAGGGTCCGTTTGACAATGCGGGTAGCTTTTCAGAGCTTTTGGTTTTAATATTTTATAGTTTTAAATAAATTAAATATAAGATTTTAGTTTAATTAGCTTTTGAAATTAGATTTTCAACAGCTACTCACCCTAAACTTTTTAGAATCTATATCTATATCTATATAAACTCTTAATTTAGAAGAGTTTATGAAGATGTGTCAATCTTAGAGACATTTTATGAGTATTGACCAATCTTTTTTTTTTGCCATTTTTCTTTGATTTTCTTTAATTCTCATTTTTTCTCCTTTTTCCTTTAATTCTCTTTTTTCTTTAATTTTAATAACTATCTATATCTATATATCTATATAATTACTTAATTCATAATACCTTACGCTTACGTGGCAGCCTCCCCATGTTTCACTCCTTTTCACCCAATCACGTTTTTTCTTTTAATTTTAATTTTTTACCCAATTACTAACCATCTATATATCTATATATCTATATAATTACTTAATTCAGAATATCTTACACTTACGTGGCAGTCTCTCCACGTTTCACTCCTTTTCACCCAATCACGTTTTTTCTTTTAGTTTTCATTTTTTACCCAATTACTAACCATTAAGTTTAATTCAAAATATCTATCTTTATAATATCTTACTTTAGAATACTTTTGATAATATGTCAACACCTCCTTAATTTAAAAAATTTAAACTAATCACAATTTTCTCTTACGATTATTTTTCTTTTTTCTCTTCATCTCTTTCATACATTTACATGTTCCCCCTTTTATTGTTTTACCCATTTACTAACCATTGGGTTTAAATAAAAATATTGGATTAAATATAATGTCTACTATTAATCTATATTTAAATCTTTATATATTACAATACTAATAATCTATATCAATATAATATCTTAATTTAAAAACCTTTTTATGGAGACTAACTTTATGGTTAACATTTTTACCATTTTCTTAAATATTTCAAGTCTACCTTCATTATTTTATTTATTAAAAATCGCGTCATGGCACGGGGATTATACTAGTAATATCTTAATTTAGAAGATTTTTTGATAATGTGTCAACACCTCCGTATTTACTAACCATTGGATTTAATTCAAAACATTGAATTAAATACAATGTCTGCTATTAATATATATGTATATATTATAATAATAATAATAATAATATATATCAATATAATATCTTAATTTTAAAACCTTTTTGATGAAGCATAACTTTATGGTAAACATATTTACCATTTTCTTAAAGATTCCAAGTCTAGCTTCATTATTGTATCCTAACTGTTATTAATATTTTATAATATTAATTTGTTATGTTATTAAAAATTTGTTTATTAACAATCGCGCCATGGTGCAGGGATTGTACTAGTTCTATTTATTTTCTCATATTTGATTAGCTAGTTTGTATCAGCTACTCTATCAGTTGGGTTAACAAACACCTTACTAGCTCATGAAAACTCTAATTTAACATATATTTAACACATTTAATCCATCAACTTCAGCTACCCTATCAGCTCCGCGTTACCAAACTGACCTTAAATGTCCTCCAAATTTTAATAATCCGAAAATGCCCCTTCCGTTCACTTCCCTTCCCTCATTTTTTTTCCTTTTTTTTTGTTATTATCGAAATTCAGCATCTTTTGTGACAAAGAAAAAAAAGCTGATAAAAAGTGACAAATAGCTGACAAAGAATAGAACATAAGTTGATAAAGTATGACAGATAGTTGACAATTCAGCGCATTACTCTCTATCTCACTAAAGTGAAGAAAATTCAGCATTTTTTTATGACAGGTAGTTGGTAATGACAGATAGCTGACAAAGAAAATAAGCTGACAATGTATGACAGATAGCTGACAATATATGACAGATAGCTGACAAAGAATAGAAAATAAGCTGACAATGTATGACAGATAGATGACAAATGAGCAATTGAAACAGACAATGATGAGAGGGTTTCTAGACCAAATAAATTTATAGTCAAGACCCCGCTATAGTATAGGGAGTCGGGATCATCCACGGGAGAGAGTCAGCGCTTCTTGTTTAGTAGCTTTGTCAGGTTGAAACAAAAAGAGATGGAGGAGAGATGAGTAGTGATAAGAGAATAAAATCTGAATTTTTATTAATAAAATAAAGAACTTCCAAGGCAAGGACTTACCACAACAATTAACATATGTATGAATCAATAAATCATATAAGAGATCATGCTTTTAACTTCAAACAAACAAATCAATTCACTTTCGCATAAAAGACTTATTTGTTCCTACCTTATTTTAATTAGTGACCCTTTTACTTTCGTCAAAGATCCCTAATTACTATCAATGTTAACAATCTCCTCTTGTAAATTCAATTGCAACAATGAATTCCTTAAACTTTCATCCAAGGTTAAGCACATAGGTAGAAGACAATCAAAACATCAAACAATCATAGATTCATCAATTCACACACATGTCTATTGTTGGGCTCACTCCAACCCTAGGAGAAATGAGAACTACTCAAACATGGAGTATAGAAACATGATTTTGAGAGAAGAAAACATGAACTGAAATTGAACTAATTAAAACCTGGAAATTCAGCGTCTCAATCGCAACAAAACACGTCCGAGCTTTCGCCCAAGCGTCCAACAAAACCCTAAAGTCGCATCTACAGTTGCTGCTGCGCAGCCCTGCGCGGTGTGTCTTCTCTCCGAAAATCAGCGCTTAATAGACTTTATTTTATAGATAAAACTAAGACTTAATCCCCAAGGAAAGAGATTTTATCTTAGGAAAATATAATTCTATCTAAAGAAAGATATAATATGTCTAAGGCTATCTAATTTCTATCCATGTCCATGAGTACGTATCTTAAAAGAATTAGATAAAAACCTAATTTAAAAGGTCCAAAAACAGCCCAATTGTTGTAGGTTCGCGTCGACCCTCAGGGGGGTCGATGTCGACAGGGTCAAGGTTGACGCGGGTTACGCAACTCACAGTTTTTCCAACTTTTCGACTCTATTTTGAAATGCACTTTCTGGAGTCCTCGTTCGTTCGATTGATGCATATGAATATGCGTTGGAAAGCTCTTTTTGAGTACTACAACTCTCATGAAGGATTCAGAACTTGATTCGAAGTGATGAATGTCAAAACTGGGGGTTTTCTCCATCCTTCTCCCTTTTTGCTATTCCTTAGCTTCTCCAATGCCTTCATGGTTTTCCATTAAGCTCTAAAGTGCATCCAAACTTCTCCAAATCAGCTCCAAAAAATCTATAAAAACACCACCAAAGCTTGTGTAGACATCCGTATCTTGAATAATACGAAAATAAACACAAACGACACTCTTTCCCAACAAAAAAGCTAATAAAATGACTCAAAGGGGTTGTTAACACTTACTCTGCCAACGTTGCATGTAGTATGATAAATTATTCTCATGAAATAACCAAAAGCAAAACATTTCAAATCCACGGTAGACATAATTTTACAGAAAGTAAAACCACACATGACTAACGAGCTTGTAAGGAAGAGCAACACATCACCAACACTCTAGCCTCCAAAAATATATGGACATTTACTTAATTAGGGTTCAATTTCTTCTTTTTTTTTTGGTGGGGGTGGGGGTTCTCTATTTTAGAACATCTTTACATATGGAAATCAGAAAATCTAAAGTTAAAAAAAAATCTAAAGTTTTTATTTTTTTCTTCAAATCTACACCGACAGAAATACGTACTAATATACTGTATCCAACCAACCCAATGCCCATAACAATTTAAGAAGGAATAATAACAAATGACCCTTGCCTCGGAAATGTTTGCTAGTCTAACCACTATCCACAACAATTGCAAAGGTTAAACCTCCCCCTCCCCCCAAAAAAAAAAATTGCAAGTTTGCCGGTTGGAAATAATCGGGACAGAGGAGAGAGAAGGTAAAGGAGGAGAGAGAGAGAGAGAGAGGAAGCGGGGTGGACAGAGAGAGGCAATGGGAAGTTATTGTAGAGAGAGAGAGGGGAAGCGGGGGAAGTTAATGTGGATAGAGAGAGAGGAAGAGTGAGAGAGGAAGCAGTTTAATTTGAAAACTGTCGACCCCCAACTGCCTCTCACGGCTTACAAAAGAGGAAGAGAGAGAGAGGGCAACAGTTGCACATGCAAACCTGAGGAAAACAAGAAGAGAAGGAAGAAGACAATAGAGCGAGAGAGGAAAAGAAGAAGCCAACCCGAGGAAGAAGACGACAGAGCAGGAGAGGAGACAAAGAGGCCGATTTTGAAGTAAGTAAACCCTCAAAATGCCGATTAAATACGTTTTGCTTGGATTCGTAAGGGAGGAACCGATTTGAAGAACTTAAACTGGTTTTGATTGTATGAAAATGCGAAGAAGGGGTCAAATGGGTTGACAGTAGGCAATATCACCCTGTCATATAGGAAGTAACCGGCGTCAAGTGAAAAACAAAGGGTGGAAAGTTTGGGTACTGGGGTTTGCGCGTCTGGGAGAGAAGGGAATTTTTAGAAATGGGGAAATTGGGCAACTGTCTTGTCGAATCCAACTTATTAGGAGCAGGGTGAGTGTAGATACGTTCAGTTTATGGGGGAATTGGGCGAAATGGGGCTTATGACTGTAGATACGTTCAGTTTTGGGGGAAATTGGATGAAATGCGGCACATTAGGGTTAGGGAAAATGTTAGAAAGGGTGAAACGTTTATGTGGAATCGACATTATCTGGAATAGGGTGACTTGTGTGCAAATGGAGATGGACAGATTGAATAAATATGTTGTCATGTATTCACAACTATGTGTCATGTGTATCTGTCTGTGTGTCATGTGTACTTGTGTTTGTGTCATGTTACATTTGATATTGATATGAAGGGAACCGTGGGTTGGGGGAGAAGAATTGATGTGTAGAATACTGATTTTGGGTCTTCCACTATGCAAGATATCTGGTGAATATTAAAAATGTCGCAGCGAAGTGTAAAGAAGATTGTAGACCGTAGAGCTCAAACCTCCGGCGCGGTAATATGGCTTTCGTTCGAGTAATGTAAGTTGTGATTGTTGTGTTGCAGTGTGGCTGACATGTGAAGTCTGTGCAGGCTGTGTACGTTGTCGAGGAAGACAGACACTTCAAAGCAAAAATTAACCAACACTCCCGGATGCCGCTCCTGGTAAACATTGACAACCGGTTGAGCGAGTCCCATTGGAAGCGCCTGACGGACAGCCCGTTGGGGGGCGTTGCAAGACTGGGCACAAGGGTCCAGTTCTCGGGACAGCTTGTACACTACGTTCTCCAACGACAATTGTAGACGAAGAAGGAGAATGAAACGTGGTACAAGATCCATGATGCGGTCGTGAGGTTCTCAATAGCTGAGTTCGCCCTTGTCACCGGTGTCAACTGTGGCTATGGCGAAGAGCCCGAGGACGACGACGCGTTCGAGAAGGCATTGTATGATTTTTTGGAGTTTCAAAGATGAGGATGTCCGAGTTCGAGGTGCATTTCCGTGTGGCAATGGCATCTGAGAAATCGTCAACCAGAAAGTTAAAATTTGTCTTGTTGATGATGGTCGAGGGAGTATTGTTCGGGAAGGAACCCAAAAACTACATTCACGGGTGGGTGGTCGACCTTGTCGGCGACATTGACAGGTTCCTGGCATTTCCGTGGGGTCGGCTTTGCTACGAAGGAATGAACGAGTTCTTGAACCGTGCAATCGAGAGGAAGCTCCAACGGGATGAGGGCAGCTCCAATGCACGCCCGGCCTATTGCCTGCTGGGTTTCCGTCTCGCCTTCCAGGTTCGTACACAGATCTCACTGGACGCCATTTACACGTTTACTAGGCGTCCAATATTTATTGACTGGACAAGGAGTGAATATTTACTGGACAACATTTATTTGCAGCTATGGGTGTACGAAGCCCTCCCTCCAATGGCCGACCAATTCGCGAATGTCATAGATGAGAAGCTGTACCCCAGGTGTCTTCGATACGAGTTTAGAGACCCGAACCTCGAGTATGCCTCAATCGAAACCCGACTGTAGGAGGCGAAGGAGCTCGGGCACTTCAATGACCCTGCAGCCGTGAGGCCTCTTCTACTCCCCGATGAAGTGGAGGGAGCTACCCGTTTCTACTGCGATGCCCGAAACACTCATGACAAGCGGGACAACTTCTTCGACGACATAGTCCGGGAGTTCGTATCAGTAAATTTCAAACCCCCACCAAAGAAACAACCAAAGGGAGCACGTGGGTCAACGCAAGAATCAGGGGAGGGCACGCAGACACAAGCTACCCTATTAGAGATAGAGTCACGGTTAGTGGCAAAGATGGACGACATGCTGAGGAGTATATCCGCTGAGGTAGCCTCGAAGATGGCCACGCTTGAGGAGGCGATTGAAAACATGAAGAGGGAACTGAGGTGGAAGGGGAATAGGGAGTCGGAGGAGCAAGAGGAAGTTCTGGGAAAGGAGGTAAGGTTCTCCTGGTATCAGATCAGAATCGTCATGTCATTTCATATGACTGTCATGTTTTTCATAATGGATGTCTTATTAATATCAGTAAATGTCATGCCAATTCCAGTATATGTCAATTTACTGAGAGGTCATGTGCTTAGATTCAGGGATCAGTGAAGGACAAGGATAAGGGCAAGGAGGAGGAGGACAAGGACAAGGAAGTTCTGGGAAAGGAGGTAAAGTTCTCCTGGTATCAGACCAGAATCGTCATGTCATTTCATGTGACTGTCATGTTTTTCATAATGGATATCCTGTTAATATCACTAAATGTCATGCCAATTCTTTGCGAATGTCAATTTACTGAGAGGTCATGTTCTTAGGTTCAGGGATTAGTGAAGGACAAGGATAAGGGCAAGGAGGACGAGGACAAGGACAAGGACGAGGGCAAGGACAAGGGCAAGGAGGAGAGAGAGCCCACGAAGGAGGACAAGTTGAAGGGCAAGGCCAAGGCCATAGAGGTTTGCGCATGAGACTGTCATGTTAATATATATCTGCTGTCATGTTAATTGTTTTTACTGTCATGTTCAACGCAATGGGCTGCAAGTTGCAGGAGGAGTTGGTGGCACCCGGTGCCTCCGATGTTGAGGCTGAGGCTGAGGTGCCCCTCATACGGCCGAGAAGAAGCACCCGTCAACATCCTGATACGTTGTCCCAAGCGGACGAAACTTAGCCAGCTAAGAAGCCGCGTGTGGGCAAGAAGCCAATGGATGCCGCCGAGCAAGGCATGGCGACCAGGGCAGATGTTGATGCGTTCGCTGCGTGGATGAAAGACGGAAGTGACCCCATCCGGTTGATGGAAGGCACCCTACTGGAGAAGCAGTTCTTTGGGACACTTCAATCACCGACCAACTGGGTGTCATCCGAGGTTAATTACGTTCCCACATTGTGGTTCGATGCATCACCTTTTTCCTGATATGGTCTTTCATATAAATGATTTTTCCTTGCGTCCAGCATATTGAGCAAGCTTGCGCTCTCCTGCGGAAGGACATCAATGCAGATGACAAGTACGAAGGGGTCGCCGTTTTGGATTTCTTCTGGGGGTATCTCCTGCAGAAGCAACTGGCGGACGTGAAGGGGAACCTTGAGGTGGTGAAGGGGGACGACACGGTGACCCAATACTTCGACGGCAAGTTGCCGCAGATGTTTCCGACGGGTTGGGCTGATGTCGACCGGTTGTTGGCACCTTGGAATCTGAAGAACAAGCACTAGGTGGCCCTTGACATCAACTTCGCGGAGTGGACATTGGACGTCTACGATCCCGACATAAGCCACGTCGCTGAGCTCCATATGTCGGGCCTCCTGAAGCCGGTGACCCACCTCCTCCCCATTTTGATGAACGACCACCCCGAACTTCGAGTCAAATGGGTCGGCAAAGTCTCGAAACCCTTGGCGTATAAAAGAGTGAAGGGGATTCCCCAAAACAAACAATATATCGTAAGTCATTATTGCCACTTCATTTAGAAAACATTGTCAGAGATTGGGTGAGCATATTTCATTATTGTGATGTATGGGCGACTGTGGTCCATATGTCATCCGTTACCTGCAGCTCCTCGCGACCGGCGACACCAAGTTCTGTGGGGCTGGACGATTCATTCATTGCGGCGTACCGCCAATCCCTTTGTGTGGCCATCTTTCACGGACGTCTTACAACCCCATCCGATCCTTAAAAAAACTCTCCCATTGCTTTTATATACATTGTTGTTTTGTGTTGACTTGTTGGTTGGTTTAGACCGCATATTGGCTGGTATGCCGGCGGTTGTTGCTTCATTTGAACCTGATGTTTGTTGGTTTTAGACATTTGGGTATGCACTTATTGCTGGATTGTTGTATTCGTTGGTTTTTAATTATGACATGTCAATTGCGATAAATGTCATGTCAATATGATGCTAATGTCATGCTAAAATCCGTTAGTGTCATGTCAAAAGGGGGTAATGTCATATGACATTCCATTAACATAATAGAATAAACTATAACTAGAACAAACTAGAAAAAACTAGAACAAAACCCCCCATACGAAGTTGCAGAAAGGCAACATAATTCTTTGCGAAAGGCGTCTAACCAAAATGGGCTGACTATCTACTTTATTGCGAAAGGCCCCGCAAATGGAAGTTCCTATGCCCCCGCTACGTGCGGCGGCGCTTCTGAAATTTCCCATAAGCGGCACCCGTACACTCTATTGGTTCAAGTTTCACAGTCGTCGGAAATGCTCCGGTCTTCCCTTTTCCGCGTTGGTATGCTTCCTCTACTTCCCTTACCGCTCGCTCCGCCTCGTGATCCCACGGGCTGACTACATCCTCGACGTCACTGCTCAGAGAAATTACCTGCTTCCCACGTCCATAAGCGACTGCGTTGTCCAACGCATCACTTGGTTCTAACTGGACACGTGGATTATCTAACTAGACGATTGAGCTTTCTAACTGGACACTCTTAGTTTCGAACTGGACACCTCTTCCTTCTCGATCGACACCTTGTGCTACCAAAACTTCCAATTCTTCATCCCCTGTCAAGCGTGGTTTCGTTTTTAATTGTGGGTGATCTTCTTGGGTCAAGGGTGGGCCACCCCCGAGTGGATGGGCCGTTGTGGATCCTTCTGTAGTGGTGAAATCGCCGCCAACCTTGCGTACCAGGGAGACATGGAGGTCGATAGGCCATAATCGTTCACCGGAAAGACCGTTTACGAACTTGTAGGCCTGCAAGTCTTCGTCCTCCCCGATGGAAAAAGGTATGCACCTTTCCTTCTTCGGCTTTACATATGTGAGCTCGACGTCATGCCTCCTCCCATCGACATTAAACTTGGCCATCAGTTGTTTCTTCAGTGAGACGTAGTCAATACTTTCGTCTACCAGTACGGCCTTTTGACTCCTCGAAGACTTAACGACCCAAGTGCCCTCTTCACAATCCCACCATCCGCCAAACAATACAGTGATACACACGGACGAGTTCTCCCCTGTTCCATTAGTTAGAGGGGGGGGGGGGGACATTAAGTTTTACAGGGAGAAGAACATATATTACGGAGAGACGTATCGCATAACCTAAATGGAAGGATGACTTACTCATTTCCGCCAAGAAGTCGGTGTCTGTCCAGTTAACCCCAGTAGGTGTCAAGCGCGTGAATGGGTTTATGGACTCCCCCTCCTCCCTCCTCTCCCTCTTATTCTCTTAAGGCGCAAATGACAGGGCGGGATATTTAATCTCACTCCCGCCCTCTCTCTCTCACTCTCTCCCTCTCTCTCTCTCTCTCCCCTGTCTTATCAAATATCTTTCTCTACCCTTTGCAAGATTCCCCCCCCCCCCCACCCTTGGTCTCTCTGAAGTTATTGTTGGGTCAAAATTTTATTCATTGCTTTGAACATAATATATTATTTTAAAATGTATTTCGTGGTTTGAAATTAATATGGGTATACTCCTCTCTCTCTGGTTTTGCATTTTTTTAAGTATTAATCATGAGTGGGAAACCCAGTTTTATACAAAGGTCAAAATTTTACTAAAACCCCTACAAAAGGTGTCCAGTGGAAAACTGTTGTTAGCCAGTCGGTATTAATTAACCGGCTAGTTGGTTTAAATGGGTATCATGTACCGTCTAACGACAAGAAGTAAACCCACTTCATTAATGTCATGTCAAAAATGACACGTGTCATGTATACAGAAGACTATTGTCATGTTAATTGTAGACAACAACAAAACACTGCAATTCAATCCCCTTTGCTTTTTTTTTTCTCTCAACGGTCACATGCTGATCAATGTTGCTATTTCCCAAACACCCCACTTATATGATAGTCATTCACCATCCATACTCCCCACAAATCGGTGAAGTTAACTCCCCATTGCTATTTAACAACCTCTCTAACAACTCTTAAACGAAATGACATCCTCTTCACACCACCCCAGCTCCTCATCTAGCCTCCCTCCCCGACCTGTCCCCGTCGTTATATCATCCGACGAATCGGACGATGGAGGTTTGTCGATCACTTCATTCGTGTAGATTTCAGTTGTGCTACTTGTATCATTATACTACCTTATTTTTTTTATTTTATGGAGGACCAATGTCGCCGCCGTCGTACCGACGACATCAAAGAGTAGAGATTGTCGGCGGTGAGTCTGGGATGCTCGGATCGTTCTACGAGGCGACCCTTGTTCGTAAACTGGACCCTAACCACTGGGAGGTCAAATATGTGACCCTCCTACGCAACAACAGAAGAGAGATGCTGAGGGAGGTCATCCCGGTGCAACGAATTCCTCCACGGCCGCCTCGTATTTCTTACGACGCCTACATGCCCGAAGACCGTGTCGACTGCCGCGACAACGATGGGTTTTGGGCCGAGAGGGTCCTTGGTGTGTCCGGTTTTGGGAGTGACCGAACTTTCACGGTCTACTTCCCACTGAGCGACGAGACGTCTGATCATCGTGCCCGCAATATGCGCCCACACTTCGATTGGGTTGGATACAGATTCACCACGCAGCCACAATTTCGCTTCTTGTTACCGTAAATTTCGTTTTCACTGTCTTCTATGTTGCTACTCTCTCCTACTATCCTTTAAATGTTTGCTCCTGTGTCGTATTTGATTAATGCAAGTGAATCTGTCTCCGACATATTGTGTCCAGTATATTTCAATTTCTATCATGTCTTATTCATGTTGTGTCCAGTTACAACTACGCGATTACTAGTCGGCCCACGAATTCACCTCCACCCACTTTATTGTTATTCCATGGTTTTTCTCTTTAACTTACCATGTAATTATAAGTATGTTTATGCCCCCTCACTGTCACTCTTATCCATTGGATTCCAATATGGGTAAAGCATGCTAGTGTCAGCCGGAGATAACGAAATCATGGCATCCAAATATGGGTAAATCTTCTCCATTCGATATTGGGCACACATAAAACAATATGTCATTATAGAGAATCTGCTTCTCCCATAAATCTTCTCCATTCGATAATGGTAGTTAATGACCTGTGTTTTTCATAGTTACAATCGTGTCCAGTGAAATACACTATGTGACATGTTTATCTAATATGGATGTGCAGTTACAACTTACTGCTTACACGTGATCCTTAAAATAAACCCCCCGGACCCTTCCTTCTTCAATTGGTTTTCTCTTAAACTTATAATTTAGTTGAAAGAATCTTTTTCCCCCTCACTGACACTCTCACTGATCTCTCTGTCCTCTCAGCCTGCACTTTTATATTTAACCTCTCTCTCTCTCCCTCTCTCTCCATCTCTCTGTCTCTCTTCTGTCCTCTTCCACTACAACAGCTACTTTTTCCCTCCTCTCTCACTGGTCTTTGCTTTTCAGGAGTAGAGATGCCTCCCTCCCTCTTTTTCTCACTGTACATGAAACCGAGAGTGGAGTCCAACTGTACCCCACAGGGTGACCTGCTACCGGCTCCCCTTGTCAAGCGGATATCTGCTTTTGTGCAAATTTTTTCCGGATTGGGTTACTCATGCAAACCTTCCGGATATGAGGGTCATTTTAGCAAAAAGCCCACAATTTAATTCCCCAACCCAATGCCCATAACAATTTAATTCCCAATTTTTGTTTAATTTGTTTTTCATTTAAAAAAAATACTATGTGTATCTCCTAGCAATTATTATATGTCGTTTTTCAAATGAAAAATTACAAATTAATGTTTTTATATTTTTTTTATATGGAAATAATTTGAAATGTCGGAGTAACCTTTCGTATGTTATTTAGTATGTTGTATGTTGATGTATAGTCTGTCTACCTGGTATCTCAAATTCTGATAAAAAAAATAATAACATCATTTTCAAAGACAACTTACAATTATTGGTTGTTACAAATTGGGGATTGTTAAATACACCGCTAATTTTTACTGGATACACCGCTAATCTCCGCAACTCTCTGCGGAGTTAAGTACGCACCCTGTTGCACAATACTTTTGGTGTTGTGCCAAACAGCCTTTACTCCGCTAATCTCCGCAACTCCTTGCGGAGTTAAGTCCGCATGCGGTTGCGGAATACTTTGGATATTTTTTTAAAAAAAATAAAGAAAAAAAAAGAAAAAAAAAAGAAGAAAAGGTACGCATCAAGATGCGGAACTCTTTCACTCCCACACCGCCTCTTGCTCTCTCCATGCCGCCCAATTCAATCGCGAACCAAACTTTCGGTGAGTCGTTCTCCTTCGTTTTCGATCCAAATCACCCTCGAACTTCACCACCCTCCTCACCCATGTGCCACACAGGTCCTACGAGCCATCGCGAGCTTCCGACGATGCCCAGACCTCCGATCGAGAGCTCGGAAGTCCACTTGTTCAAAGTTGGAATCTTTGTGAAAGCCGCCCGATTCGATTGCGAACCAAAGTTTCGGTGAGTCGTTCTCCTTCGTTTTCGATCCAAACCACCCTCGGACTTCACCACCCTCCTCACCCATGTACCACGTAGGTCCGACGAGCCATCGCGAGCCTCCGACGACACCCAGACCTCCGATCGAAAGCTCCGAAGTCCACTTGTTCAAAGTTGGAACCTTTGTGAAAGAGGGGTTTTCAAAAAAATAAAAAATAAAATATTACGCACCTCACTGCGTAGCTTTATTGAGGATTTTTTTTTAAACATATAGATTAGGAAACTCCGCATCCTAATGCGGACCTCTCTCCGTAACGTCTTGCGGAACTTTTGTCAATGGACTTTTAGGGCGTGTTTGGCACGATATCCGGGGAGATCCGCAAGGGCTTGCAGAGTTCGGTCCGCAGAGAATTGCGAAGTTTAGCGGTGTATCCAGTAAAAATTAGCGATGTATTTAGAAAACGCGTACAAATATCATCAAAGGGAAAAGATTGTCGCAGGGATGCAATCCAGTCCATCAAGCTCTTTAAAGATGTGAGAAATATGAGTAATCTCAAAAGATACGAGAAGAAGATGGATATCCGAAACAATCTTCATAGTCTCTCATTGAAATTATTGATAACTATTCATTGATTTGATAAAGCACGCGCAAAGGTTCTTGTCTTCATTCTTTAATCTCTAATGGCCAAAGCTACTAGAAAATTCATTTTTTAGGACAATAGCTTCAACAATCAGGCCAAAAAATAGAACCGTAGCAAACAACACTCATGTTTCTCAAACCGTAGCAATCAACATGTTTATCATACGTACACATATGTATAACACAATGATGCTATTTCATGATGGTGTTTGGTTTCGTCTGTAGTTATACATCTCTATCCTAATAGCTTTATGTCTGCTTTGATTTATCGCTCATTATTTGTGTTGTCTGATCTTTTAATTTGCACCCTTTTTCTGTATTTATCTTGTATATGTAATGGTTTGTCGTCCGTTCACTTGTCGATTTCTCGAATATCAGATTTGTATGAGCTCAGATTTTTACTTAGTAAAAAAAACATTTGTATAACATTTGTTGTAAAAAATTTTAGTAGGTAGGTAAGGTGATAAAGGCCTCCTCCCAAATGCATTATTTGCATTGCCAGCATTGCTCACCAGGGAGGACCACGCCCTTCTTTCACCAACGTTCCCAATATCAATCTCCTCCTTATAAACACACCACATCCAATCCTTTTGGCATCAAACCACTCACTCCAAATCCTTCAAATTCTCCCATCTCCAACTGGTCGACTCGATCCGATCCACGAAGAGATGGCAGCTGAGGCAGGTAATGTCGAAGCCACTCAAACCGAGCAAACTTTCAAGATCCACGAGGCTGGCCACAAAAGCCTCCTCCGTAGCGATGCTCTCTACCAGGTAATTGGTCATTTCGGGTTTCAGATAATGTATATTACTTTTTTCCCTTTTTTATTTTATCGCAGTAATGTGAGTTGTAAAACACGAAAATCTCGCAGTATATCCTTGAAACTAGCGTTTATCCATGGGAGCCCGAGTGCATGAAGGAGCTCCGCGAAGTCACCGAAAAACACCCATGGTATGAGATTCACCAAGTTGCATATTCCATTTCCTTTTCTTGTAATGTTACTCTTATCCAATTGAAATGATCTTTTGATCAATCTGAGTTATGGGCTCATCTTTCGTGTGTGTGGGTCCACATGCACAAAACCGATATTGTTTTAATGTAGGAACTTTATATCAACATCACCCGATGAAGGCCAATTCTTGAACTTGTTCCTCAAGCTCATCAATGCCAAGAACACCATGGAAATCGGTGTCTACACCGGCTACTCCCTCCTCGCCACCGCCTTGGCCCTTCCCAACGATGGAAAGGTTCCACAATCACTAAACACATGCTTAATGTAGCTTTCGAATCACATTTCGGATCCAAGCACCTAACCTGAATAAGTCTACACTTGTTAAATCAGATCTTGGCGATAGACATCAACCGCGAGACCTACGAATTGGGCCTTCCGTTCATCCAGAAAGCCGGCGTTGCTCACAAAATCGAGTTCCTAGAAGGCCCTGCTATGTCTGTTCTTGATGAACTGGTTGCTGATGTAAGTTGAAAATGCCAATGTTGTTCTTATTTGTTAATCAACTACATACAGTATAAACCTAACTGTTAGGATAGCTGATGAAAATTGAGTAAAAAATCAAAAACTCCGAAAACCTTAGGTGAGTATTGGTTAAAAAGCTTGGATTTTTGAAACTAATTCAACTAAAATCTTATATTTATTTCATCTAAAACTATATAATATCAAAATCATAAATTTCGAAAAAAGTTACTTATTGTTGCCAAACAGAGCCTAAATTGGAATTTTGGGGTGCAGGAAAAGAATCATGGAACGTATGATTTCATCTTTGTTGATGCAGACAAGGACAACTATATCAACTACCACAAGAGGGTGATTGTCCTGGTTAAGGTTGGGGGAGTGATCGGCTACGACAACACCCTATGGAGTGGTTCGGTGGTCGCCTCGCCGGACGCGCCACTCAAGGCGACCACCAAACTACCGGCGGACGCGCCACTCAAGGACGCCATCTTGTACTACAGAGACTTCATCCTCGAGTTAAACAAGGCCCTACCCGCTGATCCAAGGATCGAGCTTGTCCAGCTCCCCATCGGTGATGGTATTACCCTGTGCCGCCGCCTCAGCTGATTATTTTGGCGGGAAATTAACTGCCTATCTATGTATCCAATAAGCTGGCCTTTTTCTTTTCTTTTTTTAATCGATCTGTTTGGAACCAAATTGTTTTAAATTTCCTTTTCTATTTTATATTTCAAACGTCAAATGCGAGGCTAAATGTGTTATAGACTTGTAGGTTGGTAGGATGTTGTGTATTTCTGTTGATTATTATCACCCCGTTATAATAATAATATGTGAAGCCTTACTAGCTGAGCTGGAGGATGACATGTGGGTTCGAATTCTCCAGTATTGTAATAAAATTCCATTGTATTAATGAGTCAGTTTCTTGGGATTTTGACATCGCTTAGAATAGGGACCAGTTAAGGGAAAACACTAGTAATTCCTCCCTCCATTTTTTTTAAATTGGCTTTTACTATGTTTTTTTTAACAATAATTAAAACTATTAAAAAATATCAATTTATTATAAATTAGGGCAAGATTAAAGGGGATAATATGTGATTGTAATCAATTGATTGCTTATGGAATATCCACCACTACAATATATAAGAGTCATATCCTTGGGCTCCAAGTATAAGATAAATCTATCTATAAAAGACAAAACTCTATCTATGTAAAGTGTATATCTTTGTACATCCACATAATAATATTATAACACCCCCCTTGGATGTACAATCTTTATTTCGTCAACTGCCTCGTTAAAAACCTAGCTAGGAAAACCCAATGGGACAAAACCATAGCTTAGGAAAAAAGAGTGCAGCCTTCTACATACGCTCTTGTTGTTCTGCCTCATTAAAAACCTTGACAGGAAAACTCATTGGGATAAAAACCTGATCGAAGGGAAAAAGAGTGCAGTACGCATATACTCTTCCTGAATTCAACATCCTCCTCGAAGTCTTCTCATTCTTCTTCATGTTGCCGTCTTCATGAGCTTATGGTCGAATCTCAACATTGTCTTTGATGTGTATAAGCTGGAATGTCTTCGTGATTGACTTTGACATGCCTGACTTCCATGTATTGGTGTTGAGCTGCTTTGGATGCACAAGTATAGGGTACTTCAGAACCTAGTGTGCTTTTCATTGTTGATCCGAGGGATCTGATGTATTAAATGGTACTTAAGTTGCCTCGTTAAAAACCGTACCTTGGAAAAACCCAATGGGATAAAAAAACCAAGATTAAAAAAAAGAGTACAACTTATTATAATATTTCGGGGCCTAATAAAATGTCACCACTTTCACACTTATAGATAATTCAGGTACTCTAAGAAGGATCTTTAACCAACTGCACGTGACAAGACTTTGATAATAATGCTTCATGCATTTTCAATCAATTCTTTCCATTTATATGGGTATACACCTACAATGTCCGTCATTTACATTTGAAGCCAAAATTATACTCACTTCTAGTGAATACATTCTTATGTAACCTTTAATAGGCTTTTGTGCAATCAATTTGGCTTTATATTGTACTTTGTATGAACACCCACTTAAAACCAATTAATACTACTGTTGAACAAAAATGCGCGAATAATTGTAAAACATATTTTATTTAATTTTAAGAATTTGAGTTCGACCCCTTTTGGTTATCCTCTTGATTCGAAGTTGTATTGACACCAAGACTTGAGTGGTTTTGGTGATTTGGGCTGCACCCGAATTTTTAACGGGTTGCCTACGTATCTCTTGGAAGAGAATCAAGCCTTACATAGTTCAGAGTGCTTGAATTGATTTAATTTTTGGGTTTGGCGATTGAACCCGACGAGCTTGAGCTTTATGTCGGGTGTCCTATGTACCCGTTTGGAACGGGATCAAATCACCCATAGTTCTTATGAGAACAAATTTATTTTGAATTTGACGACTGAACCTGACGAGCTTTAGCTTTGTGTCGGGAATCAAATCTTATATAGTTCTTTTGAGAGCAAATTTAATTTGAGAGGGGCGACTGAATCTGATATATGTTGAATTTTTTACATCGGATTTCCTACGTAACTCATAAAAGAGTATCAAGTCCTTACGTAGTTCTTTTTAGAACTAATTTGATTTTTTTGGTTTGCCGATTGAACCATACGAGCTTTAGCTTTATGTCCGGTGGCCTATGTATCCGATAACTCGGAATCAAATCAGACATAGTTCTTTTGAGAACAAATGATTTAATTTGATTGGACTTTGACCTCGTATTCATTTAAAAGTGAATTTAGAGGTTGACGACTGTACCTGATATATATTTTAAGATTTAATATCGGGTTACCTACGTAGCCGATAAGAGGCATCAAGTCTTTACGTAGTTCTCTTTTTAGAACTGTTTGAAATCGAAGAAATTTGATTTAGGGTTTTGACTCCGTTTTGCTTAGAAGTCAATTTCGAGATTGACCCACTAGAATAAACCGACAATGAAATTTTACGGGTTTAACTTTATAATTTTGTTAAACCCAATTTCTAATTTATGTCGATTATAATTCTTGTATTTGAGCGGGCCAATTTTGTAATTAAGCAATATCTATTGCAAGTATGCCGTGAGCATGCTCTCACATGTTCCATCATTTGATGATTTACAAATTTCAGATTTTCATTGAAGCCCATTTTTTCCATAGGCCAGCCCGGTTTCTTTTTTTTTTATTAATCAAACCCAGCCCCAGTGGCGGATCCAGGATTCTCGTTAGAGGGGGGCTGAAAACTACAAAGGACGAAAGGATCGGTGCTTCTCATTAAATATGATTTGTGTCCCTATAAACCAAATAAGTCATTATAACTAATGTTATCTGTCAAATTCCACAAATCATTCAAACCAAACTCTATCAATATATAAAATTCAACTTAAAACTCCCTACCTCCAATCCACATATTTACCCCAAATTGATACTTAAGTCCACAAATTTATTAGCAAAATCACAAACCCTATATTTTATACTCCTATAAAAAAAATTCACAAACCGCAAATTCACTTATTCATTTCTCACAACCACAGTCACAAACTACAATTCCGAATCACAAACAACAAATTTATGTCTCACCACAACCGCAAACCACAATTTCAAATCATAAACCACAAATTTATTTATATCCAATTACAAACCCTAATTTAAATTTCCCCAAATTGATTTGCAAACATATACAAATTTATTTATCATGGTCTGTGAAAGTGAATAGGGTTTGTTCGCGTGTGTTAAAAAAAAACTGGGCGATTTTTGTAAAAAGAAAAAAAAACAGATGCAAAAAGCGTGTGTTAAAAAAAACCTGGGCGATTTTTGTAAAAACAAAAAAAAAACAGATGCAAACAAAACAAAACTGGGCGATTTTTTGTAAAAAGAAAAAAAAAACAGATGCAATGCAATCATGCAATGTGTTAAAAAAAAAACTGGGCAATTTTTGTAAAAAGAAAAAGAAAACAGATGCAAAAAAGTAGAGGAAATGGGGAATCGAACCCGGGATTAGCTGCTCCAGCTTCGATCCATTCCGTGCCCTTTACCAGCAAGCCAAGTTGTCATTAGTGATACCTTCTACTTAACTAATATATATTACAAACTTACCAGATATATAAACCTTTAATTTTCGAACAGCGGGGGGCTTCAGCCACCGCGAGCCCCCCCGTAGATCCGCCTCTGCCCAGCCCTGTAGAACACTGGTAACGTTTTTGCATAACACTGGTAACGTTTTATTTTTTTGAAAGTTTTCCCCCTGGCGATAAACGAGCGCTACGGTGTTCCTGAACAGCAGCGATCCTTGGCACACCGCCCTGTAGCTTCGACCGACCAACTGAAACGGAGGGGGCAGAGGAAGGGCGAATTGCAGATGAAGCGGGTGCAATTCGGGTGCAATCCGAATTTCAGCCCTCGAATTTGTAGTTTGATTTAGCTTTGAGCAATTCATGAATCTAAAGCTTTCTTTCTCCCTGCGATTTGTAGTTTTGAGGCTTTTGGGTTTAGGACAGGCGAAACTGGAAGCTAAGGGCTTTGTGGAATCTAAAAGAGACTCTGGGTGTTTGGACTTTGAGCAATTGGAGAAGGCATGTCTCACTCCTCGGGCAGCTCTCGATCATGTATGTCCCGCCCCTCTTTTTCCTTCCGGTTTGCCTTTGATTTGATTTGATTTTCATGACTTGGACTGTCGAAAACCAACTTCAACAGTCAAGTGTTTTCAATTTGGGGCATAAGAGCATTTAGGGCTTGTTCAAATAGGCAGTTCCTATTTTATTTAGTTTATCCCAATCTTGAAGCTTCCGATGGTATTTGAGTTGATGGATACCCCTCATGAGCACTAATTTTTTTTTCCGAGTAGGCCAATGTCCTTCCTGAGCACTATAATTGCTCAAATTTGGGGCTTGTTTGCTTAGTGTAACATTACACTCATTTGTTTTTGGTTTTGCTGATTTGAGTCTTTGAGTAGGTTCATCAGTTTGTTTGAACCTGCATATATCTTGAGTTTGAGATGAGAAAGTTGATTCCTCCGATCTCTTCGTTTTGTATTTGATTTGCTATGCTTTTGCCTGGTAGATCTGCTATAGAAGCTATCCACTTGCTAAGGCGTTTGATCGAGATGCACAGAGATAGGAAAAAGGATTTGCATATGGTATTCATCGATATAGAAAAGGCATATGATAAAGTTTCGAGAGATTTGCTTTGGAGTTGCCTGATTGAGAAAGGAGTGTCTGGGACGTATATCAGAGCTATCAGAGATATGTATGAGGGTTCCTTGACTAGTGTTAGAACGCCGAGTGGAGATTCTGAGTACTTCCAGATTCAGGTGGGGCTCCATCAGGGTTCAGCTCTCAGTCCGTTTCTTTTCACTCTTGTCATGGATTGTCTTTCTGCTCCACTCCAAGAAGAGGTCCCTTGGTGTATGCTGTTTGCAGATGACATTGTGCTTGTCGATAACTCAAGAGCAGGTTTGGCGCGCAGGCTTGAAAACTGGAGGGTGGTGCTAGAGGCTAAGGGTCTCAGATTGAGTAGGACCAAGACCGAGTATGTTCAGTTTAGTTTTGGAGAGGGGAGAGAGGGGTTTGTTCAAGAATCCACAGTTGCATTGGGGGAGGTCCCAGTCCCCAGGAAGGAGTACTTCAAGTACTTAGGCTCGTACGTTCAAAGTGATGGGGGTATTGATAGAGATATTGAGCATCGAGTTCAGACTGGGTGGCTAAGATGGAGAAGAGCGTCGGGGGTGCTCTGTGACAAAAAAGTTCCAGCTAAACTGAAGGGAAAATTCTATAAGGTGGTTGTTAGACCGACTTTGCTTTACGGCTCTGAGTGCTGGCCTACCACTAAAGCGCAAGAACAAAAGCTGTCAGTTGCAGAGATGAGAATACTGAGATGGATGACTGGACACACAAGACTCGACAGAATCCGAAATGCTGACATCAGGAAAGAGGTTAGAGTTGCGAGCATTGTGGACAAATTGCGGGAGTCCAGATTACGTTGGTTTGGGCACGTGAGTAGGAGACCTGCTTCGGCTCCGGTCCGTAGGTGCGAAACCTTGAATTTGGGTGACATCCGTAGGGGGAGAGGTAGACCTAAGAAGAGCTGGTTAGAGGTTATCAGACATGATCTCTCGTTGCTGAACCTTTCGGGGGATATGACTTCGGACAGAGACCACTGGAGAAGGAGCATTCGAGCTGCTGATGTCTAGTGTCTTTTGTTATGGTTTTGATTGGAGTTGTGCCCTCGTGCCTTGTTTACTTAATGCTTTTTCCCCTGCGCCTTCCCTTTCTTATTACTTGCTGTCTATGCCCTGCTATGTGCCCTAATACTATGTGATCCGTTTGCACTATCGTCTTGGGTCTATCGGAAACACTCTCTCGGCCTGTTCGGGGTATGAGTGCGTACATCTTGACCCCCCAGACCCCGCTCTATAGCGGGATTAACTGGGTTGTTGTTGTTGTATGCTTTATGCGAAATTTTTGAGTCTGCTGCAGTGCTTCTTCTCAAGTGTTTGATCTGAGTAACCTTGTATATTTGCTTGGCTGACATGTTTTGCCAATACCTTCCAGCCCCTCTTTTTTTTTTTTCTTTAATCAGTTTTGGATCTTCTTGGTGACCAATTTGCACAGATTTAGTTTGAATAGAATCTGCGAGGCTGAATTTTGTGAATTTTGTTTGTTGTTTGTTTCTTTCTCCTTGCAACTTGTAGACAACCTTAGAATGAGACTTTGTGTCTCTCCAGTTTATGTCTTGCAGGAGTATTGCTGGTTTAGGGTGAACCCCTGACTCCAAAGCCAGGGCCTTAGAAAAGTTATGACTTGAGGAGTTTGTCTTGTGTGAAACTGAACTCCTTTTCTTTGCTTTCGATTTCACCATCCTTCATGTTTGGCTACAATGAATTTGCTTCCAATTTGTCTGCATGAATTAGTCACCTAGTTTAGGGGAAAATCCAGCAGCGTTTCGCCCTCTTTTAGGGCTATTTGACAATTCCGAAACCCAGGCCCCGAGCGAAAACAACAGTGCTTTGCAAGGGCGGAGTTTCGAGAATCAATTTCAGCAGCACTTCTCTCTTGTTTAGGGCAATCTGACAACTCCGAAACCCAGGCCACAAGCGAAAACAAGAGTGCTTTGCAAGGGCGGGGTTTCGAGAGTAAATTTTGACAGCATTCCGACTCCTTTTGTGGCAATTTGACGACTTCGAGACCCAGGCCACAAGCGAAAACAAAAGTGCTTTGCAAGGGCGGGGTTTCGAGAGTAAATATTGACAGCATTCCGACTCCTTTTGTGGCAATTTCACGACTCCGAGACCCAGGCCACAAGCGAAAACAAGAGTGCTTTGCAAGGGTGGGGTCTCGAGAGTGAATTTCAGTGGCGTTTCGGCTTTTTACTTAGGGCGATTTGACGACTCCAAAGCCCAGGCCACAAGCGAAAACAAGAGTGCTTTGCAAGGGCGGGGTCTCGGGAGTCAATAGGAACCCCACACGGAGATGAGGCTACCTTGCTTGCCTTCTTCTTCTTTTCTTCGTCCTGCGGGTTAGCTTGTATGCAGGGGGCGGAGCCCAATTGGTAAAGGGGAAGGAAGGAGATTAAATGGTCTTGGGTTTAAATCTTAAATATCTCAATTTTTATTTGTTTTATTATATCATTATTGCACATCATTATTTAGGGATTTCTTTCTATATTTTTAGTTTCTCTAAACTATTTCAATTAAAAAATGTCATGTCATATTTAAATTTATTGTTTTCCTTCAATATTGTTTTAAAAGTAATTCTTCTTGATTTTTTTCCTATATTCTTCTGTTTCTCTCAACTATTTAACTAAAAATATCATAAATAAATCACAATTTTAGTATTTTTTCAATATTAAATCTTCTTAATAGGTATAAAAAATATTTTACGAAATTTTTTAAGCACCTCCTGGATTACCTCCTGGCTCCGCCACTGTTGTATGCTGCGTTATTTTTCTGCCTTTTACTTTATTTGTTTGGATGGCTTTGAGGGTGGCTTTTTCTCTATCCCTCTGCCTTTTTCTGCAGCCGTGAGCTTCTCTTCTAGCCCCCAAAAAAATCAGCCACATACACCTTTTATAGGAGAAAACCGGAGGAGGAAAACACCTACTTTCCTACTTTCTTTACCTTCATGTGCACAATATTTTCCTTTTTCCTTTTTTTCCTCGTGTGTGTGTATAGTTGAAATATTTTTCCCATCACACACCTACTGCTGATTATCTTTACCTTTTAGGTGAAGATCTGAATGGTCTTCTTTTCTTAAAAAAAAAAGAATGATCTTCTTGCCTCTTTTTTTTTCCTGAGAATACAGTGGCTTAGGGAGTCAGGGACTGATTTCTTTAACTTTGTCACTGCTGAGTTTTCAGCCCTTTTTGTTTACGGGTTCGCTATACACACCCCAAATCATGCACGTCATTTTCGACGTACATGGTTAAAAGGGGTTAATTAATTTTTTTTAAATGCTAATTAGTTAAAAGGCTTGCACGTCGAAAACGACGTGCATTTTTTACGTTGGATTTGAGGTGTATATAACAACACCCTTTGTTTATTTTCGGGCCTTCTAGCTGCTGATCTACTTACCGTTTTTCTTTCTTTATTTTATTTTTACCAATGGATTGCGCTAGGATTTTTTGCTTGGACCTTACATTTCAATTTGACAAGGCCCGATTGCATTTTTGTATGTGTGAATCCACATGTTTTAACTTGGTTTATTTTTTTACAGCTGGACAATTTGCTTATGAGACAAGAAAGATTAGGCACTTGTCTGATTCCGAGTAGAGTGGTCAACAACGCCATTGATCTACAATCTCATTGGGCAGTGTTAGTGGAAGCTTACGAGCCGTCATTGCATCTCAGAAGCTCGACCTTTGTATTGAATTTTTGTACTCCAGTTTGTGAGCTTGTAATATGCTAGAATGATGTATTTGATATGTATCGCACCCCACATACACTTCACTTTTTTGTAACTATTGTCACCCAACTTGTACTTGTTTGATACACAAACTATCAAATGACGATTTTCACAAGATGAACACATATGATGCCTTTTTAATAAAAGACGAAATTTTACTCCCAAACAGCTACACTTTTCAATGTTGGAGCTACATGTCCAAAAACTTCATGCTTAAATAATCTATCTTTGCATGAATTATTTCTTTCTATAATTTGGGATATACAATGTATCCTTATGAGGGGAGTTGCCTCGTTAAGAACCTTGCTTTGGAAAAACTCAAATGGGACAAAAACCAAAGTTAAGGAAAAGAGTACAACTTCCTCCCCTCCTCAATTTAGCATATAAATCACCAATTTTATAAAGACATGGTACTTCTGGACCCTTAATATCCTTTCACAATCTAATCAAAGATGAAAACATCATTTGTCTTCATATTGTAATATATCTCTCTTTGTACACTCGAATTACAGGTCGATATATTTTTAGAGCTTTCAACTAATTTTCAACTAATCCTCTACTTATTGGATAATCAAGGATCTAGTCATTTCAAGACAACTCATAATCAATTCTAAAAGTGTCAACGTTCATGAAATCTCTTCAAGAGTTTTATACTAATGGACATATCACCATTGTTTGAAGTTACTACTAAAACCTCGATCTAAATCATGCTAGTGCATTATTTGTTAAAAATGTGACTTTTGTCACTATCTTTTGCATTTACTAATGCCTTTACTAGCCTGTTTGCTATATAATTCATTGAACTTTCGGTTCACTTCTCTTCCATGCAACATATTACTTCTTGATCTCCTTTTTCTATCCCCCTAAATACCAAGTATTTTATCATTCGTGGTAAACTCTAGGTATTTGATCATCTATGGGGACCCAATCCTCCATATACATCATCTTTCTTGATTTACAACAACTTAGTGTAATATGGGGAGATTTCGGTGCCTAAACCAAACATTTAAAAACTTGTAAAAATAGAGCTCTCCTAGAGATAAATTACAAAGGAGAATTCATTCTATTGTTGACCGAAGTCGAATCAATCTCTTGATATTCATGCATGCTTGTTAGCTAATATTGACGACTCTACTGGGCCATTCCATGCGTTAACATTATCCTAAATGATAATCTCATAAGTAACGACTTAACTTGGTCGATTTAATCGCCAACTTCTCAATGCTCATTTATCCAACATATCAATTTCATTGATAGCATTTTCATATTACATCCATATTGCCAACATGGGTAATCTATTTATTATGTGTCGGATCTTCTTTTGACATCCTCGATTAGAGGAAAAACCACTGCTTCTGGCAATTATCGACTTTCATGATCTCAACTTATCTGTCACCACTCATTCCCTTTAGAGTGTTTTAAAGCTCTTCTAGAGCCATCTTCTAATATGAATTTATTGCTTGATTATATCAACAGTCCTTCGAGGACTAATTTGATGCTCTTCTGGAGACATGTATAAGGTTTAATTATGCCAAGTATAGACTTTATACAAATACTCATTAGTTATTTCATCTCGAAAACTTCAGGTTTTCCATAGCATCAGATACCAAACTCTAAGTCATTCTAACATTTTCATACGATGATCCGTTCACAGTTTAGGAGATTACAAATCCAAATTAGGCAAACCATCAACTTTGACTATACCACATTCTCCTTGATGTGGGAGTCGACTCATACGTGATTATCTATAATCATTTTCAAAATTATGACCAGTATCCTAACAACGGCCGCGCGCACCGTATCCTCTTTATGTCCTCTGCTAGAGGTAACAGTATATATTGCATCTGGCAATAAAAGAGGTTGTTATGAACCATAGATCATTTAGCTAGCTATTTATTTGAGTTCTACCATACCCAAGTAGATTAAGAACAAGATCCAAAAATAAAGAGTCTTCGGGCTCTCATGAACTAATTTTATCAATTTCACACAATTTAACAATGATGTGCTTCAAACTCTTCTCCCAAATCATCATTTGTTGAATAAAATTGGCATTATCTACCCATAATTATTTCTTCAAGAAACATTTCCAATGCATATTCATATACATAAAATGCAAATCAAATCAAATAGATAAATAAAATAAAGATTCCATGTACCTTAAAATAGCCAAATTGAACTAATAACAAACCAAAAATGGCAGAGTTTACATAATCATTTAGGCTCTTCATTCAATAGATAGCGTTTATTAAAACTGATGACACAAATAATCCTTGTCAATATAAAACCACATATGTTTATGACATAAAAACTCTTAACAAGTTGTTTCTTCTGGAAACAGTTTGAGTTTTGAATTTATATTGCAAAAAGTAAATTGAGATATATACACCTCACAAGTAAATAACAAAAATAATAATCTCAATAAAAATAAATATACTAAACATAATTAAAATTTATTTGGCCACTTCAGGTGGGTATCAATTCAGATATTTATCACTTGTTTCAATAAACAATATCATTCACAAATAGTATAGGTTCAATAACCATCTCAAATTTCAATTTCATGCAATTTAAGTTATATACAAATCAACTTCATGACACATAAATAATGTCAACTACTGATGACAAGGAATCAAACAAGTTTAACCACTTCAGGAGTTTATATTTCACCTTCTATGAAACAAATCATATATGAAACAAATGGTTACAAGTACAAGATGAAATCAACAATATCATCTTATCTCATCACTACAAAGATGAGGCTAATATTTTAATTGATGCATGATGACGTTATTTATTCATCAACTTATCAATGTATCAATTCATTTAGATATCATTTATCATGTATCCATCCAATATACGGTCAATTTACCTAATAGCCATATCTATGTACATTGTCTCCCCCCAATCGTACATGATTTATCAATTCTCTAAATTCTTATATATCAAAGTATATTAGCACTATGGCATTGATTTATGACATAAAATCTATATGTGTAATCAATAACGTCATTTTGCAATTAGCAAGAGGCACAAAAATCATAACTCGAATATATGATGTTTAGGCTTACCTGACCGCAAGCTCGATCGCATATACCAATATTAAGAAATTGGTTCAACTCCTTCATGAGCCTTAAAGTCGAGTCTAACACAGATAGGCTCGCTACCAAGTAGAGTTCAATATTCTAAGATTCTCCTCCTCTTATGTAAGCAACACGTACAGAATCCCACTCCAAAATGGATTTACAATATTATCAGAATGCTTTATTTTGATTAACTTTCCTATTGGTGATAATCTATCTTTATTCACTATCTTAAAAATAAATATGAGCATATCTCAATTGAAAAGAATGAACGGACATGTGAGAATTTAAGATGCATCATTATGAACCCTAATCTTTATATTATCAATATATAAGTTGGTAAATCGATAACAATAAAGCAGCAATCATATGTATGAGTTAATATAGGGATAGATAGACAAAATACAAAGCAAGGCATAAAAGATGTGTTTTTATCTACTTCAGGAGATATGTCTTTTCATCCACTTCGGGAGATGAATGATAAAAATATAATATACAAACAAAATAAAATAATAATCACTGATCATCTCTGCATGGATGATATTTGTTGTTTCAACACTACGGGGATGAATTTTTATCGATCACATCCACTTCGAGGGATTTAATATTTTCTACTTCGGGAGATCGATTAAATTATTTATAAAGACGGTTAGTTATATATATCATAATATAATATAGTTAACTTCTAAGCATGTACGAAGTATAGGTTAATTTAGGTAATCTAATAACTAAACAAAATAACTGGGATCATGTATAACTCAATTTAGAAAAATCAAATTGTACTTACCTCCACGACGACGCAGAACTCTAAGGTCAATTAATTAGTTTTCAATTCTCGCCTAATTGAATAGGCCCGCTACTTGATATAATTTATGTATAATCCTCTTCGGGGGATGTGATTGGTAGTTAATTTATTCGCTTCAGGGGATATACCTATTTATTTATATATTTTATATCCACTTCAAGGATAAAATTCACCACTTCAGGGTTCATATTACTTACGTCTGCACATCATCTTCGGGGATGTGTTTCTATACTTCACAAGGGCAAAATATGCAACTCTGGAAGTTTTAGGCCATTTTATGTAATTGTATAAAAGATACGAGTCAATCTGCGAAGTGACATATTTGGTTTCGTAATTATCCATATTTGCAACAAATAGATCGTCTTCTTCGTTTGATTTTGGAGAGGGCGGCGTGATGAGTTTCCCCTTGAGGATCCTTAAATCTCAGTACAAAGTAAGTCGGAACAAGCCTCGAATCAGCCGGTGGAAGATAGATGATAGAGATGGATTTCGGTGGAATATTTTTGGTATTTTTGTGATAATGATAAAACTCAGATTTGGGGGAAAACAAACTGAATTTTATAAAGGATAGGTGAACAAAAACAAGTGGATATGACTCACCACAAGTTCTTGAACAAAGATCAAGTACAAACGGATATTACGCACCGAAAATACAAGATCGGACCTTCGATATGACTCACGAAGGAGATGAAGTTTTCAAGCTTCAAACAGAGGATATAAACCTGGTTTTTGATGATAAATTTCGTGCCCCCTAATGGCCATAAGGGCTGAGTAATATAGAGGAAGTTTGTGGACAACTTGTGCATGCTTGGGAAAAGGTGGCTTGCATTAAATGCAATCTTGGAAGTTGTTCTCTGCACAAAAGCACCAGCTGCATGGGGGATGTATTTCATGATGTCTTCTCTTCCCAATGTGCCTTTAAATGCATGAGAAGTTTGAATTTGAATCAGATTTGCCTTCATAATCAATAGCGGGAACCGAGGCATTTCCGGGCTTCTTGGGCTGCGGGTTGCGATCTTCAATTTGTTGTAAACTTGTGAATGCTTGACCTTGATCTTCATAGTTTATGGAAATGGTTAAGAGTCCATGAAGAAGGTCGGCTTGAAGACGTCTTGCCCGAGCTCGAGTGATGGATCCGAGAGGCTTCTCATTTGATGTGTCATTTGGAGCTTCGGTAGGTCTTGCTTCTTGATTGATCATAGGTGTGATCATATCATCCTCCCTTCCTTGAAAAGGATTCGACCTCGAATCAGACCCGTCATCTTGTTCATCATCACCTACAACAAAAGGAGACAAGTCAGCAACATTGAACACATCATGAACACCATACTCACCGGAAAGCTCAATTTTGTAGGCATTGTTGTTGATCTTTTCAAGCACTTGAAATGGGCCATCTCCTCTTGGCTTCAGCTTGGAATTTCTCAATGTAGGAAATCGATCTTTTCTAAGGTGAATCCATACAAGATCACCCAGTTCAAATATGACTTCCTTTCTTCCTTTGTTAGCTTGATGCACATATTGGGCAGTCCTCTTTTCAAGTTGCAAGCGAGTGGACTCGTGTAAACTCTTGATGTGCGCATCTTGGGTTGCTCCTTCAACACTTTCTTGATCTTTCATGGAGTGGGAAACCAAGGCAAGAGGAGTGATGGGATTCTTGCCATACATAACTTCAAATGGTGTGTTCTTGGTGGCCGAGTGGACTGACCTATTGTAGGCAAATTCAACAAAAGCAAGACATCCTTCCCACCTACGAAGTTTAGTTTTCAACAAAGATCGAAGCAAAGCACCAAGATTTCTATTCACAACTTCAGTTTGTCCATCCGTTTGAGGATGACAAGATGTGGAGAAAAGCAACATAGTTCCTAGTTTAGACCAAAGTGTTTTCCAAAAATAACTAAGAAACTTAGCATCACGATCAGAGACAATGGTCTTAGGAATTCCATGCAATCTAACTACTTCTTTAAATAACAAATCAGCCACATGAGAAGCATTGTCGGTTTTATTACATGCAATTAAATGAACCATTTTAGAAAACCGATCAACCACAACAAAATTAGAATCTCTCCCCCTTTTGAAACGAGAATGTCCCAACAAAAAATCAATGGAATCCAACAAAAAATCAATGGAAATGTCTTCCCAAGGAGCATGAGGAATAGGCAGGAGGGATGGCAACGTTTTCCCAAGTAGTACATGCATCATAAAGCTTCTCTACATTCCTATGCATACGAGGCCAAAAGAAATGCTCCTTCAAAGTATTCAAGGTTTTGGTAACACCAAAATAACCCATTAAACCACCTCCATTAGCATCATGAACAAGCAATCTACGAATGAAACTACTAGGGATGCAAAGCTTCTCACACTTAAAGAGATAACCATCATGCATGCAGAACTGATCACTACTACTCTTATCCATGCAAATGTGATAGATTTCACCAAAATCAGCATCATTAGCATATAATTCATGCATGAAAGGACAACCCAACATTTTAGCATCTAGGATAGAGATAAGAGAATACCTCCTTGAGAGTGCATCAGCCACTACATTGTCTTCACCCTTCTTGTACTTGATCACAAATGGGAAAGCTTCTATGAATTCAAGCAATAAAGTAGAAACACTTAGTGGAGGTAGATAATTCAAATCTTGGGAAACAAACAAATTATCTTTAAAAAGCACAAGAAGGCATGTTTTACTTCCCTGAATTGGATACTCCACTTCTTTCGCCTTAGCTAGGAGAATCTGGTGAGAACTAGCCATGTTTGAACCTATAGCGAGTTTTTTCTTTTGCTTTCTTCTCTCCAAGTTAGCTACATGGTCAGCAACAATCTCATGAGGGGTCATAGGATGAAGTGTAATTTTCTTACCTTCCATTTGGAATGTGTGCTCATTGGTGACTCCATTGTGGGTGACACCACGATCATATTGCCACGATCTCCCTAAAAGAAGGTGACACGCTGTCATGGGAAGAACATCACAAAGGATCTCATCTTTATACCCTCCAATTGCAAATGCAATCATGGCTTGCTTATCAACTCTTAGAGGTGCCTTGGAATTCAACCAATTCAAGGTGTATGGTTGCGGATGGGGGCTGCATTTGAGGTTGAACCTATCTACAACCTCTTGATCAATAAGATTACAACAAGATCCTCCATCAACTATAACACTACATACCTTGTCTTTGATGAGGCATCGAGTATGGAAGAGGCTCTCTCTTTGAGTGGGTAAAGAAAGAGCATCATTGGAGATCAATGCTCTCTTTACCACAAAACACTGTCCAACATTAGCATTAGCATGAATCTCCTCTTCTTTATCTTCTAAGGTTGGTTCTTCTTGGCTCTCCTCCTCAGATTCATACTCTCCTTGATCATTGAGTAGCACTTGCTTTCGAGTGGGCAAAGAAGGAGCATAATTGGAGATCAATGCTCTCTTTACCACAAAACACTGTCCAACAGCAGCATTAGCATGAATCTCCTCTTTCTCATCTTCTAAGGTTGGCTCTTCTTGGCTCTCCTCCTTAGATTCATACTTTCCTTGATCATTGAGTAGCACTTGCTTTTGAGTACGGCATTCTCTAGAAAAATGACCCTTACCCAAGTACTTATCAAGCTTTTCATCTAGGCCTCTCAATACGCCTTCCTGAATTTTCTCATACTCTTGTTGTCTCTCAACTGCATATTCTTCCCTATTTTGTCGAAGAATGGCTTGCAAATCAGCTAGGGTGGGGGCTTTTCCTTCCCTTGTTCTCTCATACTCTTGTTGTCTCCTAGCTACATCTTCTTCCCTAAATTGTCGAAAAATGGCTTGCAAATCAGCTAGGGTGGGGTATCTTCCTTCATTTCCTGCATTAGACATGTTTTCCTACATACAAAATGCACAAACAAAAGGAAAAACAAAGAAGAACCGAGAAAACCACAAAAACATGCAAATACGTTAGGCTTAGAAATCAAAAGATCTCTCTCTCACCTCCCTCATATTCTTTTCACTCATGAATTTTTTCTTTTGGGGGTGAAACTCTCCCTCACTTTGAATGTGATCTCACTTCACTCAAAACTCAGATTGTAAGCACACAAGTATGCAAACGGTACTTCTTCAAGCAAGCGATGTAAGGAGGCTTCTTCCTTGCTAGAACAAGGTCTATCTCTGCTGATCCAATGCAACTTAGTGATGTTGTCCTGGAAACTCACACAAAGTATCAAAAGCACAAGCCAAGGCAAGCCCAAAGGCGAGTATTTACCAAATTCCAAAATCAAGTAAGTAATGCTCGAATGGGAAAGGGTAAACAAGGTTTAGACAAGGCAAGGAAGAAGGCTTGGAATAGCTAATGATATGATGAGAATGTCTTGTTTTTTAGCACAACAACAACACAACTTGCACTTCAAATGCTCACAACTTGCACATAGAACAACTTTTGGAGCTTTTCTAACTTCTTCTCTTTTTCTTTTCTTTTCTGTTTTTTTTTCTGTTTTTTTTCCCTTTTCCAGAATCAAAGAACACAAACAACACTTGCAAACCAGAACTTACTTCAATCTTCAAACACTTATCAAGCACATTCCATCAATAGCTCATCACCATATACTATGCAAAGTATTAGGAGAATAATGGTGCAACAACTTGAGGGTGAAGTTCAGATTTTGGGTAAGAGGGATGAAGGTTCATGCAAACACACAAGAACACTAGATAGAAGCATAGAAAACCGAAATAACAATGGATAGATCTGATTTTTTTTTTTTTTTTGCATATCTTAAACACACATATAAAGGTATAAAGGATGAGAAAATGATGGGAAAAGGCTGGAAAAAGTCAGGAACAAGGATGGATAGAAATGGCTGAAAATCGAGCAAAACAAACCGATAATGGAGAGATAATTCATACCCCTTTGGCTTGAGAAACTTACCTTGAAGATAGCTCTGATACCACTTGATGAGTTTCCCCTTGAGGATCCTTAAATCTCAGTACAAAGTAAGTCGGAACAAGCCTCGAATCAGCCGGTGGAAGATAGATGATAGAGATGGATTTCGGTGGAATATTTTTGGTATTTTTGTGATAATGATAAAACTCAGATTTGGGGGAAAACAAACTGAATTTTATAAAGGATAGGTGAACAAAAACAAGTGGATATGACTCACCACAAGTTCTTGAACAAAGATCAAGTACAAACGGATATTACGCACCGAAAATACAAGATCGGACCTTCGATATGACTCACGAAGGAGATGAAGTTTTCAAGCTTCAAACAGAGGATATAAACCTGGTTTTTGATGATAAATTTCGTGCCCCCTAATGGCCATAAGGGCTGAGTAATATAGAGAAAGTTTGTGGACAACTTGTGCATGCTTGGGAAAAGGTGGCTTGCATTAAATGCAATCTTGGAAGTTGTTCTCTGCACAAAAGCACCAGCTGCATGGGGGATGTATTTCATGATGTCTTCTCTTCCCAATGTGCCTTTAAATTCATGAGAAGTTTGAATTTGAATCAGATTTGCCTTCATAATCAATAGCGGGAACCGAGGCATTTCCGGGCTTCTTGGGCTGCGGGTTGCGATCTTCAATTTGTTGTAAACTTGTGAATGCTTGACCTTGATCTTCATAGTTTATGGAAATGGTTAAGAGTCCATGAAGAAGGTCGGCTTGAAGACGTCTTGCCCGAGCTCGAGTGATGGATCCGAGAGGCTTCTCATTTGATGTGTCATTTGGAGCTTCGGTAGGTCTTGCTTCTTGATTGATCATAGGTGTGATCACATCACGGCGTCAAGCCGGCCGATAACGATTGCGGGTGCAGGAGATGACTATCCCCTCGACATGCTTTTGGGATAATCGGACGTGCTTTTGGAATAATCGAGTCTCTAATCAACACTAAGAGAGCGACCGCCGGAAAAGGAGAGGGTCGATCGAGATGGCGAGAACCTGGCGATTTCCTCGGGGGGAGCAGGATTAATTTCGCCATAGATCTGATTCTGAGAGTAATTGGATCGTGAGATCGATTTCATCCATCATCATCTCCGATTCCATCGATCGCTCGATCTGGTGCCCCATCGATCGCTCGATCTGAAGCCGATCTCCTCCTTGTCGTCGTCGTCGTCGCTCCTCCTCTGGTTGCTGGAGTTCACGCGGGATCTCCGATCCGAGATCTCCTCGAGACAAAACTGAGGTCGAGCGAGAAAATTTGTGCCTAAGTGCTTTGTTAATTTATTCCATAGTTAGGTTATACTCCTTGGTATTGAATACAAAAGGTAAGACTTTAACCTATAAATTATTTATGATCAGACATTCCATTGAATAAAAAAATACAAAAAAAAATTATAATATAAAAGTAATAAATTATACAAATTTATTCCAACAAATTTGCATTACAATAGACTACTTAATAAAGATAATGGATTGTGTAAAGTAAAAACAATAGATAATATAAAATACAATAATTTAAATTTCTACAATCAAATTACCAATAAATTTAAAAAAAAAACACTATTTTCGAAATTTAGGAATTTAATATCAAAAAAAATTACTATTATAGTAAGAAGAGAGTCAATAAGCAATTAAGCATACATAATTGTTGAAGATAAACGGTATGGAAGAGAATTTATAAATTACAGTAGATGTTTGTGCCATTACTATCGTGTCGTTAATTGCAACTCTACTCTGTTTTTTTTTAACCGAAAAGAATTTGACAAGGCCAAAAATTAATTTGTCACTTGCCAAGCGCATCCTTAAGGATGATAGAACTAAATTCTATGTCGTCATGCGAGGAACCGGATAAAGCTAAATTAAGGTGCGAAAGTCGATCCGCAGCTCGGTTAGCTTCACGGTATATGTGGCAGACCTGTGAGGAGCTGAAACAGCTCAAGGAGAAGAGAGTGTCAGAGACGATCATTTCAATTTCTCCTGGTGGGGACCAATTGCCTTTGAGGCTATTTATGACGGTGAGGTTATCACCTTCAACTACGATATGATGTAGTTGCATGTCCAGAGCCTTGTTAATGCCATACCACATTGCATAGCCTTCTGCCCCTATCACAGAATTGATAGGGGAAGCCCCTGAAGCCATGTGTATCGGGACACCGTTAGTATATCTGATTATGTATCCGAAGGTGGCTTTTCCAGATTCAGAGAAGGCGCCATCGAAGTTTAGTTTGTGGGTTCCCTCCTGTGGCTTGCACCACTTTATATTTTTCCTCCGTTTTGCTCTGTCTGTGATCATTGTATGGCGTGAGGTATTTTCTTCGTCTGTCTTGGCTAATTTCCGGAAATAGATTTGATGTTGGGCGAAAGCCGATATGTTACGAATGTCTGGTTTAATGTTTTCAAATAGTGCTTTGTTTCTGAACATGCAAATGCTCCACCAAGCCCACGTTAATTTTGAGAATTGGTCTTTGTTGATTTTAGTGCTTATTGCCCTTAGGGATGTATTAACATCTAGGCCATTACTACTAATTATTTCTAGTGTTTTGTGTAGTTTTGGTTCCATTAATTTTATGGTAGCTAGTGTTATTGGGCAAAGCCATAGGAGGTGGGGGATGTCTTCATAGCAAGAGTCGCAAAGGAGGCAATTAGACGGTATACCCATACCCCTGTTTGCAAGAATTGCAACTGTTGGTAGACCCTTTTTTTTATGATTTTCCATAGGAAAGTTTTTAGCTTTGGTGTTATGTCCACGTTCCAGATCCAGCTAAGGTCTGATTTGGTATGTTTTTTGGTAGTGTGGATTAAGTCAACTGCTGAAGTTGTGGAGAACCATCCATTTTTCCTTTTATTCCAATATAGTCTATCTTGATGAATATGTTTTGGTATTGGTGTTACTAGTATATTCTCTATGTGTTCCTCATCTATTTTGTCACGAATGTAGTGTTTAATTGCCTGAGTATCCCAAGTTCTGTCTTGCCGGATGAAGTGATTTACCTTAAGAGTTACGTTTATGTTGTTTGGGTCTGTAGTTTTATCTACTAAGGGAGAAGAGTCACACCAAGAGTCAGTCCAAAAATTTATATTTCTTCCATCCCCAATAGCCCAACTAGTTCCTTGTTTGAAAAGATCTATAAGGCCAGATAGCTTTGTCCACTGCCAAGAGCAACATCCTTTCCTCTTGTATGTTAAGATATGTTGGTTTTTTATATATTTTTGTGTAACTATTTTAACCCAGGGGTTTTCTGGCTCTGCTAGGATTTTCCAGATGAGTTTTAGTTGGAGGGCTTTGTTCATATCCTCCGAACTACGGATACCCATACCTCCGTTCTTTTTTGTTTTACATACTTCATACCAGCTAATTAGGGGTTTGTGGTTTGGCCCTTTATTCCTTCCAGAAGAAAAAGTGGCTCTAGTCTACGGGCAAATGAATGAACCGCCCGGAGCTCGTATGAGGTTTGTTTTGTCTAGCTCCTTGTGTATGGATGTTGGCAGCATGAAGCATTGCATGAGTTGTAGTGGTTTAGCCGCTAGGGTAGTTTTTATTAAGGTGCATCTACCTGCTTAGGATAGGGTGTTTGCTTTCCATTTGTCTAGTTGGCCTTTTGTAGTATCAATGAGTTCTTTAAGGAGTCTTTTGTAACTCTAGATGATATAATCGGGCATCCTAAATAATTTCTCAGGTTGTTTGTGTGCGAAATTCCTAGTTCGCCTTGCATTAGTCGTTTGGTTTCTGCATTTACATTTTCCGTTAATTGGAATTGGGATTTTGATTTATTTATTTTTTGGTCAGTGAAGGAACAGTTATCACTGAGGACTTTGTTTATTTGGTCACTTGTTGTCTTGGTTGAGGATGAGAAGATTATTATGTCATCCGCAAAGGCTAAGAAAGGAAATTTTAGCCCGCCACGAGTTAAGGTAATATCCAAATGGCTTTGAGGTTTTGAAGCTTCATGTTGTAGTGATCTTGATAGAACCTCAGAAACAATGAGGAATAGGTAGGGCGAAAGTGGGCCACCTTGTCTAATACCCCTAGATGGTATAAAGATCTCCGTTGGTTCGTTGTTTACTAGGACAGAGTAAGAGACTGTAGTGATACATTCTTTGATCCAATTTGTAAATCTTGGAGCAAACCCTAGTTTGTTCATGATTGAGAAAAGTAAGTCCCATTCGACCCTGTCGAAAGCTTTTTCCATGTCTAGTTTAACTGCCATCCAGCCATTTTTACCCTTTTTTTTTTGCGAAAGGAATGGAAGATTTCATGCGCAATTAGTATATTATCCTGGATAGCTCTTCCCGAGGAAAAGGCGCTCTGTAGTGGGTGTATAATTTTATGCATTATTTTTTTTAGTCTGTTGGCTAGGACTTTGGATATTATTTTGTAGGTAGTTGAGCACAAGCTAATAGGTCTATTGTGATTTGTTGTTGTTGGGTGTTCTCATTTGGGTATTAATGCGATAAAAGTATTCCAAATTAGAGAAGTGTTTTGTTAGGTAATCGCTATCCTCATTGTTACTTCATGCCTTATGTAGCTATCTATGTTTCTGTGTAGCATTTGTGCTGCATTTTGAGTGGTGTATCTAGATTTAAAATCCTCATTTATTTGGGTTCTGATTTCCCTATCTTGTGTGAGCGAAACACCTGTTGATGTGTTAATTGATTTTATGATGTTTCTGTTTCTTCTGCCAGTTGCAATTCTGTGGAAGTATTTTGTGTTTGCATCCACAGCCTTTATGTGTGTACGCTTAGCCCACTGCCCCTAGTATTGTTTTTGAAAATTTAGAAGTGAGGCGTGCTTTTTAGCAAGCCTGTTTGGTTTATTTTCCAGGTTAGTATCATATTGTAGGTAGAGTTGCGTCTGTATGTTCTGCATCTTGTTCTCTGTTATAGCAATTTGCCGGAAGGCATTTCAAAATGTGGTTTTGCTCCAGGCTTTGCTTTTCCTTTTGACCTCTTGGAGCTTTTTTGTTAGCTTAAAAAGGTTTGATCCTGGGTAATCCACTCGCCAAGCATTAGTGACAAGCTTTTCAAAATCCTTCATAGCCGTCCAAGCCATTTCGAATTTAAATGGTTGGAGTTTTGGTCTTTGGTTGTCATTTAGTTCAATAAGGATTTGACCATGATCTGAAGTGGTGAACGCAAGGTTTTTTGTTTTTAGATTGGGGAATGTGTTAAGTAGACCAGTATTAGCTAGTCCTCGATCTAGTTTCTCATATGTATTATTTTCTCCGCACCTCCTTTTCCGCCATGTGAATTTATTTCCTATAGTTGGAAGATCAATTAGGTTGTTATTTGTTACAAATTCTGTTAATCTCTTAAATCTTGTTTGTTGAGGGATAACACCTCCCAGCTTGTCCGTAGGGGTTAGGATGTCATTTAGATCACCAATGATTAGGTACGGATTTGCTAAAGTTGATATTATGTTTGTTAACTCACTCCGAAATTTGTCTTTGTCTTTCGGGTGGGGTGGACCATATACAAATAGTATTGTTATTGTGGCGTTTAAATGTTTGTTTACATATGTGGTTTGAATGATTCTATCAGTTGAAAAATCAAATCGAAAAGTTTCATTATTTAAGTGCGTTGATTTCCAAAGTAGACAAAGACCCCCCGATAGTCCATTGGAAGGGCAGAAGTATAGATTATCGAAACCAGGTTTACGCCAACATCCCTCAAGGGGCGCAGTTTGGAGCTTCGTTTCTGCTAGTGCTAAGATATGGATATTTTCTATTTTAGTATGCATGTCAATTTGAGTCCAAACATTTTTACGCTTAAGTCCACGCACATTCCAGTAGCTTATTTTCATGTTTCAGTCTTCTGCATGTGTTGTATGTCTTTTCTAGGTCGTAGTAGTTGTTTTTGATTGATTTTCGTCTCTCTTCGTAGATGTGCCATTAAAAGTTTTGGGGTTTCGCTGTGCTCTTTGGCTTTTGTGTTTACTCTTCTTGAAGATAGGTAATGGTATTTCATGTGTGGTTGGTCCTTTAGCAATTTGTGGTTGAGGTACCCATTAATGTTTAAAACATATAGAATTGTTTGAAATAATTCATTTGCATGTTTAGGATGGTCATGCATTGTTGAAGGGAGTGTTTCCTGGGAACTATAATTCTTGTTTGAGTTTGTGCAAGCAAACTTATGATCACAGGATATGGGGTATGAAAGAATAATGATAGCCCTTTTTACATTTTCTAAAGATGGGTTATCCATTACAGAAATCTCATGTGACTTAAGACCTTCATTAAGGCCGGATGTATAATGAGGTTTAAAACTATCATAGCTGTTACAGATATTCATATGAAAGCATGGTAGAGATGGCCAAGTCCAGTTCCAAGTGATTTGCACTCCATAGTCATAAGTGTATGGTGAGTTGGTGCTTCTGAAGCATAGTTTCAGGCGCCAGAACTTGTCTTGGGGCCAGGAAAACCTTGTTTGTCGAGGCTTAGCATCCAACCAGAAGACTCTTTGTGCACTCTGAGTCAAGTAAAGACTAAGCGTTTGATTCCAGAAACGATCCTGCAACACAAGATTCAAGTTTTGTTACTTGAGTGGAATATGCACTCGAGCATAGTTAATATGTAGTGCAATTGTGTATATCTCAATCATTTGATTTCTGTATGATAATGCAATGTAGATCATGTGTTTCTCATGTTTATTTTGAAATGACTTAGTGTAAGTAGTGGTTTTGAGGTGTAAAAGTAGAGAAAGTTTTTCCCTGTTTGTAATGCAATTGCAAGTAATGGGTTTGTTGAAGTACATGCAAAGCTTTCTGGATAAAGTCATTTGGCTTTCCTGTTTTTGACAGCTTAATTTTTTAGAATAAAGCATTGTGGTTGAAGTCACCAGAGATGGGAATTTTGTATGTATGCAAGTGATCAAATGAGATTCTAAATAAATCATATAGTAATAAGTGTTGTTGTGCAACAGATGATTGGTATTTGGGATTGCCCATATTGGTCTCTTAACAAAGAAATTGGCGGGTTTCCAGTGTAGAAGGGCACTGGTAGATTTTTTGTAATGAGAAAAATTATTATTCAGATTAAGGGTTATAGTCCTAGGCAAATCAAATTTGCTGAAATAAATCTAAGTACAGACATTAGGATTAGATATTATTAATAGATAATGCATATAATTTTTAGATTTAAAAGCATTACAGCAGTAACAAGTACTAGTAGTAGATGGATAGTAGATGAACCTAAACATACATTTCTTAACTAGGTTATTGTTAATGGCAAGACTTAGAAAGACTTACACATTTAGATCTAGGAGCTTACATACCAAAAGATTTTGCCAAGAATTGGGAATTAAGAGATTCGCAAAAGGATGATTTGTTAAGAGTTTCATCAGCTGGTGGCAAAAGGTCCCAATTCTTCTCAAAAGCTTCTTCATAGATAACTTCACTGGCTGGATTTGGTCCTCTTCAGGGTGGAGCTGGTTGTGTCATCCTCACCCCCAGCTGCCTTCCTTTTGATGGAGTCAGAGTTTGTGGGCTCTTTGTGTGGCTAGTCCATGGTTGAGATCTCCTTGAGAGCTGTGGACTTTGAGTGCAGGGAGTGGAAGGAGGGCTCAGACAGGAGCTCATGCCTCAAGCCAGCCTCATAGGTCTCATCCACCATGGGATCATCGACCAGATAACCAGTCTCATCCAGCACATCAAAGAGATCATCCTCTTCCAGATTGTAGTCCAAACAGGAGAGAGTGGTGGAATCAACTTCAGCTCCTATCTCATTGAAGTGCTCAGGGTTGGGGAGCTCATAGCCAGTCTCCACATGCTCATCATTAGAGGGTGGGGTCTTGGGCCAAGGATCAGTGTGGTTTCCCTCTTTGGCCACAAGTAAGGGAGTGCTATTGAGACCAGCAGCGGGCAGGTTTAGCTCATCATCTTTCAGGGCAATCAGGGTAGCAGTAGGGAATATGTAGGTAGGCTCCATCTCCTGAGCAACAAATGCAGTTGGGGCAAGACCGAAGCCAACTGAAGCAACCGGGCTACCAGTAATGCCACCAAGGGGCATCAGAGCCACAGGAGGATGGTCCGAAGGAACCTCAATAGGGTGGGTTGTGTTTGCAACAGGCTCAAAGGCATCCCTGGAGTCCCTGGAAGATGAGGAGGAGTTGGAGAGGGTTTCAAAAGCAGTAGAAACACGCCCTTTTCCAGTAACATAAGGCTTGTTGTTGAAAGCTTTGATAGGGTTGGGAAGCTTCAAACTTTTCCCTTTTTTCTGGATAACAGTCCATCCATCATTGGCAGTTGAGGTTTCAGCATAGTTGGTTTTGACACTGGGCTTTTTAATTGTGACTTGGATCCTTCTTTGCTTTGGGGTGAAATGTGGGCATTGTGTGAAGAGGTGATCAGGGGAACCACAATTCCCACATCCCTCAGGAAATTCCTCAAACCAGATAATGTGGGCAGAGACATGCTTGTTGTTGACAGGGATGAGAATTGTGTTTGGAACTAAGCCAGCCATGTCAAGGTTTATACAAACCCTAGCATAGCGAGCAGAGGCATCAACAGAGTGGTCATATTTGATGTAATTACCAAACAAGTTGTGCCTAAGAATGGACTCAACAACACCTGGGTTTTTGTAGATTTCAGGGATGAGGGTAATTCTGACCCACATGTCCAGAGAAGTGGTGTTCTCATGGAGTGGGTCAAAGTTTGGTTTCCATGGCCTAAGAATGATTAGTTGCCCAAGGACATGATAGGGCTTGGCTTCCCAGACAGTTTTGAAGTCAAGATGGTTTGAAAATCTAAGCTCAAACCAATGATTACGAAGCTCTAAGAATTAAAAATCGCCAAAGCAACCCAATCATTAGAGAAATTAGATTTGATCTTTTTCAGATCAATGGGTGCCCCAAAAGCACAACCATAGAGTATAGCAGTAGTTTCAAACCTGTACTTTGGAGCATACTTCTGCAGCTCGGAGTAGAAAGAAGTGAAGTCGAGTTTCCCTTTGCCCTTGTCATCTTTAGATGATTTGGAGGGTTTGTTGGGTTTATGTGGTTTTGGGGGTTCGCCTAACGGCTTCCCATTTTGAGGGTTGATAGCGGGGTTCGGAGAAGTCTCTAGGAGACTTTCCTTCCCTTTAGAGGTTTTTTTGTTGCCAGCCATTGCAACTAGGTAGGTGAAGAAGTAAATGCAGAGACTGAAAGAGATAGCCAAGATCAGAGGATTGTTGAGACTGAGAGAGAGAATTTTTTGTTGTGCATTTAATTTTGAGTTTAGGACCTTTTTATAGAAGAAGATTTTGAGGGGATGAGTTTTAGGGTTCTTGATATGCAAACAAGGTTGAATATGCAGATACCTTAAACACATAGCAGATACAGATGCAGGAATTGATTTGGGGGAGAAAGAGTAGAGAAAGATTACATACCTGTTCGATTTTTTGGGAACGATCAACAGCAGAAGATCCACACAGCGCCAATGATGGAACCAACACCACACGAGCAAGCAAAGGGGCATCAGAAGCCACAGAAGATCGTCCAGTTTTGGGGACGACACCTCGAACACCCAGGAGACGCCCACACAGAGAGGTCGCGCCCAGTATGTGAGAGAAGAGGATTTGTCATATCCTTGGAATTCAGGATCGAGATCAGAGTCCTAAAGAGGAGTTCCAACCCCAGAGATGGACAGAGGAGATGAGATCAGAAACCCCCCATTCTTTCGATGGGTTGTGGGAGAAAACCCTTTTCCCTTTTTCTTGAAATAGCATAGTTTAGAGTACCAGATCCAGAATTGGAAGGATTTTGTATTTATTAAAACTCCATAGCCAGATATAGGGCTTGAATAGGGGGATGATTGCCATGGCAGGAGCTCAGATCTGGTGAGTTTTCGGGTGGGAAGGGTAAGGGTTTTCTCCAACAGAGGCGGGAAAGGGGGCGCGTGTGTGGGCGCGTACTCTTTAGGTTTTTGGGTTTCCATAAGGCTGGATAGCTGTGTGTGGAGAGTTGGAATTATCTCAAAGCTTGCAACTCTACTTTTTTTTTTATTAGGTAAAAATTTGAAGGTCAGACAGGCCTGACTCATCGAGAGGCCGACAAAATCGGCAGACGGCGAACCGTCTAACAGAACAAGCTAAAAACAGAAATACAAATAACAAGCGAAATGAACCAAGCATAAATAAATTCTACTCTGTTACTAGTGGGTTTGTGGAGGAAAAATTATTTTAACTTTAATTTTTTATCGCCAAATAATTAAACCTAAAAAAATTTCATGCAATGGAGAAGGTAAATTGTGTACGTAAAAAAATATAAACAAAATTGGAAGTGATTTGGGCCAGTAAGTTTTGGGCCCAAGTTGTTCAATTTAAGTCTTTATCTGATTTTATTTTGTCCCTTGCAAATTTTTTATTTTTAGCGGTTAAGTTAATGTTTGACCCAACAACTGCTGGGCCAGCTCACCAAAACATCTGCCCCTGATTGTTAATAGTTGTGCTAATTAAATCTAGATTCAAGATACATAAAACTAAGCAATCGATACTTGATATATAGGAATAAGCTTTTACGATGATACAATAGTATAATATATAGGAATAAGCAATTAATCAAGCAATTAATTCATGGCTTTTACGATGATATAATACTATTAACATTAATTTAAGTCAACAGGGATATCGTATTAGATATATAGCAATTAATCCATGAATTAGGATGATATATAGGAAAACAGTAGCATCACATTATCTACTACTCACAAGCTTCAATTAGATATATAGGGTTATAAGAATACGACAAACAGAATTAGGGTTGAGAGACGTAAATACTAATTGATTACGAACAGCAATAAAGAAATTAATTATCAAATTTTAGTCGTGCTGATAACGTATTATATATATATTTATACTATGATGATGTACGATGACGAGTAAAGTAATTAATTATCAAAGAAGAATCAAAATGACCAACCACAATGGTGATAATCAATTACAGAAAAGCTAATAAATCAAAGGTTCTATTATTCACACGATCATTTTTTCGCTATTTGCACGGTGCCGATGCCGAATTCCCGCACTACTAGAATACTACAATTAGACATCATATTATTTAAGTCTGTTAAAAAATCAACCGATGTTAAATTAATCAATTACATCAAATAATAAATTTGTGATGTTATAAAAACTTAAGACAACCGTTGAAAATTTTGACAGATGTTAAATGGTTAATTTAAAAAAATTGAAACGCGCGCCTTATAAAATTTTCCAAGTATTTGAATGTCCGCCGATACTTAGAATTTTTTTTTAAACACCCGCCCATACTTGACGAGAATAGGAGCTATTCTTGGAGTGGAAAATAGAATCCTCTCATTTCTCCCAACCCAAGTACCCAACTCTCTGTCTCATCCTGGATGTCACCCCCACCACCACCACCCACCACCACCACAACCGCCGCCACTACTGCCCTGGCTAGTCGCCGCCACCACTACCGCCACCGCTCCTCTTTCTCCCGACATTCATCCTCGGCTTACAAACCTCACCACTCTATCTGCAGATCTAGATCTCTCTCTCGATCCTTATTCAAAACCCTAAAATGCCTTTAGAAGAAACGACAAGCCATTCAAACTCAACTGACCTTTCTCTCTCTCACACTCGAGTCTCTCTCACCTCCGAATCTCTCTCTCAATCCCTAGATGGCAGATGCTGGAGAAGATAAAGATCGAGAAGGAGAAGACGGAAGAGCTTTTGATGTAGAAGGATGAGGTGCTGAGGGCAAAGGAAGAGGAGCTCGGGAACAAAGGCAAGGTGCTCGGGAACAAAGGCAAAGAGCAGGAGAATCTTCAGGTTGAGCTTAAGAAGTTGCAGAAGATGAAGTTCAAACCTACTATGGTTAGTATTTGCTTAATTTTTTGATTCGAGTGTTGATCTTTTGTCATTTGACTTGATTATCGCAGGTTCCTGAGAAATTAGGGTTCTAGACTTGAAAAATCCCATTTCTAAAGATCAAAATTCCATTCATATGTTTTCAAACCTAATGTGGATAGTTAATTTTCTGATTTGAGTATTGAGATCTTTTGTTGCTTTGAGATTAGACTGTATGCATTTGCTTCAAAAATTAGGGTTTCATGAAATTCGTTTCGTGTGTAATGATGAATGGCTTAGGTGAAAACTGCATTGACGATGACCGAGAAGATACTGGCCAGGGTTTCCGAGAAGTCCCACCATGTGCCTGACAAAAATGTTTGGGTTAATGTCGATTTCCTGATGATTCACGATGTGTGTGGCCCTGGATCAATTGGCATTTTCGAGAAAGATTTTGGGCAAAATGTTAAGGTTTGAGTTTTTGTTGCCTTACTGAATGTTTTCAGTCACTATTTCTTTAGATAATGTGTATTTCATAACTATCTTCCTCACCTTCTAGTTCGATCTACTTGGTGACTGCAGGTTGGAAGTCCTTGAATCCGAGAGGCTATAAACTATTTAGAATGCTGTTTTTAAAACTTCATCTTCTATCTGTGGTGCGATGCAGTACCTCTGGCAAACAGCATAATGATTTGATGAAGCTATTCACCATAGCTGTCCTCGGAATAGTTTTTGGTTTTTCAGTGAGGGTGAACCTTCCAATACGGCGACCAGTCATGGTATTTCTCCTTCCAAATAGATGACTCTTATTACATGTGCATTGGTACTGCTATTTTTTTTTTTTGGCATCATTATATGTAAGTATTGTGAAAATTGCAGCTAAAACATTTAGGAAACTTTGTTCCTGATCAAAATGTTACTGATAAAGGAGGTTCGACACCAGAACGAAGCCCAAAGATACACAAAAGGTATGTTGTGGTAGTTGTGCATCTTCCAAAAGACGTTACAATGTGTTATGCATTGTCATTGCATAGTGTAGTCCTAATTGTAATTATTTGGCAGTTCTTTTTGAATGAAACGATCCACACCTTGTATGTTTTGAATGTTGAATGTGGTGTGATCCACACCTTGGCAGTTCTCTTTCTCTTTGACTAAAAATCTAAGATTGAGAAGGAGGAGCCTGGAAAACCTTTGGAGGATCATCTCTTCGATCGAGCAGAAGGAGGAGAGCCATGGGAACGAGGACCATGTTTCCACCATCAATCGAAGATTATAGATCTAAGATCGAGGAGTTGTCCGAGATCTGTGACTCCTCCCTGAACTAGAATCGAAAGGTAACCTCTCTGAACTCCCCCTTCAATGCATATTTTCTCATCTCTTTCGCTCTTTTTTTATATCAGCATTCAGCATTGCACTTGTGTTAATTTTCTCTTTGCATTGGCAGATACAAAGCGACATGGACACTTGGGTTTCAGGAAGTTCATTTCTGCGATGCAGGTTTCATTCATGTAAATTCTTGTATTTTTAATGGGTTTTTACGAAATTGAATGTGCTTATGATAGTGGTAATCCTACTCTTTTTGTCTAATGACAGTTGGTTTCATCGGCTCAATCGGGACATGAATTGACCCCTAACCTTCTGATCAATGAAGGCAAGTGTTCATTTGGGTAGCTTAATGCATATTTGGAGCCATATGTATCTTTCTTTGAGACTCCCTGAACTTTCGGTCATACTATTACTTGAAATTTAAATTAACATATTGAAGCGATTCTAAGGTTATGAACTTGTGATCCTTATGAACACTTTGTTTATGCTATAAGCCTTTTGGGTTGAATTTTAGTATTTATATAGAAATGAAAATCATCTAAATTAAATATGTGATGAGTGCGAAGCTATGATTTTTTAGTGCAGGGAAGTAGTGGTAATGGGTCCTCTGTTGTTATTAATGTCAAACTGGAAATTAGAAGAAATAATTACCCTGGCTAAGAGCTAGTATCTAGTCTCTCTACACTGCATAAACACCGCTCCTGTTGTGTCTCTTCCATTGTTGGTTGCTTTTGGTAATAGATAATGTTGTAGTTATTTCTCATCATGTGAGATGGTTACCTTTTTAAATGTATTACAGCCAACACTGAGGAGATCAAAATCCCAGTGATGGAAGGACTTGACGCTTTATTTGCAGTAAGTAACATACTTTTGATGTTTATAAATTTCGAGCATATGCCGCATTTTACTAGCTATTTGGCAATTAAGTTTTACACCTCAATCTACAAGAGTTTGTTGTATGTACACTTTTTCTTTAAAACCAATTCATGTGTTTTTAATGCATCAAATTCTTAGAGCCCGGCCTGCAAGTTTTACTCTTTGATGAGCTTTTTATTGCTCAGAATTCATCTAATGTATTAATGTGAATTGTAAAATTATGTGTGGTGATATCTTGGTTTTTCTTTTCTATTTTTGTAATGCATATTACTGCATTGAGGAGTCATCTCTTAGTCTCCCTTTCATGGCACCTTCCAAGGGTAACCTGACTTTTGTCAATGTCACCACACATCTTCCCATTCTTCTTTTGTTATAACTTTAATTGCATAGGTTTTAATTTCTTGTTATTGTTGCAGTTTCACTTATTTGATGAAAGAATTATTTTTTTTACTCCTTTAGTTTTATGAATGCAGATCCATATCCTTGCGTTGTAGCTGCCCTTTGCTATGATGGTGCTAGAAGCTTGAGTCGGGTGGTGGGAATCCCAGAAGAGGTACTGATTTCTATCTCCATTGTCTGCTGTGTGGTCCAGGTGTTCTTATTGAGTTAGACACTACAACTACCCTGAAGAAGGTTTGCTTGTTCTGGACCATGCATTTTCTCCCCGTTTACTTGACATGTATTAGTTAATAATAATTTCTAGCTTCTTATACTTATTTTTACTTGGTTCATTACATTTAGATTCAGAAAATAAGCTGCCTTCTTTCTGTTATGTTGCACTGCTTTTTCCTTCTTAAATACATGAGTTTAATGAGGACCTGTAGTGTGAACCAGGACTAGTGTTGGTACAGGCATTGAGTTGCCGCATACATCTTGCAGGCCACAACGAGCGGAGAAGGAAATCGCCCCCAGGATCTTTGTTGTCTGCTCGATTGGGCCGGTTATCGCCGTCTGTTTGCCGCTATTTTATTTCATTAGATTTTCTCATTTGCCTTACTGAGATTTGGTATGTGCACATGTTGGTTGCTTCCGAATAAAATGCTTTGTCGTCCTCCTAGATTTAAAAGTACACATCATTTGTCTAAGTGTATTTTTAAGTACCTATCCTTTGTAAAACATTTGTAAATATTGATTTTGTGTTTATCTTAATGTATATGTTCATTAAAGCACCCATCATTTGTGAAATCGTATTTTATGAGCAAGGGGTGACGTGTATCAAATGAAAAAACATCGGATTATAGAAGAAAAGTGTTATGCCTTAATAGATATGAAATCGAAACATTACATAAAAATAGATGTCTAGTGTCACTATAGACATCGTTTAAATAATCTAAATCAATGTATAACATATATTTTTATATCACAATGTTAATATGAATTGATATATATTGCAAACAACAACATCTATATAAAAATCTAAAATGATGTCCATATCATATTAATACATCAATTATGTATATATTTCATACGATAGATTATTTTAAAATAATAAAAAATCACAAATTATATACATGAAATTAATATACACAAAATCAATATAATAAAAACTATGTCTATTTCGTTTTAATACATTGTTTATTTGAAAAATAGTGATGTAAATGTAAAATTTGGACTTGGAGTGAACATTTTCAAAAACTTATAAATGAAAAATAACGAGGCTTTAACAACAAGTTAACATGTCAAAAATAAATTTTAGGGGTTGATTTATATCTATATTCAAAATAAAATAGATATCTTAACCCGGAAAAGACATCGGCTTAAAAGTGGAAAAGTTTGATCTTTTACTACACCCACAAAGAGGTCGGAATTTTTTTTGAAAGACATCGGTTGGTAACAGATGTATATTTGTATTTTTCTAGGAGTGCCGAGTCGGCATGATTCGGCAGCATTGCACTGGTCAGCAGCCCTTCATTGAGTGGGAGATCACCGTTGGATCAAGCCGGCAATTCTACCGATGCCGACTTCCCAAGTAGGCAGACCACCAGTGCCGGTTTTCGAGATCGGCATCGTGCGAATTGCAAAATTCCGCCGTGCAAATAGCAAGATTGTAAATCAAATAGACCGTGAACAATTAATCACATTCGATTATTATAAATGATAAAAAAAAAACGACGACCACCGCAATGAATAGAGAAAAATCAAAGAGAAGGGATTATTATAAATTAGAGCAAGAATAAGGGGATAATATGTGATTGTATTCAATTGATTGCTTGTGGAATATCCACCAGTACAATATATAGGAGTCATATTCTTGGGCTCCCAGTATAAGATAAATCTATCTATAAAAGACAAAACTCTATCTATGTAAAGTGTATATGTGTGTACGCAGATATACATATATAAAAAAGAAAAAGAAAAAGAAAAGCAGGCCAATGACGTCAATGGCTTCTTGGACGTCGATGGCTTCCTGGCCAGATCCACCACCAACAATCTGAGATCTAGCCGCACCATCCCCATAGTTGTACTCGCAAAAGCCGGATCTCTCAGATCCAAATTGTCCATGGCTAGATCCGGTTTTCTCTAGGCTGGATCTGATGAGTTTCACTGTTCATCGTCTCTCCCAAGGTGCTCTCCCAGGATCTGAAGATGGTCCCCAGAGTGTCCTTTCAGCGTCACCGTTGGAGGACACAACGGGCCTGGGAGATGGCGGCTCCCGTCCCTCCCCCTAGGCCGAATGGCGATCGACATAACCCACTTTTTTCATCCACTTCTACCCTATTCCGCCCCCGACGAGGCTAAGAGCCGCCGACCGCCAATGATGGCCTTCCCTCGTCCACCAATTTCGTTCTTACCCTCAAACACAATCGCAACCCTCGCAAAAGAAAACCAAAAAAATAAAAGAATACTTGCCGGCTTTCAATGCTCAAATCCAAGCCTTCAAGGCTATATCTAAATCTGCACCCAACAAATTAATATGTGTCCGAGTTTCTCTTCCCCCCTCTTGATTTCTTTGCTTTAGTCTAGGAGTCCTCTGAAATGAAAGATTCAATTCAACCCGCTCCCCCACCTTTGTCCTCAACTCTCGTCCACCCGAATTTGAATTCTTTTCTCGTGATGTGTCACCTTGGCCCCACCCTTGCTTCAGATCACCTCTATCTCACACACGACTTGAGCCAACATCATCAGCAAATTCCCGCCCCCATCCGCGCATTCAGCCTCCGCAATTGCAAATCCGACTTTTTCAATCGCGCACTCGTACTACGCAATTACGAAGACTCACCATGCAAAGAGCGAGATATTAACATTGTATATAGCAATTCCGTTTTTAAAACGGAAGAAATACCACTAGTTAATGATTGGCGCTGTTTGTTGAGATATTATATTTTATGTAATTAGTTTTGATCTTATCCTTGTAAAGCAAGTAGCATATCTTTGTATGTTAGGATAAAATTAACCTAGTTTACCCTAGTTTTGTGTATATATTCTGATCGATCAATCAATGAAAAGCAAGCTTTGCCTCCTACACTTTTCTACATGGTATCAGGCTTACCGATCCTCAAACCCTAAAAACATCTAAACCCCCGCCGACCCTACCCTACCCATGGCTGCCACCGCCCCTACCGCTCTTACCCCGGCCTCGCCATACTACCTCCACCCTTCCGATCACCCTGGCCTTGCTATCTGCCCTATGATATTGCGTGGTGAGAACTTTCCTGAATGGAAGATCGCCATGCTCAATGCTTTATCTGCCAAATTCAAAGATGGTTTCCTCGATGGCACCATCAAACAACCTAAGGCTACCTCTACCGACGCGGCTTACTGGAAGCGCGTCAACTCTATGCTGATCGGGTGGATCGCTCAGTCCATCGAGCCCTCTCTCCGATCCAGCATCACTTACTTCGCTACTGCCAAGGAGCTTTGGGACGATCTCGATCAACGGTTCTCCATCGGCAATGGTCCTCAAATCCTTCAGATTCGATCCGAGATTGCTCGTTGCCGTCAGGAAGGCCAGACGATCTCTGCTTACCTTGGACGTCTCAAGAAACTTTGGGACGAGCTCAACACCTATATTGGAACCACCGTCTGCACTTGTGGCAATGCTGCCAAGGAGTGTGAAGCCGAGCGCGCCCATCAGTTTCTGATGGGTCTCGACGACGCATCCTATGCGACAATCCGCTCCACGATCGTCACGCAGGATCCCCTGCCCCCTCTCAACCGCATCTACTCTCTGGCTGTCCAGGAAGAACGCCTCCAGTCCATTGCTAAGGACAGGGACGCTCGCTCGGACTCCCTGGCTATGGCTGCTCGGTCTCAATCGCGCCCCTCCTCGGGTAAGACGGACAAAAGCGGCCTCATTTACACTCACTGTGGCCGATCCGGCCACGATGTGTCGTCTTGCTTCAAAGTGATCGGCTTTCCGGGCTGGTGGAACCACGGCAAAGGCGTTGCCGACCCCGCTACAAGCGCTCCTCCACCTGCTCCTGGACGAGGCCGCGGCGCTCCGACACCGTCTCCTTCGCCTGCTCCGCCGTCCAAATCTCTCACTTGTGGATCCGCTATGCACGCTGTCATGGCGAATTCGGCTTCATCTTCGGCCTCACAGCCCCTGACTTCTGCAGATCAAGACGCCTTCGGCTCACTGGTCTCCGATACCGATTGGAATCTCCTCTTCGAGAAGTTTAAGGACTTCCATGCTAAGTCCTCTTCCGATCGTATGTCAGGTATAATTTCTACACCTTGGATCCTCGACTCGGGTGCCTCGTTTCACATGACAGGTGACGCCGGCCTTCTCCATGGCCTTGCCGACATCCTGCCTTGCCATATCAGACTTCCCAATGCTTCGATCTCGACGGCAACGCAGGCTGGCAGCCTTCGCCTCTGTCCTGGCATAACCCTCTCTCATGTGCTTTTGGTTCCGGGCCTTGATTGTCATCTACTTTCATCTGCTTGCTTTTCTGCTGAGTTATCTTGCCTCATCATCTCCTCTGACAAGCTTTTTGTGATACAGGACCGCACTTCGAGGACGCTGATTGGAGCGGGTGAAGTCCGAGATAGGGTGTCCTGGCTGCGATGGCTTACTCCGCCTCCATCTCCTCCCCATGACCGCTCCTGCCACACTACAGTCATCGATTCATCCACCTTATGGCATCAACGCCTTGGGCATCCCTCCCGTCACTTGGTTCCGTCATTTCCGAGCATTTCCAATTCCAAAGTTGTTCCCAATAAAAGCGATCCTTGTGACATTTATTATAAGGCCAAACAAACTCGCCTTTCATTTCCTATCAGTACTACTAGGGCTACTATTTGTTTTGATTTAGTTCATTGTGACATTTGGGGTCCTTATCGTATCCCTTCCAATTGTGGTTCTTCTTATTTCCTCACTTTATTAGATGACCATTCTCGCAGTACTTGGGTTTATCTCATGTCTCATAAATCTGAAGTTGCATCTCTTATTCGAAAGTTTTGCTTCATGGTCCAAACACAATTCCATCGATCTATCAAATGCTTTCGCAGTGACAATGGTGCTGAATTCATCGCTCTTAAGCCATTCCTTCAAGAGCATGGCATTCTTTTTGAGTCATCTTGCGTCAGCACTCCCCAACAGAATGGTCGTGTAGAGCGCAAACACCGTCATATCCTTAACGTCTCTCGTGCTCTCATGTTCCAAGCCTCTTTACCACAAAAATTTTTGGGCGAGTGCGTTCTCACCGCTTGCTACCTCATAAATCGCACCCCAACCTCGCTTCTTCATGGCAAAACTCCATATGAACTCCTCTTTCACAAACCTCCTACCTTTTCTCACCTCCGAGTCTTCGGCTGCCTTTGTTACGCCACTCAAATCCCTCGCAATACCGATAAATTCGCTCCTCGCAGTCGTCGGTGTGTGTTTTTGGGTTACCCCTTCGGTCAAAAAGCATGGCGTCTCTATGATCTAGACACCAATGTCTTCTTCACATCTAGGGATGTCTCCTTTCATGAAACCGTCTTCCCCTATATGCTGCCATCTCCACCCTCCGCCACTCCTGTCGGACCATCCCCATCTCATCCCTCGCCCCTCTGCTATGACGAGGACAACCCAGCCCGTGCAGCCCCCACCACCGACAGGGGGAATCCACCACCACCCCCTCCTCCGCCCCCTCGCCGCAGCGGCCGCCAACTCCAACCAAACACACGTCTTCGCGACTATGTGTGTTCTGCAGCTCGACATAGCCACCCTATCTCGCCGGATCCCTCTTCGATCTCGTCTTCAGGTACCTTGTATCCTTTAGCTAATTATGTAAGGTATGATAACTTGTCCCAGGCACATCGTCACTTTCTCGCAGATGTCAGCTCTACCCCCGAGCCCACGTCCTTTCGTGAGACCGTTCAGCACCAGCATTGGCGGGATGCAATGCGTCTTGAAATCGACGCTCTTCATCGAAATGGGACTTGGGAGGTTATCGACTTACCTTCTGGCAAGACTCCTATCGGCTGCAAGTGGGTCTTTCGGATCAAGTATAAGGCTGACGGGGGCATCGAGCGCTACAAAGCTCGCTTGGTTGTTCTTGGTAATCGGCAAGTTGAAGGCACTGACTACTCCGAAACCTTTGCTCCGGTTGCTAAAATGGTCTCTGTCAAGGTATTTCTAGCAGTGGCTGCCATTAGAGATTGGGAACTCCATCAAATGGATGTCCATAACGCCTTTCTCCACGGCGATTTACATGAGGAAGTCTACATGACCATGCCTCCTGGGTTCTCTATTCCGGGCTCGTCAAAGGTATGTCATCTCCGAAAATCCCTTTATGGCCTTCGTCAGGCTCCTCGCAATTGGTTTTTCAAGCTTGCATCCGCTTTGAGGCACTTCGGGTTTGTTCAGTCATATGCCGACTACTCCCTCTTTTCGTTCTCTCGCTCCGGGGTGGTCATTCACGTCCTCGTCTATGTCGACGACCTTATTATTGCCGGCAATGACTCGTCCTCGATAGCTCGCTTCAAGGCCTTTATGCACTCCCAGTTCCACATGAAAGATCTTGGCCAGCTTCGTTACTTCCTTGGTCTTGAGATCACTCGGACTCCCTCCGGCATCTTTCTTTCGCAGCGCAAGTACGCCCTTGATATTTTGACAGAAACAGGTTTGTTGGCTGCTAAACCGGCATCGTTTCCTATTGAACAAAACCATAAGCTGGCCCTGGACACCAGTCCTTCGTTCGCCCAGCCGGAGCAGTACCGTCGATTGGTGGGACGCCTGATCTACATCACCATAACGAGACCCGAGCTCAGCTACTCCGTGCATATCTTAGCCCAGTTCATGGCGTCTCCAACCGATAACCAGTGGCAGGCCGCTCTCCGTGTGGTTCGCTACTTGAAGAGCAGCCCCGGCCAAGGTATCTTTTTGTCTCGCTCGAGTGATCTCCGGCTCAATGCTTATTGCGACTCAGATTATGCTACATGCCCTATCACTCGCCGTTCGTTAACTGGCTTCTTCATCATGCTTGGAGAGTCCCCGGTCTCCTTGAAAACGAAGAAGCAATCTATTGTGTCTCGGTCCTCTGCCGAGGCTGAATATCGCGCCATGGCTGCTACCACTTGTGAACTTGTGTGGCTCAAGTCACTTCTTGCGTCACTCGGGTTTCATCATCGCCAACCCATGCGCCTCTGGTGTGACAATCAAGCCGCTTTGCACATTGCCTCCAATCCGGTCTTCCACGAACGCACCAAACACATTGAGGTTGATTGTCATCTGATTCGGGATCATGTTCAGGCCGGAACTATCATTACTGCTCACATTCGGTCATCGCTTCAGCTGGCCGATATACTTACCAAGGCTCTCGGACATGCCCAGTTTCACACACTCCTTCGCAAGTTGGGCATTCGGAATCTTCACGCTCCAACTTGAGGGGGAATGTTGAGATATTATATTTTATGTAATTAGTTTTGATCTTATCCTTGTAAAGCAAGTAGCATATCTTTGTAAGCTAGGATAGAATTAACCTAGTTTACCCTAGTTTTGTGTATATATTCTGATCGATCAATCAATGGAAAGCAAGCTTTGCATCCTACACTTTTCTACACTGTTAGTTGGACTAAATCTTTAATAAATAAATTATTTTTAAAAGAAATTAATATCAATTGACATTTCAGTTTTCACCCAACCTAACCTAGTCATATAAATATATAGGGGTGGGCACGGGACGGGACGGGACGGGATGGTGTCTGGACAGGACGGGACGGGCCTTGTCCCACAAATAAAAATAATAAAATATTATATAAATTTGCAAAGTGAAAAATGCTTTCATAATTCATTAATTTGTATAATATGTTGAATACGGTATTCTTCTCAACTATATTATTCAATAATAATATTATTATTATTATTATTATTATTATTATTATAATACTATCATTAATTCATACAATTGTTATATAATTAATTATAATGTTCGACATATTTGGCTACAATATCTTACTAGATCGGGACGGAAAGGGACTGAGACGAGATTCACCGGATATTGTCTCATTATCGATTGATAGTTGGGAAGAATACCGTATTTATCGGCGATCAGCGACCCCGGCCGGTGCCCCTCGGCGATCAACGATCCTCTTCAGCGATGGTCATCTCCTTAGAGGTTCGTGGCTCCCGGTGCCGGTGGTTTTGATCCCTCGATCCTCCACTCGGTGGCGCTCAGTTCAGCGTTTGCGGTTCATCTACCAGGTTTGTTGTCTTTCTATCTCTCTGTCCGGTGGCACTCAGTTCAGTCCGGTGGTGGTAAGGGCTGCGTGTTCTATCCGACGGGGCTGCGCTGGTGTGTGCCGTTGCGGTTAGGTGCCCTTGTTCAGTGTTTGCGGGCTGCGCTGAGAGTGGGTGCCTTTGTTCAGCACGTTGCGGCTGCCGATAGTGCTTCGGTGTGTTGTTGGTATTTAATTTGTGCTTAATTAAGCATTGCTTTGATGCTAATATGTTAGCTGCTACGACGTAATTCTTAATTTGGTGCTATTTTCCAAGTGATTTGGCTGCCAATAGTGCTTCAAGTTTGCTACGACGTAATTCTTAATTTGATGCTATTTTTCAAGTGCTTTGACTACCGATAGTATATGCTTTCCAAGTCTTGTGCGAGTATGTCCCTCTCTCAATCAGATGAACGGTTTCATTGTCCTTTTCGGAGTTTTGAAGGGTGTAGGGATGGTCGTCCGGCAAATACTGGTCTCACACCAAAGTATTTCGTTGATCACCTTTCTAGGCATTTCAGTACACCAGAGGCTGTCGACAGGTATAAGGGGGTAATATCTTCGGATGTGGTTGTTTATGATTTGCTAGTTGCTAATCTCGAACGGGTTGGTCAGTGGATGTGTGGTTTGTGTTTGCGTAATCACACGGTTAGGATGACATGTAAGCATGGAGGTGTAGGGATCCCTATCGCCGGGCCGGGGTGCGGTGATAATGGGGAGTCGTTTGTCATCCATGGTATTTCGAGACCTTCCGGTTCTCCTTGTTTGTTATCTTCTGGGGATCAGGGCTCTCCTGTTACCCATAATGTTGGCAGTGCTAGGCCAATGGATTTGGTTTTTGATGAGCATTTGTTTGAGCGTTTTCTTGAACAACGGTGTGTGACTTCCAAAAGTATCCCTTTCAAGCTCCGTCTTGAGTTTGGAAGAGCATATCTTGAAGCTCTTTGCAAGGTCATTGCTCAACCATCGGATGTTTCCTGTTGGGTTCAGTTGTTTGTTCTCCCGGCATGTGTTCTTAATACGGCAGCGCTGCGGGGTCGCCCTAAGGGCATGTCTGATAGAAGGAAGAGGGATCAGTTTGCTTCTATGGCTGCTGCCTTGGCTTTATGGAGAGAGCCAGGAGGGATGCATTCCCTTGTTCAGGATATACTCAATCCATCTACCTCTCACACCTCCGATACAGTTAAGAAGAAAAAAGACATGTCCCAATTTGAGTTGAATGTGGTTCAGTGCAAACGCAAAATGGGAGATGGTCATTATGCTGCTGCTATTAGAGTCCTCACTTCTTCTGGGGTTGCCCCTTTCAATGATGACACAGTTGTTGAGCTTCTTGCTAAACACCCCACCTCTCCCCTGCCGGTTGTTTCATGTGATCCTCTTTCAGTGTCTGCGTTGTCAGTTAGTAAAGATTTGGTCCTCAACAGGATTAGAAGTTTCCCCAAAGGTACTTCTTGTGGTAAGGATGGTCTTAGAGCACAACATTTTGTTGAGATTCTTAGTGGGGCATGTGACGGTATTTCCAGTGAGCTCCTTGCAGCCATCACGAGGGTTGTTAATCTTTTTCTGTCAGGCTCGTGTCCTCGTGTCCTTGCAGAGTTTGTGGCGAGTGCACCCCTTACACCATTGTTGAAACCGGGAGGGGGTGTCCGTCCCATTGCAGTCGGGTCCATTTGGAGGAGGTTGGTTTCCAAAGTTGCTTCTTCTGTCGTGGTCAAGGAGCTCAACACATATTTAGGCACACACCAGTTTGGTGTAGGAGTGTCTGGGGGCGGTGAGGCTATCCTTCATTCAGTTAACAGACTTTTGGTGGATAAAGGACTGGAAAGTGGCAGGTCCTTACTTCTTGTGGACTTTTCTAACGCATTTAATCTTGTCGATAGGAGCGCTTTGATTCGGGAAGTGCGTGCCCGTTGCCCCTCTATTTCTCCTTGGGTTGAATTTTGCTATGCCCAACCTGCTCGTCTTTACTGGCAGGACGTTCCTTTGCGCTCTTGTCAAGGTGTGCAGCAGGGTGATCCCCTAGGTCCGCTTTTGTTTGCTCTAGTTCTGCATCCGCTTGTGACGAAAATCAATACCTCATGTGTTCTTGATATCAATGCTTGGTATTTAGATGATGGTACTTTAGCTGGTGAAACCGTTGAGGTTGCTAAAGCTCTGGAGATTGTGGTCAAGGAGGGTCCGAAGTTGGGGTTATTCATTAACATTCAGAAAACTGAATTGTTCTGGCCAACCGAAGATGCGAGGAGCTTAGAAGTTGGTTTGTTTCCATCTAACATTTCTAGACCCAAATTGGGGGTGAAATTGTTAGGCGGACCAGCCAGCAACGATGATACATTCTGCAACAGGTTGGTTTTGAAGAGGGTTGACAAGGCGTTAGAGGTTTTAAAGGCTGTAAGGAAGCTCGATGATCCCCAATGCGAACTGCTCCTTCTCAGAAATTGTATTGGTGTCTCAAAGATGATGTTTGCCCTTCGTACTTGCTCCCCTCATGCTCTTTCCGGTGTTATTAGTTGTTTTGATGAGGAGTTGCGGGTCTCCCTTGAGCATGTTGTTACTGCAGGGGGTCCTGGGTTTGGTCCATGGCAGTGGCGTCAGGCCACTCTTCCGTTAAAGCTTGGTGGCTTTGGCGTGCTCACGACATATGACGTTAGTCATTTTGCCTTTACTGCATCCCGTCTCCAAACGGCTGAACTCCAAACCTTCATTTTGAGTAATCTTGCTCGCCGGGATGGGCATGTTCATACTTTTTCCAGAGTCATTGATCAGGCTGGTTTAGCCACATCAGCACCCGGACGCCCTGACATTGTTCTCACCCAGTCCATTTCGAGGTATGTCACTTGTGTTGGCTCGAATATTGATGACTTAGTTGTATCCCCCGCCCCCAAAAAATTTATGTCAGTGATGGCGGATCGATACTTCAAGTTCGTTGACGACAACTTAGTGTCTACCCTTAATCCAACTCCAAGACAGTTACACATTTTACAGGCTGTGAGAGGAGAAAGAGCACAAGATTTTCTGTTGGCCACTCCTATTGAGGGGCTTGCCCAGACCATGCCATCGCGACAATATCGTTCTGTCCTGCAGTACCATCTTTCAATTCCTATGTTTAGTGGTTATCCAACTTGTCCCAGTTGTGAGCTTGATAGGATGGATCCTTTTGGAGATCATGCTCTACATTGCAGTAGGGGCATAGGGACTAAACATCGACACAATATGGTCCGAGATGTTTTAGCGGACATTTGTTTTAAAGCAGGCATCGCAGTTCAGAAGGAAGCACATACAAGTATGAGCAGTGATGATGGTGTTGAGCTGAGGCCGGGTGATTTGTTAGTGTATGGGTGGGACAAGGGTAGAGACACTTGTGTTGATGTTGTGGGGGCGTCGCCGTTCACAACCAGAGCCAATGACTCCTTTGTACCTGGCAAGGCAGTCTCTCAAGCAACGGAAAGGAAGGAGAGAAAGTATGCAGATATTTGTGCGGCTAAGGGGTACTGCTTCATGGCATTTGCATTCTCCACCTTTGGGGAGTTGGGGGGTGGTGCTATCGGTTTCCTAAAGCGGGTTCAGTTGGTTACGAATAGTCATGATAATGGGTCTGTTAAGGGCGATTTTATCTTTCATAGAGTTGGTTTTACTATTCAGAAAGGTGTTGGAGCCCAATTTGTTACGAGGCTTCCAACCAACTTTGTGTAATTTGGTTTTACTATAATAATAATAATAATAATAATAATAATAATAATAATAATAATAATAATAATAATAATAATAATAATAAAATAATAATAATAATAATAATAATAATAATAATAATGCCCCGTTATAATTAAAAAAAATATTATTATTATTACTTATTTTTATTGTTATTATTATAAAATAATTGTACTTTACAATAAAAAAAATATAATATGATATAATAATAATAATAACGGAAATTTCGCCAGATACCCTTGGGGTATTGCAAATTTCGCGGGGTATACAACTTTTTTACATAATTCGCGTGGTACCCCTGAGGTTTTAACCCATTTCACCCCGTGCCCTTCTCGGTTAACTTTAACCTTTTTAAGTTATTTCCGTTAGTTTGCTCAAAAAAAAAAAGAAAGAGAGAAAGGTGAGACCTGGAGACCAGACAGAGAGCGAGGAGAGAGCGACGCGAAGAGAGCGAGGAGAGATGACTCGTCGGGTCTTCGCTTAGACCTTCAATCCCAGACCCGACGAGTCATCTCCTGGCAAATCGGCAACGACACTGGATCCGACGAGTCATCTCCTGGCTAACCTAAAACCCGACGACAGAGAGCCAAAGAGGCGAGCGGGAAGGTAGCTGCGCGCAGGACCCGCCGGAGGTGCCGGAGACCGACCTGTGGATTCCGACGACGATGGGCGATGAAGGTAAGTCTTCTCTGACCTTTTTCCCTATTGAGAAATTAGGGTTTTAGGTTTTGGGTTATCTACTCTATTGTGTTTTGAGGGTTTCGAAATCGGGGATTTTGATTTCGATAGTTTTGACATTGGAGGTTTTGAATTTGAGTTTGTGAATTTGGGGTTTTAAATTTTTCCCCTTTTTTATGCGTTACATCATTTATTCTTTGCGTCTGATTGAATCCCCTCCTTTTTTCTTGTGTTCTCCTCCTTCTGGAAGAATAGGCAAGTGCTAAGGATGACAGATGATGATGAATTGACAATTCATGTTTTGTTCAACTCCTTTTTTCCCCTCCTTTTTCCCCTCCTGTTTTGTTCAACTGATTCTTCAAACCAAGTGCTTTTGTATTGTTCTTGAGCCTGAAACTCAACTAATTGGTATTTGTGTGATATCTTGAGCTGATTCCCGATCTTAGCGCTAAAGTTGAGCAAGAGATTTAGCTAAGGTATAACGTTAGCCGTTGGCTGTGATATATTTCAACGAATTCAGTGTGCTAAATCATCTGGTTAGGTGTCCCCCTTGACCCCTTCCCCCTGCCACGAAATTAGTTTAGGTTAAAGTGAACCTAAGCTGTGAATTTACAATAATATACTATGAATTTTAAACATTTTCATCAGATTAATTTTGTGGAATAGGAAGGGGGCAAGGTGTGGGAGAGGATTTGGACCTGCCAAAGAAAGATGGATTATATTACAGATTTTCCATGTTGAATGATCAGAGATCTTAGGCAAGCATTCAAACCAGTATTTGTCATGCTAACTCTATGTAATCTTACAACACTAATTAGACAAGTTTAACGATGAAAATATGACCATACCACTGCCAAAGAACAAAGAAATAAAGATGAGCTGGATTTTTCAATTAATTTCAAACTTTAGTAATAGGCAAAAGAATCGTTCGCTGCGTAGGAATTTCCCATTCTTCAAACAAGAATCATTGATTGCTATAGAGTTGAAGATCACTTCAGAATCTGAAGATTCTTCAAACCAGTATTTGTCATGCTAACTCTATGCAATAACCTTTTTTTTTCGTGTTCAACTGATTTTGTGTGGCCTTGAATTTTTCGACGTCTGATCTGGGTGTCTAATTCATGTTTTGTTTGATTTTAAGATGGAAGTTTTAGTTTTCTATCAGATGCCAATTTGGTTGTAGATAGCATTAAATTAGTTGTTCAATGGCCTAGACCGCTTGCATAAGATTTGGAAGCAACATTGAAAAGCATGGTTACCATTAGGCCTAGACCGCTTGCATAAGATTTGCATTCATTTTCTTATTTTCGTTTAGTGACACTCTTGTTTTATATTAGCTTATTAGCTCAATTGGAAGAGCAATGTGTTGTGCACATCAATGTGGGTTCGAATCCCACATAAGCTACATGGTTGTTATGATTATGGTCTTGCGTCTTGTATTTGACCACTGATCATGTTTCTTCATTACCATACAAGTTATTTGCTTGTTATGATTTAAACTAGGTTTTGCTGATTCACTAATATTATTTAATTAAGAGTGCTGCATTTGTCAGTTTTCTCCAAAGGTTGCCGCATCATATCATAACCCACTGATGGCTCCTTTCTTGCACCTATAGTTGTCATACCCCTTGCTGCCATTCTCTTGTTCTCTTTGAGCGGCAATAACCTCTCTTCCAAAGCACACAAATCATAATTTTATTTTATTCTTGTTGGTGTCATACCAAGCCCAGCATTAATCCCTTTCACAGCACCTGCAACTGTCCTTTTTTCTTCATGTTGTTGAGCACACAACACAGCTTTGTATGTGCTCGAATACTGTCTAGCATTACAGTTCACACTTGAAAACAAGATCACTTGAATAAGTAGTCAAATATGAGATATTGGATATTAGACAACTCATTTATCTAGTTAGCCTATATGGGATTTGAACCCATATCTTTGTGTTTAAACACATTGCTCTACCGATTGAGCTAATAGGCCAAAATGTTCAAAGCAACTAAACTACAACTTGATCCTATAGAATGACATTAACAAGCTTAACAGACTGAGTTTCAAAGTCGTCTGTTAAAGTCTTTGATGTCAAGCTTAAACAACACGCAATATAGATCAATAAACGCATATGTAGCAATGAGTAAGGCAGAAACTCTAAAGAGAACCTTAGTAAACATGATGCAAAATTAGTGATCCATATGAAATGACTACACCATTTAGAGTAACCAATCATACCCATTGCATTACCATGATATATATTTAGATTTTAGAGTAACCAATCCACAGCCATTTCAATTCAATATAGATTAGAGGTAATGTTCCAATGGATAACAATAATAATATTATTATTTGAGCAAATATTATTATTTTGAGCAAATATTATAATTATAATTATAATCATAATCTTCCATTTATAATAATAATAATATTTGTTTATAATAATAATAATATTATTATTTGAGCAAATATTATTTATAATTATAATAATAATTTTCAATTTATAATAATAACTGATTATAATAATATTATTATTATTATATAATATTATAATATAATTTAATAATAATATTACTTTATAATAAAATTATTATTATTATTATATCATATTATATTTTTTCTTGTAAAGTATAATTATTTTATAATAATAACAATAAAAATAAGTATTATTATTATTATTATTATTATTAAATTATAACGTGGCATTATTATTATTATTATTATTATTATTATTATTATTATTATTATTATTATTATTATACCCACTTAGAGCTACAAAGGCAAATAGCTAAATACGGTATTCTTCCCAACTATTAATCGATAATGAAACAGTATCCGGTGAATCTCGTCTCAATTCCTTTCTGTCCCGATCTAGTAAGATAATATAGCCAAATATGTTTAACATTATAATTAATTATACAATCATTGTAAGAATTAATAATAGTATTATAATATTAATATTAATAATAATAATATTATTATTATTGAATAATATAGCTGAGAAGAATACCGTATTCAACATATTATACAAATTAATGAATTATGAAAGCATTTTTCACTTTGTAAATTTATATAATATTTTATTATTTTTATTTGCGGGACAAGGCCCGTCCCGTCCCGATCCCGTCCCGTCCAGACACCATCCCGTCCCGATCCCGTCCCGAAAAAAAAGTGTCAATCCCGTTCCGATCCCGTCCCGTAAAAATTTCGCGGGACGAGTCCCGTCCCGGCTAAATCCCGTCCCGTGCCCACCCCTACTATTTTGTCCTAAATCCCACCGGGATCGGGACGGGATCGGGATTTGCGGGATTGGTGCCCACCCCTAGTACTGTTATGTGAACACGAGTAGCTCGAATTTGACTCGTACTCAGTTCAATAAAACTCAATTCGAGCTCGTTCATTTTCTAAACGAGCTAGTATGAGCACATTTTTAAGCTCGGTTCAAAGCTGAGCTCGTTCTAATTAAGCTCGAATAGCTCAAATTTTATGAAACTTCTAAAATTTTCTTCAAGTAGAACTGCTTAAAGCTAGTGCTTTCTATTTTGAATGAAATTTTTTTATCTATATATACTCTTAATTTAGAACACTTTATGCTTATGTGTCAACTTCTCCTTAATTCTCTCTTTTCCACCAATCAAGTTTTTTTGTCCCTTTTTTAATTATTTATTTTCTTTAATTATTATTTTTATTCTTTTTTTTATCTCTTTAGACTAATCACATTTTTTTTATTCTTAACATATTTACTAACAATCTATATCTATCTATATACATATACTAAAACCGATGCATTGAAGCCTGCGTGGCGGCGTGTGAGTGAATCTGCCTACGTGGCGGCGCGTGAGTGCGTCTCGCAAATCTTTCTCCCGTAAAAAAGGAAATCTAATAAAAATAATAAGATAGTTCTAATCTATATAATTAAAAATAATTATTTTATTTTACCATTAATTCATATAATTGAATAGATGGAATATCTTATACAAGAGTAAATATTATATAAGGAAATAATTATATCAATATAATTAAACACAATAATAGTAATAAATTTGGCATATACAGATAGACAAATTGCCATATAAGTGTATCTTCATCTGGATTATAAATAATCTTTCCAATGGACGATTTATATATAAATTTGGCATATGGACGGTTTATATATCGATTATTTTTGGTGTAAAGAATTATTTATATCAAAATTAATTATTTCATAGTTATTTTATTTATATCTATATTATTTTTTAGGAGAATGAGTTATTTAGATCTAGATTAATTTTAATCTTCTATTTCCAGTTATTAGTTTAATTATCGTAATGTAATTCATATTTATTTATTTATTTATTTTCATATTTATAATATGATTTTTTTTATAGATAATAAGTGAAATTTTATAATATTGTGTTAATATATTCCCGTGCAGGGGACGGGGCATACACTAGTATCTATATATAAACTCTTAATTTAAAAGAGTTCAAGCTGACGTGTCAACCTGAGTGATTTTAGTCATTTTAACCAATCATAATTTTTTATCCCTTTAATTTATTTTTAATTCTCCTTTTATATCTTTTTTTTATTTTAATTCTCTATATTTTTCTTTAGTTTTTTCTACGGGGAAATTAGGGTTCTCCGTTTGACCGTCTCCTTCTCCGACTCTTCTCCGCCTGGCCATCTCATTCTCCTTCTTCCGTCTGTCCATCTCCATGACTCCATCTCCTTCTTCGCCTCCTCCTCCTCCCGATGCCCATCTTCTTCTCCTAATTCGTTCCCTTTTCCATATCCTTTATTTTCAATTTCCATTTCGTAGCCCTTAAAGAAAACAATAGCTCCACAGCAGAGAGTGAAGAGGAGAGACCACCAAAAGGATTTCGGATTCGAAAGAGATGGGAGTTGCGAGTAAGGTCGGAGATTTGGCCTTCAAAGGCTTCACCGCCGCCCTCGGCGTTACCACCGTTTATCTCGCCGCCACCTTCTCCTTCAACGTCTACCGTGGCCTTTCCTGGCACAACGCTCAATCTGTACGCCCTCTCCTTACCCCTTTCATTCCTTTCCAAATCTCTCCTCCCTCTCCACTTGATTTTAATTTCTCTTTCAAGAGCCCGACGACGTCTACATGTTCACTTGTCAGTTGCGGTAACACCACCACGAGTTGCATTGACTGGTTTAACTTCCACTAGAAAAAACACAATGTCGCAGCCACATAGAGCTCGATTCGGAGGAGAAGCCAATTCCCAAAGTTAGGCTTGGGTTCGGACACTCTTGGCCTCTTGGGAGGAGTAGGCCGCCAGAAAAAAAACACATTGTCGCAGCCACAAAGAGATCGATTTGGATGAGAAGCCAATTCCCAAAGTCGGGGCTTGGGTTCGGACGCTCTTGGGAGGATTAGGCCGAAATCGAAGGGCTTTTGAAGAGTGGAGATCCATGGCTTTTGCAAATTGAAGAAAAACTAGGTTTGCCCTCCTTCTTTTCCAGTTAATTTGTCCTTCTGTAAGTTTCTATGCAGTACTGCAATATTCCTATCTTAGCCTACTTATGAGTTGCTCGCCATTTCTGTAAGTTCTTTATGTAAGTTCTTATGGAGTTGCAATGCATAATATTCTGTAGATACGGATTGATTTTGTATTTAGAAGGGATGACTGAATGACTAATATAGGTTTGTTAATTTTTAAATTGTTCCTATTTTCTGTCAAAATCTTGATAAAGGTTTGTTAACATTTGAAACTCATTCGGTTAATTATGTCAAAATCTTATCAAATCTAACATTTGAAAATCATTCTGTTAAAAGTATCTTATCTGTTAATGATTTGTTCTTATCACATTACCTTTTTTTATTTATTCATATTTTTCTAGAAAAATATTAACTTCGGATTTTGTGTTAAAAGGGGAAAATTGCAGGAAAGAAAATCGAGGTCTCAATATATAGGTTTGTGCATTTGGTAAGATTACCACTGGTATCTATTCTCAATTTCAGATTTCTAAATGAACTTTCATCCTTCATATATTCTTCTCATTCTGTTTTCCCTTTGTGTTATGTAATATAAGATTACTACTGTCTTTGAGTTTATGTTGCACTACTGAATGAGGTCTCTGAGATTCTATTTCTAAAATTCAGGATCTTCAAATCTGTTCTTAATTTGAGATTTGTAAATCAGCCTCCATCCTTCATACATTCTTCTTATTCTATTTAGAGATTCTCTTATTGATGGTAATGTTCGCTCTAAGCACAGGTTGTTGATGAAATTGGAGTATATGTTGCATCTTCGGTATGCACTATTGGATTTTATGTCATTATCTCATTATTATGTTGATCTAATTCATCCATACTGATCTCTTTCCCACAATTTTTCAATCGTCGGCAGGTAATTATGCAGGCATGCACTAAGTTTTTGGGTGTTTGTAATCTGTGATCTATATACCTATGTGCTTGACATACTTTTAGTTATCAATACATGAATTTTGTAATACTTGCAGTACTTTTCATGAAAAATATATGCCTGAGAATTACATGAGCTCACACCAATATTTTCTAGATGCCTGATCCCTCATTCTGCATTCTATTAAACAGACATGGCAATGCACTACCCCTTTAGTATCTTGAAAATGAGACTTTTGATAGATTACCTGATCCTCTTCTGAAATATGATACATCATAAATCTCCTTTTTGCAGCAAGGCCAACGTTCTATAGGTATGTGAATGTAGTGTTTGTGATGAATGTGGTAGTTGTCTCAGCTTGTGGGCTTGCAAGTTGCAAGGCTTGGATCGAACATTGGATTTCGGTACACAGAAGTTCATACGCAATATCAGCCCTATTTAATCTTGCCAATACCCTATTTTTAATGACATTGAACCATCAACTCTCTTTACAGGTTATATGATCTTGCCAACATATGCTATCACTCGCTTTATCTCCTGTTCCTGTATGTAACCTTCCTTGCTGATTTTTTCCGAGCAAGTTTCACCTTTTCCTGTTCTTTTGTTTTGAAATCAGCTTTTTGTTTCAGTAAACTGAGTATTGAGAATTGTTTCAATGAGTTCATTACCATACTTATTTGCTGGTGAGTTCTTAGATTTCGGCAGCATGTTTAATTCGTATTTGATCATTGTAGGAGGAAGGCATAATCTTGGACAGTGCATATTATTCTGAGATGAGAGATGCTGGATTTTTCGACGCTGATCGTGAGTATAAATCTCTGATTCTATAGGCATTCCTGTTCGGTGACTTTCGTGGGGAATGGAGTGGTGACTTTCATTGCTCCCGAGGAGAAGAAGCGTATATAGGGTGAAGAGCATTGAAAAATATGAGTGAGGGGAAATGTTTGATGGAGTGTTTAAGAAATTTCATGTGGGAAATTTCACTCTTTGAATGTATGTATTTTTTCTTTGTGTTTACTGATAAATGAAAATTTTAAATGCCATTGTAAATTGCTATTGATTCACCGTTTATAAACATTCCATATTTTCATTTTGCTTTCATGGGTTTACATCTTAAAAAGCATGCACGGATTTGTTTGTGAACCTGGTTTTAGGTAGATTAAATTGAATCCCACATCGACTATGGGTAAAAGATAAAGCAGATTGGAAGCTACCCCTCCGTCTTTGGGGGTCTTTGGGGGTTTTCACAGTCTCCGGGGGGGGGGGGGTTCACACTTTAAAATTAGAATGTGGAATAGTTAAAATTTTAGTAAATAAATAATGTGGGAAAAAATGGATCAATGGAAAAAAAAGAATAGTATGTGAAGTTGGAATACTAATAGAATATCTTAGAAATCAAATACAATTAATGAGATGAATTGATAAAATTATAAATTTTTGTCATTAATTAGGTTCAAAGTGATAAATATTTTGTTACAAGAAAAAGTAGTCAAAAGGACAATTATTTCGTTACGGAGTGAGTATTTAATAGGCAAGTTGATGGGTGTAATTCTCGACAACCTAAAGTGTCACGACTGGAAACGACGCTTTATAACGCCGGTAATGTCGCATATATCCCAAGTTAAATTTAGTCAAGTTCGACACTCTAGAGTGTCGAAAATGGCATGCCATTTGTGACATCCTAGGGCGTCGAAAATGGTTTCGACGTATTTCTGCGTTGAGAATTACATAGTGTCATTCTTGACGAAAGAAATTTCGACGCTTACTTAAAGCGTCGAAATAAGAATTTTCAACACTTTAAAGCGTCGAAATTGGTAATTAAAAGTGTCAAAAATTAGCCCTTTTTTCTGTAGTGATTGATATTTTTTCAATCTCTCAAGACTAAGAACATTGATACAAGTATAAGATATTTTTCCAATCTCTCAAGACTAAGAGCATTGACACAAGTATAACATAGCTACTATGATGTTTTTTAAAATTAATTTTTTATATAAACGCGCCATGGCGCGGGGATCGCACTAGTTATTATTAAGTAAGAATTCGGGATCAGGCAAGTCTGATTCTCGAGAGGCCGACGAATCGACAAGCGAAAACCGCCAAAGCATACAACATGAACAGAAAAACGACGCTAAGAAACAAGCAGAAAAAACTCTACTACAAGAAACGATCTAAGAAGCATCAATCCTAGCAGTTGCGGACGACGGAGAAGAACGAAACCAAGCACCACCAATCAGTAGCACCGCTGGCCAGCGATACAGTAGGACTCTATCTCCTGTGGGAAGTGCAGACGAAAACTCCAAGGAAACAACATCCCGGATACGGAGCCGCCCATAACGCACTACCTTGATCTCAGCTAGTCCCGGCTACAGACTCCACTCCCCCAACCAAGCAGAATAACTTCTAGAAACGCCGAAAGTAGAGGCCCACACCGCTCGTGCAAAGACGCCAAAAGATTTAACCGAGCCCTAACGGGATTTATTCTACCCCTTTCGGGATTTGGTCCAAACTCTTTCAAACGGAATTTCAAAAATACCCTTTCGGGATTAATTAATTTTTCCCGAATATAAATAAATATATATTAAAGCCAGGTTTTTTTTAATGTTTTTTTTTAATTCCTTCAGCCTTGGCGTGCAAGGCCAAAATTGATCCTTGCACGCCAAGAAGTGCAGAGGAGATCCGGGATCAGTTGAGCAGCTGCACAAGGAGCGCCAATGGAAGGTGGTCGGCGCACAGGCTACAGTGGAGCCGTGGAGGGAGGAGGCGGCCAAGGAAATCTGCCAACCCGGGGACGAGCACAAGGAGGTGGGGTCCATATCGGGAGAAAAACCACCGGGCGGAGGGCAAGGGCAAGCGCCCCCCCCCCCCCCCCGACCCAGCGATCACCACGGCGGCGCCGACGGGCCCAAATTGAGAGTCGATAGAGGGAGAAAGGAGGACGGGAACTCCAATCCACCATGGGGTTGGGTTGATAGGAGCATGGAGGAATCCAATCGGGTTAGGGATACGAAGCAAAAGGTTGAGGAAGCGGGTATCGAAACCAACGACGACGAACGAAGGGTGGGCAAAGGATTCGGCAGCCTCCGAAGAAGAAGAAGGTGGAGGACAGCCGCCAGACTTCAGCATGGGGAGGAGATGGACTGACAAGGCGGAGGGGATGTCGACGGGACGAATCCGAGTCTAAACAAGGGTTTTCCAGATAGAATCTCATCTGACAACCCCATGACACAAGGGCAAGAGATCTTCAGAAGAGTATGGAAGGAAAGATTTACAACAAAGATAAACACCCAACAATGGGTTTCACTCCTAGCACAACATCGTGTTCAGGCCTTCGAAGAGGTAGTTTTCAATCCTTCGAAGAGGGTGGTTTTCATGCCTCCGTAGAGGTGGTTTTCAAACCTCCGAGAAGGTGGTTTTTAGGCCTCCGAAGAGGACGGTTTTTCGGCGATATGTTTGGTGGTGGAGGAGTTCTCCGCCCATGTACTAGAAATTTTTCTCAACTCTCAAACGAGAGCTTGCTCTATTTTGAATGAATGATGGCACCTAGTGCTTCCTCTTTACATTTTTTCAGTAGGTTTCCTCACAATTAATACGATTTGAGCATCTGTAGCCGCACTTATTGCAACGGTTTTCATAACCGTCGCCATTTCATTTCTCACCGTAACTTCCCCATGTTTCACATCACAACTAAGTGTGACGTTCATCTTATACCAGTTATAAGTAACCTCCTACAACAGTCAATCTCTCTAATTGTCTTGCACTTCGGAGAGATTCTAGGACTTGCAACTTTTAATAATCTTCCTGTCGCATTCCATAGGAGAACAATTCTTATTATGAAAGATAACCCGATTTATAGGGTTCTATGTGTGAAGTGCACGAGTGCATTAAAAGCTAACATCTTAGCTTGAAATATGCTTGTTTTCTGCACTCATCCCTCTTGCTCACACTAACCCAACCTAGCCCTAACATTAACCAAAAATTTACAGGGTTCAAAATCATAACCTAAATCCAAACAAACTCCCCTCAACATAAAATGATTCAAAATAAAAAAACTAAAAAAACAATAATCCAACATTACATGAAGTTATGAAGGCGATGGACAATGAAGCCCAATGGGCTGAGCCGAGAGATATTGGGCCACTAGCAGACGCGGGACAAAGGCCGAGGAGCACGTGACACGAGGCTGGTATACTGTTTAGAATTGGTCTCTCTGAGATGTTAATAATTTTTCATAGGACGTTTTCCATCCTGTCTGGCAAAATTCTCGCAATCGCCCTATAAATAGTTGAGCATGATCGGACCTGAGTTTTTAACGGCCTGAGGCGAAATTTTAAAATTGGGCCCCACTACGAGTTTTATGGTAGAATAAATTATTTTTCAAATAGTTTTGTCATGCCAAAAACAATTTCAACAAAGATTTCAATTGAATTGATATGGACAAAGAAAAATTAGCAAAATTATCCTAATTCCTAGATTAAAATCCTAATTAGTACTACGGCAAATTAGGAAAAAATTGTAAGGAGCTAGAAGCGTTGAGAGTTTTTGCATCTATCTATCTAGAGGTCAAAGTTCCTTGCAACTTATAAAAACACTAGTAAGACACAATTCAATTCCTGAACTTGGGCATGAGCAATGACAGAGGATTCCTCTCGGGTGCCACAGGTGCTATTTGTCATACACAATTCCATTCATAAATCCTCCAAATTCAATCTTAAATTCAAAACAAATTCAAATCCTAAATCCGACAAATTCAATTCGAAAACCCTAGGTATTCTAAAACTAAAAGTTACATATGGTTTCCAAATAATCTCAACAACCTAGGATGAAATTGAAGAAAATATACCTGATTTCGCAATTAGACCTTAGAAGAATGGATTTTGTCTTAATAAATTCAAGAGGAAGACGGCGACATTCGGAATACGGCAACAGGAGGATGGATTGAAGACGGAAGACGGCGACAGGCGGAAGGATTGAAGGAGGCTGGCACTCAGGCTGCGTTGGAGGGAGTAAGGGAGAGGCCGACGTCGAGAGGGATAGCTTGGCCCCTGGATGCCGGTGGGCGGCGAGGGAACTGTGAATGGATACCGGCGGCATCACCCTCTCGATCGAATCGCCCAGAAGAGCGTACCCTCAGATTGTTCACCTTTTTTTTTATTTTGCTGCAACGCAGCGTTCAGAAGAGAACGCTCTTTCTTTTTCTTTTTTTTTTTCCATCAACGTGTCTGCCAGTGCCAGGTAATGTGGTATTCGCTTTTTTTTTTAATTTTTTAATATATATATAATATATATACGGGATTACGGGCCCCCTGAGCTAATTGGGCCTGAGGCGATGGCCTGTTGGGCCTCGCCTCAGGTCCGGCCCTGTAGTTGAGCATAGGTTAATTGGTCTATAGTTGGTTGTTGATCTAGGGTTGTTGCATTTGGGCAACAACGATATCAAAGTTTGGTTGATTTGTCGAAGCAGTCTACCCGAATGGAAAAAAACCTTTGATTGCTTTAATGATCGACGGGCCCATAATATCTCAGTATGTTTTATAGAATTCTGCTATCATTCCGCCATGTCCCGGTGATTTATCTTTTTCCATCGAAAAGAAAGCTTTTTTGACTTCTTGGTTTGTGATGAGTTTTCTAAGCCCCCTATTCTCGTCTTCTGAGATTTCAGTTTGTATTATTTCTAGATTTTCTTCTAATAGTCGATAATTTATTTGCTCTTTTCGAAATCTTTTTTCAAAGTCTTCATAATCTCAATTTGTCTTTCTCCCCTATAATTATTGTTCTTTCTTGGGTCATAATTTCTCTAATCTACGTTCATTTAATAATTATGCCATCAGCCTAATAATTACAAATGTAAAATCCTCCTGTTGTGATGTGGTGGAGACTTTGTCCCACATCGAAAAACATGAGAACCCGAGCCTTGCATATAACTCGATGGGTCACTCCTCCTATTGCCAATTGGTTTTAGAATGGAACACTGTTGGTCTTGTGTGCTCGGCTTGGGTGCGCATGATGCGTTCAGACGTGTGGACCCCCACGTTATATGACCTACCGAGATTTAACACCTCCTTAATATCTACTTGTATTATTTTTAAATAATAAAAAATATATTTAAAATTATAGTACATACTTTTTTTTAATGGAAATATATTAATGTTTCTTTTTATCCTTCAAATAACATCACAATAACGTTGACCCACTGTAATTAACACTAATAATTACAAAGAAAATATAAAATGTAATTTATAAAAAGCCAAAAATAGTAAAATGGCTATATGAAAAAAAAATCAAGAAATAAAAAAATTCCGAAGCAAAAGTAAGACCAAGTGACTTTTTTTTTTATAAAAGACGAAATTAATACTATAAAATGACATGTTTTTCTGGACAAAATCTATATCTATATAAACTCTTAATTTAGAAGAGTTTATGCTGAGGTGTCAACATTAGAGAGATTTTAGGGGTTTTGACCAATTATAATTTTCTTTTTTCTCTTTAATCTTTTTTTTTAATTCTCCTTTTTTCTTCTTTTTCTTTTAATTCTCTCTTTTTTTCTTTAATCTTTCTAACTATCTATATATATATAAACTCTTAATTTAGAAGAGTTTATGCTGAGGTGTCAACATTAGAGAGATTTTAAGGGTTTTGACCAATTATAATTTTCTTTTTTCTCTTAAATCTTTTTTTTAATTCTCATTTTTTCTTCTTTTTCTTTTCATTCTCTCTTTTTTTCTTTAATCTTTCTAACTATCTATATAAACTCTTAATTTAGAAGAGTTTATGCTGAGGTGTCAACATTAGAGAGATTTTAGGTGTTTTGACAAATTATAATTTTCTTTTTTCTCTTTAATCTTTAATCTTTTTTTTTTTAATTCTCCTTTTTTCTTCTTTTTCTTTTAATTCTCTCTTTTTTTTCTTTAATCTTTCTAACTATCTATATAAACTCTTAATTTAGAAGAGTTTATGCTGAGGTGTCAACATTAGAGAGATTTTAGGGGTTTTGACCAATTATAATTTTCTTTTTTCTCTTTAATCTTTTTTTTTTAATTCTCCTTTTTTCTTCTTTTTCTTTTAATTCTCTCTTTTTTTCTTTAATCTTTCTAACTATATATATATATATATAAACTCTTAATTTAGAAGAGTTTATGCTGAGGTGTCAACATTAGAGAGATTTTAAGGGTTTTGACCAATTATAATTTTCTTTTTTCTCTTAAATCTTTTTTTTAATTCTCATTTTTTCTTCTTTTTCTTTTAATTCTCTCTTTTTTTTTCTTTAATCTTTCTAACTATCTATATAAACTCTTAATTTAGAAGAGTTCATCTCAATGCTCAAATCTCACCCCTCCTTCCGCCAAGCACTACCACACCAGCCACCTCTAAGAACCCAACTCCTATTTCTAACTTCACACCCGAGAACCCTCTCATGCCATGTCCTCAATATTCACGAGCCCTTCCTTACACTCCTCATACCACCCGAAGCATCACAAGCATCACCTAGAAGCTCCTCAGAACCACCAAACATTGCCTCCCATAAATCCCAAAGCTCACTCAGTCTTACCTAAGCCAGCACTCCTCTCTCGCGACTTACCCCATAATATCATCGATCATCCTAACCGTCCAAAATTCTTTCACCACTCTTCAACCACTCCACAAGAGAACCCTCACCCACATGATCAAGGAAAAGTAGTTATGAAAATCATCGCACATAAGGTCTACAACATATCAACTAGCATTCATAGCATCATGGGTTCATCATCAATTTTTTTGCAACTATGTCAACCAGTCTCAATTTACCGGCATGCTTAATAATTATTGCAAAACATCATATACGAGCATAGTCAATTCAATCTAACAAGTTTCATCATAACCTTATCAGATAACAATTTAGGTTTCTTAGCATATGTAGTTGATAAGGCATGTTTCCAATAGGCATTATAGGTTAGTTTAGGTGCATTTCATTGTTATATAATCATTTTTTAGTGTTAATTAGATTAGCATTCGTTTTGTGGGAAAGTTTGGAATCTACGCTATTTCGATGGTTTTATATAGATTCGTAGATCCGAGGCAAAGAACACGAGGAACGGAGCTAAGAGAGACTAAATCGAGACTTGGGAGAGCTTAAGGAAGAAGTCCCGAAGAGCATGGAACAACCTAAGAAGCAACGGAGTACGAAATCGAGGTCTAAGAGCGAAAACGAGGACGAGTCACGAAAGCTGTCCGCTCGGCGAGCTGAACTTGTAACGCACTTTCCGGAGGCCTCGGATGTCCGATCGACGCATATGAGCATGCGTTGGAAAGCTCTTTCGAAGATCTACCTGATGGTGTTCTGCTGGATTTTCGCTGACAGCGAATGACTTTCCGCTGCAGCGAATCAAATCAACAACATCATGTGCGAGAAGGTGTCCTGAGCAGAACTCGCTGACAGCGAATGGGATCTCGCTGCCAGCGACTGTAGTGAGCGGGAGGATGTCCTGGAACCAGCATGTCTCGCTTCCAGCGAATAGAGTTCGCTGCCAGCGAGTCGAGTCATCCGGGATCTAGCGAGCAAACACCATCCGCTGCCAGCGATTGGACTCGCTGCAGCGAGCCACTCGCTGCTGCGGAAAGGCTTCGCTGCCAGCGGGATGCACCAGTTCGATGAAGACTCGGCTACTCGCAGCTGCGAAAGGAAGGACTCGCTCCAGCGAGTGGGAGCTCTCGCGGAAGCAAAAATGATGGAATCGAAGAAGCTTGAAAATATTCTAAGGCATGGACATTCGCTGCCAGCGAGTGTGGTAGCGAAAATCCAACAGGAGCTTGATTGAGGCCATTCGCTGCCAGCGGAAATTTTCGCTGCCAGCGGAATCCGACGCTGAGTTAAATTAGGAAAGTTCTATCTTTTATCTAGTTTGTTTAGAAAGCTTTTATCTTTTATCTATCTTTTATGGAAGATATTAGGCTTATAAATAGGATGTTCTAGGCTTAGTTTTCTAATTAATTCCAAGTAGAGAAATCACCATTGAAGAGAAGAAAGCTTAGGTAAGCCATGTTTGGCTAATTTTCTAGTTTCCGCCTACACTTTCAAGACTTGGTTGGTGGTTTGTGAGTTTCTAATTTAAGTTATTTTTCCTCTTTAATTCTTTCAACTTCTTTATGTGATATTGATTATGTTATTGATGTTATCTTGATTAGCTACCTTGATAATATTGATTTCATGCTAGGATTTAATACTTTCGTATTTGTGTTATTTCCGTAGTAGCACGCATAAGATTGTGGATTTCGTGTTTGAAGCATGATTATGTAGGGAGTTGACATATATCTTGAACAACGATTTACCGTGTTTAATTGGTGTTATTTATATGCTCAAGTTCTTGGGACTATTTGCTATCTCTTTGTTAAATCTTGACCGTGTTAAGGTTGCATTGAGGTGTAAGGGATTAATTGGACTCGTAGGACTTTTAATCTACTTAAACCAAGACGGGAGGAATTCGTAGGAAACGGTAATAACTAGAAAAGGATTCGATGACCAATAAAACCAACCAAAGTCGAGAACTTGTAAGTGGAAACGCTTTTCTTCTATCCTTTATTTTCTTTTGTCAATATTATTTTATTTTATTTTTATTCATAAAAATCTTTTCTTTTATATTGATAAATACACAATATTTAGAAATACTTGTTTCTCTAGGGTTCGACCCCTTACTTGCATACTATACTAGTTTGTTTGTTTGGGAATTATTTTTGGCGAGGTAAATCAACGACTTTTCCTCCGTCAGTAGTTCATATTTTGCAGGCAAAAGAATTCAAATCATGCTTAGCAACTTAGAGTAGCAATACGTCAAGACATCATGTTACATGAGATCTATAAGTCATCAAATCATATCATCATAGACGATAGGCAATCAGGCAACAGTCATCATCAAGTCAACACATCAACACGTAAATCTCATCGCTAGGTCAGTGCAATATCATCGTCAACAAATTCAAAAGGGGTTAGCAATTCGAACGAAGAACACTCCCGCTTGCAAGTCATATCGCACACAATAACCGTAATCCACAAAACGTGCTCGTCCTGCCGACGTTGTTGATCCTGAGGCCCGTGGGTTATGGGCCCACACTTCCTTTGCGCTGCTCCATCGCTAACTAACTTCTTGTTTCCTTTTTCACGCGGTCGCTCGTCCAAGTATCGCAGAGGAGTCTAAGTTAGCAAAGATAGGGGAGTGACAGGGAGAAGACAACCCAAATTTCTTTCGGGGACAAACACGGACTCAACTAAAGACGACAATACTAGAGGCAAGACTCTGACCCGAGAATAGCAACAACGCCCTTATGAAGGTCTATTAGGTTGCAATTGTGACAAGCAGACACAAATTCATCTTGGGGCATATCAATCATATTCATCCACACTAACATGTACCTATCTCAAAGAGCACCACATACGTACTCATTCCAAAAAGACATATTCGAGTGCTACACGGATGCATGCGAGACAAGATAGTAGTCTATTATCCCATGAAAGCAGATATGCCTAGCAACTTAAGCAAGATATTCGGGATTCAATGGGCATCACAATTATCACATATATGAACAACGCACAAGCTTGGTGTATGCATCATACGAGAACATCCAAGAGCAACATAGGAACTATCACATCTGACAACAATGATCATGGAATAGGCCAAGAATGGCAGGTAATCATACGACGAGGTACATTTATAAAGTACAGGTCCTGCATGATACTAGCGATACATGATGTGATACAAACATAGTCAAGAGTCATTAAAAGGAGTTCAACAAAATGTTCACGAAACATGAGGCATGATCAAAAGTAATAAGGAGGACGTCATGGGCGATAGATTATAAGCATACTAGGAACGAACCATCATGGGGCACATATAATGGCACGATAGTTATCACATCATAGAACAAGTACAACACGTAATCATTTAGCGAGTCATATTGAAAATCATAAACCCTATAGAATACTAATAGCACACATCGATCATGAGCACAATCAAGGTAGTTCGACTAGATTCATTCCAACATTCATGCGTCCTACATATGTGAAACATGATATAGTGTGGTGTGCGATCATGCGAGGTGTAAAGTCATACATCTATGCAAGTACAAGAGGATATCAGAGTAATGGAGAAACACTACCGAGCGATAACATGTAAGCATGTTAGGATAAACGATCACAGAAAGCAAATTGATTATCGAGTTCAACATCAATCAAATTTGCATGAGTGAGACATGTTAAGGTGATAGAAAAGGGGAGAGACCATACTATCAAGACCCTAGCTCAAGAAAGGTTCAACAATAATGTAGGCAATGTATAGCATGTACGAGTTACAATCAAGGGTCCTATATGACACTAATGGTTCCACACAACATGCGATGCATGCATGCATTTAATCATGACGTCACATAAGAAATCAATTCAATCACATTTCAACAATATAGAAGCACGATGAAGGTTTTACGATGTATACTATGAGTTTAAGCAACGGGGCAATATAGCTGGAACACGGGAACATGAGTCCAAACCAACACATACTGGGATAAAACATGCATTTATCAAGACTAAATTATACCACATACTCTCCATCCAAAGCACGTAATCATACAACAATATTAACTTGCAAGATCATCAATAATAGTCAATTTAACGAATACAAAATAGATGGGGATGCTACATATTCTCGTCACAAAGGAGTAATAAGCATTGACACGTCACCATCAATCATGCTAAGGCGATCATGTACAAGCATTCATACAGGGAGGGTTAGATCACACTATCATTAACCTAATACAGGAGGAAATAACGATCATGCAGGTTAATATCATATGGTTCATGCTTCCAATCAATCATACGATCTGTGGGCCAAGTAAACATGCTATAACAACAAACAATCATGATATAAGGCAAGACACAACGCGAGACTTGAGCAAGGTAACTAACCACAACATGAGCTTAAACAATAAAACCATGACAGAAGGCAAGACATAACATGAGCAACTTCTTACTAATGATCATTGGCAATTTACATGCGGGAGATTACAAATCATGTCATGTAATTCAGAGAGAGTCACCATTACAACCGGACAGAGATCCTTAAGGGCAACCATTGACTTTTCCCGGCTCACTTATCACCCCTCTTTCCCGTGGGACTTTGGTACGACTCTTTGTGGTAAGAAAATAAAGGTTGACCATCATATGAATCAAGAAGGACAACCCCATGACACCTTACTTTTGACTCAAAATGCCATCAAGAACCCCCTTCTAATACTCACTCAGAGAACCTTCATAGCCATACATGATTCCGACACAATTGTTTACCAACCCAATTTCCCGTGGAAGACACTGACATCCAGGAAAAGGCTAGATAGAACAGTCAAGGGTTTAACATAGTGGAAGGGGCTGTTCCACACAAGGTGGGTTTGACCACACAGAAACAAGGGTACTCCCACTATCCCGTTTTCACAGATCAGTCAATACACATTTAATTGTTAGGCATACCAATCAGATATCTAGCATAGCAAGCACTCAACACAGAATCAGTTAGTGACACTCATAATGACCTCCTTGGAGTCTTCCAGACCCATCTGTAAAGAACAAGCTAATATTTCGCCTACCCATTTCCAACTACATCCAATAGGGATGGTCTAACGTCTTTCTACCCACTCGATCCCCTCTTTAGTCGGTTTTCCATATTTTATGATAAGTCAAGTTCATTACTTAGTCCGATTTCGGTTAGACAGCTTAAGTTCATTTTGCCCTTTTTAAAATCCTTTCAAATCCTTTGAAATTCATGGGCGTTTTTCCAAAACATACACTCGACCCTTGCGTACCCGAATTGCACAACCTCAGCTCTGATACCATCTTTGTAACGGCCCAGAATTATGATTTCCGGGTTACGTTTCAAGGGATGAAACCCCTTGTTCGGATCTTGCAATCCAAGTACGGGTCGAGGTTTCCAACTCATTTTTATGGTCAGTAATAAAGAGGGATTTCGAACCCTGAAAATATCGTAGGGTCGTTGGGTACCCTTAACCTGTCCTAGGGACTAACTCGCGAAATTCATTTCAAACGGAAGCAAGACGGAAGCAAAATTAAGAAACAAAGCGCCACGGCAGAGCCGGGTCAAAACCAAAACATAAGTGGATGATTACCATTTATAATGAGTTAGAGATTTAGCCAGGTTCTTCGATTCGCAAAAAATGAACCCCGTCATATAGACATCGAGCAATCAAAGTCTGCAGAAAATACCTTAAAAAAAGAACGGGGAAAGGAGTCAGATCGAGCCACTCATGCGGGACCGGCAGTCCTCGCTGAGGCCACATAGTATTTGCTATACCTAATAAAGATGCTCTAATGCAGTACGAAAGTCAAACACACTAGCATGCTCCTAGTTATAATAATGTGCAGAAATACTGTAAAGGGCCCAAGACAATGCCAAATGACATATCCCTCTCCTACCTCCACCCCCTTCCGATAGGGCGGAGACTGGCCAGCTCGTGAATGCATTCCATCATAATCGGGGGGCACGCATGCCTAACCCGCTCCACAATAAAGCCCACAGGCATCTCATAATATAAGGAAGTTCATGACTCGATTGACTCAGGGTACCCGATGAGGCTGGGCTACCCTATGACCCTAGCAAAGACTCTAGGACTATCACAGATAACGGCCGTTCTGTTTCAAACGCATAAAGTAAGCAGATGCTCATTCAATTAGTGAAACCTAAATAGGATACTACATGGCATGCTTTTATGCATATGCAACACCTAACATAAAATGCAACAACAGGCATGAATGTCCAACCTGAGTAAGCCCCCTAAGGAATTTACCTGAAATGCCGAACAGCAAGATAACGCAATCAAGGGCCCAAATGCAAGTCCAAAAGCAATCCAACCGCAATACACACCTATCATCAAACCATTTCCATAAGCTACCGAACCAACATTCTCACACACACGAAGCCAAGTTTTCAATATCCTCAAAACAAATCGACGGTAAAACCATTTTCCCAAAACCTTTCCGATACTATCAACATCAACCAAAATCATTCTCACAATTTCCTTTTCAAAACCAACATCATCAAACCAAGACAAGGAGTCCCGACATTAAACGTTTAAACCTTAAAATCAATACCTCAAATCATATTATAGAAATAATTCCGGCATTTCGGTTTCAACACATCAAATCCCTTTAAGAAACATTTTCGGACGATTTAAACCTCTTCTAAATAATTTAACAACAATGTTTAATGAGATAAAACACCAAAACTCAACCCATTTTAACACTCCACATTTAAACAACAGCATTAAATTACTTTATCATTTATAAAACATTTATAAACACCACATAATATCTTAATAACATATATGCATCAAATAATGCTACTTTTAAAACACTTTTAAAATATATATACTAATTTCCCAAGAGTATATTTATCTCCCAAAATCTCATAATATAAAAATAATCATAATAACTCAACAAAATAAATTACAATATATTACATATATATATAAACATATGTATAACATCATATTTAAAACCCATATAATAACAACAACAAAAACACAACCCAACCCTTCAGCAAAGCCCAACCCAAAACCCAAACAAATCCCATGAAATGAGAATCTGAATTGGAGGAAGATCCGGCCCAAAGAAAGGCCCAATCGAGATCTGAAGGGAGAAAGGACCCAATTAGAGGATCCGGATATTGAGCCCAATCAAATGCTCAAACCCGGTTTGAAGCCCAGAAGAGGAAATAAGGGTTGAGCCGTCTCCCACCTTTGCTCTCTGCGAAAAAGAAAACGGAGGAGGAGGAAGGAAACCCAGGGCTCCGGCGGAAACGAAGAAGAAGAGAGAAGGAGGAGGAGGGCTTCCTCGCCGGCGACTCTCACCCCGACCACCCTCACAGGCCCAGTCCCGACCTCGAATACACATACGACTCACAAAGAACAAAAAGGAGAGGAGGGAAGAGAACCCTCACCGAGGTCGAAGCTCTCGCCGGAAAAAGTCCGCTCGAAGTTGCTCTGGCCTCGTCGGAGCCGGTTTGTCGCCGGAGATGACCTAGGAAGGGAAGAGGAGGCTTAAAGGCGCGACCTTTATCGGGTTTGAGAGTGAAACAGAGAGGAGAGGGGTGTTACCGCTGCGCGATTCTCCGACGCCGGGATGCTTCGAGGGCGGATCCGGCTGCAAGAACTCGAGGAGAAGCGGTTCGAGGGCCTCGATCGGAAACAGAACAAGCGGGGAAGGGTGCTCGTCGTCGGCAGCTGAGCTCGGTTCTCCGGGGACCTCCGGGCTGCTGTTTCTGGCTCAGATGGTGGTGGTCCTGGCGGCCTGTCTTCGTCGTCCTTGGCCATCGGAAAGAGGAGTGGCTGCTGGGCTTGGTTGCTCGTGACCGCTCTCGGAAAACAGAGAAGCGCTGGCCGGGGCGGTCGGATGGTGGCTCAGGAGAAAGGGAAAGAAGAGCCGGTGATGGTGGCGCCTTGCTTGGCTATCTCGGAAAGAGGAACAATGTTTGGTGGCTGCGACTTAGGCGAGGACAGTGACGGTGGGGAATGGTGGTGTTCGGCGGCCACACAGAGAGGAAGCCTTCTTGTGGGGGGATTGTTGTGAAGTCAAAAGGAAGGGTTGTGAGGGTTTTAGGGTAGAGATCTCTAATTGTAGGCAAATGTATAGCGTTGTGGGTGTGAGCTGAGAGATGTAGGAGGGGGACCAAAGCCACAAGGAGGTGGGCAATTGTGTGCATTAGGCACAAAACAACAAAATGAAAGCTGTACAGGTGAGGAAATGGAAACTCCAGGCAATTGCCTTATGAGTAAAACGAGAGAGGCAATTGCCTTATGAGTAAAACGAGAGAGAGAGGGAGAGAGAGAGAGAGAGAGAGAGAGAGAGAGAGAGAGAGAGAGAAGAGAAAAGAGAAAAGAGAAAAGAGAAAAGAAATATAATTAAAGTGGTCCTATAAAGTTGAATTTCAAAACACCCCAAAACAAATAAATCTCTAAACCCGTTCGCTGGACCTTATCCCGACGCGTTTAAAATATTTCTCAATTTTCCAAATTCGAATTTAATAAATGAAATCCGAACATTATTTTTTCAATTTTCGGTATATAAAAGCAGAGTATAACCTATTTTAAATTTCCAATTAAATAATGCTGGAACTTGTTTTAAAATATTTAGAATAAAACAAATAGCACAAGGACGGAAATTTCAAATCCCCCAAATCTTAGAAATCGGGATGATTATAAATCACTATTTTAATAATTTAATATTCTAAAATTTTCCGGTCTTTACATCTTCTATGATTTGTTGTAGATACTCAGTACTATACAAAACATACCCAGAAGAAGTCAGTCTCACGTCTTTCGAAAAATTAAGCCTCTCCGATTAATGGATCAAAGAATTTGCAGATGCCTCTTCTTTTACTTCTTGCTTTTGCTCGCGCTCTTCGTATACTGTTCTGGTAGTGTATACTCCGTATGTTGCATCTTGCTTGCATATTCTTCTTAATTGCCTTTTAATAAGAATCTAAGGTCACCATGTATTTGTTACAAAGTTTAGGAATTTTATATTGCTTTTTTCTTTGTCCATATTTTTGCAGGTAATCTTTTGAGGTTGTCCAATGATGGCAGAAACAGCGGCGTAGCTTCATTGATAGTAAACACAGCACCAACCTTGAAGCTAATTAAATAAGGGTTTCTTGTTTCAGATGCAGGCCTTGGTTTCCAATTACAGTGTTCTAAGCACTACACTCAACCCGGGTGTGTCGGTTGATATCTACCTGAAACAAGCTCAGTTTGGAGATATGAGGAGTTACAAAGCATCTTTGGTTTCATGGATGAAAAGTTTCTGCAAAACAAAAAAGAACCAGAAAAAAGAGATTGTTAAAATAAATTCTTTCAAAACACAAATCAATAAAAAAAAAAGTTGAAAGATGAAGCAACAAACACAAGAGAGCCTATCGCCTCCAACGGGATCCCGTGGTGGCATGGTTCACCATCTTAAAGAACCAGTATACCTCTGCGGCTATATTTCACCCACCACGCCACTGCATAGCGCCAAATCAACCAGTTGTTGTCACCCCGGACAAGTGTTTCACCGGAATCTTGGGCATTAACGGTGTTCGAAATACTTGAGATGGTCATGAGTGCTCTTAGAAGGGCGGATGAATACGTGTGGGATTGAGCTGCATGATGTTAGAATCCACCAGTCCTTTGACTCCGGCTTTGTCGAAGACTTTTTTTGGTTAAAGGGTCCCCTCAAGGGGGTTTTTATTAAATAGAAAAAGGGATAAGTAGTACTCACGCGGGGATAGCCCGACCCCTAACATCATCAGCAATAAAATTTAAAACACCCTGAGGCGGGTCATGCAATACAGAAAGTCCTAAATTAAAAGAAAGAGCAAACGAAGCGAGATAGTCAGCGACCGCATTTGCTTCTCTAAATATGTGACGGAACTGGATATCCCAATTCCTTTTGAGGTAGTCTTGGCATTGCGACACCAGGCTAGAGAGGGGGTGATAACGATCCATAGTCCTTCCTATCAACCGAACCACCAATTGTGAATCTATCTCCAGGATGTTGTCGAAGACTTTGAGGTAGGCATATTGCCCATTGATCAGTAGCTTACATATTGTAATTACCCATTAATTAATTAGGCAAATTGCCTCTTAGTTTCAAACTTTCAATCGATCAGCAAGAAATTAAAGAGGCTAAAGCTATGGGATTGTAACCGCATGATATAAAGGGGCTGAATAAAGAGGCTAATTAATTAGCCAGTAATTAGGCAAAATGTCTCTTGGTTTGAACCGGAAATATAAAGGGGCTGAATTTATGGTATTGTAACCGAAAACAAATTGAATGAAAAAGGTCAATTAAGTTTTTAAAATAAAAATTAAAGTTATAATAATGGGTGCACAACTTTTCTTGTTTATACGAGCGACGCACGGGACATAGTTCAATAAAAATAAAATTTAAGATATTAACGTGATCATAGACTTGGCTTTTTTAAACGGGAATAAGACCAAATATTATTAGTAGTAATAGTAAATTATATATATATATATATATATATATATATATATATATATATATATATATATATATATAGAGAGAGAGAGAGAGAGTATGGATCTAAAAAGTAAATATCATATCAGTAATTGATTTTTTCTACAATTATTGTCATTTCTTATTATAAACCCTTATTTGTTTTGTTTTTAGTGAATATTTGGTTTTATTTATATCATCATCATCATGATGTCGATATGTAATAATATTTTAAATAAATGATCATTAGTTGCAAATGTTACAAAAGTCGAATGGACTATTAGTAGCAAATGATAAATTTCAATGCTAATTACCCTTCATCATTTGTCACAACTCCATTAAATTTTGGTGAATTTGTTTGTGACAAAACTAAAGAGCTACTTTAATTTCAAACTCCCTACCTATAAACATTGAGTATTTAAATGACATTTCTCATAAATTTGAATTTAATATTTGAGTTATTATTTATGTATGTTAATGTTTTCTATTTAAAAAATAAAAAAATATGATACGTGTAACAACAAAAATTTTGGAAAATAAAATCATATATAATCTACTCATATAAATAAGAAAGTACAATTAAAATTAAATTAAAGCAAAAAATAAATGAATTTTGAAAAAGGAAAATAAAAGATGAATAGAAGTTTCATCTATCCGTATATCCTTCTTCTCTTATTTGTTTGTAAAACAATAAATTTTATGAGTTTGACATTGACATAATTGACTATTTTTAGGAAAAATCTACACTTTAACAAAAAAGACAAACATTCACCCTTGGTTATCCCACTTTAATTTAAAAATTGTACATGCGCTATTCTTTTAACAATAAAAACTCTCACCCCTTTGACTACTCTATTTAAAGCATTGTTTGAAACTAAAATCCAAAATTGTAAGTAAAAAGAATTCGAGAGAATTTTTTTAAAATAGAAAAATTATACATTCATGTTATAAATTTATAGTACAAAATTAGAATAATGAACCGAAAAAAATTAAGAAAATCAAGCCTATGATCAAAATAATAAAAATATATCAGATGATTAAGCTCCTAATGAAACATACCTTAAACTCTAATAAAAAATAATACAGAGATATTAGCTAGATTATTAAACTCTTAAATTTTTTAAAAGAAAACTAAAACAACTGATTTTGCTATTTCAAAAGGCTTAGCGTTGGAACTTGTAATCTGTTTACTTTTTATAATTTTGTAAATAACATGTAATTATTATAAATAAAAGTTTATAAATTGATATGATAAAAAAAATGCATAATCAAACTCCAATAAAGTAAAACAAAGCATAATCAAACTAACATAGATTATAATAAAATAAGACAAAGTATCTCTATAGCTTCAATTGTGAAATATTCATTAAAAATGGAAAATATATTCATAGGGAATATTTGTTGTAGTTTTTAAATTGAAAATTACTTATATCAATTATTATTACATTAATTTATGGTCAATTTTATTTATAACAACGCATAACACCTTTAATTTATTACTCGGGAATTTGAAGAGAAGGGTAACCGCTACATAATAAGTTAAATTAATAAATAAACATGGGGAAGATGAAAGATAACTACAATATTATTTTTTAATTCAATAAAATATAAATTAAAATTTTAAATTGATAAAATAACTTACAATCAATTCATGTGGGGAGTTTACGATTCAAATCTGATCAGTTATGTTTTGATTTGAATTCATTAGCCAGTGAGAGGTTTGGTGCTAAAGGGGATTGTAATCTTGCTTGTGATAACTTGGTTCATCTGTTGTGTTTTTTGCTTTTGCATTTGTTTTATGTTTTGATAACTTGGTCCCGATAGTGGATTATCATCGGCATTGTTCAAGTTGCTCCTTTGATATCTGCCTTAGCTGCTGTCAGGATCTCAGAGTGGCATCTTGGGTTAGTATTGCGATAGTAAGTTCATCTGACAATTGTTCGGATGAGTTGCAAGCACAACCATCACAAAGTAAGCTTCCTTTCGGAGTGAAGTATCCCGGCTGGGGAGCAAATACTGATGGAAGTATTCCCTGTTTGCCGGCCAAGACAGCATGGGGGGTGAGGTTGTCCATCTCTAACACTAGAGCGAATATTCAAGTTGAACTGGGTTCGCTTGCCTACGGACGTGAACCCACCAACACAGCTCAAAACCAACAGCCAACCTCTTGATCTCCTTGATCATCATTCCCAATTTTCCCCTCACCTGACTGCCGCTGTTCAGCTTCATCACAAACACCAAGCAATCACTCTCAAAGCACACTCTGCAGATCCTCTTCGCGTGTCCCTCAACACCATTTCCACAACTTCGATAGCGTCCCGCTGATATCGCAAAAGACATACATATTTCCTTGCTACCATCTCTCTTGGATAATTTCTAGCAAGAGCTTACAAAAGATATGGAACAAAAAAGATAATAAGATCAAAGATACATGAATTGTTTTACGCGAGGGTTCATTCTTAACAATGGTAAACATGGACTGTATTGCTTTGCACATTGAATCATTAATTGTTCAAGCCGTGAAAACTCAGTTGGAAATGTTTGATTATTTCCCCCCAATTTGTACTGTGAATTTCATATTAATAAAGTCTGATCCATCACATTCACAATGCATTGAGTTCCTCTCAATTGTTTTTTTCCTTGTGATTTTTTTACAATGAATTCAATTATGGAATCAATACGTAATCCAAAATCTCACTTGTCATCCACTCCAAATCTTCGAATTAATACGGGCCAGCGAACAAAGAAATTGCCTCTGTACTCGGTGAAAGGAGGAAGATTGAATCATAAAACTTGTGCCAGATTTTAAAGGGCCTGAAGAATCAACGGATACCTCATAATCAGAGGGGTAGCCCACAACACCGCCTCCACCTCTGCCACCTCTACCGCCCCCGTCGCTTGAACTCTCCTTGATCCCAGCCAGACCACTCGCCCCGTCGAGTCCCCGATGATGAACCCAATGTCGCACCCTTTCTCGCTATCCACTGCGGCGTCACAATTGATCTTCAATACACCATCCACCGACCTGCACCACACCCTCTCGCCAGCCTCCAATACCAACCCAAACCCTGAAACCTCAAATTCATATCTCAAACCCTAATCAAACAAATCCATTTCAATTTCCCAACTCAATTTAGCATTTTAACAAAATCAATTCAATAACATGTATTAACATTCAACAATCTCAGATTGATTGAAGTATTGACAAAAGATCAAACCTAAATATATAAGATAAGCTTACAATCATGTCTCGCGGTCTTCGTCTTCGCCCGCAGCAATTAGCACCAGTGAAGCCAGGGGCAGTAGCGGTGCCGGCGCAGCAGCACAACAACCCTCGCCTGGAGCAACCCTCGCGCTTTGCCAGTCGCCCTGCTCTGCTGGTCTCGACAGTGTTACTTCTATCGCCCACGTTCGACCTTGAATCCGAAAAACCTACATATGGCGGAACCTTTATTATATGAAGGAGGAAGATCCATCGACTCTTGAAACGGCGATAATAAATTCTATTAATTAATTTGAATGTAACCGCCTAATTGAATGTAAACGTTCGGGACTGACACTAACCGACTATACAACAATGGGGATTCCATCAATTGACCGAGCACAGTTTTGAGGAAAATAAAAGCAAATTAAAAAGAAAAAATTGGACACACGTTAATGAAGGCTTGCACACAAATAATCGGTTAAACGGATAACCGAGAATATTATAGATTGGATAACCGAGGACACAATTATAACATTTATGGTGTGGGCTGAACACAACTTTTACTAGATACTAGATAGATATATATATTATAGATATTATTATACAGTAGATTATAGATTATAGATTATAGATTATAGATAATAGATAATAGATAGATATAGATATACACACACTTTTAACGAAAATCCATAATCATTATCATATTGCAACCACATTAATAGAGAACGTGAAATGACAAAGTAAATCATGCAAATTGTAATCAATAACTCTAAAATTAATCAAATATATTTTGGTCAATAATCTTCTTAATTTGTTGAAGTGTAATTGTTAAGATCGAGCTACTTATAATGGTCCATAAAGAGCTTGAAAATTAAGGCTTGCCACTCTCATTGATCCATGCAACTGTAAGAATCAAATATAAATTTCTCATATGTTAGAATTTTTTTTTTCATTGAAATATCTCAAAAAAAAAATTAATAAGTATTTATCGAGACAACTTCAATGTTTGATCAAATAGACATAGCTCAAATTCCTATGCTTGATGTACTTAATTAATATACATGGTTTGAATTAAAATTTTATTTTATCTAAATAATTAAATAAAATAAAAAATTTCAAACTTATCAAATATTAATGGAAATTTAAGAGGATAAAATTTGGGTTGAATGTCTCTTCCTTTGTCCTTAAAAAAACATAAAATTAGATGATAGTTAATTAATTATATAAACATGCATTTATGGATACAACTACAACATATAAAAAATTCAGTTTGTAGAAAATATGTCGTTCAAATTGTAAAATCAATACTATATGCCTATGTAATTATTTGATTGTACAATTTGTACAATTTCACATGCTCCTTTGAACGAATGCATATGGTTCTCACTTCATATAACAAATATTGTAGTTTGTGAAGGAGATACACACAAAAATATGCGAGAATTGGAAGGTTGGAAATTAGAAGTAGCTACTAACCTCTTCGAATTTTTTTACAACTTCTTTGAATTCTTGTGCTCTACCGATAATAATCAAGGAAAGGATGATACAAATAAAGATACAATCTTATGATCCATATCTAAACCTAATAAGATGATACAAAAACAAAATCAAAATGAATTAGTGTAAATATATATATATATATACCTTGAAATAAGAGTCCAACTAAAGATAAAATATAAATCTTTACATAAAGAAGGGAAATAGATTAGTTCCTCCAAAACAAAAAAGAGAAATAGATTAATTCCTTTAAAAAAAAGAAAACGAAGACGAAGACCACTGTTATGATAAATTCTTGCAAAACTCAAATCAATAAAAAAATTTGAAAGATGAAACAACAAACAAAGAGAGCCTATTGCCTACAATACCTCCACTGGGATCCCGTACGTGATGGCAAAGTGTCTCTCGATCGATCTCAATAGCTTTATATGTTGTAAAGAATGCATGTTGTAATTACCCATTAATTATTCAAAAAAATAAAGAGGCTAAATTTATAGATTGTAACCGCTGATATCAATATATCGTAATCACCCATTAATTAGGTAAAATGTCTTTTGGTTTTAATCCGAAGTAAAATAACGGGGCTGAATTTATGGGGTTGTAACCGCCGTTATCAATAACGAAAATAAAGAGGAAAAAAGCAAATTGAATTGACATTTATCAATAATGAGGTCCGCATTTATGAGTCTTGCACATAACCGGTTAAACGGATAACCGAGAATATTATAGATTGGATAACCGATAACACAATTATAGCATTTATGGTGGGGACTGAACACAACTTTTACTAGATACTAGATATATATTATAGATATAGATATTATTTACATAATATCATTTTATTATGGTAACTATATTGTCTAATATTATTTTTTTTGAAAAATATTCTAATATTAATTACCCAATATTATTTGATGTTACATTTTTAAACCAATGGGATTAATTCAAAACTTTTATCTTTCACTATTTATTATTTATTTTTCTTTTTATCTCTTTAACCCAAGTGTATTTTTTTCTGTTATTTTTAACACATTTACTAATCAATGGGTTAAATTAAAAATATTGAATTAAATCTAATGTTTATGATTTATCTATATCTAAATATTATTTATAAAAAAATCGCGCCATGGCGCGGGGATTGTACTAGTTAATACTATAAAATAACTTATTTTGATGAACGAAGGGAGTATGTCACAAAAATAAAATCTAAATTTTCGGTATAAATTAATTATTTCGGTATAAATTAATTATGGGGATAAAAAAAAACAATCAACATGTTTATCATACACATGTACAACATTTTATGTAAAATTTTCCGGTAGGTAAGGTGGGCTTCCACGCAACCTCACGCACTCCACGGAGGCCACCAATAACCCATGACCCCACCTCCTCCTAATTGCATTATTTGCATTGGCAGTATTGCCCACCAAGGAAGACCACGCCCTTCCTTCACCAACTTTCCTAATATCAATCTCCTCCTTATAAGCACACCACATTCAATCCTTTTGGATCAAACCACTCCCTCCAAATCCTTCAAACCCTCCCATCGATCTCCAACCAATCGACTCGATCCGATCCACGAAGCGATGGCAGCTGAGGCCGGGAATGTCGAAGCCACTCAAACCGAGCAAACTTTCAAGCATCAAGAGGTTGGCCACAAGAGCCTCCTCCAGAGCGACGCTCTTTATCAGGTAATTGGTCATTTCGAGTTCCAGATCATGTATATTACTTTTTTTTTCCTTTTTTATTTTATTGCAGTAATGTGAGTTGTAAAACACGAAAATCTCGCAGTATATCCTTGAAACTAGCGTTTATCCACGGGAGCCCGAGTGCATGAAGGAGCTCCGCGAAATCACTGCAAAACATCCATGGTATGAGATTCAACAAGTTACTCCTAGCCAATTGAAAGGATCTTTTGATTAATCTAAGTTATGGGCCCATCTTTCGGGCATGTGGGTCCATATGTCCAAAACCGATAAAACTCAAAACTTATGTACATTTATTGTTTAATGTAGGAACCTTATGACAACATCAGCCGATGAAGGCCAATTCTTGAACATGCTCCTCAAGCTCATCAACGCCAAGAACACCATGGAAATCGGTGTCTACACCGGCTACTCCCTCCTCGCCACCGCCTTGGCCCTTCCCGACGATGGAAAGGTTCAAAATCAGTCCCATTGTAACTTTCGAATAAAATTTCGGATCCAAGCACCTAACCCGAATAAGTTTACACTTGTTAAATCAGATCTTGGCGATGGACATCAATCGCGAGAACTACGAATTGGGCCTTCCGGTCATCCAGAAAGCCGGCGTTGCTCACAAAATCGAGTTCCGAGAAGGCCCTGCTATGCCTGTTCTTGACGAACTGGTTGCTGATGTAAGTTGAAAATGTCAATGTTGTTATTTGTTAATCAACTACATATAGTATAAAATAAAAAATAATCACGATCATATATTTTAATACCAATGGATTATCATATATACAATGTACTTAGTGACAGGGCACATTCAACTTTTCTTAGTTAGGTGGGATTAATGCAGTGTTCTAAAAAGCCCTAGGCGGATCCTAGGCGGTTAGGGGCCGCCTAGCGCCTAAGCGGCTCCCAGGCGGTCAAGGCGAACGCCTAGGCGTGCTTAGGCGGCCATTCAGCTCTAGGTAGAGGGGGGTCGCCTAGTGCCTAGGCGGTGCCCAGGCGGCGTCTATGCGCGATTTTTAGAACAGTGGATTAATGTCATTAACTATGATGTACTAAGATAGGTATAAAATTGACCTTACCATATAAAATTCAATAATAAATGTCACCGTATCTGCCGTTATATATTAATTAAGACGAAATTGATCGATGATGGCGAGTTAAGGTTATGTTTGGCAAAATAAAATTGTGAGCAAAAAATAAAGAATCTGAAAAACTTGGGTGAGTAGCTGCTGAAAAACTAACTCAACTACAATCTTACAATCTTATGTTTATTTCATTTAAAACTATATAATATCATAATCATAATTCATGAATTTCGAAAAGTGAGCCGAAATTAATTGGAATTTTTTTGGGTGCAGAAAAAGAATCATGGAACATATGATTTCATCTTCGTTGACGCGGACAAGGACAACTATCTCAACTACCACAAGAGGCTGGTTGACCTGGTCAAGGTTGGGGGAGTGATCGGCTACGACAACACCCTATGGAGTGGTTCGGTGGTCGCCCCGCCGGACGCGCCACTCAGGAAGTACGTCAGGTACTACAGAGACTTCGTCCTCGAGTTCAACAAGGCCCTACCTGCTGATCCAAGGATCGAGCTTGTCCAACTCCCCGTCGGCGATGGTATTACCCTGTGCCGCCGCATCAGCTGATTATTTTGGCGGGAAATTAACTGCCTATCTATCCTTTAAGCTGGCCTTTTTCTTTTCCTTTTTTCTTTTTAAATCGATCTGTTTGGAACCAAATTGTTTTAAATTTCTTTTTATATTTTATATTTCAAACGCCCAAAGTGCGATGCTAAATGTGTTATAGACTTGTAGTTGGTAGAACGTTGTGTATTTCTGTTGATTATTATATTTATAATATATGTTTATAAATTCCATTATACTATATGTGACATTCTATTTTGACTTATAAGTTATAACTAAAATTGCTGTCAAGTCTTTGTCTAATCTAATGAGTCAGTTTCGTGGGATTTTGACATCGGGTAGAATAGGGACCAGTTAAGGGGAAAACTCTAATTCCTCCCTCCATTTTTTTTTAAAATTGACTTTTACTATGTTTTTTTGTATAACAATAATAAAAACTATAAAAAAATACTCCCTCCGTTCCTTAATATTTGTCACTTTTGATTTTGCACGTTTTTTAAGAAAAGTAAAAACTATATAAAATATTAATTTTTTATTCAATATTTTTTAATAATATTATATTTATCACTAATAAGTATGAAATTATTAAAAAAATATTTTTAAAAAATAATATTTTATATAGTTTTTAGTGCCTTAAAAAACGTGTCTGAATAGTAAAATGTCACATATTAAAGAACGGAGGCAGTATCATTTTTTTTAATTTTTAAAACGGAAGAAATGCCACTACTTAAGAATTGGCTCTGTTAATTGGACTAAATCTTTAATAAATAAATTATTTTTAAAAGAAATTAACCAAAAATACTGGGTTCAAAATCATAACCTAAATCCAACCACCCCTTAGCATGAAATGATTCAAAATAAAAAACTAAAAACAATCCAATCTAACATGACATGAAGTTATGAAGGCATGGAAAGTGGATGGGTTAGCCCATGGATAATGAAGCCCAATGGGCTGAGCCGAGATATATTGGGCCACAAGCAGGCACGTGACAAAGGCCGAGGAGCACGTGACACGAGGCGGGTATTTCTCAAAAGGGCGGTGTGATGGCGTCGTTTTATTTTTCTTCCCATGAAAAAAAATTATTTGTTTAATAAAAAGGACGTTTGAATTTAACAGGTGGGGAGAGATTCAATGTGATTCCGATACGACAGGTCAGCAACGACCTTCCCGTCCCCTCTTTACTTGTCCCGCTCGTTTCTGGAAGACGCCATAGCTACGACCTCTCTTTCTCTCTCTTTCTTCATCAAGGGAGAA